>CM059436.1:10550169-11137669 GCA_030390025.1 Squalus acanthias | reverse complement strand
GACAGATTAATTATATGTTTAATTTCCTTCCAGCTTCAAGGATATTTTAGGGGTGTTTGAAGTCACACCCTGCACATTCTTCATGTCTGTAATGCCAGACATCTGGCTCAAAAATTAGGTTTCAAGTCTAGTGCCAGCAAGCAAAAGCCATAGTAAGCAGAACTGAAGTGATAGAAAGGATGACAGATGTGTGATGAAGATCTCCAGGACCAAGGGTGACCCAAGGACCCATGGGTTGGGTTCAGGTCACTCCTGGACGGAGCTAGTTTATATCAGTCTGTCTCGCTCTAATCCCAAGTTTAGCATCACTTAGCCACTACTTCTTAAGTTACTTCATCTTCTACCCTCCCCTTGGCAAATCTGGGGTTGTCCTGCGGCGTAGACAATGTGGGACTGGAGTCTGTGTCCCCTCTACTGGAGATGCCATCATGCCCCTATGAGGGCAGGTTGCATAAACATGGCTTGTACTCCCTCGAGTTTAGAAGGTTGAGGGGTGATCTGATCGAGGTGTTTAAAATGTTAAAAGGATTTGAAAGAGTAGGTACAGAGAAACTGCTTCCTCTGGTGGTGGAATCAAGAATGAGGCGACATCATCTTAAAATTAGAGCCAGGCCATTCGAGCTCGGAGCGAAATCAGGAAGCCCTTTTTCCACACAAATCTGGAACTCTCTCCTCCAGAAGGTTGTGGATGCTGGGACAATTGGAGCTTGCAAGACTGAGACCGATAGATTTTTGTATCAAGGGATATGGAGCTAAGGGTAAATGGAGTTGAAGTCCAGATCGGCCATGATCTAATTGAATGGCGGAGCAGACTTGAAGGGCTGAATGGCCTACTCCTGTTCTTGTTCCTATCAGAGTGACAAAGTGTTGTCAGAAAGCAGTTTCAACTGGTTTGTCTGTTGACAAAGGAACCCCAAAATAAAGTCCAAATCGAGTGTAATGGTCATGTCACCGGACCAGCAACTCAGAAAATGTGAGTTCAAAATCCCACCATGGACGTTTGAGAATTTGAATACAGTCTGGAAATTTAACAACAACAGCAACTTGTATTTATATAGCGCCTTTAATGTAGTAAAACATCCCAAGGCACTTCACAGAAGCATTAAAAGACAAAATATTTGACACCGAGCCACACAAGGAGATATATGGGCGTATGACCAAAAGCTTGGTCAAAGAGGTAGGTTTTAAGGAGTGTCTTAAAGGAGGAGAGAGAGGTAGTGAGGCGGAGAGGTTTAGGCAGGGAATTCCAGAGCTTAGGGCCTAGGCAACAGAAGGCACGGCCACCAAAGGTTGAGCGATTATAATCAGGGATGCTCAAGAGGGCAGAATTAGAGGAGCACAGATATCTCGGGGGGTTTGTGGGGCTGAAGGAGATTACAGAGATAGGGAGGGGCGAGGCCATGGAGGGATTTGAAAAGAAGGATGAGAATTTTGAAATCGAAAAAGAAAATAGTTTCAGTAACAGTGACCATGAAGTTGCTGGATTATCATTAAAAGGCCAACTAGTTCACCAATGTACTTTAGGGAAGGAAACCTGCCATTCTTACCCGGTCTGGGCCTGTATGTGACTCCAGTTCCACACCAACGTGGTTGATGTTTAGCTGCTTTCTGAAGTGACCTAGCGAGCCATTCAGCTGGATCAAGAAGAAGGCCCACCTTCTCAGGGCAACTAGGGGCGGGAAATAAATGATGCCCATAACCCAAGAATGAAAATAAATAACTGGATTACATCACACCAGCAATCTGATGGACATTTATAATATTTTTAATGCTGGGACTTTATTGGAGTCATGTGTGGGCTGGACAGGCAGGGGTGGCAGTTTCCATCCCTGAAAGACATTAGCGAATCAGTTGGGTTTTTAACGGCAATCCAATATCTTTAGCAATAGTCATTTTTCCCCGGTACCAGCCTATGTATACGTTGGGCGTATTTGTGGAGGTTTCATCACATGACCTCCAGCCTCCAACCACCCCGCCCGGTCAAACAGCCTTTCTTCCCCCCCATCTCAATATTTTAATAACTAATTAACGAAAGTGTTCAAAGAAAGATTGGGGGCAAAACAAAAGACACAATTATTTTTAATGCCCCTCTGATTTCTCTCCCGGAGCTGTTCGCAGCAGTGTCCAGGAGATTCATTTCCAATTCCCGGAGAGTCCAGGACAACCCTGTTACTATTGGGAACCCTATTACCACATTTATCAAATTCAGTTTCACAACTCCCAGTGGTGGGATTTGAACCCTTGACCCCCGAGTTACGTTTTCCAGTACCTATAACTACTGCACTATCACTTTCACCACATAGGTGCTAGCAGGCGACTCAGCTTGAGCACGCAAAGTTTATGTCGATGGACACGTTGGTCTTCGCAATGCCGCTTGCTTCCTGATTTGATAAATGGGAAACAAGAAGCTACAGTCAGGGAAAGAGGTTGCATAGACGAGGCTTGTGTTCCCTCGAATATAGAAGATTAAGGGGTGAACTAATTGTGGTGTTTAAGATGATTAAAGGTGGGTAGAGAGAGAGAAACTATCTCCTCTGGTGGGGGTGGAGTCTAGAACAAGGGGGCATAACCTTAACATCAGGGCTAGGCCGTTCAGGGGTGCTGTCAGGAAGCACTTCTTCACACAAAGGGTAGTGGAAATCTGGAACTCTCTCCCCCCAAAAAAGCTGTTGACACTTGGGGTAAATTGAAAATTTCAAAACTGAAATCGCTGGACTCTTGTTAGGCAAGGGTATTGAGGGCTGCGGAAACAAGGTGGGTAAATGGAGTTAAGATACAGCGCAGCCATGATCGTATTGAATGTCGGAACAGGCTCGAGGGGCTGAATGGCCTACTCCTGTTTCTAGGTTCCTAAGAACAGCTTGATTCGAGTTCTGA
Source organism: Squalus acanthias (assembly GCA_030390025.1). NCBI lineage: Eukaryota > Metazoa > Chordata > Chondrichthyes > Squaliformes > Squalidae > Squalus > Squalus acanthias. The sequence continues at coordinate 11,134,792 of CM059436.1, read as the reverse complement.
CGAAAGGTCGTCGATCTGAAACGTTGACTCTGTTTCTCTCTCCACGATGCCGCCTGACCCGCTGAGCGTTTCCAGCATTTTCTGTGTTTATTTCAGATTTCCAGCATCCGCAGTATTTTGCTTTTGATTCGAGTGCCTGTCTTTCTGAAGGTGGTGATTCAACCATCATGAGAGTGGAAAGCGGCAAGCCTCCACTATTTTAGAGGACAGGGGGAAAGCATCCTCAGTAGCTGTTCCCATTTCTAGACACAAAAGGCGTCAAGGGGTATGGGGGAGAGAGCGGGAATATGGTATTGAGATAAGAGGATCAGCCATGATCATATTGAAATGGCGGAGCAGGCTCGAAGGGCCGAATGGCCTACTCCTGCTCCTATTTTTCTATGTTTCTATCTTATCTGTCACCAAATGTCAAGGTCAGGAGTGCTCTGTAATGGTTCTAACAGCTGGGCCTGTACTGAATGGATCATCATTGCTCAAGGCCAATCACTCCACAACACTCTGTTTTAGTGGATGGATAAACAATGCACTAATAATAGACCAATTCAAAAACGTAGCCAGCCAGTATTGTTTAACCCTAGCTGCAACTCCAAGGACTAAAAGCTCAACACCACTTCCTTTCAGTGCCTGTTTATTTTTTTCTTATTCTTGTTAAAAAGCAGCGAAGAATATTAATAACACCAAATAGTGAGTTTAGGGGGTGTTGTTATGGAGGGTGTGCCCTCCATAAACTTCAACTCACACAAAGCTCTTCTGCCCGTATCAGATTTAAAATTCCCATCCTCGTCTTCAAATCCCTCCATGTTCTCGCCCCCCTCCCTATCTCTGTAACCTCCTCCGGCCCCACAACCCCCCCCGAGATCTCTGCGCTCCTCCAATTCTGGCCGCTTGCGCATCCCCCCGAGTTCCTTCGCTCCGCCACTGGCGGCCGTGCCTTCAGCTGTCGGGGCCCTGAGCTCTGGAACTCCCTCCCTAAACCTCTCCGGCTGTCCTCCCTCCTTTAAGATGCTCCTTAAAACCTGCCTCTTTGACCAAGCGTTTGGTCATCTGCCCTAATATCTTCTTATGTGGCTCGGTGTCAAATTTTGTTTGATAACACTCCTGTGAAGAGCCTTGAAACGTTTTACTACGTTAAAGGCGCTATATAAATACAAGCTGTTGTTGTTGTTGTATTAACATTACACGATTGCTAAAATTACACATGGGGTGGTTTATTTTTCTTTGCAGTTATCTCATAAGAACATAAGAATTAGGTGCAGGAGTCGGCCATACAGTCCCTCGAGCCTGCTCCGCCATTCAATAAGATCATGGCTGATCATCGACCTCAACTCCACTTTCCCGCCCGATCCCCATATCCTTTGATTCCCCTAGAGTCCAAAAATCTATCTATCTCAGCCTTGAATATACTCAAAGACTCCGCATTCACAGCCCTCTGGGGCAGAGAATTCCAAAGATTCACAACCCTCTGAGTGAAGAAATTCCTCCTCATCTTGGTCTTAAATGGCCGACCCCTTATCCTGAGACTTTGTCCCCTAGTTCTAGACACTCCAGCCAGGGGAAACAATCTCTCAGCATCTACCCTGTCAATCCCCTTCAGAATCTTGCATGTTTCAATGAGATCACCTCTCATTCGCCGAAACTCCAGAGAGTATATCTCCCCCACCCCTCTCCTGAAAACACTGTTTCATGTTGGAGTCCAGTCCCGTGGGCCCAGTCACCTCACCCAAGTGACTATTCTTCATGCGTGGGCCTAGTTAGTGAGCACTGACAGGCTATTTGACGATGGAAGATGTTACAGCCAAATGCTACCATGTCCGCACCAGGCACCTATACAAGCACACCTGCTAGGAGGGGCTACTGGATAGTGATTAAATTTCCCCTCCCTCGCCCAAAGGCATTAATGCCATTTATAGCATCCCCAGCACTCCAAGATCAGTGTAGAACAGGAATCAAACAACAGCTTGCATTCATATAGCGCCCTTAACGTAGAAAAACATTTCAAGGCACTTCAAAGATCTGTAATCAGACAAAAATCAACACCAAGCCAAAGAAGGAGATACTAGGAGAGGTTCCTACGAGCCTCGTCAAAGAAGTGGCTTTTAAGGGCGGCCTTAAAGGAGAGGGAGATGCATAGGCAGAGAGGTGTCCCTAGCCTAGGAGAAGATGACTTACTGAAAAGGTGAAGAGCACATTCAGTCCTCAGAGGGTTAATGAACTGCAAAGCTGGTGCTCCATGGCAACGGCAGTTAGCAATTGATTCTCTTTAAGATCGCCCTCGATAGTGTCACTTTAAATGGCTTGAGAAATATTAAAGCACTGCCCCTTCAGGCTGCCACTGAATAACCATCTCCGCATCATGAATAACCACAACACAACAGATAAGAACACGAAAAAATGTTAGGGGACGAGGAAAAGTCCACACAGCCAACTTATTTTCCATAACACTGTACTTCTGTAATATGTTTTTTTAAGGAGGGAATTCTAGTAGGAGAATCCAGACCAAGGGGGCGTAATCTTAGAATTCACACTGTCAGTTAGAAATCCAACTAGGAAAATATCTTCACACAAAGGGCTGTGAGATTGTGGAATACACTGTCCTAAAAGGCCACAGAAACAGAATCAATTGAGGTGTTTAAAGTGGCGGGGGGGGGGGAGATAGATACTTATTTGTAAAGAGTATTAAGGGATGTGGAGAAAGGGCAGGGAACTGAGTTTTTTTTTTAAATGGCTGCTATAGTTAATGAAATGGTGGAACAGCCTCGATGGGCCGAATGACCTACACTTGTCCCAATAAAGCTGAAGGAAGATTTCAGTCGCTGTCACTCTGGAAATACAACTGTTTTGCCTGCATAACAACAAACAGTGCACTTCAATATAACTTACTGTGTGAAACGCTTTGAGATGGGATAAGATGCTGTATAAACACAAGTATTATTGTTCTGACGAAAGGTCAATCGACCTGAAACGTTAACTCTGTTTCTCTCTCCACGGACGCTGCCTGGCCTGCTGAGTTTTTCCAGCGTTTTCTGTTGTTATTTCGGATTTCCAGCATCCGCAGTATTTTGCTATCATATTATTGTGTCATCCTTTGCTAACCTTTGAAAAAACACTCATTATCGTTGAGAACACTGCCTCTGCCATAAAGTGCTGCCAATCCCTCAAACGTCAATCAACAACAATGGCTCAAGCAATGACACTTCAAAGTAATACCAAGTATTTACAGCGCGGAAAGAGGCCATTCGACCCAACTGGTCCACACCAGCCTCCTCCCACCCCTCTTCATCTAATCCCATCAACATATCCTTCTATTCCTTTCTCCCTCATGTGCTTACCTAGCTTCCCCTTGAATGCCTCTATACTATTCACCTCAACCACTCCCTGTGGTCGCGAGTTCCACATTCTCACCGCTCCCTGAGTAAAGAGGTTTCTCCTGAATTCCCTATTGGATTTATTAGTGACGATCTTATATTTATGGCCCCTAGCTCTTGTCTTGCCCACAAGTGCAAACATCTTCTCTAAGTCTACCCAATCAAACCCTTTCATAATCTTGAAGACCCCTATCTAGGTCACCCCCTCAGTCTCCTCTTTCCTCTTTTCCTACATTACAACAGTGACTACACTTCAAAAAGTACTTCATTGGCTGGAAAGCGCTTTGGGACGTCCGGTGGTCGTGAAAGGCGCTACAGAAATGCAAGTCTTTCTTTTCTTTCTTTCCCTCCCTCTAACCCTGAAAATAAAATGAGTTGCTGTTTCATCTGAGAGAAGTTCACTTCATTTAATTGTTAGCTCTAGGCTAGCAGGGGGTATGATTGATTTTTTTTTAAATGATGCCGGGCTTACATTCTGTCCAGTTGGATAGGTGGGCCCAGCGGAGCACTCACTCCTGCACCTCTTACCCCACAAAGAACACTTACCACTCAGGGCCCCTCCACGTCCCGATCCTCCTCTGACCTGCTTCAGCCTGGTGGGAAAGCGTCAGTGCCTTTCCTCGCTCAGGCCTGGGTTAAAATTCAGTCGGGGTCTGATTGGCGTCATCGTATCCTGATTAGCATATTTAAAGGAGGACCCCGCCGGCTTCAGGCAGGTTAAAATCAGGACACGGCGGGAAAGAAAGAACTTGCATTTATATAGCGCCTTTCACAACCTCAGGACGTCCCAAAGCGCTTTACAGCCAATGAAGTCCTTTAGAAGTGTAGTCACTGTTGCAATGTAGGAAACAACCTGAATTAATGGAGGTAAGTAACCCAGGGGAATTTAATTGGCCAGCCGCTTGGTAGGTAGGTTAGGATTACACCAACCCCTCTGTTTATAGTGTGTTGCTGCACTGTATGTCTGCTGAATTTGCCTACACTAGATTTAGTGTTTGCTCTACTCTCACTGGTTCACGGCAAACCTCTCTCCCTAGAATGCGATGATCTGATCTGATCCTAACTGAATCGGACCCCTGATTGTGGTACTCAAGACCCAACCATACTTATTTGGACCACGGCTCTCGGCTGATCTGGAGAAGTCTACTTGGATGACTGGAGCAGATGGCTTGGGGAGAAATTTGAAAGAAAGACTTGCATTTATACAGTGCCTTTCATGACCACCGGACATCCCAAAGCGCTTTACAGCCGATGAAGTGTAGTCATTGTTGTAATGTAGGAAATGCAGCAACCAATTTGCGCACAGCAAGATCTCACAAACAGCAATGTGATAATGACCAGATAATCTGTTTTTGTTATGTTGATTGAGGGATAAATATTGGCCAGGACACCGGGGATAACTCCCCTACTCTTCTTCGAAATAGTGCCATGGGATCTTTTACATCCACCTGAGAGAGCAGACGGGGCCTCGGTTTAACGTCTCATCCGAAAAACGGCACCTCCGACAGTGCGGCACTCCCTCAGTGTCAGCCTAGATTTTTGTGCTTAAGTCTCATGGAGTGGGACTTGAACCCACAACCTTCTGACTCAGAGGCGAGAGTGCTACCCACTGAGCCACGGCTGACACTAAGTCTGAGATAAGAAGGGGGAAATAAAACTACAAATGTTGGAAATCCAAAATAAAAACAAAGGCCCTGAAATTCCTTGGGGCGGTGGTTTTCCCGGACTGCCACCATAGATCTGGCAGGAGATGAGGCAGAAACCCGCCCCCCCACGGGAAACAGCTGAAAATGCCCAGAGTTAACAGCGGGAAACCCGGAGAATCCCCGCGGAAATTTCAGGGCCAGAACGTGCTGGAATCGCACGGCAGGACGATCAGCGTCTGGAAAGAGAAAAGGCCGATTAACGTTTCAGGTGGAGTGAACGGAGCTCTGACAGCAGGTCTCCACATGAAGCTCGGGCCCCGTCCTTTCAGCTTTCAGATGCTGATGGATGTGCTGTGCGTTTCCAGCATTTTCTCGAAGGGCTTTTTTTTCGGGCCACTGAGTAACGAACAGTTACATGTAAAGGTGTTTTGAATTCCTTGGATGGAAGTTCAACTTGGCCGACAATTTGAAATGTAAATACCTTCAGCCCAGATCTGCTTTAAACCTGAATTGAAAGGTTGACTAACTTGACCCCAACCGTGGAATTTTCTGGAACTGTCCCAAAAACGTAGACTGCTTTTATTTTTATTTTTGTTGCACACATCCTTCCTTGGCCAAAACTTGCCATAAAACAGGCACGGACTGATGCCCTCCTGACTGATGCAGTGGGCCATGTCTCAGTTAAGCTAGCTTTAGTAAATACAAGATGAACAGAGTTTTCTTAGCTCTAGTTTGCCACCATTAACCTAGCTCAATATCATAGATTCATAGAATGGTTACAGCACAGAAGGAGGCCATTCAGCCCATCGAGCCCGTGCCGGCTCTCTGCACGAGCACTTCAGCTAGTCCCACTCCCCCGCCCTTTCCCCCGTAGCCCTACAAGTTTTTTTCATTCAGGTACTTATCCAATTCCCTTTTGAAAGCCACGATTGAATCTGCCTCCACCGCCCTTTCAGGCAGTGAATTCCAGATCATAACCACTCGCTGAGTAAAAAAAGTTTTTCCTCATGTCGCCTTTGGTTATTCTGACAATCACCTTAAATCTGTGTCCTCTGGTTCTTGACCCTTCCGCCAATGGGAACAGTTTCTCTCTATCTACTCTGTCTAGACCCCTCATGATTTTGAACACCTCTATCAAATCTCCTCTCAACCTTCTCTGCTCTAAGGAGAACAACCCCAGCTTCTCCAGTCTATCAACGTAAGTGAAGTCCCTGGAATCATTCTCATAAATCTTTTCTGCACCCTCTCTAAGGCCTTCACATCCTTCCTAGAACGTTTCAGGTCGATGACCCTTCGTGAAGCGTTAACCCTGTTTTTCTCTCTACAGATGCTGCCTGACCTGCTGAGCATTTCCAGCAGGCTGTTTTTAGCCAGACGCACCTGCTCTTCTTTGAAATACTGCCCTGCGATCTTTTATGCACGCTTAAGAGGGCAGACAGGGCCTTGGTTTAACGTCTCATCCAAAAGACAGCGCCTGCACCACTGTGAGTATCAGCCTAGATTTTGTGCTTAAGTCTCGAGGGTGGGATTTGAACCCTCCAACCTTCTGACGCAGAGACGCGAGTGCTGCCCACTGAGCCACGGCTGACACTCTAACCAACATGAAAACACCTGGCAACCTCTACACAGCCACAGACATTGCAGCAATGCAGAAGAGGAACTCTCGTCTTCAGCCAATGCCTTACTGAATAAGAAATAATTTATTGCCACATCTTTGATTGAGCTGAATGATGGATTCCCGGCCAAAGGCACAAAGCCAGGGGAAGCTTTAGACACGTCTTTGTTTTTCTATAGATTGTGGATTTCATGTATCTACATTCATCTTCCATGTTTCTCAAGGTTTTGCCTTCTCATCCATCATGATTAGGATTCAACGGATCATCCTCCGCCATTTCCGCCACCTCCAGCGTGCTCCCACCACCAAACACATCTTCCCGTCCTCTCCCCTTTCAGCATTCTGAAGGAATCGCTCCCTCCACGACACCCTGGTCCACTCTTCAATCACTCCCAACACCCCTTCCCACACCACCTTCCCGTGCAAGTGCAGGAGATGCAACACCTGCCCTTTCACCTCCTCCTTTCCCACCGTCTGGGGCCCCAAACACTCCTTCCAGGTGAAACAGCGATTTACTTGTACTTCTTGCAATTTAGTGTACTGTATTCGCTGCTCACGATGCGGTCTCCTCTACATTGGGGAGACCAAACACAGATTGGGTGACCGCTTTGCGAAACACCGCCATTCAGTTCGTAAGGGTGACCCCGAGTTTCCGGTCGCTTGCCATTCTAATTATTCATCTCACTCCCACTCTGACCTCTCTGTCCTCGGCCTCCTACACTGTTCCAATGAAGCTCGAGGAACAGCACCTCATCTTTCGATTAGGCACTTTACAGCCTTCTGGGCTCAACATCGAGTTCAACAATTTCAGACCATAACCACTGCTCTCATTTTTTCCAACAGCAGTTGTTGGTAATGATTCTGCTGTTGCCATTTACAGCCCGCTAGACCCAGCTTTACTTGTCCCATTACCATCTCCTTTTGCCTTGCACCATCATCCCTTTTGTCATTTAATCTCTCCTGCCTTCCACCCTATCACAGACCTTCCCTTTTGTTCTTTCCTCCCCTCCCCCTTTCCCAGTCTCTGTACTTGCTGAAAACCTGTTACATTTCTAACCTGTGCCAGTTCTGACGAAAAGTCAGTGACCTGAGGCGTTAACTTTGTTTCTCTCTCCACAGATGCTGCCTGAACTGCTGAGTAGTTCCAGCATTTTCTGTTTTTATTTTATAATCAGGATTCCTCTGTGAAGCACTCTTGCCTCTGAGTCACTGAAGGTTGTGGGTTCAAGTCCCACACCAGGAAACTTCAGCACAAAAATCCAGGCTGACACTCCAGTGCAGTACTGAGGGAGTGCTGCACTGTCGGAGGTGCTGTCATTTGGATGAGATGTTAAACCGAGTCCTGTCTGCTCTCTCGGGTGAACGTAAAAGATCCCGTGGCACTATTTCAAAGAAGAGCAGGGGAGTTCTCCCCGGTGTCCTGACCAATATACTCAATCAACATCACTAAAACAGATTATCAGGTCATTATCACATTGCTGTCTGTGGGAGCTTGCTGTGTGCAAATTGACTGCCGCATCTCCTACATAACAACAGTGACTACACTTCAAAAAGTACTTCATTGGCTGTAAAGCGCTTTGGGACGTCCCGAGGTCGTGAAAGGCGCTATATAAATGCAAGTCTTTCTTTTTTCTTTTCTCTACACTTGCTGTGTGTGTCACCCAGACACTTCAACCCTGCCTGGAGCTTCTTCGGAAATCCAAGCTCATTTCACAAGCAATTTGTTTACTTTCAAATGGCTGAGGTCAATACTGTATTAGCTGAGGGTAACATACTTCCAAACGTCACAGACACACCCGGCATCGAACGTACTAATTTGCCGTTGAAAACAATAGATGATATTACTATATTTCCCCCCCTATTTTCTACCTTCCTTTCCTGAAGGTGATGACTCTGCTGGGATAAGGGCGGGCAGGGGGAAGAGGGAAAGAGAGCTACGAACATAGGAACAGGAAGAGGCCATTCAACCCCTCGAGCCTGTTCATCCATTCAATTAGATCATGGCTGCTCTGTATCTTAACTCCATCTACCCGCCTTGGTCTGTAATCCTTAATACCCTTACCCAACAAAAATCTATCAATCTCAATTTTATAATTTTCAATTGACCCCCCAGCCTTGACATCTTTTTGGGTGAGAGAGTTCCAGATCTCCACTACCCTTTGTGATAACAAGTGCTTCCTGACATCACCCCTGAACAGCCGAGCTCTAATTTGAAGGTTATGCCCCCTTGACCTGGACTCCCCCCACCAGAGGAAATAGTTTCTCTCTATCTACCCTATCAATTCCTTTCATCATATTAAACACCTCAATTGGAGCCTGTTCCGCCATTTAGCCATCATCTAATTGAAGGGTGGAACAGGCTAGAGGGGCTGAATGGCCTACTTCTGTTCCCGTGTTCCTGCCGATGTTCCGAGATCACAGCCAAGCCCTATCCTGTGCACACATACTTATTTCACCGTTGCTCCTGGATAGTGATCAGGAGTAGAAACCCTGGCTCTAGCCCAGAGATTCATTCGGCTGAATTGGTGCATTTGCAAACTGTACAGGACTATTGTTTACATTTCAAACCACGCATGTCGCACCTGCACACACTACTTACCCTCTTTTTGAAAAAGTGCATTAGGATGTAAAGAACTGGACATCCCCATGATAAACAACAACAAGCAAATTAATTCAGTCGATTTTAATTCATTCTTCCAAAACAATCCACGACAATTCCCCTCATCACAGCATCCAATGGGCTTGAGCTTCCACTACCCAACCCGGCGTGTCTTCCAAGGGCCCAAAATTCCGGTCGAGGCCAACGGAGAAACCTGGAGGATCTCCGAGCCGGGCAGAAAGAAAATGAGGGAAGAGCCAAGTTCTGCTGGAATCCATCCCGTTTCTTATGTTGTGCCATTTTCCATTGGGGAGGGGGAGCATGGGCGGATCTTCCCTTGCCCCTCCTCTTCCTCATCTGCATGCTGCCCTTGGCAATATCATCCAAAGATATGGGGGGGGGGGGCGAAATTGGGTTGCTTTGTGCCTCCCATTAGTGTCCCCGGGGACGCTAACGGGGCACAAAGCCCTTAGCGCCCGGGCGCGGCACCGCTAACACCTCCCGCGAAATTCAGCGGGAGGTTAGCAGTGGCGGTACCGGTAGCACCCCGTGGTGCTGCGCCGCCAGCAATGACATCATCGCCGTGCGCAGCACCTCGCTCGCGCCCCAGCCTGCAAACTTGGGTCGCGCCCCCTGACCTATCGCTGGATGATATGTCCGACAGGGTCAGGGTGGCATTTATGCAGCCGCGGTGGCACAAGTTAAAGGGCAGGTGTCGGGCGGCCATTTTTTTTTACTGGCTGACTGCCAGCACCTGCCCCCTTCCCCTTTTTTCTTCGGGGTGCCGGGCTGTTTTCCCGGTACCTCGCTCCCCGGTGGTCCAGCAGGGCCCCGGTGCGCGCAGCGCTAGGCCCCTCCCCTTTAATCAGGGAAGGGAGGCCTGCAATGACGCAGCGCTACGTGCCGACGTGCGTGGCGCTGTTGCACGTAGCGCTGTGAAATTCACTGGTAGCGCCCCAAGAAGGAGGGGGAGCGCTTCCAGTAGTGCCCCGCCTCCTGCTTGGGGCGCTACTACTGAATTTATGGCGCAGGGGTGCTAACTTTTTCGGGGCACTAAAATTAGGGCACCACCGAATTTTTCCCCCATGGGGTCAGGTTCCAGATGTACGCGGACGACACCCAGAACTACCTCACCACCACCTCTCTCGACCCTCTATTGTCCCTGTGTTCTCCAATTCTGACCTCTTGCGCATCCCCAATTTTAATCGCTCCAGCATTGGGGGCCGTGCCTCAGCTGCCTGGGCCCTAAGCTCTGGAATTCCCTCCCTAAACCTCTCCGCCTCACTACCTCTCTCTCTCCTCCTTTAAGATGCTCCTTAAAATCTACCTTTTTGACCCAGCTTTTGGTCACCTGTCCTAATCATCTCCTTATGTGGCTCGATGTCAAATTTTGTTTGATAACGCGCCTGTGAAGCGCCTTGGGAGGTTTCACTACATTGAAGGGGTCGGACATTTAGGACTGAGATGAGGAGAAATGTCTTCACTCAGAGGGTGGTGAACCTGTGGAATTCTCTACCACAGAAGGCTGTGGAGGCCAAGTCACTGAATATATTTAAGAAGGAGATAGATAGATTTCAGACACAAAAGGCATCAAGGGGTATGGGGAGAGAGCGGGAATATGGTATTGAGATGGAGGATCAGCCATGATTGTATTGAATGGCGGAGCAGGCTCGAAGGGCCGAATGGCCTGCTCCTGCTCCTATTTTTCTATGTTTCTATATAAATGCACGTTGTTGTTGTTGTTGTTGTTGTCAGACCGCTTGCCCGACATCTACAACAAAAAGTTGCATTTATATAACGCCTTTAACAACAACAAGCAGTTGCCAGGGAGGGGAATGAAGTCGGTGGCTCGGGAACGGAGTTCGTGGCGGGGACTGAAGACAATGGACATAGTAAAAACGTCCCAAGGCCCTTGGCAGGAGCGATTATCAAGATAAAATCTGACAGATGAGCTGCAATTTCCTCCATCCAGTTAAACACGGGAAAGACCAAAGCCATTGTCGCTGCGTTTCCCCCCCCCACCGCCCCACAAACTCCATTCAATCGCCACCGATTCCGTCCCTCTCACTCGCCTACCGTTTCAGACTGAGCCGGGGGTTTGCAACTTCAGTATCCTATATGACCCCGAGCTGAGCTCCCAACCCCATATCTATCTTTGGGACGTTGTTCTATATTAGGGTCGCGAGAGGAATGTTCGAACTGCAGGCCCAAAATGGCTGAAATCATCCTTCCAGCCACTGCCCGTTTTTGTTTGAGCATTGAAAACCGGCAGCGCTTTCCCGACACGGAGGCTAAGTTCTGAGGCGGGGGGGGGAGCGAATACTTCACTTGAATCATTTTTGCACGCCTAATGAGGGAATTGCATGCCCCATGAGCAGCCGCTCTAACTGCTCTCCCAGTGCTTAGCCGTCCACACGCGGTCGCCAACTCTGGTTGGACGTAGTCCCGGAGGTTTCATCACGCGACCTCCCGCCGCCAACCATCCGGACATCTCCAGTATTTTTATAACTAATAAAACAAAAATGGTCAAAGAAAATCGGGGGGAAAAAAACCCCCCCCACCTTTATGATTTCTCTCCCGGAGTGTTGCTCACAGCAGTGTCCAGGAGATGAATCTTTAATTCCCGGAGACTCCAGGGCAATCCAGGAGGGTTGGCGACCCTACTTCCACATTACAGCGCACACTGTGCTACAGGAGGCCCAAGGCCTAAAGCACACTCAGTCGGCCCAATTGGTACCAGGACTGCGAGCACACACCACCAGCCCTCCCATCCTCTCACCTTGACGAAAGAGTCCTATACGAAATGGGTCTGAGCAGCTCGATCCAGTTTCTAGTGAGCCTGAGACCGCAGCACAAAACGAGCTATAATTCAGTACAAATTCACACCAGACTGGGAAACACACAGATGATTCAATGATTTGATAGGGTAGATAAGAGAGAAATTTCGGTTTTTGGACACTAAAGGAATCGAGGGATCGGGCGGGAAGGTGGAGTTGAGGTAGAAGATCAGCCATGATCTCACTGAATGGCGGAGCAGGCTCGAAGGGCGCCGAAGGGCCTACTCCTGCTCCTATTTCTTATGTTCTCATGTCATTTCTCCCCATCCCTCTTGCGAGGGGGCGAATGCAAAATACAAAAAGCAAAGGCCAAAGCAAATATCCGGGAGGGTTCCAAAGCCCTGTGAGGAGAATGGCCCCGTGCATCTGGCACGTGCGTTTCCCCAGCAGCTTCTCGAGAGCAGTGAGGAACTTTCCGAATCTTTGGCACAGGCTATCTCCACCCCCCCCCACCGCCCCTGAGGGAGACCCCAATGCAATCACCGCATCCTGATAGTGCCGCAGGCTGAGAGTTGCCCTCTATCCAGCAGTAACTAGTGAAGTGTACAGAACGAAACCATGGAAGTGTCATGTTCAATAACACCCGCAGGTAACGAATGCTCAGCGCCAGACAGCGCAGCCCGTGTCAGCCCGATACATTAATTGGAGCTGACGCTGCCAACACTTATTTCAGATTTCCAGCATCCGCAGTATTTTGCTTTTGCACTGGTAACACTTAATGCGCCTTTTACTTTTCAATCAGGACACTGGAGGCTCCTCTTTATAACTCAAAGCTCCCTCGTTGCTCTCGATTGTTTTATGGTGGGAACGCTGTATCTCCAGCTTACTTCTAATCAGGTAGTGTCAGCCGTGGCTCTCCTTCTCTTCTTCTTCTTAGGCAGTCCCTCGGAACCGAGGATGACTTGCTTCCACACTAAAAATGAGTTCTCGGGTGACTGGTGAGTCCAATGCGGGACCTACAGTCTCTGTCACAGGCGGGGCAGACGGTGGTTGAAGGGGCGGGGTGGGTGGGGTGCTTGGGTTGACGTGCGCTCCTTCCGCTGCTTGCGCTTGGCTTCCGCTTGCTCCCGGCGAAGAGACTCGAGGTGTGTTCGGCGCCTTCCCGGATGCTTCTCCTCCACTGAGCCGTGGCTCGGTGGGCAGCACTCTCACCTCTGAGTCAGAAGGTTGTGGGTTCAAGCCCCGTTCCAGAGACTTGAGCACAAAAATCTAGGGCTGACACTCCCAGTGCCGTACCGAGGGAACGCTGCACTGTCGGAGGTGCCGGCTTTCGGATGAGACGTTAAATTTAGGCCCCGTCTGCTCTCTCGGGTGGATGTAAACGATCCCACGGCACTATTCCGAGGAAGAGCGGTGGCGTTCTCCCCGGTGTCCTGGCCGTTATTTATCCTTCAATCAACATCACTAAATATCTGGGCATTATCACAGTGCCGTTTGTGGGACCTTGCTGTGCACAGATTGGCTGCCGTGTTTCCTACATTACAACAGTGACTACACTTCAAAAGCACTTTGGAATGTCGTGAAAGGCGCTATATAAATGCAAGTCTTTCTTTTTCTTTTCATTACTTCGTATTTACAGCACAGAAACAGGCCATTTGGCCCAACTGGCCTCTGCCGGTGTTTATGCTCACCTGAACCTCCCGCCACCTCTCTTCCTCGAACCCTATCAACATATCTTTCTATTCCTTTCTCCCCCATGTAGCTTCCCCTTAAATGCATCATAAATCCTTTTGCCAAGATGTTCTCAGTTGAAGAAGGAATGCCTCAGCATGTTTATCCATTGCGTGGCTGGAGACCAGGATAGAATCGTAGAATCAAACAGCACAGAAGGAGGCCATTCGGCCCATCGTGCCTGTGCCGGCTCTCTGAAAGAGCCACCCAATTAGTCCCACTCCCCCATAGCCCTGCAAATTTTTCCTTTTTAAGCAGAGATCCAATTCCCTTTTGAAAATGACTATATTGTTATGAGTTGTTGTGATCTGAAATGCGCTGCTTGAAAGGGTGTTGGAAGCAGGTTCAACAGTGACTTTCAAAATGGAACAGGATATATACTTGGAAAGCAAATATTTGCAGGGCTGTGGGAAAAGAGCGAGGGGAGTGGGACTAATTGTTTCGCTCTTTCAAAGAGCCGGCACAGGCACGTTGGGCCGAATGGCCTCTTTCTGTGCTGTGTCATTCTATGAATAATCATTCATGTGTAACAATTTTTACAATTCTCTTTAGGGGGATAAGGGACCTTCTGAAAGGTACCTCTGGACAATGCCAATAGTTTTCAACAGTCCACAATAGCAGTTGAGAGGATGTTTTTTTAAAACCTGGCCGATGCTTTGGTTCATGAGAGAATGTATAAGATAGTGTCACTGGCAACTTTAACAGCCCACAATCACTTAGATGGCGAACCGGGGGGAGTTATAATAATATAACTGGTGTGTGTGCGGGGTTTGGAAATGTTTTGGTTGTAAAATCCTTGCCTATTTGAGATAATTGCTGCAACATGTGAGGGTGCTATTTAACAAACAGTTAACTACTTGCTCTTCTCTGGCAACACTGCCCTCGGCATGACCGATACTATTGCTAATTGAACAGAGTTACGAGCCAAACCGTCTCTATAATCCCCATTGACACTGGAGGCAAATCCAGAGACATTCAACAAACGCTTCCTTCTTGTGTAAAGGGAGGACGCCAGCGTTTGTATTTTGGGCTTGCAAGTCAGAAACTCCTCTGTACAAGCACCAAGATCCCACGGCCTTGATGATGTCATTCTCCTGACCACACTGGGGCTTGACAAGCAGCCATTTTGGTTTTATATTCGATGCCGGCAGATAACTTCGAAACAATGTGCACTTGTGCCCTCAAACACACTTCAATGAACAGAAAAATTGAAGGTTGGTCCGCACAGAAGCAGAGAAACCCCAGACATCACAGAAATCCATTTTTACTAAAGCATCGCAGCACTGTCGGAGGTGCCGTCTTTCAGATGAGACGTTAAACCGAGGCCCCCGTCTGCCCCCTCTCAGGTGGACGTAAAAGATTCCCACGGCGATATCAAAGAAGAACAGGGGAATTATCCTCGGTGTCCAATATTTATCCCTTAATCAACATCACTAAAACAGATTATCTGGTCATTTATCTCATTGCTGTTTGTGGGAGCTTGCTGTGCGCAAATTGGCCGCCGCGTTTCCTGCATTACAACAGTGACTCCACTTCAAAAAGTACTTTATTGGTTGTGAAAGGCGCTATATAAATTCAAATTCTTTCTTTTTTTTAAAAAGGGGTTAATACACCAATGTGCTGTGACATGGTGTGGTAGGGAGTGGCTTTGGCCCAAAATTCCCGAATGGTGAGTGTCCAATTGCAGCTCAAAGGTGGGGGGGAGGGAGGGAGGGGTCGTCCCGCTCGAACGCGGTCACTCACACCCCAACTACTTGCTCGACAGTGCCTCTGGATTTGGCCCAGAGGAGGGTCGTTGGCCAGTTCTTCCTGTGCTCAGGGATCCAAGGAGGTGTGACGATATATTTGAAAGGTTTGAACAGCACAACTGCTATGAACACTAGACCAGTCAAAGAGGAGAAAAGGCCTTTTGCCCCACTGAAGTCTGCCCCTCCAGCAGCCTGGCTCTCCCATCCTCGCATCCAACTACACTTTGAGTGCTTATCATGTCTTTGACTTCCTTAACTGGTGGATTGTTCCAAGGGGGAAAAATTGGGTTGCTTTGCGCCTCCCATTAGGGGGCGCTAACGGGACGCAAAGCCCCTAGCGCCCAGGATCGGCAGTGCTAACGCCTCCTGCGAAATTCAGCGGGAGGTTAACGGCGGCGGTAGCCGGTAGCCTCCGGCGATGACGTCATTGCCGTGCGCAGCGCCCCGGCCGCGCCCCCCTGACCTACCGCCGGATAATATGACCGACAGGTTCAGGGTGGTGTTTTTGCAGCCACGAGGCGCAAATTAAAGGGCAGGTGCCGGGCGGCCATTCCTTTGGGCCGCCTGCCAGCACCTGCCCCCTTCCGCTTCTTGATGCGGGGTGCCGGCGGCGATCGGTCAGCCCGGCTGCGCCAGGCTCCTCCCCTTTAATGAGGGGAGGGAGGCCTGTAATACCGCGGTGCTACGTGCCGACGCGCGTGGGGCCGTGATATTCAATGGGAGCGCCCCAAGAGGGAGGGGGAGCGTTTCCAGTAGCGCCCCGCCTCCTGCTTGGGGCGCTACCACTCAATTTACGGCGCAGGGGCGCTAACTTTTTCGGGCCGCTAAAAGTAGCTCCCCAGCGAAGTTAGCGCCCCCAAATGTTTTGTTAAAACCAAGTTTGGAGAGGTGGTGGTTCAGGCGGGAACCTCACTGAGATAGGTCAAATATTAAATGGAATAGATAAGGTGGACTCAGCATATTGTTCCAAGGCAAGTCAAGCCAGTAGGACATTAATTTAAGTGAGCGAAAAGTAGATTTGAAACAGATAACTACTGATAAATATTTGGAATAATCTTTTCATTCATTGATAGATTCTAAGTTCTGCTAACTGCTCAAGCTTGATTCACATGCCCTTAGTTATAACCTCATTGGGAGTTTATCGCCCCGCTTTCCTTGCAGTTAATTCATATGTTCCTCACCTCTTCTATTGCTGCTTTATGAATACAAAATTAATTACAATAAATTAGCATATAGATACAAGTGACACCAAAGTGTGACGCTGAATTGTGATACAGGAAGTATTGCGCGGTGGACAAAAACGCACACTAGACGCAACATTTTTACAGATACAACAGTAGATACATTTGCTTCAAAATGCAATCAAGTTTCATACATATTCCCTTGATCAGTCCCGTAGCGCTGGACTCGATATCCACCGCCTTTCACCTCCTCCACCACCGACACACTGTGGCTGACGTACATATGATCAACAGGATGCATTGCAGCAACTCACCGAGGTTACTTCAACAGCACCTCCCTCCCCTGCCACATCTGACCTCCCCCGCTTCACCACCCCCCCACCCCCCCGAGAAGGACAAGAGGCAGCAATGTCATCAGAACACCATCAGCTCAAAGCTCCGCTCCAAGTCACACGCCATCCTGACTTGGGCATAGAATCATAGAATGACACAGCACAGAAGGAGGCCATTCGGACCTTTGTGTGTATTATTGTTCCTTCATCGCCGCTGGGTCGATATCTTGAACTGCCTACCCAACACCATTGTGGGAGCACCTTCACCACACGGACTGCAGCAGTTCAAGAAGAAGGCCCACCCCCACCGTCTCAGGGCAACTAGGGATGTGCAATAAATGTCGGCCTGGTCAGCTTTGCCCACGTCCCTAAAAAAAAAAGTCTACAAGCATCTGTGTATTGCTGGCTCTAATATACCTCGTCTGAGGGAGAACGAGAGCTGCAGCACGAGGCGAATGGCGGAATGTGCAGCAGGACTAAAGAACTCCATCCAGAAGAGAGCTGACTGAAGTTACGTCCCATTGCTAGTTAAAAGGGAGGTTGAAGTAGCAGCATCAGTCGAGTCACTGGGCAACATGGTGCTCAGCCAACAGTCTCGGTAGAGCCAATGGGACGCGAGTCAGAGCCAGAAGCAATGAATGGCATTGGCAGACACTGCTCTGAGCGGCCTGGGGCTCTCTGGCTACGGAATTGTTCTGTTCTCTGGTACAACTGAGATACTGCTCTACGTGTTGATGGGGGGGGGGTGGGGGGGGCGGAACTGTACCGTTAACCCTTACAGTGCCAAAAATGCTCACCAGCCTCTAAAATACACCCTCTTTCCACACAACACCTACAAGAAATGATTTACTGTTTGATTCTAGTGAGGGGCTTGGTAAAGTGAAATTAGAGAAATGCGAGAGCCAAGCAACTTCATATTGCTCAATACTGTTGCACATTCTCCCTTTATAATTCCCCTCCCCCCCCCCCCCCCCCCCCCCCCCCACCTCCCAATTAAGTCCTCTACCTTCAGGTGATCCCACCCGCCTCTGTGGACATCGTCTATGGCATTATGGGGTGAACCGCTATGGACCAGACTAGCAAGGCTTCACCAGGGGCTCCGCTGGTAACTGCACCGGACCGCTGGGAGCGGGGCGTTTTGGCTCCTACAATTAGTAATACAGCCCCTCGGCAAAAGAACGAGAAATTCAGCCAATGTTCCGATTCCTGACGCCACCTACTGACTCCTGGTAAAAAGTACATGAGTGCAAGCTGGGTGAGGTCGGGTCAGGCTCGGCCACAGAATAGCCCCTTTTCCATTTCGCACGTGCCCTCATGGATGAGGCCAGGACTGAGCCCAGAGAGAAAGGAAGAACATTCAGGAAATCACAGCTTGGCACTCTTCTGACCGAAGTGCAAGAAACGATAGCGTGTGCACAAAGCGATGTGTGAAACGATCAGAATTAGGGTTCTGTTACATCATTGAGACCCGTCGCGGGTACTGGCTGATGCCACGCCATCGGATCTGAAGTAGTTCAGAACACCAGCAACACAGTGGGAATTTACCGCTTCCCTGTACATTGGAAAACCCAACAGATAGATAAGAAACAGCAACAGGCCGCAAAATCATTGTGAGAGCTCACATAACAGGCCCAATAATGGTGCTAGGTGCGAGGTGCATGTATGTGTATATGTATATACGTATGAATATGTTGGTTGGCATGTGTGTACCTGTGTGTTTGTATAAGTGTACTTATGTATATATGTGTTGGCATGTATGTATACATATGTGTGGGTGCATGTATGCATGGGTACCTGTGTGTGTGTATATAAGTATGTATGTGTTGGTGTGTGTAAGTAGGGCTGTGTGTTTTTATATATGTATGTGAGTTTGTATATATGTGTTGGCACATGTGTGTGTGTGCCTGTGTGTATGTCTCTCTCTGTGTGCTTGTGTGATGTATGTATGTGTCTGTCTGTGTTTGCTTGTGTGTCTGTGTGTGTGTTTGTCTGTGTGTGCTTTTGTGTTTGTTTATGAGTGTATGTAGGTGTCCGTGTGGATGTGTGTGTGTTTGTCTGTCTGTGTGTGTTTGTGGGTGTATGTGTCTGTGTATGTGTGCGTGTGGGTGTGTCTATGTATGTGTGTGTATCCATGTGTATATATGTGTGGGTGTTATGTGTTTGTTTGTGTATGTCTGTGTGGGTGTGTGTTTGTGGATGTGTGTGTGTGTCTGTGTATGTCTGTGTGGGTGTGTGTTTGTGGGTGTGGGTGTGTGTGTATGTGTGTGTCTGTGTGGGTGTATGTTTGTGAGTGTGTCTGTGTGGGTGTGTGTTTGTGTGTGTGTCTGTGTGTGTGTGTCTGTGTGGGTGTGTATTTGTGTGTGTGTCTGTGTGGGTGTGTGTTTGTGTGTGTGTCTGTGTGGGTGTGTATTTGTGTGTGTGTCTGTGTGGGTGTGTGTTTGTGTGTGTGTCTGTGTGGGTGTGTGTTTGTGTGTGTCTGTGTGGGTGTGTGTTTGTGTGTGTCTGTGTGGGTGTGTGTGTGTGTGTTTGTGGTTGTGTGTGTGTCTGTGTATGTCTGCGTGTGTGTGTGTCTGTGTATGTCTGTGTGGGTGTGGGTGTGTGTTTGTGTGTGTCTGTGTGGGTGTGTGTGTGTGTGTCTGTGTATGTCTGTGTGGGTGTGTGTGTTTGTGGGTGTGTGTGTGTTTGTGTGTCTGTGTGTGTTTGTGGGTGGGTGTGTTTGTGGGTGTGTGTATGTGTCTGTGTGGGTGTGGGTGTGTGTGTTTGTGGGTGTGTGTGTGTATGTTTGTGTTGTCTATGTGGGATAGTTAGTGATGTAGTGCAAAAATCTTAACTTTCTCTGCTGCTGGTACAATAATGTGCAATAAATATTTCTGTGTTTGCCACTGTTTGCCCCCCTCAGTTTTGCTATTGTGCCCAGTGAGGAGGGTGGACTTAGCACCTGAAGTATGTGAGGGGTAAAGTACTTTTCCACCCTGCAGTTTGTTTAACGGTTGGCATGGTTTAATGTGAGTTTTCCCTCTTTTGCCCTGGGCTGCAGTCTGTTTTGATATATTTGCACTTTTAAGCAATACTAGCTGTGTAGAGTTAGGATCGGCTATAGATAGGATCGGGGGAAAGAGAGAAAACACCATGGTGGGCGAGAGGCACAAATATCTGCTACTAGCGATCAGTGACTGGAGTTTAACGGATGAAAATCGCTCAGCACTCAAACAAGTAGTGTAACTACTAAAGGAACCGTGTACCTGTATAAAGCATGAATTCCTGTTGGCCAAAAGTGAAAATGACCCCCTAGATATCCATCAACCAGTCAGCCCAACACTGGTAGCGGATAAGCTTTTAAAGGCCATAATACAGGATAAAATTAATGCTTTGAAAGATATGGGTTAATTAAAGGCATGTAGCACCGATTTGTAAAAGGCAAATTTAATAGAATTCTTTGAGGAAGTAATGGGGTGGAATAATAAAGAAAATGCAGCGGATGTTGTGTACACGGACTTTCAAACGGCATTTCATAACCTACCACACGGAAGGCTGTTCATTAAATCAAGGCACACGTTTGAGAGGCAATGTGACAGCATGGCTTGGAGGTTGGCTTGAGGACAGAAAACAGAGAGTATTGGTAATGGATGTTTTCAGATTGGAGTGTTGTAAAGAATGTTGCTCCCCCCAAGGGTCAGTGTTGGGACCATTGCACTTACTAGAATGAGAGACACGTTAGTGAATTGGGAAAATAGATGTCAGATAAAATTTAATGTGAAGAACTATGAGGTAAGACATTCTGGGAGGAAAAGTAAAGAAAGGAAAGATCCATTAAATGGTAAAACCTTAAAAAGGAATAGTGGTACAGAAAGACTTCGGGGTTCAAATACCCAAATCTTTAAAAGTGGAAAGACAAGTTGATAAAATTGTAAGGAATAAGATATGGGATCCTAAATCTTATCAATAGGGATACAAAGTACAAAAGGTAACACTGAACCTGTGCAAATCACTGGTTAAACCATTGTTGTGGGAATGATGTCCAGGCCTTGGAAAGGGTGCAGAAGTGCTTCACTAAGATGATGCTGGGGTGAACGGCCTTAGCTATGAGGAGAGAGTAGAGAAACCGGAGCTCTTTATTTACCAGAACCTCCCGGTCTTGGCGCACACGTGAAGAATGGTCACTTTGATGGTCACCGACTCCAGGAGAGGACGGGTGGAGAAGGGGGAGAAAATTGGGGCCAACCCGTTGCTGATTCCTTCTGGACGCGAGCAGTCGGACCGGCCTCCCGGCCCGCCTAGCAGGCTTCATTAGCGCTCCGCCACCCGGGACCCGAGGAGCCGGCACGGTACAGTCACTTGCGGGCTGGGGTACAGTGGCGGTGTTCGGACTCTCGCCGCGGGGTTAATGCGCCCGCAAGCCTTTCAGGGGGCAAAGTCACCTCAGGGCGGGCTCACAGCTCGGTGGGCACTGCCGTTCAGCCAGTGTGGCCAGTTTGCCAGCTTTTACTCAGATGACTGGTTGGAATCCAGGAACTCACTTCTGTAAAATGGGGGAGCCTGACTTTAGCATTCATCAGCACCTAGCTAGCTGTAAATGATTAGCAAAACAAGTAAGAGTCCCAAAGCAGAAAATACTCCCTCGGTCCGAACAATGGTTGCTCTTTCAGTTGAAGGGGGGGTCGGGTGCCCCCCCCTGAGCGTTAATTAATTTTCTTTTTTCTATTGTGTGACCTTCCAAATCAGGTTGCCCACTTACTTGCATTGTGGATGAGAAGCTGGCCTTTGCTAGGTCGTTGCTAAGGGCTGCTTCACACCTCTCTAAATACAGTATACGATGTGTCAGTTCACTTACGTGTGTTCCTGGAGTGTTTTAGCACCAGTGCTCCACAGACGCTTTTGGCCATTTCTTTTTTTTTCAGGAAACCGCCTCACGAGAGAATATCAACACCGATTAAATACCGATGAACCCATCACTCAGGTATGCTGCTAATGTCAAGGGCACCTGAGCGGCCATTTTAATTCAAATCCTAAGTGTCCGACAGGAAGCAAAGGCTCAAGTTGGGGGGGCCGTTGGCCGGTGTGGGCAGACAGGCTGGCAGGGTTTGATATGGCTGGTCTGTGTCGAGTTATCTGAACTTACCCGGGGTAGCGGGAGGGAGAGAGCACTACAATTGTCCTCACTACTCCTAGGCTGGGAGAGAGCGGGGCGGGGGGCATCACCGGGGGGGACGGTGGGGATCAGCAAGTGTTTCCACCCACTGATCACTATCTAGAGACCACCTGCTGGAAAGTGAGGGCAGGATCAGCCTTGACTCTGATCCCATCCATCACGCACCCGGCCCCCGCTAAATAATTTAGATTTATAGAACGCCCTCAATGTGCACAATGGCCCTCGAGCCGCTTTCCAGAAAGGGAACAGGAACATCAAGCCGGAAACAAGAGATTAGGAGGCCTGCAAGAAAAAAAAAGTGGGACTTGAGAACATTTTTTCCAAAGGAGGAGAGGGAGGCAAAGAGTTCTGTCAAGCGAGACCGAGGCAGCTGAACGCTCTGCCGTCAACGGTGGGACAGAGGGAGGCTGGGACGTGCAGGAGGCCAGAGTGGTCAAGTGGCAAATAGCCCGTTGGTATTCACCATCTGGGCTCTGATATATAAAGCAGGGCCACAGGGGGGGCCTCCGATCCAGCGAGAGTCAGCGGCTTCCGGCGAGGAACAACGATGGAAAGCATGACAAATGTTCAGCAAAGTGTCGTACTGCACCACTCACGCATTGCTGGGAGGTGCTATACTGTGTCTAAACTGCGCAGGGAGCTATAAAGCCCAGCAAGTGCGATAAAAGGAGCCAAAAATCCCCACCTTTATGGGGAAGTGCCTTCCACTCAACTGTCAGATGATCTCAATTGTTCCCAGGAGAGAAGTCAATACACTTCTTACGGGTAGAAATACGTCTTGGGCGATAGTGCAAAGCGGGCGGTACCGCATAGTCCGCCGGTTGTACGCCACGCCCGATATTCGGTTCTGTTAACTTCCATCGAACTGAACATCGCGCGTGTCCTTTAACGGGCGGTAAATGCGACTCTGCCTGATTCGCCATCCCGCCCAGGTCCAATTTAACCCCTTAGCGTCTTAATCAGCGTCTGGGAGCAAAGATTTTGTGTAGAACCCTAGCTGGTGATGTAACTTCATGCCCAGTGTTGTCACCGTTTCGACTTACGGTGCCGGTGAGGTGAAACCTCACCACGTCGCATCAGAATAAGAACAGTGCGAATTACCTGCTCTCGGGCTGCCTCTAGGGAGCAGCTTCAAGATGTACAAAGATCGAGCCGTAACCAGGACAGCTCCCTTCTCTAAGATGATGGGGCAGCTTGGAGTCCGCACTGAGGCCTGGCCTGACTGTGCGATGGACTTTCTTTGTCAGTTTGTACTTCACTCACCTTCTGCATCCTTACCCTGGAGATAGCTTTCATGAACCGCATTTCCCAACGCTCATGCACAAGGCAATTCAAGGTTATTGGATTAGAAGATGAAAGTTCTTTGCTCTCATTTGGCCTCCTGTCCATCACTCGACAAGAGTGACGGAAGAACTGCCTCTTCTCGGTGAACGTACGGATCTTTTGGAAATCTGGGCAACAAACTTTCATTGTCAGATCTACCTGTTGGGAAATGCAAAGCAGGGGCAGGAGAAAACTTAGCTTCAATTGGGAGTCAAAGAGCAGTGTGCCACTGGAGCACTTTCAATGTAAAATTACTCCTCCCGCTGTGGGGTATGGATGCAAAAACCTTCTTCTAAACTTGCAGCCTTGTAGGAGAAATGTAGTTTTTCTTTTAAAGCATTCTGCCAACTCCCCGCCCCCTCCCCATCCCACCTCTGCCCCCTCCTCTCATAAGAACACAAGAAATAGGAGCAGCAGTAGGCTATACGGCCCCTCAATAAGATCACGGCTGCGGAGTGCCGGCCGCGATTGGGCAGCCCGGCACTCCTCGTGAGTGTTGGGCTCTTTTCCGGCGCCCTGCTCCCTGGTGGGCCAGCAGGGCCGCCGGTGCGTGCTGCGGGCCCCTCCTCTTTAATCAGGGGAGGGAGCCCTACAGAACCGCGACGCTACGTGACAGCGTGCGTGGCGCTGCTGCGCGTGGCACTGCTGCACGTAGCGGCGCGATATTCCATGGGATCGCCCCAAGAGGGAGGGGGAGCAGCTTCCAGTAGCGCCCCGCCTCCTGCTTGGGGCGCTACCATTGAATTTTGGCCGCAGGGGCACTAACTTTTTCGGGGGCAGTGAAAGTAGCGCCCCGGCGAAGTTAGCGACCCAAAGGGGCGTGAGCCAATTTTCCCCCCTTAAGAGTCCAAAAATCTATCAATCTCTGCCTTGAATATACAGGAAACTCTTTATTAACCGGCACCGACGGGACCGGCGTGGTGCCGGTTTATCGAAAGTACCGGATAACGGAGAGTTATATCTACCGAGGCTATTTTTAACAAAGAGACTCCAGGCAGCGCGGGAGAATCAACTCCTGCTACTGCAGTGTTTCGGACTTCCGACAGCGCCAGGAGGCCGAGTAGTGGCACTTTTGAAAACTATCCCTACTGACTAAATCGGCGTTCGCGGACTCGGACTTGGACTCAGGATCGGCAACATTGCCAGTTATTTGAGAGGAGTTTTCGGAGTACTCGCCGTTTGCGGAGACTCGACTGCGACTCGGCAACATTGCCGGTTATTTGAGAGGAGTTTTCGGAGGATGATTTTTGCCGGTTAAGCGAGAATTCCGGATATTTGGGTGCCGGATAAACAAAAGTTTCCTGTACTCATGATGCGGAGATGCCGGTGTTGGACTGGGGTGGACAAAAATGAGAAGTCGCACAACACCAGGTTATAGTCCAACAGTTTTATTTAAAATTACGAGCTTTCGGAGCGCTGCTCCTTCTAACTGTACCTGTACCTGACGAAGGAGCAGCGCTCCGAAAGCTCGTAATTTTAAGTAAAACTGTTGGGGGTAAAAATTAGGTCGCGCCCCATTTGGTGCACAAATATCGTCTGGACGCAAATATTAGCGCCTGGCGCTAATTATCGGCACTGACTGGAAACTTCACTTTTACCGCCCCGGGAGGTGAGTGGAGCGCTAAATCAGGCGCTGCACACCTGTCTTAAGGCGCAAAGGCCAAGGAGTGAGGCGCTAACTCAGAGCGCTGGCGAAGCTCATGTAATGTCAGTCAGCAATGGAACACACACACAATGGCATGGGCCAGTTCTTAAAGGGGATGGTTAATCTTGCTTTCCATCCACATCCTGTTCATTGCAGCCTTGAATCTCGGCCTGGAGAGACTTGCACATCAAATGTGCTGGAAAGAACAATGGAGAGTACCAGGCAAAGAGCTCAGAGTGCAGCTCCCACAGTCTCTGCTAAATCGATACAAGGAATGGCAAATCAAAATGAACCTGCAAAGTGCTGCTCAGTACCCAAAACTCCTTCACACAACGTTGAATCTCTCCAGAAGTCTCTCCCTCTCTCTCTCAGAATGCGTAGTTCAAAAATGCCGCCAACAATAAAAGACAGGAAGAGGCCCCCTTTAAATAGCGCCCCCCCCAGCCCCACAGCGATTGATAGCGTTCCAGTCTTCCGGTCGTTGGAAGCGCCAGGCGGTAAGGCAGGGGGCGCCACTTAATTTCCGCTCCGGGGCACCACAAGGGCGTTGCACCATGGAATGACGTCATAATCTGCGCGCGCAGGTGGTCGCAGCGGTAAGTTTTAGCGCCGCCGCACAATCTCTAGTTAAGTTCCCGAGCGGCGCAAACATCGCTGCGCCCGGGCGTTAGCGGCTTTGCGCCCCATTAGCGCCCTCTTAAGGCGCTAACGGGAGGCGCAACCAACTGAATTTTTACGCCTTGGACTATAACCTGGTGTTGTGCGACTTCTCATTTTTGAATATACTCAACAACTGAGCATCCACAGCCCTCTGGGGTAGAGAATTCCAAAGATTCACAACCCTCTGAGTGAAGAAATTTCTCCTTATCTCAGTCCTAAATGGCCGACTCCTTATTTTGAGACTATGACCCCTAGTTCTAGACTCTCCAGCCAGGGGACACAACCTCTCAGCATCTACCCTGTCAAGCCCTCTAAGAATTTTATACATTTCAATGAGTTTTGTATGTTTCATTGATTCCATGGGTGGCAGTGATCTTTCAGTGACCCTCCGGGCCTAAGTGATTTTCTTCATGTGTGAGCCCAGACTGAGCATGATTTTGAACCAAGTGCAGGCAGGGGGCTGCTGGGGGGTGGGTGGGGGTGGAGGAAGGGGGGGGGATGGGTGTATCACAGCCAAACCCGATCCTCTACTCACCTGCTGCCCACGCACACATACCTTCAAGCAAGGGGCGTGGGGTAAGGATCAGAACCGTGAACCGCGGTCGATTCTCCCCTGCCTCACCCAGGTCTGCTGGGGCCAGTTGTACTGCCCCTACCACCATCCGTCTCAGATCAGTTCAATCAACGAGAGGCGGGAGATCAAACCTGGGACCTTCACGGGCTGTAATGCTCAGCTAC
Source organism: Squalus acanthias (assembly GCA_030390025.1). NCBI lineage: Eukaryota > Metazoa > Chordata > Chondrichthyes > Squaliformes > Squalidae > Squalus > Squalus acanthias. Next base: position 11,108,283 of record CM059436.1, on the reverse strand, counting down.
TCATTGCTTTAACCAGCTGAGCCAACAGGAAGAACCCTCATGTCTAATGTTGCCCTCCAGCTGCTCCCAGAAGCCTTCAAGAGACCTGCCATTCAAGATCTAGGGCTCCCGAGGGGGCTGCTCCATTGGCCTGACCCTGGAGCTCAGTCTGGGAGTGGCTCCTTACAGTTCAGCCGCACCTTTCAGCCTAGATGCTGAGTAGGAGGCAGATATGCAAGTTCAGTACCAGGTAGCTGCGAGCCTTCGAGTGGTAAAGCTCTCCGGCTGATACGGATGCCGACCATGACTGAACTGTTTAAGGGGAAGCTAGATAAGCCCGTGAGGGAGAAGGAACAGAAGGATATGTTGATGGGGTTAGATGAAGAAGGTGGGACATAAACACGGCATGGATCTGTTGGGCCGAATGGCCTGTTTCTGTGCTGTAAATACTTTGTATGTATGTACGGAGCCACTTGCCCACAAAACCCATGGCTAACGTCAAGTCACATGGCTTTCTAATAAGCAGGATTGAAAGTCTTGCATTTATATAGCGACTTTCACAACCTCACGATGCCCTAAAGCGCTTTACAGCCAATGAAGCACTTTTGAAGTGTAGTCACTGCTGTAATGTGGGAAACACGGCAGCCAGTTTGGGCACAGCAAGCTCCCACAAACAGCAATGTGATAAAGACCAGATAATCAGTTTTTTTAGTGATGCTGATTGAGGGATAAATATTGGCCAGGACACCGGGGAGAACTCCCCTGCTCTTCGAAATAGTGCCACGGGATCTTTTACGTCCACCTGGGAGGGCAGACGGGGGCCTCAGTTTAACTTCTCATCACCTCCGACAGTGCAGCACTCCCTCAGTACTGCACTGGAGAGTCAGCCTGTATTTTGTGCTCAAGGTCTCTGGAGTGGGACTTGAACCCGCGACCTTATGACTCAGAGGTGAGAGTGCGGCCCACTGAGCCACGACTGACCAGGAGACCCAAGGTGGCAGGCCGCTGTGGAAGTGTAGCGGGAACGTGAAAACTAATATTTCTCCTACAAACTAGGAGATTAAAAAAAAAGTTCCATAAACGGTAGATAAGGAGAAATTATTTTACGTAGCGAGTTGTTACGATATGGAACGCAGTGTCTGAAAGGGTGGCGGAAGCAGATTCAACAGTAACTTTTAAAAGGGAATTGGATAAATACTTACAAAGGAAACACGTGCAGGGTTGTGGAGAAAGCGCGGGGGAGTGGGACCAATTGGTGAGCTCTTTCAAAGACCCAGCACAGGCATGGTGGGCCGAATGGCCTCCTTCTGTGCTGCAAGATTCCATCATGATTCTAATTAAATGGAGCGAGTATGTTACAATAATAATTCCCTCAAAACATCCCCATCTGCTTTAAAGGAGCACTGAAACAGTCAGCGTGGGGACTTTAACCTCACTAATGGAGCTCCAACGTTTTCCCAATTTATCTCAGTGGAATCTGAAAGGTCAAAGCTGACTCCAATTGAGAAGCAGTCGGGGTCTTGGACTGACTGCTGCCTTTTATGTGCTCGGTGAGCCTGTGTGGTGTTTGTTCAGCTACACTCAGGAGATTCAGTACATGACCACTGGTGAGATCTCACTTTGATTATTGTTTCTGTTCCTCCCCACATATCCATCTTCGACAACCAGGCCCATCCCATAAATAACCGATGTTAGTCAGAGAGTGAGAGTGCGGCCATCTGGATCCCTTTTCAAAGATCAACCAGGTTCAGAGCAGGCTCCGGAGGACCACTTCCTCTGGTTGCTACTTGTTAGCATCGTAAACGTAAATTAAAAAAACAAGCAAGACTTGCATTTAGGAACAGGAGGAGGCCATTCATCCCCTCCAGCCTGTTCCGCCATTCAATCAGATCATGGTTGATCTGTATCTGAACTCCATCTCCCCGCCTTGGTTCCGTATCCCTTAATACCATTGGCTAGCAAAACTCTATCAATCTCACTTTTAAAATTTTCAATTGACCCCCACCCCACCTCAACAGCATTTTTAGGGGAGAGTTCCAGATTTCCACTACCCTTTGTGTGAAGAAGTGCTTCCTGACAACACCCCTGAACGGCCTAGCTCTAATTTTAAGGTTACGCCCCCCTTGTTCTGGACTCCCCCCAACCAGAGGAAATAGTTTCTCTCTATCAACCCAACAAATCCTTTAATCATCTTAATTAGATCACCCCTTAATCTTCTATATTCAAGGGAATACAAGCCTAGTCTATGCACCTTAACACATCTCTCAGAAACAGCTCAAAGTGTTTCGGATGCAGCGAGTTTGTTTTCAGTGCGGTGACTATTGTTGTGTAGGTAAACAGGACAGCCACTTGCACACAGCAAGATCCCACAAACTGCAGTGAAATGAATGACTAATCAAGCTAAAGAAAGACTTGTATTTCTATAGCGCCTTTCACGACCACCGGACGTCTCAAAGCGCTTTACAGCCAATGAAGTACTTTTTGAAGTGGAGTCACTGTTGTAATGTGGGAAACGCAGCAGCCAATTTGTGCCCAGCAAGCTCCCACAAACAGCAATGTGAAAATGACCAGACAATCTGTTTTTAGTGATGTTGGTTGAGGGATAAATATTGGCCAGGACACCGGGGAGAATTCCCCTGCTCTTCTTCGAAATAGTGCCATGGGATCTTTTACATCCACCTGAGAGAGCAGACGGGGCCTCAGTTTAACGTCTCATCCGAAAGATGGCAGCTCCGACAGTGCAGCTCTCCCTCAGCACTGCACTGGGAGTGTCAGCCTAGCTTTATGTGCGCAAGTCCCTGGCGTGGGACTTGAACCCACAACCTTCTGACGCAGAAGCAGAGTGTGCTACCAACTGAGCCAGGGCTGCAATCCAGAACATGTGATCGAAATTACAGCAGAGTCTCCCGATAAAAGCAGGGTGATTTCCCCAGCAACATGCAGTGAGTGGAGGATGCTTACACAATACAAATTATGTGCGTATAATCAATCCCAGTCACTCACAGCAGTGATTGACGGGGAATTGCCCAATCACTTCCATTCTGGCCGGGAATAGTGGTGTCACGATACGCTTAACGTTAACATCCTTTAACCTTATTTTGCCCATTTTGGCTTTGGGGGCGATTTTAACTCTACTCGCTCAGCAGAAACCTGGCAGGTGGGCAGTTAAAATCGCCCTGGCTCTTGCATGTCCGAAAGCCGCCATGATCGCAACATCTGCAATTTTAACCTGCTCTCCTGAGCAGGCAGCAAGGACAGGCGCCCGGAGCCGATGGGGTCCTTCTTTACTAAGGCACGCTGCGGCCCGATGACATCATTGAGACCCGACTGTAATTTTAACTCAGGCCTGAGCGGGGAAATCCACGGGGAGTTAACCGCGCTGACGACTGCATCGATGGGACTCGCCTTGCAAAAGCTGATGAACTGAAAAGTGTGCGGGAGATTAATTAAAAGGGCACCACATTTGTTGAAGGAGGGGGAAGGGCTGGTGGAGCATCACTTTCACCCTCGCGGCCTCTCAGGAAGTCGTGCTCCTCGTGTGATTTACTTTACCGCCTCGGCGGTGAATCAATTTAGAAAAAATATTTTATTGAGTGGACGGACAGGCCACCTGGTCTAAGGCCCTCAATAAATGCCGCTCTGGACCCAGGGATGACTATCCCTCCCTTACCGTGAGGAATCTCCCAGTCAGTGATGGCTGCTGATGCAGGAACCCAGTGTATGGGGATTATGGTAGGAAATGGGGTGGTGGGGTTTCCCCCACAAACTGCATTGAAAGACAATAAGGCTGATCCCGCCAGGAAGGGATGCTCACGGGGAACGCTGGTCTGGACACTGCAGGCCCGCAATCCCCTTCTATTTAAGTTAGCGGACAGGAAGTCAAGGGCCGAGGGTCCATGATCACCTCACCAGCATCCCCTGCCGACGCTACTTCCCAATGGGGGAATCAGCCACGTTTCTGGGGGCCCCACAATTCCAACAATTTTTTTTTTTCGTTTTGCTCACGAGGGATTGGCCTGATCCCGTCGTCTTCGTGAGGTGTGATGGAAGCTTATACCGAGGTAAAATGAGAACCAATCTCATCTTTCCCCCGTAACCCTAATCAAGAGTCCGTTTTGCTTTTAATCATCTGACATGCATGAAAAGCCATCGCCGGCCTCCGAACCGCACGGGTGGTATTTCCATCTGCCCAGTGAGGAGTGTGCACTCACTCATCGCAGCGACACACCCCTCCCGCTTGCCTAAGTCTAACTTATAACCGGTTGTAAACAATAACTTGCATTTACATAGCACCCTTTAACCTAGTAAAACATCCCAAGGAGCTTCACAGGAGCATAATCCTGAAAATTTGACACCGAGCCACATAAGGAGATATTAGGACAGGTGACCAAAGAGTTAGGTTTTAAGGAGCGTCTTAAAGAGAGGGCGGTAGAGGGGCGGAGAGGTTTAGGGAGGGAATTCCAGAGCTTAGGGCCTAGGCAGCTGAAGGCACGGCCGCCAATGGTGGAGCGATTAAAATCGGGAACGTGTGAGGGGCCAGAATTGGAGGAGGGCCGAGATCTCGGGGGGTTGTAGCACTGGAGGAGGTGACAGACATAGGGAGGGGCGAGGCCATGGAGTGATTTGAGAATTTTAAAATCGAGGCGTTGCTTAACCGGAAGCCAACGTAGGTCAGCGAGCACAGGGGATGATGGGTGAACGGGACTTGGTGCGAGTCGGGACACGGGCAGCAGAGTTTTAGACGAGCTCAAGTTAACGGAGAAGTGTGTGTGCGTGTGTGTGTTACGCACATGCCTTACAAACACTTACTGGATAGGGGTAGAGCGTCACGCCATTCGTCCTGGACACGGACCACGTTCCTTCCAGGTACTGGTGGGCTTGGATGGCGACCGAGCTCAGGATGTTGCCATTGCTGGGGCTGGTGGCCATCTGCAGCCCGGATTTGGTGACCGGATGCCCAGGAGAGCCGCCCTTCTTCTCCGCCCCGCCGCCAATGCCCAGCGAGTTGGGCTTGCCCGCGTGCTTGTTGGTCAGGAAGCCCGCGTAGGTGGTGGTGGCGGCGGCGTAGGCCGCCGGGACAAAGGCCCAGTCCCGGGCCGCCTGCAGGCTGCCGATGTTGCGCGATCCCACCAGCGAGGGGATGTTGGAGAGGGGCGGGGGGGAGCCCGGCGAGGGGTCGTACTGCTCCAGCGTGGCCGCCTGCTCCAGCGTCTGCACCATCTGGATGGCCTCCTGCTTCAGCTGGTTGAGGTGGGTGGCGCAGATGTCGCACCTGTTGTCGCGCTCGTTCCAGGCTTTGCGGGTGGTGTTGGGCACCTGCAGCTTGTCGTGGATCAGGGCCGAGAAAGCCGGGTCCTGCGAACAGAAAGAAGGAGGTGTGAAGAGAGGCAAGCGAGTTACCGCGACTAGTTCCCACCAATCTTCAGTAGGCAGCCAGGCAGCTTGTTTTCATTAATACAAAAAACAAAATACTGCAGGTGCTGAAAATCTGAAATAAAAACAGAAAGTGCTGGAAATACTCAGCGAGTCAGGCAGCATCTGTGGAGAGAGAAACAGAGTCAACGTTTCAGGTCAATGGCCGTTCGGTAAAACTGGGAAAAGTTGGAGATATAACAGATTTTAAGCAAGTGCAGGGGCAGGAAAGGGGGGGAGGGGAGGAAAGAACAAAGGGGAAGGTCTGTGATAGGATGCTCTCTCTCCGTAGATGCTGCCTGACCTGCTGAGTGTTTCCAGCATTTTCTGATCTTGTTTTCACTGTTCAACAAGCAATTAAGAATTTGCATTTATATAGCGCCTTTCACGACCTCAGGACGTCCCAAAGCACTTTACAGCCAATGAAGTACTTTTTTGATGTGTAGTCACTGTTGTAAATGTAGGAAACGCAGCAGCCAATTTGCGCACAGCAATTAATGACCAGATAATCTGCTTTTAGTGATGTTGATTGAGGGATAAATATTAGCCAGGACATCAGAACTTCCTGCTCTTCTTCGTATCCATGGCATCTATTACGTCCACCTGAGAGGATAGACAGGGCCTCGGCTTAACGTCTCATCCAAAAATCGGCACCTCTGGCAGTGCAGCACTCCCTCAGCACTGCTCTGGGAATGTCGGCCTGGATGTAGTTGCTCAAGACTCTGGAGTGGGACCATGAAGGAGCTCGGCAGCAGCAGGCAACGTTAAACCGATTCATAAATCATTCTGATTTTCAGATAGATCGTCTCCCTTGGACAGCGTCCATTACCAAAGAACATTCATTGAGGGAAACCCCCTGCTTGACATCGGATCTGATCAATGGTGGGCCGAGGGGTTCGAATGGCCCTGTCTAATATCAAAGTGGGATCAACGAGGCCTGTTCAACTGATTGATCGGGTTTGTTACCCTCCTCTTGATCACTTTAAAAAAAAACTTTTAATAAGTTTTCATTAAAAAGTAAAACTCCACCCTTTGTGAAGGAAGTCAATGGGGTATGAGAGTGCAGTGGTTATGTTACTGGACTAGTAATCCAAAGGCCGGGACTATTGATCCGGGGAACACAAGTTCACAATCCCACCATAACAATTTGAATTCAGTTTTAAAAATCTGGAAATACCTAGTGAAAGCATCGGTAAAACTGGCCAAAAAGCTGTCAGATTGTTGTAAAAATCCTACTAATTCACTATTGTCCTTTAGGGAAGGAAATCTGCCGTTCTTAGCCGGTCTGGCCTATTTGTTTTTTTACGCAGCGAGTTGTTATGATCTGAAAGGGCGGTGGAAGCAGATTCAATAGTAACTTACAAAAGGGAATCGGATAAATGCTTGAAAAGGAGAAAGTTGCAGGGTTCTGGGGAAAGAGCAAGGGGTAGTGGGACTGACTGGATAGCTCTACCAAAGAGCCAGGCACAGGCACGATGGAATCCATTGACTGAAAGGTCTCATAACTCTGACCACTGACAAAATTTCTTTGCACACTTTTGTTTACTGTATGATTCTATGATTCTGTATTTGACTCCAGCCCCACACCAGCATGGCTGATTCCTAACTGCCCTTTGAACTGACCGAGCGAGCCAGTCGGTTGTATCAAAAAAACAAACGGCCAGGTGCAGCGGTTCAAGAAGAAGGCCCACCGCCACCTTCTCAAGGGCAACTAGGGGAACGGGCACTAAGCGCCGGCCTAGCCAAGGACGCCCACATATCCCGAGAATGAATCAAACGAAAATTAAAATGGAACGATGATCTGGGCACAAGCAGCTCTGTAATTAGAGCCAGGAGGTCAGGAACTCTGAGGGACTGTTGATTAGGTCCCACTGCGGGGGTCTTTATAAATCCAGACAACTGCGGCTTTCTGGAAATTAGACCAAGCTGCTCATTTGGAATATAAATAGTGCTGCTGTCGCTGTAAACTGCTGCTACTTTATGGTGGCGGTGCCTCTGAGTCACCCGTTCACAGTCCCAACCACCTGGAATCCATTTACTGAAGGGACTCATAACCCTGACCGCCGCTCTCACCACCAAGGCCTGTAAACTCCAAACTCCATCCCCAGTGAGGGTCGCCAACCCTCCAGGATTGCCCTGGAGTCTCCTGGAATGAGAGACTAATCTCCCGGCCACCGATTCAAGCGACCCAGGAGAAAAATCAATGGGGCAATAAAAACATTTTTTTTTTTTAAATTTCTCTGATCACTTTTGTTTACAAGTTATAAAAAGTATGTGGGTAAAAGGCTGTCTGAGAAACAGCGAAGAATCATCCAATGGGATAACGAAGAGTCTGCTCACCTTCCGACTGGCGTGGGATTGTGATAGGCTGATCGCACGTCCCCGTTTTCCGGGGACAGTCCCCGGGTGAGGGACTGTGTCCCCGGGCAAACAGTGTCCCCGGTTCAGGAAACACGTCCCCGAATAGAATAGGGCCATAGTCATTGGAATATATGCATATCATAGCGTTAGACAGAATCAGAGTTTCAGGTCAACGGACTGACCAGTGTTATTGTATTATTTTAAAACGGTTGTCTGAATGCGCTTCAACAGTGTGATGTCACATCCGCAGTAATTATGTGCACATTTGTTTTGCATTTGTCGTGTATATGTGCTGCTAAAAAATTCTGCCTCGCTACGCTGCACAACCTACATTTTCCGTCCTGGCTATTTTGCTCTCCTGCCGCCCTGTGTCCCCGGATTTGGTTTGGAGAATACGGTCATTGTGGTGCACCGCGAGGATGGACATGTCGGGCGACCAATGGCGGGAGCGCGGGGGCGGGGAGGTTGTTGGTCATGTGATGAATCCTCCAGGAATATGTCCAACCAGAGTTGGCAACCCTAGTCCCCAGGTATGTTGATGTCTTTCATCTCAAAGTAAAAACGACTTCAGCTACTTAATGGGTTTACGCCGCTCCCTTGGAAGCTCAGCCAGTTAAAGCGTTGGGTGGTTAAGTCAGGATGTTCCCAGGTTGGACTCTAGATTTGTGCTTTGCTAGCTGATCCCTAGCTGAGCGATGGCAATACAGAAATAGAAGTGGCACTGGTGCCCTGGGTAGGGGGGTGACAATCAGCCAAGGTTTCCACTCCTGATCGCTCCCTTGCCTGAAAATACATATGTGGGCATCGGGTTCGGGCACTTCACTGAGGGAGTGCTGCACTGTCGGAGGTGCCGTTTTTCAGCTGAGACGTTAAACCCGAGGTCCTGTCTAACCTCTCAGTTGGACGTAAATGACCCCACGGCACTATTCGAAGAAGAGCAGGGGCGTTCTCCCCCGTGTCCTGGCCAATATTATTCTTCCAACCAACACCTAATAACAGATGACTTGGTCACTTGTTTTATTGCTGTTTGCAATGTGGGCAAACTGGCTGCCACATTTCCTACATTACAACAGCGACTACAATTCATGGGCTATAAAGTGCTTTGGAACGTCCTGAGGTCGTGGATGGCGCTATATCAATGCAAGTTCGAGTTCAACTGGGCTGCGATGCCTCCCCTGCAGTTGAATAGCCAACATTCATGGTCTAGACACACATGTAAATATTGGCCACTTGTGAGAGTCCTGGCTCTTGTGGAACCACGGGCCCTGAAAGGAGCTCACGTCTTTGGAGGAGGAGGAGAAGGGCAGGGGGAAGGGGAGGGGGAGGGAGAAAACTGGCAAAAGAAAAAAGAAGATTCCGATCGGCCTTGCGCCTCTTGAACTCAAATCTCACCCTTATAATTCCACATGTTGACGCCTTTGACCTCGAATAGCTCTGAAACCGGCCTATTTCAGTATAACCACTACTCCTCCCCCAACCCCCACACCCCACACCCCACCCCAGGCCTCAGCACAGCCTATCTCTGCAGGCCGCCCCCAGTCTGCCACCAACAGGCACAAAAGCAAATGCCTCTGGCGTACAGGCCCGATAAGGCGAGACGGCTGCTTTAAAAATCAGGCCTAGTGCCGGCTTCGCAACCTCAGCCTGCACCAGCCGACGACCCCTCAGATGATTGCCTGACGTTCACTGGAGGAGAGCTGTGCGCTCCCCTAAACTTAGGTGTCAGCTGTGGCTCAGTGGGCAGCACTCTCACCTCTGAGTCTGAAGGGTTCATAGTCCCACTCCAGAGAATTCAGCACAAAAATCTAGGCTGACACTCCCAGTGCGGTGCTGAGGGAGTGCTGCACTGTCGGAGGTGCCGTCTTTCAGATGAGACGTTAAACCGAGGCCCCGTCTGCTCTCTCAGGTGGATGCAAAAGATCCCACGGCACTATTTCGAAGAAGAGCAGGGGAGTTATCCCCGGTGTCCTGGACAATATTTATCCCTCAATCAACAGAACAAAAACAGATTATTTGGTCATTATCACATTGCTGTTGGTGGGAGCTTGCTGTGTGCAAACTGGCTGCCGCGTTTCCCACATTACAACAGTGACTACACTTCAAAAAGTACTTCATTGTCTGTAAAGCGCTTTGGAACATCCTGAGGTCGTGAAAGGCGCTATATAAATGCAAGTTTTTCTTTTTAAACTACAGAACCCGCTTCCACGGGACGTGGGGAAGGGATTGAGCGCCTCACTGGACTGTGAGGAGCAGAAGCCTTTGTGACTGAATTCTGACAGAGCGAAACAAAGATGGAAGAATTGTTTAGACAGCGTTAAAGAGAAAGGAAGAAGGGCTCCCCCCACTGGCCGAGTGGGTAAACGCACCACGTGTCGTGGGACTGAGTCACGCTCACTCAGTGAGTGAATGCCCCAGACGGAGGTTCGCCAACCCTCCGGGAGTGCGCTGGAGTCTCCAGGGTTCAAAGGTTCATCTCCAGGAAACTGCTGTGAGCAATCTGGGAGAAAAATCACGGTAAAAAACAATTGCAGGTTTTTTTTCATTTTTCTTTGAACACTATTGTTTTATTAGTTGTAAAAATATAGGAGTTGGGGGAAAAAGGCTGTTTGACTGACAATCAAGATTCATCCCATCGCCCACCCTTCCTCTCTCTCGATGTTCCACTCTCTCTCTCTCTCTGTCCTGCTCTCTCTCTCTCCCTCCCTCTCTCTCTGCCCTCCCTCCCTCCCTCTCTCTCTCTCTCTCTCTCCCTCCCTCTCTCTCTGCCCTGCTCTCTCTCTCTCTCTCCCTCCCTCTCTCTCTCTGCCCTCCCTCCCACTCTCACTCTCTCTCTCCCTCCCTCTCTCTCTGCCCTGCTCTCTCTCTCTCTCTCCCTCCCTCTCTCTCTGCCCTGCTCTCTCTCTCTCTCCCTCCCTCTCTCTCTGCCCTGCTCTCTCTCTCTCTCTGTCCTGCTCTCTCTCTCCCTCCCTCTCTCTCTCTGCCCTCCCTCCCTCTCTCACTCTCTCTCTCTCCCTCCCTCTCGCTCTGTCCTGCTCTCCCTCTCTCTCCCTCCCTCTCTCTCTCTCTGTCCTGCTCTCCCTCTCTCCCTCTCTCTCTCTCTGTCCTGCCCTCTCTCTCTCTCTCTCTCCCTCTCTCTCTCCCTCTCTCTCTCTCTGTCCTGCCCTCTCTCTCTCTCTGTCCTGCTCTCCCTCTCTCTCTCTCTCTCCCTCTCTCTCTCTGTCCCCTCTCTCTCTGTGTCCCCTCTCTCTGTCCCTCTCTCTCTCTGCTCCCTCTCTCTCTGTCCCTCTCTCTCTCTGTCCCCTCTCTCTCTGTCCCCCCTCTCTCTGTCCCTCTCTCTCTCTGTCCCCCCTCTCTCTCTGTCCCTCTCTCTCTCTGCTCCCTCTCTCTCTCTGTCCCCTCTCTCTCTCTGTCCCCCCTCTCTCTGCCCCTCTCTCTCTCTGTCCCCTCTCTCCCTGCTCCCTCTCTCTCTCTGTCCCCCCTCTCTCTGTCCCTCTCTCTCTGTCCCCTCTCTCTCTCTGCTCCCTCTCTCTCTCTGCTCCCTCTCTCTCTCTGTCCGCTCTCTCTCTCTCTCTCCCCCCCTCTCTCTCTGTCCCCCCTCTCTCTGTCACTCTCTCTCTCTGTCCCCTCTCTCTGTCCCTCTCTCTCTCTGTCCCTCTCTCTCTCTGTCCCCCCTCTCTCTGTCCCCTCTCTCTCTCTCTGTCCCCCCTCTCTCTCTGTCCCCTCTCTCTCTGTCCCTCTCTCTCTCTGTCCCTCTCTCTCTCTGTCCCCTCTCTCTCTCTGTCCCCCCTCTCTCTGTCCCCTCTCTCTCTGTCCCTCTCTCTCTCTGTCCCCCCTCTCTCTGTCCCCTCTCTCTCTGTCCCCTCTCTCTCTCTGTCCCTCTCTCTCTCTGTCCCCTCTCTCTCTCTGTCCCCCCTCTCTCTGTCCCCTCTCTCTCTCTCTGTCCCCCCTCTCTGTCCCTCTCTCTGTCCCCCCTCTCTCTGTCCCCTCTCTCTCTCTGTCCCTCTCTCTCTCTGTCCCCCCTCTCTCTGTCCCCTCTCTCTCTCTGTCCCTCTCTCTCTCTGTCCCCCTCTCTCTCTCTGTCCCCTCTCTCTCTCTGCTCCCCCTCTCTCTCTGTCCCTCTCTCTCTCTGCTCCCTCTCTCTCTCTGTCCCCTCTCTCTGTCCCTCTCTCTCTCTGTCCCCCTCTCTCTGTCCCCTCTCTCTGTCCCTCTCTCTCTCTATCCCCCCTCTCTCTGCTCCCTCTCTCTCTGTCCCCCCTCTCTCTGTCCCCTCTCTCTGTCCCTCTCTCTCTCTCTGCTCCCTCTCTCTCTCTGTCCCCCCTCTCTCTGTCCCCTCTCTCTGTCCCTCTCTCTCTCTGTCCCCTCTCTCTCTGTTCCTCTCTCTGTCCCTCTCTCTCTCTGTCCCTCTCTCTCTCTGCTCCCTCTCTCTCTCTCTGTCCCCCCTCTCTCTGTCCCCTCTCTCTCTGTCCCTCTCTCGCTCTGCTCCCTCTCTCTCTGTCCCTCTCTCTCTCTGTCCCCTCTCTCTCTCTGCTCCCTCTCTCTCTCTGTCCCCTCTCTCTCTCTGTCCCCCCTCTCTCTGTCCCCTCTCTCTGTCCCTCTCTCTCTCTGTCCCCTCTCTCTCTCTGTCCTCTCTCTCTGTCCCCTCTCTCTCTCTGTCCCCTCTCTCTCTGTCCCCTCTCTCTCTCTGTCCCCCCTCTCTCTGTCCCTCTCTCTCTCTCTGTCCTCTCTCTCTGTCCCCTCTCTCTCTCTGTCCCCTCTCACTCTCTGTCCCCTCTCTCTCTCTGTCCCCTCTCTCTCTCTGTCCCCCCTCTCTCTGTCCCTCTCTCTCTCTCTGTCCCCCCTCTCTCTGCTCCCTCTCTCTCTCTGTCCCCCCTCTCTCTGTCCCTCTCTCTCTCTGCTCCCTCTCTCTCTCTGTCCCCCCTCTCTCTGTCCCTCTCTCTCTCTGCTCCCTCTCTCTCTCTGTCCCCCCTCTCTCTGTCCCTCTCTCTCTCTGCTCCCTCTCTCTCTCTGTCCCCCCTCTCTCTGTCCCTCTCTCTCTGTTTCCCCTCTCTCTGCTCCCTCTCTCTCTCTGTCCCCCTCTCTCTGTCCTCTCTCTCTCTGTCCCCTCTCTCTCTCTGCTCCCTCTCTCTCTCTGTCCCCTCTCTCTCTCTGTCCCCCCTCTCTCTGTCCCCCCTCTCTGTCCCTCTCTCTCTCTGCTCCCTCTCTCTCTCTGTCCCCCCTCTCTCTGTCCCTCTCTCTCTCTGTCCCCCTCTCTCTGTCCTCTCTCTCTCTGTCCCCTCTCTCTCTCTGCTCCCTCTCTCTCTCTGTCCCCTCTCTCACTCTGCTCCCTCTCTCTCTGTCCCCCCTCTCTCTGTCCCTCTCTCTCTCTCTGTCCTCTCTCTCTGTCCCCTCTCTCTCTCTGTCCCCTCTCTCTCTCTGCTCCCTCTCTCTCTCTGTCCCCTCTCTCTCTGTCCCCCCTCTCTCTGTCCCTCTCTCTCTCTCTGTCCCCTCTCTCTCTCTGTCCCCTCTCTCTCTGATCCCTCTCTCTTTCTGTCCCCTCTCTCTCTCTGTCCCTCTCTCTCTCTGTCCCCTCTCTCTCTCTGCTCCCTCTCTCTGTCCCCTCTCTCTCTCTGCTCCCTCTCTCTCTGCTCCCTCTCTCTCTCTGTCCCCTCTCTCTCTCTGTCCCCCTCTCTCTGTCCCTCTCTCTCTCTCTTTGCTCTCCCTCTCTCTCTGTCCCCTCTCTCTCTGCTCCCTCTCTCTCTGTCCTCTCTCTCTCTGCTCCCTCTCTCTCTGCCCCTCTCTTCCCCCTCCCCGAGTGCGCCCATACTCTGCATTAACCACTGATTGAGGATTGTTTTATTAGCTGAACAATTCTTCAGGTTTAAATGAAAACCAGCTGTTCTTCGGTGAGTGACACCACGATCGCCGCCACGGGAAACAAATGTACCTAAAGAAGCCAGTTTTAATTATTAATTATGCAGCATGGCAGCTCTAATTTTAAGTGTTAATTATTAAAATGTGAGATCTATGGATATAATGTATAATGGTGCATAAAGAGACATTAATTATTGATGCTAAAATTTGCCCCGAGGACCTCCACTCATAAATGACTGAAATCACGAGCGGGCCAGGTTCCTAGTTAATCAGCCACGGCTGTTCCACTGGGTCACATGTTACCTTCACACACGGCCTACCTAAAGTGGCATAAGTCTTTCCCCCTGCTGGATCCAGAGAAATGCACAACTAAAATCCCGTGACGGCTTGAGAGCCTGCGTGAGTGACCAAGTTAACTCGACTCCGCCGTCCTGTTAAGCTCTTACTTGTTGGATTTGTCTTTCTTGTTCTCAGCTTTTGGGAACAATATTCAGGGCAAGCTCAGGAGAGGGCTCTTCGCCCACTGAGGTTGCCTTGCCGTTCAGGCTTTTTAAGATAACTGACAAAAGAACCAGGGAGGGCGAGATGAGGAGAATTTCTTTCTTACGCAGCGAGTTATGATGATCTGGAATGCACTGCCTGAACGGGCGGTGGAAGCAGATTCAATCGTGACTTTCGGAAGGGAATTGGATAAATACTTGAAAAGGAATTATCTGCCGGGCTACGGGGAAAGAGCGGGGGGCCGGGGGAGTGGGATTAATTGGAGAGCTCTTTCAAAGAGCCGGCATAGGCACGATGGGCCGAATGGCCTCCTTCTGTGCTGTAGGATTCTATATTCATTCTTGGGATAGGGTCGTCATTGGCCATCCCAAGTTGCCCTTGAGAAGGTGGTGGTGAGCCGCCTTCTTGAACCGCTGCAGTCCGTGTGGTGAAGGTACTCCCACAGTGCTGTTAGGGAGGGAGTTCCAGGATTTTGACCCAGCGACGATGAAGGATCGGCGATATATTTCCAAGTCAGGGTGGTGTGTGACTTGGAGGGGATCTTGGGAGGCGACGCTGTTCCCATGCGCCTGCTGCCCTTGTCCTTCTAGGCGACGGAGGTGTCACGTTTGGGAGGCGTATTACTGTACTACTCCTCATCCTCTGACTGCCCTCTGTGAAGCCCCGAGAATATTTTCTACATTAAAGGTGCTATACAAATGCAAGTTGTTGGTGTGGGTGATGAATGCTCGACAGCTCGTCTGGTTCTCATCCCTAATCAGTGAATGGGATGGCAAACACCTTTCACGAGAGGATGTGTGCCTTAAGCTGGTTCCTAGACACTGATTCTGGTGCTCAAACACAACTAGATAAGGTCCAGCACCACCGGAGACTCCTGCGGAAAGCTGCACTCCGTGTCAGTTGGGTGGGAGGGTTTGATCGAGGAGGCATAAGCCCGAGAAGCAGAATAGGTTTTTTTCTGTTACTGGAATGTGAGAGATTCTGACAATGCAGCACTTATTCTCCATCCCTAGTTGCCCCGAGGCCATTAAGGGTCAACCACGTAGTGTGGGACTGGAGTCACATGTGGATCAGACGAGGCAAGGACGATAGGTTCCTTACAACAACTTGCAATCCCACAGCGCCTTTAACATAAAAATAATTGCTTCACAGAAGTGTAATCAGCCGAAAATTGACAACGAGCCAAAATAAGCAGATTTGAGGTGGGGTGAATTAGTAACTAAAAGCTTGGTGGGTTTTAAGGAGGGTTTTAAAGGAGGAGAAGGATATTGAGAAGCGCAGAGGTTTAGGGAGATAATTCCAGAGCATACGACCCAGATGGCTGAAGGTACGGCCGCCAATGGATGGGATCAAGGGAGTGGGGATGCGCAAGAGACCAGAATCTGAGGAACGCAGAGATCTCGGAGGGTTGTAGAGCTGGAGGAGATAGGGAGGGGCAAGGCCATGGCAGGATTTAAACACGAAGGGGGAAAAATTGAGTCGCGCCCCCTTTGGGGCGCTAACTTCGCTACTTTTAGCGCCCCAAAAAATTAGAGCCCCAGCGACCGAAATTCATCGGTTAGCGCCCCAAGAGGGAAGCGCAGCGTTATTGGAAGCACCCCGCCTCCCTCTTGGGACGCTGCGAGGGAATATCGCAGCGCTACGGCGGTACTGCAGGCCTTCCTCCCCTTATTAAAGGGGAGGGGCCTAGTGCAGCGCGATCCCGGGGCCCAGAGAAGTGCCGGGCTCACGGAGCACAGCCGGCACTCCGCGGGGGAGCTGGTCAGGAGGCCGGGGGCAGGTGTTGGCAGGCGGCCAGCAACAAAAATGGACGCCCAGTCCCTCCCCTTTAATTAGCACCGCCCCGGCCGCAGGTAGAAACCCCTGACCCCGTCAGACATAGCGTCCGGCGGTAAGTCAGGGGGCGCTACTGAAGATCGCGGCCGGGGCGCTGCGCACAGCGATGATGTCATCGCCGGCGGCGGGGCGCCGCGGGGCGCCAACGGGAGGCGCAAAGCAACCGAATTTTTAGGCCGAAGATGAGAATTATAAATTTGAGTTGTTGGAGGGAACTAATGTAGATCAGCGAGCACAGGGGATGTGAGGGGTGAGCGGAACCTGGTGCGGGATGGGATACGGGCAGCAGAGTTTTAGACGAGCTTCGCTGAAGAACATTAGTGAACTAGTTGGGATTTTACAACAATCCAGCAGCTTGCATGGTCATTTTATTCTGGTGTGGGCCCATGAATCAATGGCTTTATTAAGCTTAAACAACCCCAGTGTTGTGAAAGAAGGTTCGAGCAGTAGCTGCCACTGCACTGATCAGTGCTCTCCAGATAACATTTCACCATCATTAGACGGAGGGGGCCAGTCTCTTCCAGTCAGGGCACTTCAAAGGGGTTCTGCAAAATCTTAACTGACAAGAGCAGACAGTTAGCTGCTGGAGTGATCTGAAGGGATAGTTGTCAAAGGCATCTTCCTCTGCCTGCCTCGATCACTTAAGTCTCCACTTGCAGGTGACACTTCAACCTTTGCCTCCTAAGTGTTAGAGTGAACTTCAGTAGGTTCGGATACAGCAGGGCTTAGGAACATAACCGGCTGTTCCGATTGAACAATTCAACTGTCCCAGACCGTGTGTGCGCGGGCGCCGACTCCGATAACCTCACGTGCATTAGCCGCAGCCGCCATCTTGGTGGACCAACCCATGCAGAACGTGCAGTACTAGGAATTGATTCACTTTCAATCCGACTGGCTCCTTGGGCTGTACGGATCAGGCACTAATACATTTCCAATAGTGGCTTTAATGTAAGACTTGCAGGCCTGTCTGCCCACAGACATGTTACATAGCGTAAGAGGCCTGTTACACCAGTCACACAATACCTAATCCTTTCACAAAACCCAGCTTTACTGAACATCTTGAGCAGAACTACTTCCCATTGACAGGAAACCCTGGCTTGATCCCGATTACCTACAGTAGGTCCACTGTAAGGAATCGGAGTGCTATCACTAGACAGGTAGAAATAAAGGAAAGACAGGACTTGCACTTATATAGCGCCGTTCATGACCTCAGGATGTCCCAAAGGGCTTTACAGCCAATGAAGCACTTTTTGAAGTGCAGTCACTGTTGTAAATGTAGGAAATGTGGCAGTCAATTTGCGCACAGCAAGCTCCCACAAACAGCAATGTGATAATGACCAGATCAGCTGTTTTATTGGTATTGCTTGAGGGATAAATATTGACCAGGACTCCCCTGCTCTACTTCGAAATAGAGCCATGGGATCTTTTACATCCACCTGAGAGAGCAGAGGGGGCCTCGGTTTAACGTCTCATCCAAAAGACGGCACCTCCGACAGTGCAGCACTCCCTCAGTACCGCACTGGAGTGTCAGCCCTAGATTTTTGTGCTCAAGTCTCTGGAGTGGGACTTGAACCCACAACCTTCTGACTCAGAGGGTGAAAGTTAACATGCTTGAAAACAGGTGCCTTTTCCACATTTTACAGCCACTCAGACCACTACAGAACACCAGCCTCTGGGGAGGGGGAACGGAGTGAGAGGAGGTCGGCGTGTTATTTGTATTCGGTGATGGGGGCGATGGGACGGTAAATGCTGCTGCAAGCAATTCCTGGTCTGCCCCGATCTCAGCGCTAGGGAGGGGAAAGCCAGCCAGGATCCCAGAGGGCCATGCAGTGGTCACATTGTGGAAAGTGAGCGTCTGGTTGGCAAGTGAAGACTGGATCAATCTCAGCGCTGATGGCTCTCGCCTCTCCACCCAACCCTCAAGCTCCGTTTATCCAAGTCACGTAGCCCAGCCTGACATCACCGTCCAAGCTTGGGTACGGCCTCTCGGGCAATAGAAAGAAAGACTTGGCATTTATACAGCGCCTTTCACGACCTCAGGACGTCGCAAAGCCCTTTACAGCCAACTTCTTTTGAAGTGAAGACACTGTTGTAATGTATTCATAGAATCACAGAAATTTATGGCACAGAAGGAGGCCATTCAGCTGAGGGGAGACCTAATTGAGGTGTATAAAATCATGAGGGGCCTAGACAGAGTGGATAGGAAGGAAGTAACAACAGAAAATGCTGGAAACACTCAGCAGGCCAGGCAGCATCCGTGGAGAGAGAAACAGAGTTAACGTTTCAGGTCTGGGACCCTTCGTCAGAACTGGAAAAAAAGCAGGAAATGATTGCTTTTTTCCAGTTCTGACGAAAGGTCTTCGACCTGAAACGTTAACTCTGTTTCTCTCTCCACGGATGCTGCCTGGCCTGCTGAGTTTTTCCAGCAAGTTTTCTGTTGTTATTTCGGATTTCCAGCATCCGCAGTATTTTGCTATCGTGGATAGGAAGGACCTGTTTCCCTTAGCAGAGAGGTCAATAGCCAAGGGGCAGAGATTTGAAGTGATTGGTCGGAGCTTGAGAGGGGAGTTGAGGAGAACATTTTTCACCCAGAGGGTGGTGGGGGTCTGGAACTCACTGCCTGAAAGGGTGGTAGAGGCAGAAACACTCATCACATTTAAAAAGTACTTGGATATGCACTTGAAGTGCCGTAACCTACAGGGCTACGGACCAAGAGCTGGAAAGTGGGATTAGGCTGGATAGCTCTTTGTCGGCCGGGCACAGGACAATATGGGCCGAACGGCCTCCTTCTGTGCTGTAAGTTTCTATGATTCTATGAAATTAGTTATCTGGTTGCGTTCAGTAACTTGCAGAGAATTCCCTTAGGAAGCCAACCTTCACCTCCAGGCTGAAGTGGAGTAGCAAGAGGACAACAACGCTGCAATTAAATCTGCCATCACCACAGTGAGTAATCCAGAGGAGGTTAAAGGGCTGACATGGGGAAAAGGTGCCACATGATCACAGCACATTGGGCCTCTACTTTTAAGTCAGTGCTGTCTACTACCACTCAACCCCCACCCCCCTCCCCCATACGCACTCATTTCGTTTAACAAGAAGATAAGAAGGCTGGTTTACGAGCTTCTCCTGTTTGCAGGGAAGATATCGCTCTAATCCAGGTGAGGGGCCTGTTATGTGTTGTGCAAATAATAGGACACCGGCCTACTGTGAGGGCCAAGTCTGAGCTGCTCTCCGCTCTCACTGTGAGCAGGTTTTTGGGGTTACAGTGTTCTGCATGTCGCATTGAGCCAAGTGCCTCTTACCACCAACCTCCAACAACAACAACTTACATTTATATAGCGCCTTTAACGTAGTAAAATGGCCCACGGCGCTTCACAGGAGCGATTATCAGACAATATTTGACACCGAGCCACATAAGGAGATATTAGGACAGGTGACCAAAAGCTTGGTCAAAGAGGTGGGTTTAAAGGAGCGTCTTAAAGAAGGAAAGAGCAGTGGAGAGGCAGAGGTAGAGGCGGAGCAGTGAAGGTGGAGAGGGAGAGGGGCTCCTTCAGACTCTGGAATTTGCTTCCTAGACCGCTCCACTTTGCTAAATCTCCCCATACCTTCAGAAACCTCCTCGAAATCTATTTCTTAGACCATGCCTTCTGTCACCTTCCTTACTTCTTCCATCTAACTAACTCCTAGCCCCCGGCCTCTCCCCTTCACCCTCTCTGTGAAGCACCTCGAGAGTTGCTGTTGCACCAAAATGTGACGGCTGCTTGAACGTTTTGTAGAACCTGAAGACTATTGGCTGTGGGCCGCCCGGGAGACCTTGGGAACAGTGAGAGGTGGGTCCAGACGCCACGAGCACTTGCTCACTGCCACAGTTGTTTTACAGGCAGGGCTACCTCTGCCTGTCAGACATTCTGTGAGGGCTGGTTGTGGTGTGGGGGGCGGGGGGTGTGGAAGAGGGAGATGGGGATAGAGAGGTGCGAGGGAAAGCAGGAGGTGCAGCTACACTCGGACACCTGCCTCCTTGGTCTAAGAACAGCCACAGTTTCCTACTGCACCCAGGGGTGTGAGGATCCTCAGGCACCAGTCCAGGCACAGAATGATGTGCCTGAGGGCAAATAGTGCCCACTCACTGTTTGAAGAAGTACAAGCTGGAGTCTTTGTGAGAGTTTTTTTTCAATTCAGTTTTCTCCCTTCCTTTCCGGAAGGTGCTGACTCTAGCTGGGGTAAAGTTCGACAACTGGTCCGCCCACCAATGCTACCATTCCTAATGTGTGAGCCTTGATAGTGGGTGTGAACACGCTGTTCAACCAAGGTAGGAAGAGAGAACACACACACACACTGTTGTAACATAGGAAATGCAGCACACAGCAAGCTCCCACAAACAGCAACGAGAGATAATCTGTTTTTTAGTGATGTTGGTTGAGGGATAAATATTGGCCCCAGGACACCAGGGAGAACTCCCCCTGCTCTTCTTTGAAATAGTGCCAGGAGATCTTTTGCGTCCACCTGAGAGAGCAGACGAGGCTTGAGTTTAACACCTCATCTGAAAGACGGCACCTCCGACAGTGCAGCACTCCCTCAGCACCGCACTGGGAGTGTCAGCCTAGATTCTTGTGCTCAGGTCTCTGGATTGGGACTTGAACCCACAACCTTCTGACTCAGAGGCAAGGGTGCTACCCACTGAGCCACAGCTGACACCACACACACATGCACATATATACACACACAGCTCTGCTAGAAAGAGGATTGCTGACTTATGATCAGAAGCAGGAACACCGACTAATTCTTTTTCTCCTCCATAATCCAGCACTAATGGAGAAGCCCCTTCCGGCCAATCAGAGCAAAGACTGAGCCTGGGGCCCTCCTGGTGTGACTGGCTCAGTCCCACAGCAGGCCGTGTGTGTCCCCAGAGCCAGCGAGGAGCCCAGCGGTTGTGCACTAATGTTGCGCTAATGCAAGTTAAGGAGAAGAAAACAGCAGAGAAAATGAAGCAGTTCTGTAACAGGGCTGCACTAAGGTAGTCGGAGGTGCCACTGACAACACCACGAACCGTTAAACATTAAACACAAGCGCACACAGTTCCACGGCATTGTCCAGCCCAATACACAACCTCACTGATAACTTCTGCACCCAATACAATTAGCCTTATCCACCTGTTATCAAGACTGAGCAAACAGGCTCCACGATTAGAAAGGCCCAACCAAAATGGCTACTTCGCTCAGGCGGCAACAAGGCACTGGCACGGCCCGTGGTATTCTCAGCACTAATTTAAGCCAAGAGTCTGTGGCTGTAAAATCTGCCATTGACCATAAAATCGATCATCTACACAATGACAACGAGTGAAAGCAAATCACTGCATTCCAACGAAATCCGTTCTGGGAGTGTTGTTGAAGGCGACCTAACATTTAAGGGCTCTGCCTTTAGGGGTGGGGCTGCTGGCTGGGAGAGGGCTAACCGTACCGAATGGAATGTGTCTGCCCTTTGCAGAGGGTGCCAGCTGTACCTACCCGCAGCGGCAGCGTGGGCGGCGTCACAGCCAGAGATTTCTCCAGGTACCGAGTGCAACCAAAACCATAAACACCGATCTAGTCGTACCACCTGGCGAGGCTGCCAGGATCGCTCTAAGAGCAAGTGTAACAACAAAACGTTTCCGATCTCTTCACCTGCAGATTCTAATTTAACAACAACAACAACAACAACTTGTATTTATATAGCACCTTTAACGTAGTAAAATGTCCCAAGGCGCTTCACGGGAACGTTACTCAAACAACATTTGAGACCGTGCCACGTAAGGAGCTATTAGGGCTGATGACCAGAAGATTGGACAAAGAGGTAGGTTTTGAGGAGCGTCTTAAAGGAGAAGAGAGAGAGGCAGAGAGGTTTAGGGAGGGAATTCCAGAGCTTAGGGCCTTGGCAGCTGAAGGCACGGCCGCCAATGGTGGAGCGATTAAAATCGGGGATGCGCAAGAGGCCAGAATTGGAGGAGCGCAGATATCTCGGAGGGTTGTAGGGCTGGAGGACGTTACAGAGATAGGGAGGGGCGAGGCCATGGGGGGGATTTGTAAACAAGGATGTGAATTGTTAAATCGAGGCGATGCCGGACCAGGAGCCAGTGTAGGTCAGCGAGCACAGGAGTGATGGGTGAACGGGGGCTTGGTGCCAGTTAGAATATGGTCAGCAGAGTTTTGGATGAGCTCAAGTTTACGGAGGGTGCCAGGAGAACATTGGAATACTTGGAATAGATACTCGACGGCAAAAAGCAAATGGCAACGTTTGTGTGCGTGTGTGCACTCTCGCACGACGTCCCCTGGTGCGTGCTCACCGCCATTTTATACAGCCAGCCAACAGTTGAAGTGTGGCCCCGCCCCTCCACCCCCCCCCCCCCCACATGATTCACGGCTCCCATCAGTCAATTGTAGGACGTCATTGAGAGCAACTCCACAAACACCCGAGGCCCGGATTAAGCTACTGAAGGCGGATTTGCGACACCTAATGGAGGGCGAGATAGCAAGCCCTTCCAGGAGAGGAGAAGACTCGTGGAGCAAAAACATGAACTGTTTGATGCCATCGCATGTGGATGACTGGAGAAACTGGGATCATTCTCCTTGGAGCAGAGACGGTTACGGGGAGATTTGACAGGCGTGCAAAATTATGAGGGGTTCTGATTGAGTAAATAAAGATGAAAAGGGCAGGAGGCTCGGTAACCAGAGGTTACAGGTTTAAGATCATTTGCAACGGAATCAGAGGAGAGATGTGGGGGAAAAAAATGACACAGCGGGTTGTTGTGATCTGGAATGCACTGCCTAAAAGAGTGGTGGAAGCAGATTCAATAATAACTTTCAAAAGAGAATTGGTTATACAAGAAAGACGGAAAGACTTCCATTTCTATAGCACTTTTATGACCTCAGGACGTCCCAAAGCGCTTCACAGCCAATGAAGTACTTTTTGAAGTGGAGTCACTGTTGTAATTTAGGAAACGCAGCAGCCAATTTGCGCACAGCAAGCTCCCGCAAATAGCAATGAGATAATGACCAGATAATCTGTCATTAGTGATGTTGGTTGAGGGAGAAATATTGGCCAGGACACCGGGGAGAACTCCCCTGCTCATCTTCGAAATAGTGCCGTGGGATCTTTTCTGTCCACCCGAGAGGACAGTAAGGGCCTCGGTTGAATGTCTCGTCCGAAAGACGGCACCTCTGACAGTGCAGCACTCCCTCAGTACTGCACTGGAGTACATAAAAGGGAAAAGTTTGCAGGGCTGTGTTGGAAAGAGCAGGGGAGTGGGACTAATTGGTCAGCTCTTTCAAAGAACCGGCAATGAGCACGATGGGCCAAATGGCCTCCTTCTGTGCTGCGTAATCGATTCTATGAATGGGAATTATCCAGCAGCTGTATTTATTACGTTTGTGATAGAATCGATGAAAAAATACACTCGGTGGGGGTGGGACATTGGGGCACTTGGCTTTTAAGTAATAGAGCCACATTGTGTGTAACCTGGCAGTACTTTGCCCACAATAAATCATACCAAATGTAAAGAAAGGGAGACACACAAAGGACTGGGAATTAAATACATCACCATTAAACACTAACAGGAAACGAGGCAGGTTTTCTGCGGCATTATCATATAATGAATCATTTGAATCGAGATATGTGATCAGCAGCTAAGACTGAGAATAAAAGAATTTATTCATCCTCGAAGGGCCCTTCAGCCAAACCTCAAGTTGAAGGCCTTTCAATGCGATGAGTTAAATTCGCATTAGGAGTGATGATCACACAGATACTGGGAGGCCCATTGAGGTCCACTGGAGATTGCTGACGCTCTCCACTTCAGAACACTCCTAGCTCTCCCCAGCGCAGCTCCCCAACCGCAGCTCCCCAACCGCAGCCCCCCAACCGCAGCTCCCCAACCGCAGCCCCCCCGGCACAGCTCCCCAACCGCAGCTCCCCAACCGCAGCTCCCCAACCGCAGCTCCCCGGCGCAGCTCCCCAACCGCAGCTCCCCAACCGCAGCCCCCCGGCGCAGCTCCCCAACCGCAGCTCCCCAACCGCAGCTCCCCAACCGCAGCTCCCCAACCGCAGCTCCCCAACCGCAGCTCCCCAACCGCAGCTCCCCGGCGCAGCTCCCCAACTGCAGCTCCCCAACCGCGGCTCCCCAACCGCGGCTCCCCAACCGCAGCTCCTCAACCGCAGCCCCCCAACCGCAGCTCCCCAACCGCAGCTCCCCAACCGCAGCTCCCCAACCGCAGCTCCCCGGCGCAGCTCCCCGGCGCAGCTCCCTAACCGCAGCTCCCCAACCGCAGCCCCCAACTGCAGCTCCCCGGCGCAGCTCCCCGGCGCAGCCCCCCAACCGCAGCTCCCCAACCGCAGCTCCCCGGCGCAGCTCCCCGGCGCAGCTCCCCAACCGCAGCTCCCCAACCGCAGCCCCCAACTGCAGCTCCCCGGCGCAGCTCCCCGGCGCAGCCCCCCAACCGCAGCTCCCCAACCGCAGCTCCCCAACCGCAGCTCCCCGGCGCAGCTCCCCAACCGCAGCTCCCCAACCGCAGCCCCCAACTGCAGCTCCCCGGCGCAGCTCCCCGGCGCAGCTCCCCAACCGCAGCTCCCCAACCGCAGCCCCCCAACCGCAGCCCCCCAACCGCAGCTCCCCAACCGCAGCCCCCCAACCGCAGCTCCCCAACCGCAGCTCCCCAACCGCAGCCCCCCAACCGCAGCTCCCCAACCGCAGCTCCCCAACCGCAGCTCCCCAGCGCAGCTCCCCAACCGCAGCTCCCCAACCGCAGCCCCCCGGCACAGCTCCCCAACCGCAGCTCCCCAACCGCAGCTCCCCAACCGCAGCTCCCCGGCGCAGCTCCCCAACCGCAGCTCCCCAACCGCAGCCCCCCGGCGCAGCTCCCCAACCGCAGCTCCCCAACCGCAGCTCCCCAACCGCAGCTCCCCGGCGCAGCCCCCCAACCGCAGCTCCCCAACCGCAGCTCCCCAACCGCAGCTCCCCGGCGCAGCTCCCCAACTGCAGCTCCTCAACCGCAGCTCCCCAACCGCGGCTCCCCAACCGCAGCTCCTCAACCGCAGCCCCCCAACCGCAGCTCCCCAACCGCAGCTCCCCAACCGCAGCTCCCCAACCGCAGCCCCCCGGCGCAGCTCCCCAACCGCAGCTCCCCAACCGCAGCTCCCCAACCGCAGCTCCCCGGCGCAGCTCCCTGGCGCAGCTCCCCAACCGCAGCTCCCCAACCGCAGCCGCCAACTGCAGCTCCCCGGCGCAGCTCCCCGGCGCAGCTCCCCAACCGCAGCTCCCCAACCGCAGCCCCCCAACCGCAGCCCCCCAACCGCAGCTCCCCAACCGCAGCCCCCCAACCGCAGCTCCCCAACCGCAGCCCCCCAACCGCAGCTCCCCAACCGCAGCTCCCCGGCACAGCTCCCCGGCGCAGCTCCCCAACCGCAGCCCCCTGGCACAGTTCCCCAACCGCAGCCCCCCGGCACAGCTCCCCAACCGCAGCTCCCCAACCGCAGCTCCCCAACCGCAGCCCCCCAACCGCAGCTCCCCGGCGCAGCTCCCCAACCGCAGCCCCCCAACCGCAGCTCCCCAACCGCAGCTCCCCGGCGCAGCTCCCCAACCACAGCTCCCCAACCGCAGCTCCCCAACCGCAGCTCCCCAACCGCAGCCCCCCAACCGCAGCTCCCCAACCGCAGCCCCCCAACCGCAGCTCCCCAACCGCAGCCCCCCCAACCGCAGCCCCCCAACCGCAGCTCCCCAACCGCAGCCCCCCAACTGCAGCTCCCCAACCGCAGCCCCCCCAACCGCAGCTCCCCAACCGCAGCCCCCCAACCGCAGCTCCCCAACCGCAGCCCCCCCAACCGCAGCTCCCCGGCGCAGCTCCCCAACTGCAGCTCCCCAACCGCAGCCCCCCGGCGCAGCCCCCCGGCGCAGCTCCCCAACCGCAGCTCCCCAACCGCAGCTCCCCAACCGCAGCCCCCCGGCGCAGCCCCCCGGCGCAGTCCCAGCTCCTCCAGCAAGAGGCGCTTGCGATCAGTCGTGCGGGGATTGCGACCTAATGAAGAGTACAGAAGGAGAAAAGGCCCCTTCAGACCACCGAACCTCCTGCATGTGCGGTGTGTATCTGGGGACCATTGGCGGCCGTGCCTTCAGCTGCAATGGCCCCAAGCTCTGGAATTCCCTCCCTAAACCTCTCCACCTCTCTCTCCGCCTTTAAGACGCTCCTTAAAACCTACCTCTTTGACCAAGTTTCTGCTCACCTGTCCTAATGTCTCCTTATGTGGCTCGGTGTCAAACTTCTTTTGATCACGCTGCTGTGAAGCGCTTTAGGAGGGTTTTAATACGATAAAGGCGCTATATAAATGCAAGTTGTTGTTGTTTTCACTGGTCTCTTGTGGTCACGTGATGTAACCCACTGTCGTCAGGGAAACAGTGCATGACCAATGCCGCTTCAGAACAACTCCCAGTAAACATAATTCACACCAACCTAAGGCGGGCTATTCGGACCACAGCCTGCAGTGCGCAGCGGACTGGAGCTGCGATTATATTGTAACATTACCAAAGCTAAGCGCGTGTCAGTGCGATTATCAGTGTGGACGGCACTACACTGACTTGCCTGTGTTCACAAGCAGCAGACGCAGGAGCCATCGTGCGGAACAAAACTCCTTCCTCACTAAACGCCATTAATGTCCAGTGGGCTGTTCTACGTCCACGGTGTGCCGGTGGCAGATGGCGACGGTCGGTCAGAAGAAACACAAAGTCAGAAACTAGCTGAAGCCAATCCGCCATTTGCTGCATTGTGACCTCCAGCTCTTTCCCCACTCCTGATCATCGGCCATTGACTGCCGCTGGAAACCCACACGTGGAATCAGGAGAAAGCAGGGTTTGTGTTGGCCAGTGACACCTCAAGCAGTGGAACAGCCACCCAACACCGACTCTCTTGATAGGCACAGCTGCCCAAGATAGTGACTGCTTAAAACCTAGCTCTTTGACCAAGCTTGAGTGTCGAGTTTCTGTCTGATAACTCCTGTGAACTGCCTCAGTACGTTTTACTACAGGAAAGTCTAACCACCACCCCTACATTCAGTGGCATTACCATCGCCGAATCCCCCATCATCAACATCCTGGGGGCCACCATTGACCCGCAACTCAACTGGACCAGCCACATAAATACTGTGGCCACAAGAGCAGGTCAGAGGCTAGGTATTCTGCGGCGAGTGTCTCACCTCCTGACTCCCCAAAGCCTTTCCACCATCTACAAGGCACAAGTCAGGAGTGTGATGGAATACTCTCCACTTGCCTGGATGAGTGCAGCTCCAACAACACTCAAGAAGCTCGACACCATCCAGGACAAAGCAGCCTGCTTGATTGGCACCCCATCCACCACCTTAAACATTCACTCCCTCCACCACTGGCGCACCGTGGCTGCAGTGTGTACCATCTACAAGATGCACTGCAGCAACTCGCCAAGGCTTCTTCGGCAGCACCTCCCAAACCTCTTCCACCTAGAAGGACAAGGGCAGCAGGCGCATGGGAACACCATCACCTGCAAGTTCCCCTCCAAGTCACACACCATCCTGACTTAGAAGTATATCGCCGTTCCTTCATCGTCGCTGGGTCAAAATCCTGGAACTCCCTCCCTAACAGCACTGTGGGAGTACCTTCACCACACGGACTGCATCGGTTCAAGAAGACAGCTCACCACCACCTTCTCGAGGGCAATTAGGGATAGGCAATAAATGCTGGCCTTGTTAACGACGCCCACATCCCATGAATGAATAATAAAAAAAGGCGTTATATAAAGCAAGTTGTTGTTGTTGTTGTTCAGAGGAGAATTCGAAACCTTCGGGCTTTACTTTGCTGGTTTGTAACATCATGTGAATCTCTCAGTGTGATGACAGGCTGGTAATCATATGCCAGCACTTACTATCTCTGCATAATTCTTTTTCAAATCAGTGCTCCAATGTCCCGGTTTGACCCAGTGGAATACTTAGTGAGCTCAAATGTTATTGCAACCTTTGTAACCCCCACGCCTAACTACCAGCAGTAAAAGATTGCCGCTCGCCCGCAAGAACCAGGGGTGATAATCTAAGGATAAGGGGTTAGCCATTTAGGACAGAAATGAGGAAGAATTTCTTCACCCAGAGAGTGGTGAACCTGTGGATTTCTCTACCACAGAATGTAGTTGAGGCCAATTCATTAAATATATTCAAGAATGAGTTAGATATATTTCTTAAAGCTAAAGGTATCAAGGGATATGGGGAGAAGGCAGGTACAAGGTACTGAGTTTGGATGATCAACCATGATCTCATCGAATGGCGGAGCAG
The DNA here is from genome assembly GCA_030390025.1 of Squalus acanthias. Taxonomy (NCBI): domain Eukaryota; kingdom Metazoa; phylum Chordata; class Chondrichthyes; order Squaliformes; family Squalidae; genus Squalus; species Squalus acanthias. Next base: position 11,080,035 of record CM059436.1, on the reverse strand, counting down.
GCTCGAGGGGCCGAATGGCCTACTCCTGCTCCTATCTTCTATGAGATTGGGCTTTTTGGCCTCGATCAGTATTTCATACCGGTGAGCGATCCTCTTTGTGGCCTAAATATAGCCAGGTTTCCAAACTGAATCCCACCGTTGGTCCCTCAACACCCCGGCATCTCCATCAGGCCCAACATATTTTAGAGTCTGGGCAGAGCATTGAGACGACGAAGTTGACGGCAATGGTGTAAAGCGATAGCTTTGGTGGCCTGGATACATGACACGTCGCCTTCAGATCGAGCCCTTGGTTTGTACCCAAACACAACGGTGTGGCCTAAACTCCTCGGGACTTCTCACGCTCTCCCGCCATAACGCCAGCGGAGTCCTCTGGAAGATGGCGCAGACACGTTTGCTACGGGTCCCCGCTGCTTCCAGAAGTTTCCGACTTATTTAGACTTCTACACATCGGAAGAGGAGGCGCAGAGTTTACACAGAATTACATCGAACTTCCAGCACAGGAACAGCCCATTCGGCCCATGCTTTCTTTTTTATTCGTTTATGGGATGTGGGCGTCGCCGACAAGGCCAGCCTTTATTGCCCATCCCTAGTTGCCCTCGAGAAGGTGGTGGTGAGCCGCCGCCTTGAACCGCTGCAGTCCGTGTGGTGAAGGTACTCCCACAGTGCTGTTAGGGAGGGAGTTCCAGGATTTTGACCCAGTGACGATGAAGGATCGGCGATATACTTCCAAGTCAGGATGGTGTGTGACTTGGAGGGGAACTTGGAGGTGGTGGTGTTCCCATTCACCTGCTGCCCTTGTCATTCATGCTGGCATTTATGCTCCACAACAAACCTCTTCCCGCCCCATTCACTTCACTGCACCCCATCAACATATTCCTGTCTCCCTCATGTACTTATCCAGCTTCCCAGTGTCAGCCGTGGCTCACTGGGTGTTTTCTCACCTCCGAGTCAGAAGTTTGTGTGTTCATAATCCCACTCCAGAGGCTTGAGCCCATAATCTGGGCTGACACTCCAGTGCAGTACTGAGAGAGTGCAGCACTGTCAGAGGTGCTGTCGTTCGGATGAGCTCTTAAACCGAGGCCCCGTCTGCCCTCCCAGGTGGAAGTAAATGATCCTGCGGCACTATTTTGAAGAAGAGCAGGTGAGTTCTCCCTGGTGTCCAGGCCATTTTATATTCATCTCTCAACCAACATCACTAAAAAAAACCAGATGATCTGGTCGTTATCACATTGCTGCTTGTGGGAGTTTGCTGTGTGCAAACTGGCTGTTTCCAACAACAGGGACTACACTTCAAAAGTACTTCATTGGCTGTAAAGTGCTTTGGAGCATCCTGAGGTTGTGAAAGGCGCTATGTAAACGCAAGACCTTTGTTCCTTATTATTATTGGTACTTTTTTTTTAATACTGAGGGGGAAAAATTCAGTCGCGCCCCGTTTGGGGCGCAAATATCGTCCGGGCGCAAAAATTAGCGCCTGGCGCTAATTATCGCCACTGACTGGAAACTTCACTTTTAACGCCCCGGGAGGTGATTGGAGCGCTAAATCAGGCGCTGCACACCTGTCTTAAGGCGCAAAGGCCGAGGAGTGAGGCGCTAACTCAGAGCGCTGGCGAAGCTCATGTAATGTCAGTCAGCAATGGAACACACACACAATGGCACGGGCCAGTTCTTAAAGGGGATGGTTAATCTTGCTTTCCATCCACATCCTGTTCATTGCAGCCTTGAATCTCGGCCTGGAGAGACCTGCACATCAAATGTGCTGGAAAGAACAATGGAGAGTACCAGGCAAAGAGCTCAGAGTGCAGCCCCCACAGTCTCTGCTAAATCGATACAAGGAATGGCAAATCAAAATGAATCTGCAAAGTGCTGCTCAGTACCCAAAACTCCTTCACACAACGTTGAATCTCTCCAGAAGTCTCTCCCTCTCTCTCTCAGAATGCGTAGTTCAAAAATGGCACCAACAATAAAAGGCAGGAAGCGGTCACCTTTAAATAGCGCTCCCCCTTTCCCTTCATGACTGCAGAACGCTCCCCTCAACCCGTCGTTGCTAGCGTCAGGCGGTAAGGCAGGGGGCGCCACTCAATATCCGCTCCGGGGCGATACCGGGGCGTTGCGCACTCGACTGACGTCACGATCTGCCGGCGCAGGAGATCGTGGTGGTAGTGTTTAGCGCCGCCGCAAAATGTCTAGTTAATTTCGCGAGCGGCGCAAACTTCGCCGCGCCTGGGCGCTAGATGCTTTGCGCCCCATTAGCGCCCTCTTAAGGCGCTAACGGGAGGCGCAACCAACTGAATTTTTCCCCCTGAGTCTTCTCGACCTCCAGTCTTAGCAAATCCTTCAAGTCAGGGTTGCCAGCAGGTACATGAGACTCCGTACACTGGGAACCAGAAGAGCAGCCATCTCTCTAAAGTCAGTGTAAAGGCAGCTACTGAGGCTGGTTTTTACAAGTGTGGGCCACAGAGACGCTGACTAACCTGGTTCTTCCAGCTGAGGTGACACTGTGTGGGCACGGGCAGCATTCAAAGAGGCATGAAGCGAAGTGACCAAAGTGATGGCGTTTACCCCAAGTAGATTAGGTCGGACTCTTTAACCGTTAGCGGATCTAGGTTAGAGGTCAGGAGGTGGTTCCCTTCCCAGAGAATAGCGGGCCTCTGGAACAGGCCGCCGTCTCGCGCGGTGGATGCCCATTTGTGGAATTCCTTCAAGCGAGAGCTGGGGTGGAGAACACCTCGGACAAATGGTAGGTACTGCAGGGAATCATCGGAGCCAGAGTGATCTCCTGGACTAGTTTTGATCGTCTAAGGGGGGTCGGTAGAGGAATTGCCCAGATATTTTTTTCCCCAAATTGGCCGGGGGGCGGGTGTGTGGGGTTTTTTTGTTGCAGGAGGCCTACCAGGAGAGGACACAGATTTTTGGGGCGCATTGTGGAGTGTGCACACTGTGATGCACGAGGCATCGCGATTGTGTGGGACAAGGCTGGAGGGACCAGAGGGTCTTTTCCCCCCACCCCCGTCAGTCATTCCCCATGCGCTCGGGATAAAAAAAAATTCAGCAGGTGGGTCAACTCCCGACCAAAAGAAGAAAAAAAAATCCTCGGCGAGCTCTCCCAGAAAAGTGCTGGAATCTCAGTCAAAGCCAACGCGCTTTCAGCACATGTTGTCAACCCTGGCCTCTGTCCAGCGGCTCCTGAGATTCATTTAAACAATGAAATACTGCAGTAAGTGCTGCTGAAAAGTGATACATTGTTTTTACAGTTACAAAGGAGGCCATTTAGTGAGATGATATCTAATAATTAAAGGGCCAAGTCTCCAACAAGAGCCCAGTCGAAGAGATCATGTGACCTGCCCGGTCCGCTGAGAGCCATGATAGCACTGACAGGTTCTTGATAAAAACTTTAGCAGTAAATGGCATACATCGCAAATTTACTGGATCCTCGCAGGAAAGCTCCCTCTAATGTCATTATAAAGTCAAATTCAAAAGTCAGATTTTTGTCAGGTGAGGGCATCAAAGGATAGGGAACAAAGATGGTTCAGTGGGAGTTGCGGTGCAGGTCAGCCATGATCTAATAGAGAGGCGGAACAGGCTCGAGGGGCTGAATGGCCTCCTCCTGTTCCTGTGTAACAGGCTCGAGGGGCTGAATGGCCTCCTCCTGTTCCTGTGTAACAGGCTCGAGGGGGCTGAATGGGCCTCCTCCTGTTCCTGTGTAACAGGCTCGAGGGGCTGAATGGCCTCCTCCTGTTCCTGTGTAACAGGCTCGAGGGGCTGAATGGGCCTCCTCCTGTTCCTGTGTAACAGACTCGAGGGGCTGAATGGCCTCCTCCTGTTCCTGTGTAACAGGCTCGAGGGGCTGAATGGGCCTCCTCCTGTTCCTGTGTAACAGGCTCGAGGGGGCTGAATGGGCCTCCTCCTGTTCCTGTGTAACAGGCTCGAGGGGCTGAATGGCCTCCTCTTGTTCCTGTGTAACAGGCTCGAGGGGCTGAATGGGCCTCCTCCTGTTCCTGTGTAACAGGCTCGAGGGGCTGAACGGCCTCCTCCTGTTCCCATGCTTGTGAATTTCCAAGGCGGAGAGAGGATTTTGCTTGAATTTCTTTTTCCTTTTTCCCGCTGCCATTTGCCCTCCACCTTGTCCCCTTCTCGACCTGCTGCGCACGGTGACTCGGGCTGGGCGTGTTTCCACAAGTGACGCGGGCACCAGGCTCAGCTTCCGCGCCTGAGCCGGGACACGTTCTGTCAGGCCCACGGGGCGGCCTCACAGCCGAGGCTGATCCCGAGCCCACTCGACAGCCATCCTCGTGCACCTTTCAGCTGGGGGCCTGCTGCTTAGCAAACGGGAGTGGGAGTCCTGCACAAACCTTGCAACAGTGACTACACGTCAAAAGTACTTCATTGGCCGTTAAGCGCTTTGGGTCATCCTGAGGTCGTGAAAGGCGCTATATAAATGCAAGTTCGCTCTTTTTATACTTGCATTTAGGGATATAAAAATGTACAGGAGTGGAACAGACCAATGCAAGTTATTGGGCCAGTTCACTTGCAAAGTGGTAGCTTCCCCTACAACAACAACAACTTGCATTTATATAGCATCTTTAATGTAGTAAACCATCCCACGGCACTTCACAGGAGCGTCATCAAACAAAAATTTGACACCAAGCCACATAAGGAGGTATTAGGGCAGGTGACCAAATGCTTGGTGAAAGAGATAGGTTTTATGGCGAGTCTTAAAGGAGGAGTGAGAGGGAGAGAGAGGCGGAGAGGTCTAAGGAGGTAATTCCAGAGCTTAGGGCCTTGGCAGCTGAAGGCACGGCCACCAATGGTGGAGTGATTAAAATCGGGGATGCTCAAGAGGCCAGAATTGGAGGAGCGCAGAGATCTCGCAGGGTTGTAGGGCTGGAGGAGCTGACAGAGATAGGGAGGGGCGAGGCCATGGAGGGATTTGAACACAAGGATGAGAAAATTTAAAATCAAGGCTTTGCCGGACCGGGAGCCAATGTAGGTCAGCGAGCACAGGGCTGATGGGTGAATGGGAGTTGGTGCGAGTTAGGATATGGCAGCAGAGTTTTGGATAAGCTCAAGTTTATTTTTTTAATTCATTCATGGGATGTGGGCGTCGCTGGCAAGGCCAGCATTTATTTCCTATCCCTAAATGCCCTTGAGAAGGTGGTGGTGAGCTGCCTTCTTGAACCGCTGCAGTCCGTGTGGTGAAGATACTCCCACAGTGCTGTTAGGGAGGGAGTTCCAGGATTTTGGCCCAGTGACGATGAAGGAACGGCGATATATTTCCAAGTCAGGATGGTGTCTGTCTTGGAGGGGAACTTACTGGTGGTGTTGCCATGTGCCTGCTGCCCTTGTCCTTCTAGGTGGAAGAGGTCGCGGGTTTGGGAGGTGCTGCCGAAGAAGCCTTGGCGAGTTGCTGCAGTGCACCTTGTAGATGGTACACACTGCAGCCACGGTGCACCGGCGGTGGAGGGAGTGAATGTTTAAGGTGGTGGATGGGGTGCCAATCAAGCGGGCTGCTTTGTCCTGGATGGTGTCGAGCTTCTTGAGTGTTGTTGGAGCTGGGTGGAAGATGGGAGGCTGGCCAGGAGAGCATTGGAATAGTCAAGTTAAGAGGTAACAAAGGCATGGATGAGGGTTTCAGCAGCAGATGAGCTGAGGCAGGGGCGGAGACAGGCCGATGTTACGGAGGTGGAACTAGGCGGTCTTGGTGATGGAGCGGATATGTGGTCGGAAGCTCATCTCGGGGTCAAATAGGACACCAAGGCTGCGAACAGTCTGGTTCAGCCTCAGACAGTTGCCAGGGAGCGGGTAGGACAAGGTGTCAAGGAGAGGGATGGACAAGGTATCTCAGCTCAGTGATAGCATAAACATCTCTTGTGTTCCAGTCCCACTCCAGGACCTGAGCACATGATCTAGGTTGACACTCCAGTGCAGTACTGAGGGAGAGTTGCACTGTCGGAGGTGCCGCCTTCTGGCAAAAATATATGTGAATGGCTACTATTTCAACATTAGTTCCAAGAGGTTAACTGAGCTCGTCACGCAGCTCTCTGATGGAGCTTCTCTGAAAGCACAGTTCCAATTAAATGTACCCCGTGGGATAAGTAGGCTCCCTTAACATGTTCAAGTGCTAGATTGGAACTCGAACACAGAAATGCATCACTAATGTGATTACACAGTGAAGGCGGAACTAATAAATCTGGTGACTGGAGCGCTGGCACCATGTAAGTGACCATGAAGCTGCCAGATTGTCATTCAAACCCAACTGGTTCACTAATAACCTTCAGATAGGGACCATGCCACCCTTACCCGGTCCACGCATGACACTAGTCCCACACTACATGGTTGATCTTAATGCCCTCAAGGCAACTAGCGATGGACAATAAGTACTGACGCAATAAGCATGGTGTCAGCTGTGGCTCAGTTGGTAGCACTCTCGCCTCTGAGTCAGAAGGTTGTGGGTTCCAAATCCCACTCCAGGGGACTTGAGTACAAAAATCTAGGTTAACACTCCCAGGTGCTGTATTTCAGATGAGATAGTAAATTAAGCCCCTATCTGCCCTCTCAGGTGGACATAATAGATCCCAAAACAGCATTCTGAGAGAAACAGGGGCGCTCTCCCTATGTCCAACTACGATGGTATGAGGCGCAAGTTGGCTAGGATGGATTGGGGAATGTTACTTAAAGGGTTGACGGTGGGTAGGCAATGGCAAACATTTAAAGATTGCATGGATGAACTACAGAATTTGTTCATCCCTGTTTGGCATAAAAATAAAACAAAAATGGTGACTCAACCGTGGCTAACAAGGGAAATTAGGGATAGCATAAGATCCAAGGAGAGGACATATAAATTGGCCAGAAAAAGCAGCAAACCTGAGGATTGGGAGCAGTTTAGGATTCAGCAAAGGAGGACAAAGGGATTACTTAAGAGGGGGAAAATAGAGTATGAGAGTAAGCTTTCAGGGAACATAAAAACTGACTGTAAAAGCTTCTATAGATATGTGAAGAGAAAAAGATTGGTGAAGTCAAGCGTTAGGTCCCTTGCAGTCAGAATCAGGGGAACAAAGGATTGGCAGACCAATTAAATACATACTTTGGTTCTGCCTTCACAAAGGAGAACACAAATAACCTCCCAGAGGTGTCGGGGAACATAGGGTCTAATGAGAGGGAGGAACTGAATGAAATCAGTATTTGTAGGGAAATGGTGTTAGGGAAATTGACAGGATTGAAGGCCGATAAATCCCCAGGGCCTGATAATCTACATCCTAGGGTACTTAAGGAAGTGGCCCTAGAAATAGTAGATGCATTGCTGGTCATCTTTCAAAATTCTAGAGACTCTGGAACAGTTCCCATGGATTGGAGGGTAGCTAATGTAACCCCACTATTTAAAAAAGGTGGTAGAGAAAAAACGGGGAATTATAGACCGGTAAGCCTGACATCGGTAGTGGGGAAAATGCTAGAGTCCATTATAAAAGATGTAATAGCAGAGCACTTGGAAAACAGAGACAGGATCGGACAAAGTCAACATGGATTTACAAAAGGTAAACCATGCTTGACTAATCTACTGGAATTTTTTGAGGATGTAACTGGTAGAATAGATAAGGGAGAACGAGTGGATGTGGTGTATTTGGACTTTCAGAAGGCTTTCGATAAGGTCCCGCATAAGAGATTAGCGTGCAAAGTTAAAGCACATGGGATTGGGGGTAAGGTACTGATTTGGATAGAGAACTGGTTGGCAGACAGGAAGCAAAGAGTTGGAATAAACGGGTCTTTTTCCGAGTGGCAGGCAGTGACTAGTGGGGTACCGCAGGGATCGGTGCTTGGACCCTAGTTATTCACAATATATATTAATGATCTAGACGAGGGAACTAGATGTAATATCTCCAAGTTTGCAGATGACACAAAGCTGGGTGGGCGTGTGTGCTGTGAGGAGGATGCAGAGAAACTCCAGTATGATTTGGACAGGTTGGGTGAGTGGACAGATGCATGGCAGATGCAGTATAATGTGGATAAATGCGAGGTTAACCACTTTGATGGCAAAAACAGGAAGACAGACTATTATCTGAACGGCAATAGATTGGGAAAAGGGGAAGTGCAACGAGACCTGGGTGTCCTTGTGCACCAGTCGCTGAAGGTAAGCATGTAGGTGCAGCAGGCGGTTAAGAAGGCAAAAGGTATGTTGGCCTTCATAGCGAGAGGATTCGAGTACAGGAGCAAGGATGTCTTGCTACAGTTGTACAGGGCCTTGGTGAGACCACTTGGTGAGTATTGTGTGCAGTTTTGGTCGCCTTATCTGAGGAAGGATGTTCTTGCCATGGAGGGAGTGCAGCGAAGATTTACCAGACTGATACCTGGGATGGCAGGAATGACGTATGAAGAGAGATTGGGTCGATTAGGCTTATATTCGCTAGAGTTTAAAAGAATGAGAGGGGATCTCATTGAAACTTATAAAATTCTAACAGGACTAGACAGACTAGATGCAGGAAGGATGTTCCCGATGGTCGGGGAGTCCAGAACCAGGGGTCACAGTCTAAGGATAAGGGGTAAGCCATTTAGGACTGAGATGAGAAGGAATTTCTTCACCCAGAGAGTGGTGAACCTGTGGAATTCTCTACCACAGAAGGCAGTTGAGGCCAATTCATTAAATATATTCAAGAAGGAGTTAGATATATTTCTTAAGGCTAAAGGGATCAAGGGATATGGGGAGAAAGCAGGGACAGGGTACTGAATTTGGATGATCAGCCATGATCTCATTAAATGGCGGAACAGGTTCGAGGGGCCGAATGGCCTACTCCTGCTCCTATCTTCTATGTTTCTATGTCCTAGTCAATATTTATCCCTCAACCAACATCATTAAAACAGATTATCACAATGCTGTCTGTGGAAGCTGTATTTTCTACATTACAACAGTGACTACACTTCAAAAAGTACTATCATTGACTGTAAAGCGCTTTGGGACATCCTGAGGTCATGAAAGGTGCTATATAAAATGCAAGTCTTTCTTTTTGTCTTGTCAGTGTTACCCACATCTCAAGAACAACTTTAAAAACATGAACCATTTGTCTGATAGCCTCTGGGAACCTACTAATATGCGAAAGCAATGACGTCCATCAGCCAATTGTTTATTATTTATGCATGAGTCTAAACTGTTGGCAGACTATTCAGCAGCCGTAGGCATCGCATCAAAGCCCAATATCGTCCTTACCCAATATCACACTTTCTGACGAGGGGGATTGTTGGGATAGCAATCACGAGTGGGAACTGAGGTCAATTACTGCAACCCAACTGCTAGATGCATGGTAAGTGATGCTATGGAGAAAAAAACTACGAGAAATATAGAACGGAAGATTAGGAAAGCTAAGGAGAATGTGTAAAAGGCGGTTGAAGGTCAAAATAAAGAGAAATAGCATGTCACTTTTATAAAGAAGTAGTAAAAGGGCATTCAAAGAAGGTGTGTGACCACTTAGGGATGCAGGGTGCCATCTTGGCATGGGGGCCATCTTGACGCAGAGGGTGACCTTGACACAAGGGGCCATCTTGTACTTTGGAGTGAAAGAATGGCCCCTCGAGCCTGCTCCGCCATTCAATAAGATCATGGCTGATCTTCTACCTCAACTCCACTTTCCTGCACTATCCCCATATCCTTTGATTTCCTTAATATCCAAAAATCTATCGATCTCTGTCTTGAATATACTCAACGACTGAGCCTCCACAGCCCTCTGGGGTAGAGAATTCCAAAGATTCACCACCCTCTGAGTGAAGAAATTTCTCCTCATCTCAGTCCTAAATGGCCGACCCCTTATTCTGAGACTGTGACCCCTGGTTCTAGACTCCCCAGCCAGGGGAAACATCCTCCCTGCATCTACCCTGTCAAGCCCTGTAAGAATTTTCGATGTTTCAATGAGATCACCTCTCATTCTTCTAAACTCCAGAAAATATAGGCCGAGTCTACTCAATCTGTCCTCATAGGACAATCCCCCCATCCCAGGAATTAATCCAGCTGACATCCTTTGCTCAGCCCACCCGATTATCACTGCTAAAGAAAGGGAAAAGGGAGTCCAGAGGATTGGTTGAATTCCACGCTTGGGCTGGCATTCCCAGCAGGAAAGCGCAGGAGGAAATTGGAGTTTGCAAGTAAACAACCTTCAGCATTGAAGCAAGATTATCATTCCCCAGAGTGCAGTGAAGCCCGTAGTGTGGGCTGCTTCTCTTCTTCTCTTCTTAGGCAGTCCCTTGGAACCGAGGATGACTTGCTTCCACATTAAAAATGAGTTCTCAGGTGACTGATGAGTCCAATGTGGGACCTATAGTCTCTGTCACAGGTGGGGCAGACGGTGGTTGAAGGAGCAGGTGGGTGGGGTGCTTGGGTTGACGTGCGCTCCTTCCGCTGTTTGCGCTTGGCTTCCACTTGCTCCCGGCGAAGAGACTCGAGGTGTTCGGCGCCTTCCCGGATGCTTCTCCTCCACTTTGTGCGGTCTTGGGCCAGGGATTCCCAGGTGTCGGTGGGGATGTCGCACTTTCTCAAGGAGGCTTTGAGGGTGTCCTTGAAGCATTTCCTCTGCCCACCTGGGGCTCTCTTGCTGTGCCGGAGCTCCGAGTAGAGCGCTTGTTTTGGGAGTCTCGTATCGGGCATGCGGACGATGTGACCCGTCCATCGGAGCTGATCGAGCGTGGTCAAAGCTTCGATGCTGGGGATGTTGGCCTGAGCGAGAACACTGACGTTGGTGCGCCTATCCTGCCAATGGATTTGCAGGATCTTGCGGCGGCAGCGTTGGTGGTACCTCTCCAGTGCTTTGAGGTGCCTGCTGTACATGGTCCATGTCTCTGAAGCATACAGCAGGGCGGGTATCACTCCTGTATCAATAAGAAGGGACAGCAAGCAAACAGGAGGCAGGAACTTGGTGAGGGGGAGAAAGTCCAGGCGACTGCATCAGGCGACTCCATCTGGGACTGGACTGCCAGTGATCACTGCGAGACCCGAGACCTTTGACGGACGAGGTTGTTAGCACCATGTTAACCGCGCGGTTAAAAGAAAGGGGCCTGTTCGCTGCCTAGCATGTACGCAATGAAGCAGGGGGAAAGTACGAAGATGAAAGATAAGGGTTGCTGGTGCCAGCTGGATTTACAGCCTCTAACTGTGGGTCAAATGGGCCGATTGATTCAGCGAGTGAGTGGAGCAGGCACTGTAATCCCCACAGCGCTGCACGGCCGATTACTTCTGTGGAAGAATCTCTCCCATCCAACATTCCTCCGCGGGATGCGCCTTTCCTGAAGCAAAGAGCGCTCTAAATAAATAACAAATGCTGGGAACACTCGGCAGGTCAGGCAGCATCTGTGGGGAGAGAATGAACCATGAGAGTTGACGTTTCAGGTCGATGGCCTTTTACGTTTTGACCTGAAACGTTAACTCTGTTTCTCTCTCCGCACGGATGCTGCCTGACCTGCCGCGTGTTCCCAGCATTTTCAGTTTTCATTTCAGATTTCCAGCGTCCGCAGCATTTTTGCTTTTGTTTTAGTGCTCTAAATAAATACAACAACAACTTGTATTTATATAGCGCCTTTGTTCCGTGCGGCCTGTTTCTTTTAGTTCGCGGTCCCTTTAAATTTCCGCACGTCCACGGTAATGGAGAGGCCTGCGCGGGACCTTTCCCATTGCGTGGCCGCGCAGCTTAGAGGGAACAGTGATAAGAAAGTATTAGGACAGGTGACCAAAAGCTTGGTCAAAGAGGTAAGTTTTAAGGAGCGTCTTAAGGGAGAGAGGTAGAGAGGCGGGAGAGGTTTAGGGAGGGAACTCCAGAGCCTAGAGCCTAGGCAGCTGAAGGCACGGTTGCCAATGGTAACCCCTGCCAATAACTGAGACTAGTGAGGGAGTGTAATACTCCCGTATCAAGACTAACTTCTGCAATCACTGGATTACCTCACAGTTATTATTGATAACAGTGCCAAGCGGGAAAGGGCTGGTGTCATGTGACCAGAGCCCCTCTTTTATTTCTTCTTATTAAATAACGCATCCATTGTATGTGTTAAGCACGCTGCCGTTACTGTTACATGTGTAAATTATTATGTAGAAGAAACATTTTTAATCTGACTTTTCTTAACATGGGCCCACATCCTCCTCTGGGGCCATAATAAGAAGCAGTTTCCTGACTTGAACCACTGAAAGAAAGAGGGTTCTGTCCACTTGAATATCTGGCGGTGAAATTTTATTTAGTTTTATATCCAATTACTGAACCTGTAGTCATAATAATCTTAAAAAGAGCTGTCACGTGCATTTTCAGTTTACATAGGCCTATTGTTTCTTTTTAAACTGGGGGGAAAAAAAGCTTAAACCTTAACTGCCCGTTCCTTTAATACTCAAGAGTTAAGATTGTTCTAGGGGATATTTAAAAAAATACTACCACAGGGAATGGTTGAAGCGAATAGTATAGATGCATTTAAGGGAAGGCTGGACAAGCATATGAGGGAGAAGGGAATAGAGGGTTACGCTGACAGATTTAGATGAGGAAAGACGGGAGGAGGCTCGAGTGGAGCATAAACGACCGGCATGGACTGGTTGGGCCGAATGGCCTGTTTCTGTGCCGTATATCCTATGTAATCCTAAGTGAAGCTTCAATCACACCAGTTTCCTCACACACCTCCAGACTCTAGTGAAGGGACAAGTGCGGTGACTGGTCACTCCTTAAGCAACACGTTAACCGAAGACATCTGACCTTTCATCATTACCAACAAACTCAATTAGCGGAATTTATTTTTCTGGCGCCTTGCGTCCCAATTCCTTCCGCCTTTCCCACTCGCCCCTTGCGAACCTCCTTGTGTGGGTCGCCACACCGAAGGTGCTTTTTATAAGCGTCATTTGTTGTTGTTGTTGCCGTCGCTGCTTCACATCAGATGCTTGAGCCAAACTTTCTATACAGGGTAAATGGTGAGCGGTGAATTCCGCAAATCACGGGACTCACAAATAAACCGTGAGTGTCGGCAAACTGGAGTGTGGGCAGCGAGGGCCAACCCCTCTCAGCTCCATTCCAAAAATGGCAGGCTTTGCAGAGGGATTGTGCCATCCGTGTCCTCTTTAATCTGCGCTGCGTTTACAGAAAACGCTCACACGCAGGTTCTCGGGAAGAATCTGATGCACGTGGTGGGAAAGGGCCCGTCCAACTCGCCAAAGCCTGGGCCTGCCAACAAACTCTCCACCAGCTCCCCTGGGAGTGTTCCAGATGACCACAGCTAAAGCAGCCAGTGAGAGGCAAGCGCTCTGAACTTTCTCCCGGGCAATCGCAGACTGCAGGACATCGTCACATCTCAGCAGTTCCCCAAAGCTCAACCGCAGGCCCTTGCATTCCATGGATGACGTTCCCATAATGCCAACTGGCCTGGAACTAGAATGTTCCCTTTTTATACTTGTTTTCTGTACTTGTCTCAATATTGTTCTTAGCCACTGATTTCTCCACTTCCTGCTTGAAGGAATTGGCCGGAGTCGTGTCCTTAGCTTTTGATGGCCACCTCCACACATCTAGGAAGCCACAGGTTGTATCATTTAAAACTTTTCAATTTGTTTTGCTTGTGCCCTGCAGACTTTCAATCATAACAACAACAACTTGCGTTTATATAGCGCCTTTAACGTCGTAAAACATCCCAAAGTGCTTCACAGGAGCGTTTTCAGCCAAAATTTGACTCTGAACCCACATAAAGAAATGTTAGGACAAGTGACCAAAAGCTTGGTCAAAGATGTTGGTTTTAAAGAGCGTCTTAAAGAAGCAGAGAGAGGTGGAGAGGTTTAAGGAGGGAATTCCAGAGCGTAAGACCTAGGCAGCTAAAGGAAAATAAGCTTAATGACAACACTCATTGATATGATGTTGTGGGTTCAAGTCCCTCTCCAGAGACTTGAGCACAAAATCGAGCCCGACACTCCATTGCAGTGCTGAGGGAGTGCTGCACTGTCGGAGGTGCCGTCTTTCAGATGGAACGTTAAACCGAAGCCCCGTCTGCCCTCTCAGGTGGACGTAAAAGAACCCATGGCACTATTTCGAAGAAGAGCAGGGGAGTTCTCCCCGGTGTCCTGGGCCAATATTTATCCCTCAACCAACATCACTAAAAAACAGATCACCTGGTCATTATCACATTGCTGTTTGTGGGATCTTGCTGTGCATTAATTGGCTTCTGCATTTCCTGCATTACAACAGTGAGTACATTTTAAAAATAATTGCCTGTAAAGCGCTTTGGGACGTCCTGAGGTTGTGAAAGGCGCTATAGAAATGTCTTTCTTTCTGTTAGGTTTGAGGTCACATGATTATATTTACCCTTTTGGTCTGATTAGAAACTAGGAGTCCGCTGAAATGGGCTCCCTATTTAACATTTTCTCAGACAGAATGACATGCCACAAAGTCACTAGTAGGTTTGTTTTCTAAATTGCAAAACAACATTGCAATTACGCATTTTGTGATGTTTGACATAACACCTCAGTTCTGGTACACCAGCATCCTCTTAAATCTCAAGGATAACATCTTGGGTGGGCACGTAGCCTGCTCGAACATCCTGTATCAGACAGATGCCCCACGCATACAGATAAGGCAAGACATGAGATAGTCATGCATTACTTAGCCTATACCAATGATAGTTTGTTAACCCCTCCCAGTTCAGGATAAATTGACTCTTTTAAGCACTCAACAATCCCATTACTTCTCTGTACGTTGGGGATATAAAGCTCAGTCCAACATTCCTGGCATCACAGTCAGATTCTGTGAAAACATCTTGAGCATTTCTAGTCACTTCTGCAGCAATTTGCAGGAACAACAGAAAATGACCAACGCCTCCAAATTGAACTTCTCATCTTTGTACTTAAATCAGCTTAAGAACATAAGAATTAGGAGCAGGAGTAGGCCATACGGCCCCTCGAGCCTGCTCCGCCATTCAATAAGATCATGGCTGATCATCGACCTCAACTCCACTTTCCCGCCCGATCTCCATATCCCTTGATTCCCCTAGAGTCCAAAAATCTATATCTCAGCCTTGAATAAAGTCAAAGGGCTGGATTTTCAATGACCCGTGGAGTTGGGTTTGGAGGCCGGGGGGGGGTTAAAGTTGCAGATTCGGGGGTCCCGACCCCATCCCGCCTCCATCCCGCCTCCATGCCAGTTTCTCTGGCGGCAGGTACCCGACCTGTGCTGAGACCCGACTCCCCGAGGCGGGAAGGGATTAGTGACAATTAACTGCCTGTTAACAGATAGTTAACAGGCAGTTTTTTGCATAATCCCTATTTTAAAAAGAAAAGTGTGGGCTTCCCGACAGGTGGCAACCACGCCAAGTTAGCGAGGCGGACCGTGGGTCTGCAGGGGTTGGAGGGGTCGATATGTCCGGTGGGCAGGTGAGTGATGGGTGCATGTGTGCAGAGGTAAGTGTGTAAGGTAAGTGCTAAGTGTTGGAAAAAGTTTTACTTACCTTCACTTCCTCCTGCAGGTGTCAGCCCTTCAGTTCTCGGGAGTTAGAAATCTCACCGGCACAGAAAGCAGGAAAGCCGTGGTCCTGTCAAAAACTGCAGCCTTCTGTTTTCTGTGCTGGAATGATTTCTAACTCAGCCTGAGAGGAAGGACTGAAGTTAGAAATCATACTGTCAGTGTTTGACAGCTTCACAGAGCTGTCAAACGCTGATATTTCATCTGTCAAAAGCTCTTGACAGATGAAATGTCAGTCTGTGACGTCACCTGTTGCCGGGTGGCCCTTAATTGGCCTGCTGAGCCCACTGGGTGGGCTCAACAAGGTCAATCAAGGGAAAATACAGTGGGTTGGCCACATCTCGATGGAGGCGGGTTCACAAGCCAGAATATGTGATTCCCGACACCAACCCCACCCCAGTTTCAAAATCCAGCCCATAGACTGAGCATTCACGGCCCTCTGGGGTAGAGAATTCCAAAGATTCACAACCCTCTGAGTGAAGAAATTCCTCCTCATCTCAGTCTTAAATGGCCGACCCCTTATCCTGAGACTGTGACCCCTGGTTCGAGACTCTCCAGCCAGGGGAAACAGCCTCTCGGCATCTACCCTTTCAATCCCCCTCAGAATCTTATATGTTTCAATGAGATCACCTCTCATTTTTCTAAACTCCAAAGAGTATAGGCCCATTCTACACAATTGTACCTTACAGCCCTCACCCCTCCCTTCTCCAGCACTACAAACCACACCGCCCTTGCCCCCAGAGCTATCCGTTCCCCTGCCTCTGGCCTCTTGAGCATCTTCCCCGCTTCGTCCCATCATTGACAGCCATACCTTTAGCCACCTAAGCTGCATACTCTGAAACTCCCTCCCTCTGCCTCTTCGCGCCCCCCCCCCCCCCCCGCCCTTTAAGACCCTTCTTAAAACGCACCTCTTTGATCCAGCTTTTGCTCACCTCTCCCAATGGCACCTTCTTTGGCTCGGTGCCCATTTTCTTTACGATTGCGCCTCTGTGAAGCATCCTGAGACCTTTATCCACATTTAAGCCGCGGTATAAATGCAAGCAGCCGTATCCGTGCCTCGCGGTGCCTAATTGAGAACAGACGATTGAGCCAGAGGGAAAGCAGCAGTCTTTGGTCTCCAATCTACGGTTTTTCATCTGAATTCACCCACAACTCGAATCGACCAGGCCACTCCCCTCAAAGCCACCTCAGGGATTGAGTTTCCGCTTTGGGCACAGTCGGCGATCCGGGCTCAAATTGTGGCCAAAACTGTGCCACTCTTGGAAAGTTTTCATTCTCGAGTTTCATATCGCCGATCGCAAAATCTGCCATCAACCAGCACAATCGGGCAGCGTTTTAAAACGTAAAATTTGCTTCAGGAAGTATTCCTTGATATATTTAAGAGTGGTAACTTGGTAAAGTTTGATGAATACAACTGAAAATGGGTTTAATCGCAAAAAATAAGAATTTTTTAAATCAGAGTGTCTAGTCCACCACCTATGAGTAACCCGATGTTAAATAACTGCAAACGACTTTTTAAAAAATATTTTGAATCGTTTGCTAGTTATACTGGGGTACAGTAATCAGTTCCTTAGTAAAAAAAATTTTTAAATGACTTTCAAAAGCTTTTAAAAAGGTGCCTATCCGCGTCCTTGCGCCCAAAAGAACCAGCTTAATTTTAAGAGCCTCCTCGAAGGCCCACAAACGATATTAAGTATTGAAACCATCATCAAATGGTATCAGTTCTTGTGCTTCGTTGCTTGTCACTGAGCTGTTTTATTACACGGGCTGGCAGTAAGGATTACCGCGCCCATTGCTACATAATCCGATCTTAATTTTCTTTTTGCCAGTTCTCTTATTGTAGGATCGTAGGCGGAAACTCGCCGTGGTGATTAATTTGATCTGGGGGCAGGGGCCAGTTTTGGGGGCAGAGCCGGCTTCCAGCGCGATGTTTTTTTAAACCAGCGCAAGAGACCGCGGAACCTCTAGCTGCGCTGAACGTAACTTGCGTTTGAAATTCCCCGATCTTTTGCGCGGGTTACGCCGATTTCAGGCGAACTGTGCCGAGAAAACCAGCGCAGCCGTGCGGAAACTCTACCCCCGGCTACCCAAGCCCCGGGCGGAGTCCTGCTACTCCTTTTTATTCTTCAGGACGGGGTTCAACATTTCTGCCCCACTTTTTATTGTAAATTTGACTCTGACCACGGCACAGATTAAATCCACCGCTACATCAAACTGCTAACACCAGGAATCAAGTGTTATGAAATTCCGAGGATGAGAAGCAATATAGTTTGACCCCAGGGACCCAATTATAAAATATTAAAAACGGAGTTCTGTACTATAGATTCCAGCTAAATTGTCTTGCCAACTTTATATTATATTATCGCTGCGCAGTTATTAAACATTAACTTTAATAACTTGCTGCTGGTGTTAAGTTAATATCGTACATGATTGATACAATATTTTGTTCTGCAGCTTGTAGTCCCCCTACGATCTTACAATAAGAGAACTCGCAAAAAGAAAATTAAGATTGGATTATGTAGCAATGGGCGCGGTAATCCTTACTGCCAGCCCGTGTAATAAAACGGCTCAGTGACAAGCAACGAAGCACAAGAACTGATACCATTTGATGATGGTTTCAATACTTAATACCGTACAGTGTTAGCTGAGGTGTTAGTTCTGTCATCTGCAAACATGTCATACAGGCATGACTGGAAACGGGATGTAAAGGCTCAGCAAGAATGACACAGATCAATAGAACCGGGACGAGGTCAGTGAGGCCGGGAAAGTGATGTGTAACTGGTATAGCTCAGTGTAACTGGGAATAGGGCTGTATAACAAGAAGCTCGACAGCATCCAGGACAAAGCAGCCCGTTTGATCGGCACCCCATCCACCACCTTAAACATTCACTCCCTCCACCACCGGCGTACCGTGGCTGCAGTGTGCACCATCTACAAAATGCACTGCAGCAACTCACCAAGGCTTCTTCAGCAGCACCTCCCAAACCCGCGACCTCTTCCACCTAGAAGGACAAGGGCAGCAGGCGCATGGGAACACCACCACCTCCAAGTCACACACCATCCTGACTTGGAAGTATATCGCTGTTCCTTCATCGTCACTGGGTCAAAATCCTGGAACTCCCTCCCTAACAGCACCGTGGGACTACCTTCACCACACGGACTGCAGCGGTTCAAGAAGACGGCTCACCACCACCTTCTCAAGGGAAATTAGGGATGGGCAATAAATGCTGGCCTTGCCAGAGACACCCACATCCCATGAACGAATAAAAAAAAAAGCTCAGTGTAACTGGGAATAGCTGGGTATGGCCAGGTGAGGGCTGTCTAACAGGTATAACTTAGTGTAATTGGCAGTAGGTTAATGTGACCGTGCAGATACATACGTTACAATGTGGTGAAGAATTAAAAAGGCTAACGGAATGTAGCCAACACAAGATCATAGCCTGGAAATTACTGTTTGATATATAGGCGTACAAATATGTCTGACTTTGTTCCGTCTGCTCTTACAGAGCCACTAACCTATTTTTATTTAAAATAAATTAAATGGGCAACATTCCTTCCTCCACAAATATCACTAAAAAGCACAAACTGTCTGGTCATTCTTCTCAACGCTGTTTGTGGGGGCTTTGTCCACATAACAACAGTCACTGCACTCCAAATAAAAAATGATTCAATCGGCAAAGTGCTTCCAGACATTCTGCTGAAGTGATAAGGTCCTAATTAAATGCAATCTTTCCATTCTGCAATGGGTAGCCCTTGCAACCTCCCCCCGCCCCCACCCCCCTCCCCCCCGGGCCAACATTAATCCCTCAATCAACATCACGAAGACATCATTGGTCATTATCTCATTACCGTTTGTGGGAGCTTTCTGTGCACAAGTTGGCTGCCGCGTTTCCCTACATTACGACAGTGACTACATTTTTTTTTTCAATGGCTGTAAAGCGCTTTGGGACGTCCTGAGGTCGTGAAAGGCGTTGTAGAAAATACAAGTCTTTCTTTTATAAGCAGCACAAGCCCTGTTCTCAGGGTGTCCAGCACACTGAGAGTGAAATGAGGCAAGCCCCCGCGCACTGACCAGCTCTGACTGATAGGTGGGCTCCGGCAGTGGGGGTGGGGGGTGACTATTTGTCTAAACACGGTTGTGTGGCTAAGGGGTAATGCTGAAAACCCAGCACTCTCTGCGGCCCCCTTACAGCGTGTGCCTTGAACTGTGGGAACCTCTGGCTTTATTATAGCGAGATAAGCATTCAAATGCTGCTCCCAACAACTGCACTCGAGAACCAAATAGAGGATCTGTCAACAGACCAGGGAGCACTGGCCTTTTATTGCTACTCTCACATTCACAAGTTAAATACAAGGGTTTAACAACAGCGCCACAGCCCCAGCGGAATCCAAACAAATCTTTTATTGACGAGGAATTATTATTTTTTTGTCGTGCATTGCAATTTTGCTTGATAGCTTGGGAGCGATTTTGAGGTGAGGGATGTCAAATTCTGGGGAGTGGGGGAAGAAACTGGTCAGTTTGGCTCCCGTTTGCCAACCTGAGTTTTGTTTAATCAGATGGAACCACCTCGAACGAAACTTCCCAAAACATGTTACCGAAGATTCGCCTTTTGCACCCCTCCCTCATCACACTAAACTCTCCCAGCAGACTGCAAAAAAAAAAGGCCACAGGGGCGATTTTAACTCTACTCGCTCAGCAGAAACCTGGCGGGTGGGTAATTAAAATCGCCCCTGGCTCTTACCCGGCCGAAAGCCGCCATGATCGCAACATCTGCAATTTTAACCTGCTCTCCTGAGCAGGCAGTAAGGACACCCGCCCGGAGCCGACAGGGTCCTCCTTTACACATAAGCATGTTGCGGCCCGATGACATCATTGAGACCCGACTGCAATTCTAACTCGAGGCTGAGCGGGGAATCCACCTGGAGTTAAAATCAGGGCCGAGCACCCCACTCTCCTCCCTTAATCAGGAAGATTTTTCACATTTTTTCAGGAAAACAATTCGCCTTTAAGTGCGAAAACAGCAAGATAAAAGATGGAGGGTCAAGTGGTTCACACCAACAGTACTGAAGGTTCCTTTAATATTATTCACCGAGAGTGGGGGGGGGGGGGTGGGAGGAGTGAAATTTTTCTTGTCGATAATTTTAGTGAAAAAGTCGCGATTTTTTTTCCCATTTTGTATTCCATCAATTTTTTCGCTGAAATTATCAACAGAATGAAAGCAGTGTCATCCTCCCAATTACTCCTCAGACCATTTCCTTGAATTAATCTGACCACTTTCAGTATCCCGATGGGCACAGGCTGCTGCAGAAGCGCCGATGCTGCTCTTTTTACAGTCAGTAATAGTGTAACTCTCTCTATGGCAAAAGAACCGGGGGCGGGGCGGGGGGGAAATGAGGAGAATTTTTTCTTTTTTAACCCGGTGCGTTGTTGATGATCTGGAACACGCTGCCTGAAAGGGCGGTGGAAGCAGATTCAATAATAACTTTCGAAAGGGAATTGGATACATACTCGAAGGGGGGGAAAATGCAGGGCTATGGGGAAAGAGCAGGAGGAGTGGGACTGATTGGCTCGCTCTACCAAAGAGCCGGCACAGGCACGATGGGCCGAATGGCCTCCTTCTGTGCTGTAGGATTCTATTACATGCAAGTATTAGTAACTGTAACAGTCCAAGCTCCTGAATGTAATAGAGCCTCATTTAAGGAAGGTGGCATTCTGGAAAATAGGGAATACAAGGTCATTGCAGGAAGACCCAGAGAGGGAAAAGGCCACTCCATCAATCCAGAGTCTAGGTGTAATCATTCGATCGCGGACTCTCCTCCCACATACCACCTGTTGATCCTTCACTTTAGGCAAGGCTGATTTCCGTTCCCTGACCTTCCCGGGAAAAATAGTCAAGTCGCGTTAAATCCCTCTCTATCCCTCAGTCGCACTTCTCGACAGATATCGACCCTGCTCCTTATTTATATCTGCCCATTAGGAATAGTAACTTTCCAATGGGGAATTGGATAAATACTTGAAAAGGAAAACATTTGCAGAGCTATAGGGGAAGAGCAGGGGGAGTGCGACTAACTGGATCGCTCTTTCGAAGAGCCGGCACAGACACGATGGGCCGAATGGCCTCCTTCGGTGCTGTATCATTCTAATTGATCCCAATCAACTACTTTGTCCAGGAAGATAAAATGGAAAAAGCTCCAAATTTGATATAAAAACAGAGCGCACAGCAGGTCAGTGAAGAAGAAAGAAGGGTCACGACAGGTCGAGTGCGTACCCTTCATTGGAACTTTTTGTTGGACATTTCGACTACCCTGTGAGCAAAAACTTTTCATTCCAATGGCTGCCCTTGCTCGAGGATTGTGAATTTTGTGTTTGCCTCCTCTGGTCCGGGGCTTGATGTCCAATATAAATATCTTGCTTACTTCTGCCTTGCCAGATCTCTCATTAATTTGAACGTACACCTAGATTTGAATGGGTCTCTTGTACTAATGCTCGCACTATATCAAATGGTGCCATTTTACCTCCATGAGACAGCTGGAAATTCAGAAAGGCACTTAAAATGATCAATGGTTCAGTCGCTGTATCCTGAAGCAAGATGGCTGGAAGTGTAAGTATTCATTCTGAGACTGAACAGGGTCAATAAAAATCCTACTGAAACGCCAGATGTTAATGCGTATGTTTTCAGTCAAATTTCTAAGTGTGAAAGCTCCACCAATTTAGTCTGTTGCTCATCATACCCCTGAACGAGCTGGATTTTCCTCTTCGATGCAAATTCAGACAACCACCAATTCCCCGTCCCAAGCTTCATATCCACTGTCAGAGGTGCCGTCTATCAGATGAGACGTTAAACCAAGGCCCCCCGTCAGGTCGACATAAAAGATCTCATGGCACTATTCGAAGAAGAGCAGAGGAGTTCTCCCCGGTGTCCCGGCCGATATCTATCCCTCAACCAACATCACTAAAAACAGATCATCCGGTCATTTGTCACATTGCTGTTTGTGGGAGCTTGCTGTGCGCACATTGGCTGCCGCGTTTCCTACATTACAACAGTGACTACACTTGAAAAGTACTTCATTGGCTGTAAAGCGCTTGGGGGTGTCATGAGGTCGTGAAAGGCGCTACATAAAAGCAAGTTCTTTTTAAAATACTCTGCAGTGTAAACGCAATATTAAAGGGCTGGGCTGGTTTGGGCTGGCTGGGCTGGGCTGGGCTGAACTTGGCTGGGCTGCTCTGAGCTGGGTAGCACGGTAACTGCGACACACCTCCGAGGTTAGTCTGCTACAGTCACTTTGGAGTTTCATCTCCCGCGGTAACGCTCTAGATTGCACGTTGTTGGACTGTAGTCGTTACAACCAACACACAACACATTTCAGTGGGTTAACAACTGCAGTAAAATAGTGCATAAAAGGAATTTTTCATGTGCATACTGACACAGAGAAAATGAAAGCACTCTGGGTACAAAATGTGAATGCATTAGATAGTCCAAAGCTGGAACAGAAGTGCTGATCCTGAACTGCCACAGATTACAGCTATATATACACACGTGTGTGTATACATATATACACATGTACATATATATACGTGTGCGCGCGTGTACATATGTCCATATATAAGTGTACACACATATATATATATATTTCATGCTGTATGATTTTGCCATTCCCATTTGCAACATTTTATCTTTCCTGCCTCTTACATAAGCACAGTATATTCCTTCAATTCCTTCCTCCCCTCCCACCTCCCCCCCCATCTCCGCACCTGCTTAATATCTGTTACATCTCCAGCTTTTTCCAGTTCTGATGAAGGGTCCCAGACCTGAAACGTTAACTCTGTTTCTCTCTCCACGGATGCTGCCTGGCCTGCTGAGTATTTCCAGCATTTTCTGTTGTTATTATATATATATATACATATGTGTATGTACATATATGCATGTGCACATATATAGACAGGCGCATGGGAACACTACGACCTCCGAGTTACCCGCCAAGTCACACACCATCTTGACATTGGAAATATATCGCCATTCCTCATCATCGTTGGGTCAAAATCCTGGAACTCCCTCCCTTACAGCACTGTGGGAGTACCTTCACCACACGGACTGCAGCGGTTCAAGAAGGCGGCTCACCACCACCTTCTCAAGGGCAATTAGGGATGGGCAATAAATGCTGGCCTTGCCAGCGACGTCCACATCCCATAAAGGAATTTTTTTAAATGTATACATGTATAACAGTATTTATTTTTGATATATATATATGTGTACATGTAACATGTATATAATAAATACTGTCAGATCTCCCAATGGCACGTGCTGATGTAATATCAATCACACCTTAAGGGAGAGGTAGGGAGGAAGGGTTGATGAACAGCTCCGTCTTTATTAAGAATAGAACTGACAAAGTGGAACAGATCTGTAGTCGACATTAAAAGGGTTTTAAATATATAGCGATTATCAGTGCAAACACTGTTACAGTCCTGGGGCCCTTCAAAACCTGCTGCTGAACAGACTGACTCTGAAGGGAGAGGAGCCAACGCCATATTGCATCTCAGTGGAGCATCTGTGAGGTGAGACATCGGTGAGAGGAAGCTGGAAGACATGACCCTGCTCAGGTGATCAGCTACGGCAGGAGGTGGAGTTTTGATTTAATGCAGGAACAGTGCTGGGAGTGAATATTTTAATGCAAAAAGCATCCAGCTCCCGTTGAGCTTCTGACTTCCATTTAATATTACTTCGACATAAGATTCCCCCTTAATCATAGAATCTTTCAGCTCAGACGGAGGCCATTCGGCCCATCGTGCCTGTGCTGGCTCTTTGAAAAGAGCTATCCAATTAGTCCCACTCCCCCCCCCCCGCCCCCGCCACCCTGCTCTTTCCCCATAGCACTGCAATTTTCTTTCCGTTTTGAGTGTATATTCAATTCCCAGGGCACATGGAACAGGAGAGTCTTCCATTTCTCCGAAAGCCAGAATTCCGAGTTTGGCCCTTCTTTTTGAGAGTCACCTGTTGTTGGAGAGCGCAAACAACGGCCGTCACACTTAACGAACAGCAGCAGTTACTGCGCTTCAGCCCGTTAAGACGCTCCTTAAACGCTACCTCTTTGGCCAGGCCTCATGTCCCCTTCTTTGGCTCGGAGTCAATATTTTGTCCGCTTGCACTCCTGTGAAACGTCTTGGGATGTTTTACCACGTTAAAGGCGCTATATAAATGCAATTCGTCGTTGTTGTTGTTGTATGGGGATATTTAACATTCACCTGACGCACGCCAATAACCACAAGTTTTCATTTAGGATTACGCTGCTGCTCGATAATAGCCGGGGAGAGATGAGCGACCAGACCATTTCATTGTAGGCTGTTGTTTGGGTCTTGTTAGGCACGCCCAGACCTTGGAACAGCTTAGCCCAACACTGCAAAATCCAAGTTGTGCGGCTGACCAGTTGCACTTAAAGGAATCAAAAAAATGCAGTTCACCAGTTGCTGCTTTGGGAAGTTAAGATGGAAGAGCCTCTTGTTGGGGAACTTGGGCCCTCTTGTCGGGATTCCAACATCTTGCTGGCTCTTCGAGGCCTCGTGGAGCACTGGCACAAGTCTCTGAAAAGCCGCTTTTATTCAGGTCGGATTCCCGGAGCCATCGGCACTTATTTTTTCACTCCTTTAAATCTGGCAGCAGAATGGTCGACCATTGGGCTCACAACACCTGCCGCCCAGAATCCAACCTGAGCAGAGGCCAGCAGCTGGAATGTGCTAAAATAACAACTTGCATTTATACAGCGCCTTTAACGTCGTAAAACATCCTAAAGCGCTTCACAGGAGCGATTATCAAACAAAAATTTGACACCGAGTCCACGTAAGGAGATATTAGGACAGGTGACCACAAGCTTGGTCAAAGAGGTAGGTTTTAAGGAGCGTCTTAAAGAGGAGAGAGAGGCGGAGAGGTTTAGGGAGGGAATTCCAAAAATTAGGGCCTAGTCAGCTGAAGGCACGGCCGCCAATGGTGGGGCGAAGGAAGTGAGGGATGCACAAGAGTCCAGAATTGGAGGGACGCAGAGATCTCAGTGGGTTGCAGGGCTGGAGGAGATTACAGAGATAGGGAGGGGGAGAGGCCATGGAGAGACTTGAACACAAGGATGAGAATTTTAAAATCGAGGCGTTGCCGGACCGGGAGCCAATGTAGGTCAGCGAGCCCTGGGGTGATGGGTGAACGGGACTTGGTTTGAGTTAAGATACAGGGAGCAGAGTACTGGACGAGCTTAAGTTTACACAGGGCAGAAGATGGGAGGCGCATCACGAACAGACAAGAACTCAAACGCCAGCACTCAATCTCACTGGAGGAATCTGTCCAACATTAATCTCCTCGTGCATCTGTCGCCTACACATTTTTAAAATTCTTTTTTATATTGTAAGACAGGCACCTCTCACTGACATTTATCTTTCGCTTTACAACCTTCCTATGTGTGCTAATCCGTGGTTAGACAAGGTGATAAGATCTTGCCCACCTGGGCTGATTAGATTTATTGGGCTGAATTCCCACATGAAAATGCTTATCAGCCCAGCACCAGGTTTTCCTCTGGAATGCATCTCCAGCAGACCTTTCCACAGTACAGCTTGCTAATGTCAAAAACCCAAAGAAACCAGATTGGGGTTTAGTTTCCCGAGCAACGTTGATCTCAATTGTTCTTTGAATTGTTTCATCAAGTGAAAACGCCCGCCTATGTTTTTCAGGCACCTAAAGACCCAAAATGCTCGCACACTTCCACTCAACATTTTGGTGTAGGAGGTAGCGCCTGCGTTATACTTGTAGAGGATCCCTGGGAGAGTGTCAATATTTGCATGGGTTCCCCCGGGAGCGTGTCAATATTTGTAGGGGTTCCCCGGGAGCATGTCAATATTTGTAGGGGTTCCCCGGGACCGTGTCAATATTTGTAGGGGTTCCCTGGGAGCGTGTCAATATTTGCATGGGTTCCCTGGGAGCGTGTCAATATTTGTTGGGGTTCCCCGGGAGCGTGTCAATATTTGTAGGGGTTCCCCGGGAGCGTGTCAATATTTGTAGGGATTCCCCGGGACCGTGTCAATATTTGTAGGGGTTCCCCGGGAGCGTGTCAATATTTGTAGGGGTTCCCTGGGAGCGTGTCAATATTTGTAGGGGTTCCCCGGGAGCATGTCAATATTTGTAGGGATTCCCCGGGACCGTGTCAATATTTGTTGGGGTTCCCCGGGACCGTGTCAATATTTGTAGGGGTTCCCTGGGAGCGTGTCAATATTTGTTGGGATTCCCCGGGACCGTGTCAATATTTGTTGGGATTCCCCGGGAGCGTGTCAATATTTGTAGGGGTTCCCCGGGACCGTGTCAATATTTGTAGGGGTTCCCCGGGACCGTGTCAATATTTGTAGGGGTTCCCCGGGACCGTGTCAATATTTGTAGGGGTTCCCTGGGAGCGTGTCAATATTTGTAGGGGTTCCCCGGGACCGTGTCAATATTTGTTGGGGTTCCCCGGGAGCGTGTCAATATTTGTAGGGGTTCCCCAGGAGCGTGTCAATATTTGTAGGGATTCCCCGGGACCGTGTCAATATTTGTTGGGATTCCCCGGGACCGTGTCAATATTTGTAGGGGTTCCCCAGGAGCGTGTCAATATTTGTAGGGGTTCCCCGGGACCGTGTCAATATTTGTAGGGATTCCCCGGGACCGTGTCAATATTTGTAGGGGTTCCCCGGGACCTTGTCAATATTTGTTGGGATTCCCCAGGACCGTGTCAATATTTGTTGGGGTTCCCCAGGACCGTGTCAATATTTGTTGGGATTCCCCGGGACCGTGTCAATATTTGTTGGGATTCCCCAGGACCGTGTCAATATTTGTTGGGGTTCCCCAGGAGCGTGTCAATATTTGTAGGGATTCCCCGGGAGCGTGTCAATATTTGTAGGGGTTCCCCAGGAGCGTGTCAATATTTGTAGGGATTCCCCGGGAGCGTGTCAATATTTGTAGGGCAACAATATTTCTGGGTGGGGGTTTCCTGGGTGTGCATCAATATTTGTCGGGGACCTGGATCTGTATCAATGTTTCCTGGGCGTCCTCACGCAAAAAATGTTTCAAAACCACTGCCATGAGGTGGTGCTTAGCGACCGTACCCAGCAGTCAATACAAGAACTGACAAAATACAGACAAAGGGGTGGGGGGAACAAAATATGTCTGCTGTTTATTCCTACCAAAGAGCCCCCAACATCAGGCAAATGATAGGAGTGAGATTTACATTCAAGTGACACAGAATACAAACTTGCTTAAAAACGTAGATGTGCGCTTAACCTTAAAGAGAAGTGTCGATCAAA
Organism: Squalus acanthias; assembly: GCA_030390025.1. Taxonomy (NCBI): domain Eukaryota; kingdom Metazoa; phylum Chordata; class Chondrichthyes; order Squaliformes; family Squalidae; genus Squalus; species Squalus acanthias. Next base: position 11,052,288 of record CM059436.1, on the reverse strand, counting down.
ATCGGTCATACCATTGCCTAGGTGTCAGTTTTGGCTCAGTGGTAGCAATTCAATGGTGAGGTGAAAGGGAAGAGATTAACCACAGGCCAGAGGCAGACGACTAAGTGTGCAGGAGAGGAAGGCTGGAGCAGGTTGCACAGGTAGGGGTGGGGTGAGGCCACGGAGGGAGTTGTGCACTAGCATGAGGATTATAAATTTAGGGGGAGAAATTCAGTATCGCCCCATTTGGGGCGCAATTATCGGCCGGGCGCAAAGATTAGCGCCTGCCGCTAATTATCGCCACCGACTGCAAACTTGACTTTTATCGCCCCTGGAGGTGATTGGAGCGCTAAATCAGGCGCTTCACACCTGTCTTAAGGCGCAAAGGCCGAGGAGCGAGGCGCTACCTCAGAGCGCTGGCGAAGCTCATGTAATGTCAGTCAGCAATGGAACACACACACAATGGCACGGGCCAGTTCTTAAAGGGGATGGTTAATCTTGCTTTCCATCCACATCCTGCTCATTGCAGCCTTGAATCTCTGCCTGGAGAGACCTGCACATCAAATCTGCTGGAAAGAACAATGGAGAGTACCAGGCAAAGAGCTCAGAGTGCAGCCCCCACAGTCTCTTCTAAATCAATACAAGGAATGGCAAATCAAAATGAACCTGCAAAGTGCTGCTCAGTACCCAAAACTCCTTCACACAGCGTTGAATCTCTCTAGAAGTCTCTCCCTCTCTCTGTCAGAATGCGTAGTTCAAAAATAGCACCAACAATAAAAGGCAGGAAGCGGTCACCTTTAAATAGCGCTCCCCCTTTCCCTTCATGACTGCAGAACGCTCCCCTCAACCTGTCGTTGCTAGCGTCAGGCGGTAAGGCAGGGGGCGCCACTCAATATCCGCTCCGGGGCGATACCGGGGCGTTGCGCACTCGACTGACGTCACGATCTGTCGGCGCAGGAGATCGTGGAGGTAGTGTTTAGCGCCGCCGCAAAATGTCTAGTTAATTTCGCGAGCGGCGCAAACTTCGCCGCGCCCGGGCGCTAGATGCTTTGCGCCCCATTAGCGCCCTCTTAAGGCGCTAACGGGAGGCGCAACAAACTGAATTTTTCCCCCCTTAGTGTTTAAGGGAGAGGGAACCAATGTTGATCAGGTGATGATGAGGGCAATTGCTGAGCGGGACAGGATATGGGCTGCTGCATTTTGGAGTTGGATACGGCATTAAAGAGCTATTTCTTGAAACCAAATCCTGCACATTGACTAAAGGCTAGTGCCATTTTACTGGGTGGCACTGCATTGGTAAACACTCAGATTTTTAAAAATTAATTCCTGGGATGTGGGCGTCGCTAGCAAGGCCAGCATTTATTGCTCCTCCCTAGTTGCCCTGAGAAGGTGGTGGTGGGCCTTCTTCTTGAACCGCTGCAGTCCGTGTGGCGAAGGCACTCCCACAGCACTATTAGGGAGGGAGTTCCGGGATTTTGACTCGGCGACGATGAAGGAACGGCAATATAACTCATCTAAACTACAATCCTCTGATGCAGCAACTAGAATTCGGTCGCTGTGCAGATATGAGAAGGGGAATCCTTTCTAGTGCTGGTTCTATGGTTGGCCCGTGGATCGGTTTGAAGACAACACGCCACTTTGTGAAGAATAAGACCCCACAAATCTCTCGTTTGGAAAAGAAATCGTTGCTGTCTCAAGTATCAAAACTAAAAATCCAACGAAAGTAGCACAATGAATGTAGCTTTCACATCATGTGAGTGTCTAGTGACCAGCTCCTTGAACTTGATCAGATCCATACTGACACTGAGGTGCTGTTGTTATCATAGAAACATAGGAAAATAGGAGCAGGAGTAGGCCATTCGGCCCTTCGAGCCTGCTCCACCATTCAATATGATCATGGCTGATCCTCTAACTCAATACCATATTCCCGCTCTCTCCCCATACCCCTTGATGCCTTTTGTGTCTAGAAATCTATCTATCTCCTTCTTAAATATATTCAGTGACTTGGCCTCCACAGCCTTCTGTGGTAGAGAATTCCACAGGTTCACCACCCTCTGAGTGAAGAAATTTTCCTCATCTCAGTCCTAAATGTCCGACCCCGTATCCTGAGACTGTGACCCCTCGTTCCAGACCCCCCCAGCCAGGGGAAACATCCTCCCTGCATCCAGTCTGTCTAGCCCTGTCAGAATTTTATACGTTTCAATGAGATCCCCTCTCATTCTTCTAAACTCTAGTGAATACAGGCCTAGTCGACCCAATCTCTCCTCATACGACAGTCCTGCCATCCCAGGAATCAGTCTGGTGAACCTTCGCAGAAATGAGCTCCTCCTGCCCCCTCACTCAACATGGAACCGTTCATTCACAATAATGTAACAGGGAACAGAACAAGTAACGGTCGTTCAGATTATCTTGGCTTTTACGACAAATAGAGCTTCAAGAAGTTACTGTTATATGCAATGTCCCCCGTGAGCCGTACCGCCTCCTGCGCGGCCTGCCTGCCCCCGTGCGCCGACCAATTAAATCTCTGCACCTGCGCGGTATCGACAGTGCAAAAGCCGGTGAGCGGCCTGTGCGGGACCTTGCAATTGACTGCGTGCTTAGTGGGAACGTTGGTTGTGTGACATTTTTATTGTAGTAATTGTCCCAAAGTGCTTTCATAAGGGCAGAATTCACACAACAACAACTTGTATTCATACAGCGTCTTTAACGTAGTAAAACATCCCAAGGCGCTTCACAGTAGCATTATCAAACAAAATTTGACACTGAGCCACATAAGGAGCTATTAGAGCAGATGACCAAAAGCTTAGTCAAAGAGGTAGGTTTTCAGGGGCGTCTTAAAGGAGGAGAGAGAGGTAGAGAGGTTTAGGGAGGGAATTCCAGAGCTTAGAGCCTAGACAGCTGAAGACACGGCCGCCAATGGTGGAGCAGCACTAGAAGAGATAGCAGAGGTAACCGGAGAGAGACGCTTTCAGGAGGCTTTTGAAAACGGGGAGGGAGGGAGTAAGTCAAGGGGAGGGGCGGTTAGGGAGAGAGTCTGGGGGCAAGACCGTCAAAGGTTCTGCTGTCAGGATTGGAGCACAGGGTGAGGGGATGGAAGGGAGGCAAGAGTCAGAGAGTGGATGCTCCGACACACAAGACGAGGTTGCTGTGGTAGAGCGGGCAAGGCCTTGAAGGTATTTGTAAACTCGGTCAAGGACTTTGAATTGAATGCATTGATGGATAAAGAGCCAACAACGGTCTTCAAGGGCAAGAGTGACCTGGGGCTGGACTCAGTGTGAGGCAGGGCATGGGTGGTCAAGCTTTGGCTGAATTCAAGTCTACATAGGGTGGACCTCAGGAGACTGGCAGGGAGAGTTTGGAGACTTCAAACCTGGCGATGGCAAAGGCATGGCTGGGGGTTTCAGCAGCAAGTGAGGTAAGGGCAGAGGCAGGCAGTGTTGAGGAGGTGGAAGTAGGTGTCGGTTGGTCTTGGTGATGGATAGGATATGAGGGTTGAAATTCAGCTCAGGGTCAAGTAGATACTGTGGGCGCCAACCATCAGGTTCATCCCAAAAGAGCAGCCAGGGAGAGGGATGGAAGGAAGGCTCCAGTGCGGAGCTTTTGGCAGCAACTGAAGAGAATTAGCAATGTTAAGTTGGAGAAACCTTTGGCTCATCTAGGACTGGATGTCAGACAAGTAGTCAGACTGCACAGTGGTAATGCTGAAGTCAACGGTGGTAGAGAGGTAGAGTTGGGTGTTGTCAACACACATATGGAAGCTGACCACCCCCCCCCCGCCCCCACACACCCACCCCTGCACCAACACCAATGCCCATAGATGTTGCTGCTGAGAGGCAGCATAGAGAGAGTGAATAGGTGGGGTAATGATGGAATTCCTGAGGTGACGAGGCAGAGGTGGAAGGAGAAGTTGCAGGAGATGCGCTTGCTGCATTGGGATGGGTAGGAGTGAAGCCGAGCTAGGATGGTGCCATGGAGATGGATCACAGAGGAGTGACGGTGAAAGGGAATGGATGTCAACAGTTCCCTACAGGTTCTGCTAATCCACTTGGAATTCTCCCAAATCATCTAGATAGACAAGAGACTTTGGAACAGCAATATGCCACTTGGCCCAAGCCTGCTCTTTCTAATTGTGGTTAACTCCACCTCCTTCCCACATCCCTCAATCCTCTCGCTCCAAAAACACAGCTCCTGAATCCATTATACTTCAATGGCCTTACTTGGTCATTTGCATCTATTACTCATTGCATTGAAACAGTCATGCATGAGTTCCTTACTTTTCCGCCTTTCCAAATTATCTCCACCCTCCTCCCCCTCCCACATTTTTGAAACTTTTACCAATCCCCCATCATAGGAAAGAACACAAAGGCCGCGATTTTATCGGCACTGAGAGGGCGGGTTTGGAGGCGGGTCAAAGGTTAAAATCGTTTTGATTGACTGCAGGTTGCGATCCCGCCGTCAACCCGCCTCCAAACAATTTTCCCAAGTGTCGGGTCCCCGATTTGCGCATGCACCCAACACCTAGCGGCAGGAAGAGGATTAAAGCCAATTACCTGCCTATTAACAGGTAGTTACAGGTAAGGCAGGTAAGTAATTGGTAGTGACTGTGGGCTAAGTTTTACGATAGTGACTGTGGGCTAAGTTTTAAGTTAACATATAACATATAACTAAATTTTAAAAACAAAACTTCAATTTAATTAATTTAATAAACTAAACGAGGTAAATAATTTGATTAATACTAAACTAATTAATTAAACAAATAAAATAATGGGAGAACAGGAGATGTGTTGCTGCTGCAATATGTGGGAGCTTGTGGACATTTTTGTCCAAGGCGACTATATCTGTGATAAGTGTCTGCGGCTCGAGGAACTTCGGCTCCGAGTTGAGGAGCTGGAGTCCGAGCTGCAGACATTGCGAGATATCAGGGAGGGAGAAAGTTACCTGGACCTTTTGCTCCAGGAGGCAGACACACCCCTTAGATTAAATACTTTAGAACTGACACGTGGTCAGGGACAGGAGGGTGTGACTGCGAGTGAGGCAGGTACGGGTATCCAGGAGGTAGTATTGCGGGAGCCTCAGTCCCTGCACTTGTCCAATAGATTCGAGGTTCTTGCAACTCTTGTGGACCAGTGCGGCGACTGCGGGGAGGATGAGCAAACTGACCACGGCACCGTGGTACAGGAAGCCGTTCAAGTGGGGGGAGTAAAAAGGAAGGTGGTTGTAGTAGGCGACAGTATAGTTAGGGGGGATAGACACTGTTCTCTGCAGCCAGTAGCGTGAGTCCCGAAGGCTATGCTGCCTACCCGGTGCCAGGGTAAAGGACATCTACTCCGGGCTGGAGAAGAACTTGGAGTGGGAGGGGGAGGATCCAGTTGTCGTGGTCCACGTAGGTACCAACGACATAGGTAGGACAAAGAAAGAGGTTCTGCTGAGAGAGTTTGAGCAGCTAGGGACTAAATTAAAAAGCAGAACCACAACAGTCATAATCTCTGGATTATTACCGGAGCCACGGGCAAATTGGCATAGGGTCAATAGGATCAGGGAGATGAATGTGTGGCTCAGAAATTGGTGTGGGAGAAGTGGGTTTTGATTCGTGGGGCACTGGCACCAGTACTGGGGAAAGAGAGAGCTGTTCCGTTGGGACGGACTACACCTGAACCATGCTGGGACCAGAGTTCTAGCGAATCGAATAACTAGGGAGGTAGATAGGGCTTTAAACTAAATAAGGTGGGGGGGGGGTGGTCTCGGTGGAGAGAAATCTAGAATGCTAAAGAAAAAAGACAAGGAAGCAGTGCAGGAAAGTGATTGGGTTAAGGATAACCAGATTGTGTCAGGAAGGGACAGAGCGTACAAACAAAGGAGTGCACTAGCAAATAGGGTCCGGGAAAGAAAAAGACAAATAGGACCATAGTACAAAAAAATGTTAAGATGTCTAAAAATGTTAAAAAGTCAAATCTAATGGCACTGTATCTGAATGCAGAAAGCATTCATAATAAGGTAGACGAATTAATAGCACAAATAGATGTAAACAGATACGATATAATTGCGATTACGGAGACATGGCTGCAGGGTGACCAAGGCTGGGAGCTGAGTATCCAAGGATATTCGATATTTAGGAAGGACAGGCGAAAAGGAAAAGGAGGTGGGGTGGCCTTCTTAGTAAAGGATGAAATCAGAGCAATAGTGAGAAAGGATATTGGCTCAGAAAAATCAAGATGTAGAATCAGTCTGGGTGGAGCTAAGAAGCACCAAGGGGCAGAAAACATTAGTGGGAGTTGTCTATAGGCCTCCAAACAGTAGTGGTAATGTAGGGGATGGCATTAAACAGGAAATTAGAGATGCATGTAACAAGGGTACTACAGTAATCATGGGTGATTTTAATCTACATATAGACTGGCCAAACCAAATTAGCAATAATACTGTGGAGGATGAATTCCTGGAGTGTGTACGAGATGGTTTTTTAGACTAGTACGTTGAGGAGCCAACTAGGGAACAGGCTATCCTAGATTGGGTATTGTGCAATGAGAAGGGGTTAATTAATAATCTTGTTGTGCGGGGTCCTTTAAGGAAGAGTGACCATAACATGATAGAATTCTTCATTAAAATGGAAAGTGAAGAAGTCCAATCCGAAACTAGGGTCCTAAATCTAAACAAAGGAAACTACGATGGTATGAGGAGTGAGTTGGCTATGATAGATTGGGGAGCTTCATTAAAAGGCATGATGGTGGATAGGCAATGGCTAACATTTAAGGAACGAATGCATGAATTGCAACAGTTATACATTCCTTTCTGGCGCAAAAACACAAAAGGAAAAGCGGCCCAACCATGGCTAACAAAAGAAATTAGGGATAGTATTAGATCCAAAGAGGAGTCATGTAAAGTATGAGAGTAAACTTGCAAGGAACATAAAAGCAGATTGTAAAAGCTTCTACAAGTATGTAAAAAGAAAAAGATTAGTGAAGACAAATGTAGGTCCCTTACAGTCAGAAACGGGAGAATTTATAATGGGGAACAAGGAAATGGCAGAGCAATTAAACAAATACTTTGGTTCTGTCTTCACGGAAGAGGACACAAATAACTTCCCAGAAATGCTAGGGAACCAAGGGTCTAGTGAGAAGGAGGAATTAAAGGAAATTAGTATTAGTAAAAAAATAGTGCTGGAGAAATTAATGGGACTAAAAGCTGATAAATCCCCAGGGCCTGATAATCTGCATCCCAGAGTACTAAAAGAGGTAGCCATGGAAATAGTGGATGCATTGGTTGTCATCTTCCAAAATTCTACAGATTATGGAACAGTTCCGGCAGATTGGAGGGTGGCAAATGTAACCCCACTATTTAAAAAAGGAGGGAGAGAAAACAGGGAACGACAGACCAATTAGCCTAACAAGAGTAGTAGGGAAAATGCTAGAGTCTATTATAAAGGATGTGATAACAGGACACTTAAAAAAATATCAACGGGATTAGACAAAGTCAACATGGATTTATGAAAGGGAAAACGGGGAATTATAGACCGGTTAGCCTGACATCGGTAGTGGGGAAAATGCTAGAGTCCATTATAAAAGATGTAATCGCAGAGCACTTGGAAAACAGTGACAGGATCGGACAAAGTCAACATGGATTTACAAAAGGTAAATCATGCTTGACAAACCTACTGGAGTTTTTTGAGGATGTAACTGGTAGAATAGATAAGGGAGAACCAGTGGATGTGGTGTATTTGTATTTTCAGAAGGCCTTTGATAAAGTCCCACATAAGAGGTTAGTGTGCAAAATTAAAGCACATGGGATTGGGGGTAATATACTGGCATGGATTGAAAATTGATTAACAGGAAACAGAGAGTAGGAATAAATGGGTCTTTTTCGGGGTGGCAGGCGGTGACTAGTGGGGATCAGTGCTTGGGCCCCAGCTATTCACAATATATATCAATGATTTGGATGAGGGGACCAAATGTAATATTTCCAAGTTTGCTGACGACACAAAACTAGGTGGGATTGTGAGTTGTGAGGAGGATGCAAAGAGGCTTCAAGGCAATTTAGACAAGTTGAGTGAGTGGGCAAATACATGGCAGATGCAGTAAAACGTGGATAAATGTGAAGTTATCCACTTCGGTAGAAAAACAGAAAGGTAGAGTATTATTTAAATGGTGATAGATTGGGAAATGCTGATGTACAAAGGGACCTGGGTGTCCTTGTACAACAGTCACTGAAAGCAAACATGCAGGTGCAGCAAGCAGTTAGGAAGGCAAATGGTATGTTGGCCTTCATTGCAAGAGGATTTGAGTACAGGAGCAAGGATGTCTTACTACAGTTGTACAGTGCCTTGATGAGACCACACCTGGAGTAGTGTGTGCAGTTTTGGTCTCCTTACCTAAGAAAGGATATACTTGCCATAGAGGGAGTGCAGCGAAGGTTCACCAGACTGATTCCTGGGATGGCAGGACTGTCATATGAGGAGAGATTGGGTCGACTAGGCCTGTATTCACTAGAGTTTAGAAGAATGAGAGGGGATCTCATTGAAACATAAAATTCTGACAGGGCTAGACAAACTGGATGCAGGGAGGATGTTTCCCCTGGCTGGGGGGTCTAGAATGAGGGGTCACAGTCTCAGGATACGGGGTAGGACATTTAGTACTGAGATGAGGAGAAATTTCTTCACTCAGAGGATGCTGAACCTGTGGAATTCTCTACCACAGAAGGCTGTGGATGCCAAGTTACTGAATATATTTAAGAAGGAGAAAGATAGATTTCTAGACACAAAAGGCATCAAGGGGTATGGGGAGAGAGCGGGAATATGGTATTGAGATAGAGGACCAGCCATGATCATATTGAATGGCGGAGCAGGCTCGAAGGGTCGAATGGCCTACTCCTGCTCCTGCTCCTATTTTTCTATGTTTCTAGTTGATAGTAATTGACAGGCTATTTTTTAATTTTGCCGCTTCTGCCTCAGGTTTCCCGACATCCGGACACCACGCCAGGTAAGTGTGGCGTGTTGTGAGTCTGCTGTAATGTTTCTGCATTGATGACAGCTGCAGAAGTGGTGTGAAGGATCCAATGGTGCACTGGTGAATCTCAGAGATAAGAAAATGTTGGGAAATTCATTTTTAATGCATTTACACATTTCTTTGGGTAACAAGTTTTGAAATCCATGTCCCGTGCCAACTCATTGGGAGAACCTCTCTCACCAGTGACATATCGCTTCTGTCACCTCACCTGAAGCTGCCATCTATTCCAGCCTATGGAGGAAGTCATTCGAGAGCCTGGGTGCAAGAGTTCACCTTTGTACAGTGTTTGCAGCACCTCAATGCTGTCAAACACTGAGAAAGCAGCTGTCAACAAAAATTGTGCGTGGTCCCTTTAAGAAAACCGGCAGATGACGCATCATCAAATTATGTCATCTGACCGGCTTCCTCTTGATTGGCCGGCAAGCCCACAGGGCAGGCTTAACAAGGTCAATCAACGTAAAATCACGTCTGTGGGCCGAATGCAGTTGGGGGCGGGACTGGAAGCCGGAAACCACCCAACCCGCCTCCAATGAAAAAATCGCGGCCAAAGACTTGTATTTATATAGCGCCTTGCCATGTATCTCAGAAACATCTCAATGTGCTTCAATTACAATGAGTGGAGTGCAGTGACTGTTGCTGTGTGGGAAAATGTCCATTAGATCACCTTGCAATCTCCACTTCGCGCATTTGTTTTAAAGTTGACATGTTTTTACTGAAGAAGTCCTCATACGACCAGTGAGCAAGAATCGGCAGCACGCACCACAACAAAAAACCATGACCCCCCCTCCAACAAGTGCTTATTCCGCTGGCAGAGTTGGCATGTCCACCGGAGGAGGGAGTTGACCCCATCTCTTTTGATTCTGCACGCTGCCTTCAAAGCCAATAGTGCTGACAGTAAGGGTCGAAGGAAATGGGGAAATTAAACAATTACACCGTTGTAACCTTGCATGTCCACAGTGGCTTTGATGTGGAACTGCTTCCATGGCCTCGCCCCTCCCTATCTCTGTAACCTCCTCCAGCCCTACAACCCTCCGACATCTCTGCGCTCCTCCAATTCTGGCCTCTTGTGCATCCCCGATTTTAATCGCTCCACCATTGGCGGTCGTGCCTTCAGCCGCCTGGGCCCTCAGCTCTGGAATTCCCTCCCTAAACCTCGCCGCCTCGCTACCTCTCTCGCCTCTTTTAAGGCACTCCTTAAAACCTACCTCTTTGGCTAAATTTTTGGTCATCTGTCCTAAAAGCTCCTTATGTGGGCTCGGTGTCAAATTTTGTTCGATAACGCTCCTGTGAAGCGCCTTGGGACATTTTACTACATTAAAAGCGATGTCCGACTTGAGTTTTTTTTTTACTTGGTAAAAGAGCAGCCAGCGGCAAAAGCCCCGACCCCGCGGTTACTGGCCGCACCAGACCTGGCTCACCTCGCTTTGGCGGCAATGGAGACTCACTATCCCGTGGACCGTGGGAACCGCTGCTGGACTCACCAGCTCCGCTTGACAGTGGGGAATGGCCACTGGGGCGAAAGCTGAACGGGGTTTCGGACGGTAGCAGGAGGCCCACGCGCCGAAAGTTCAATTTAAAAAGTGCCTGTAAAGGGGGGGGGGCGCGGTTTCTACAGCTAGGGGAGCTGCAGCCGTGGGCTGAGTGCCTCTGGCCTAGGATGGGAGCAGAACACAAGGGCGCAAAGGTCAATTGTTTCCTCAATTCAAATACAGAAGAGGGCAAAGCTTGTCGTAGCTATTTATCTTGAAAGCGGCTTTGAAATTCAGGAGAGGTTCAAAGCGTCGGCTGTTAGGAAGCGGGCTTCTCCCCTCAGACACACAGTCAATAGCAGTAGGATGTCACAAAGCGGTGCTGAAAAGCTCTCCTGCTGAGCTGATTGCTCCCAGCACAAAAGGCCTACAAAGTGGGCTGGAAAAAGGAATCAGCCTCCAGTCACTGACTCAACCCCCGGGGTAGTAAAATCCAAGCTGTGCGCATGATCAGGACAGCGGAGCTAATAAAACCACACGGTCACTGGCAGCCACCGTTCTTTACTGCTGGCCCAACTTTTAGCAATTGACCATAATGATACCGGGGCTAAAAGGGTTAAATTATGAGGCCCGCTTGCACAGACTAGGCTTGTATTCCCTTGAGTGTAGAAGATTAAAGGAGTGATCTAATTGAGGTGTTTAAGACGATTAAAGGATTCGATAGGGTAGATAGAGAGAAACTATTTCCTCTGGTTGGGGGGAGTCCAGAACAAAGGGGGCAGAACCTTAAAATTAGAGCCAGGCCGTTCAGGGGTGATGTCAGGAAGCACTTCTTCACACAAAGGGTAGTGGAAATCTGGAACTCTCTCCCCCGAAAAGCTGTTGAGGCTGGCGGGGGGTGGGGGGCGTCAATTGAAAATTTCAAAACTGAGATTGAGAGATTTTTGTTGGGTAAGGGTATTAAAGGGTTATGGAACCAAGGCGGGGAGACGGAGATCAGCCAAGATCTAACTGAATGGCGGAACAGGCTCGAGGGGCTGAATGGCCTCCTCCTGTTGCTATCCAGTGACTTCCCTTTCCTTCAAGGCAAAATAAAGCAAATAAAACACGGCACGTCCAGCTTTGAAGAAATACTATACTTGGCTAGGGAGCATTTATTATCGAAGAGCTCAAGGGATTCCACAGATGGAATGCTGTTACTTTTATAGCGCACTATTTAAAAAGTAGGCCGCATTTTATTGGGAGTTTACAGGAAAAATAATTTCACACCTTTCGCAATGGGCCTGTCTGGCAGGAAATGGTATGAACTGTTCTGGGGGCACAGGGTATATTTTCAGATGTTTAAAGAAAGCAGGGGGTGGGGGGGAGGGCGGGGGGAACTTATAAATAAACAGAAAAAACAAAATAAAAAGATATTGCTGAAAATCGTTTGTTAATGTTCAGGATGTGGACACCGTGCCAGAACTTGGCTCAGTATCATCCGACTTATAGAATCATAGAATAGTACACCACCGAAGGAGGCCATTCGGCCCATCAAATCTATGCCGGCTCTTTGAAGAGCAATCCAGTCAGTCCCACTCCCCCGCTCTTTCCCCATATCCCTGCAATTTTTCTCCTTCAAGTATTTATCCAATTCCCTTTTGAAGGCCACTATTGAATCGGTTTCCACCGCCCTATCAGGCAGTGCATTCCAAATCCTAACCACTCGTTGAGTAAAACTGTTTTTCCTCATGTCGCCTCTGGTTCTTTTGCCAATCACCTTAAATCTGTGCCCTCTCGTTATTGACCCTTCCGCCATTGGAAACAGTTTCTCTTTATTTACTCCATCTAAACCCGTCATGATTTTAAACCCCTCTATCAAATCTCCTCTTAGCCTTCTCTGCTCTAAGAAGAACAACCCCAGCTTCTCCAGTCTATCCACGTAACTGAAGTCCTTCATCCCTGGAACCATTCTAGTAAATTTCTTCCCAACCCTCTCCAAAGCCTTTTTATTATGGCGCTTCCCACCATACACTACACCCTCAGTACAATACTGGAGTGTCGGCCTAGATTATGTACCAGGATAGGCTTAGTACAAAATCTAAATTGTAGCTGGTTTTTGAACTGCTTATGCACTCTTGACTAGATTTAAAGGGACAGCCACTAAATCAAAACTGGATAAAAAATAACCAGTGCTGAGGGAGTGCTGCACTGTCGGAGGTGCCGTCTCTTGGATGAGATGTTAAATCTGTCTGCCTGTTCGGATGGACGTAAAATATCTGTTTGGATGGGCATAAAAGATCCCATGGCACTATTCGAAGAGGAGCTGGGGAACTTTCATCGGTGTTCTGGCCAACACCCATCCCTCAACCACCAACCATCCCTCAACCAACACCCATCCCTCAACCAACAACCATCCCTCAACCAACAACCATCCCTCAACCACCAACCATCCCTCAACCAACACCCATCCCTCAACCACCACCCATCCCTCAACCAACACCCATCCCTCAACCAACACCCATCCCTCAACCACCAACCATCCCTCAACCACCAACCATCCCTCAACCACCAACCATCCCTCAACCAACACCCATCCCTCAATCAACAACCATCCCTCAACCACCAACCATCCCTCAACCAACACCCATCCCTCAACCACCAACCATCCCTCAACCAACACCCATCCCTCAACCACCAACCATCCCTCAACCAACATCCATCCCTCAACCAACACCCATCCCTCAACCACCATCCATCCTTCAACCAACAACCATCCCTCAACCACCAACCATCCCTCAACCACCAACCATCCCTCAACCAACACCCATCCCTCAACCACCACCCATCCCTCAACCAACACCCATCCCTCAACCACCATCCATCCCTCAACCAACATCCATCCCTCAACCACCAACCATCCCTCAACCACCATCCATCCTTCAACCAACAACCATCCCTCAACCACCAACCATCCCTCAACCACCAACCATCCCTCAACCAACACCCATCCCTCAACCACCACCCATCCCTCAACCAACACCCATCCCTCAACCAGCACCCATCCCTCAACCAACACCCATCCCTCAACCACCAACCATCCCTCAACCACCAACCATCCCTCAACCAACACCCATCCCTCAACCACCACCCATCCCTCAACCAACATCCACCCCTCAACCACCAACCATCCCTCAACCAACACCCATCCCTCAACCACCAACCATCCCTCAACCACCAACCATCCCTCAACCAACACCCATCCCTCAACCACCAACCATCCCTCAACCAACATCCATCCCTCAACCAACACCCATCCCTCAACCACCAACCATCCCTCAACCACCACCCATCCCTCAACCACCAACCATCCCTCAACCACCAACCATCCCTCAACCAACATCCATCCCTCAACCACCAACCATCCCTCAACCACCACCCATCCCTCAACCACCAACCATCCCTCAACCACCAACCATCCCTCAACCACCATCCATCCCTCAACCACCAACCATCCCTCAACCACCAACCATCCCTCAACCAACACCCATCCCTCAACCACCAACCATCCCTCAACCACCACCCATCCCTCAACCACCAACCATCCCTCAACCACCAACCATCCCTCAACCACCATCCATCCCTCAACCACCAACCATCCCTCAACCAACACCGTGGACCTGAGCGGGAGCAGTGGGAGCAGAGGCGGCGGAGGCGGCGGTATAAAGGGAGCAGAGGGAGCGGAGGCGGGGGAGGCGGTGGTATAAAGGGAGCAGTGGAAGCAGAGGCGGCGGAGGCGGTGGTATAAAGGGAGCAGCGGGAGCAGAGGCGGAGGCGGCGGAGGCGGTGGAGGCGGCGGTATAAAGGGAGCGGAGGCGGCTGAGGCGGCGGAGGCGGTGGTATAAAGGGAGCAGCGGGAGCGGAGGCGGTGGTATAAAGGGAGCGGAGGCGGGGGAGGCGGTGGTATAAAGGGAGCAGCGGGAGCAGAGGCGGTGGTATAAAGGGAGCAGCGGCGACTTAAAAACAAAACAAAATCAAGGAGTGCCATCACAGGACAGCAGGTAGGGGACTGGTTGGTGAAAATTACAGTTCTTTTGCTCTCTAAGTTAGGTAAGTGGATTAAATTCAGAACTGGGAGAGTATGAACTACTATAACTTTATTGAATAACTTAAACTAAATTAACTTATTAAAACTAAATATTAAAACTAAAAATAATCATTTGAATAAAAACTGAAACTAATTATTTAAATAAAATAAGGTTAGATAGAGATGGCAGTGCAGGTGGTGTGTCGTACCTGCAGCATGTGGGAGTTGGTGGAGACCAACGAGGCCCGAGCAACCACATCTGCAGTAAGTGTCTGCAGCTCGAGGGACTTCGGCTCAGAGTTGTTGAGCTAGAGTACGAGCTGCAGACATTGCGATGCATCGGGGAGGGGGAGAGTTACCTGGACACTTTGTTCCAGGAGGCAGTCACACCCTTTAGGTTAAGTAGTACTTTAGAGTTCGTCAGTGGTCAGGGACAGGAAGGTGTGACTGTAAATCAAGAAGGTATGTGGACCCAGGATATAGTGATGGAGGAGCCTCAGCCCTTGACATTGTCCAACAGGTATGAGGTACTTGCTGCCTGTATGGATGAGAACTAAGACGGCAGGGATGATGGGCAAACTGACCATGGCACCGTGTTACAGGAGGCCATTCAAGTGGGGGGAGTAAAAAGGAATGTGGCAGTGGTGGGGGACAGTATAGTCAGGGGGATAGATACTGTTCTCTGCAGCCTCGACAGGGAGTACCGAAGGCTGTGTTGCCTGCCCGGTGCCAGGGTTAAAAACATCTCCTCGTGGCTGGAGAAGAACTTGGAGTGGGAGTGGGAGGATCTAGTTGTCATGGTCCACACAGGAACCAACGACATAGGTAGAACTAGGAATGAGGTTCTGCTGAGAGAGTTTGAGGAGTTGGGCTCCAAATTAAAAAGCAGAACCCCAAAGGTAATAATCTCTGGATTGTTAGCTGAGCCACGCGCCAATTGACATAGGGATAAGCAGATTAGAAGGTTAAATGCGTGGCTGAAAGAGTGGTGTGGGAGGCAGGGGTTTTGCTTCCTGGGCCACTGGCACCAGTACTGGGGAAAGAGGGAGCTGTTCCCTTGGGACGGGCACCACTAAACTGGGCTAGAACCAGTGTCCTGGCAAATCGAATAACTAGGACAATGGACAGGGTGTTAAACTAATGAAGGGGGGGGGGCGGCGGAGGATTCAGGAAGGAGTAAATTTAAAAGCAGCAAGGGAAATGTCAAGGCTCGAGAGCAGAGCAGAGTTTTGGGTAAAAACAAGCAGAGTGGGTCAGGAAGGGACAGAAATAGTAACAAAGGTAATAAGGCATCAATGACTAAGGTGACATCAGGGAAAAATAGAAAAAAGTCAAAACTAAAGGCACTATATCTGAATGCCCGAAGCATTCACAACAAAATAGATGAATTAATAGCACAGATACAAATTAATAGGTTTGATCTAATAGCCATTACGGAGACGTGGTTGCAAAGTGACCAAGGTTGGGAACTAAATATTCCAGGATACTTAACTTTTAGAAGAGATAGGCAAAATGGAAAATGAGGAGGGGTAGCCCTGATAATAAAGGATGGGATAAAGACAGTAGAGTGAAAGGATCTTAGCTCCGAAAATCAAGAAGTAGAATCAGTTTGGGTGGAGCTAAGAAACAGCAAGGGGCAGAAAACATTGGTGGGACTTGTTTATAGGCCCCCAAACAGTAGTTGTAATGTAGGGCAGAGTATAAATCAGGAAATTAGAGGCGCATGTAACAAGGGTAATACAGTCATCATGGGGGACTTTAATCTACATGTAGACTGGGAAAACCAAATTTGCAGTAATAGTGTGGAGGACGAGTTTGTGGAATGTATACAAGATAGTTTTCTAGATCAGTATGTTGAGGAACCAACTAGGGAACAGGCTATTTTAGATCTAGTATTGTGCAACGAGAAAGGGTTAATTAATAACCTTGTAGTAAAAGGGCTTTAGGGAAGAGCGACTATAATATGATAACATTTTATATTGAGTTTGAAAGTGACTTAGTTAAATCCGAAACTAGGGTCTTAAACCTAAACAAAGCAAACTATGTAGGTATGAGGTGCGAGTTGGCTAAGGTAGATTGGGAAACTACAAAAGGTGTGACGGTAGAGAAGCAATGGCTAGCATTTAAAGAATTAATACATAATTTACAACAAATATACATTCCTTTAAGGCACAAAAATCCCACAGGAAAAGTGGTCCAACTGTGGCTAACAAGAGAAGTTAAAGATAATATTAGATCAAAGGAAGAGGCTTATAATGTTGCCAAAAAGAGCAGTAAGCCTGAGGATTGGGAGGATTTTAGAATTCAGCAAAGGACGACCAAGAAATTGATGAGGAAAGAGAATAAATTAGCAAGAGACATAAAAACAGATTGTAAACGTTTCTATAGGTATGTAAATAGGAAGAGATTAGTGAAAGTAAACGTGAGCCCATTAGAGGCAGGGACAGGAGAAATTATAATGGACAATAAGGAAATGGCAGAGACATTAAACAAATACTTTGTATCTGTCTTCACAGTAGAAGACACAAAAAACATTCCAGAAATAATGGGGAACCAAGGGTCTAGAGAGAATCAGGAACTTAAAGAAATCAGTATAAGTAAAGACACAGTACTGGAGAAATTAATGGGACTAAGTGGTGACAAATACCCAGGACCTGACTACCTGCATCCTAGGGTCTTAAAAGAGGTAGCTGCAGAGATAGTGGATGCACTGGTACTAATCTTCCAGAATTCCCCAGATTCGAGAACATCCCTAAGGATTGGAAGGTAGCAAACATAACCCCGCTATTTAAGAAAGGAGGAAGAGAAAAAACGAAGAACTATAGGCAAAATGCTAGAATCTATTATTAGGGACTTGGTAACAGGGCACTTAGAAAATCGTAATATGATTAGGCAGAGTCAACATGGTTTTATGAAAGGGAAATCTTGTTTGACAAATCTGTTAAGAGTTCTTTGAAGATGTAACTAGTAGGATGGATAAGGGGGAACCAGTGTATTTAGATTTTCAAAAAGCATTTGATAAGGTGCCTCACAAGGGGTTATTACACAAAGTTAGGACTCATGGTATTGGGGGTAATATATTAGCATGGATTGAGGATTGGTTAATGGACAGAAAACAGAGAGTAGGAATAAACGGGACTTTTTCTGCTTGGCAGGCTGTAACTAACGGGGTACCGCAAGGATCAGTGCTGGTGCCTCAGCTATTTACAATCTATATTAATGACTTAGATGAAGGGACTGAGTGTAACGTATCCAAGTTTTCTGATGATACAAAGTTAGGTGGGAAAGTAAGATGTGAGGAGGACGCAAAGAGGCTGCAGAGAGATATAGACAGGTTGACTGAGTGGGCAAGAACATGGCAAATGGAATACAATGTGGGGAAGTGTGAAGTTATCCACTTTGGTAGGAGAAACAAAAAAGCAGAATATTTTTTGAATGGTGAGAGACTGGGAAATGTTTGCATTCAGAGGGACCTAGATGTCCTTCTACATGAATAACAGAAAGTTAACATGCAGGTACAGCAAGCAAATAGGAAAGTAAATGGTATGTTAGCTTTTGTTACAAAGGGATTAGAGTATAAGAGTAAAGAAATCTTACTACAGTTATACAGGGCATTGGTGAGGACACACCTGGAGTACTGTGTACAGTTCTGGTCTCCTTACCTAAGGAAAGACATACTTGCGTTAGAGGGAGTGCAGCAAAGGTTTACTAGACTGGTTCCTGGGATGGGGGCATTACCCTATGAGGAGAGATTGAGTAGACTAGGCCTATATTCCCTAGAGTTTAGAAGAATGAGAGGTGATCTAATTGAAACATATAAAATTCTTAAGGAGCTTGACAGGGTTAATGCTGGGAAAATGTTTCCCCTGGCTGGGGAATCTAGAACACGGGGTCACAGTCTCAGAATAAGGGGTCGGCCATTTAGGACTGAGATGAGGAGACTTTCTTCATTCAAAGGGTTGTGAATCTGGAATTCTCTACCCCAGAGGGCTGTGGATGCTCAGTCATTGAGTATATTCAAGACAGAGGTTGATAAATTTTTGGGAAAGAAGGGAATCAAGGGATATGGGGATAGTGCAGGAAGGTGGAGTTGAGGTAGAAGATCAGCCATGATCTCGTTGAATGGCGGAGCAGGCTCGAAGGGCCAAATGGCCGACTCCTGCTCCTATTTCTTATGTTCTTATAATCTTATAACACTACTGGAACAGACTAACTGTTCATTGCTGTTTGTGGGATCTTGCTGTGCAGAAACTGGCTGCTGCATTTGCTTAATTAACAACTGTGACTACAGTTCAAAAGTAATTCATTGGCCGTGAAGGACTGTGGGACAGCCTTAAGATGCGGCAGGCGGTTTATAAATGCAGCTCCGTTCTTTCTGCCCTGCAGTGGTGGCCTGGATAACGTGCTTAAATCCCTGGAGTGGGGCTCAAACCCGCTGCCTTCTGCTTCAGAGGCGACAGCGCTACCGACTGAGGCAAGAATGGCATTGTGCAACAGTGCAGACACAAACTGGGTATGTTTTTCTACCAGAAAGAAAAGATTTGAAAGAAAGACTGCAAGCCTTAGTGAATTCTAGGTTAACGCAAGCTGGTTTTCTTATCGGAGCCCAGCTTTATTTCCACTTCCTCGCTCTTGATTACTTGGCTAAAGTGTGAGCAGTAAGTTAAGTGGGTTCGGTGTATTTTTGCCAGGCGCGGATTTGGACAGTTGAGGTCATGGGTCAAGCGAACATGGCAGTTCCAAGCAGAGCACCGTTACCTCAGATATCCAGATGGCTCTGTGTGCGGGTCTCGGTGGCAGCAACCTATTTACACAGGGCTCCACTGGTTTACGCCAAGGCAAGTGTGAAAACCACGGGGAAACATAACAACAAGCAGGGACTGGCTGGTGCAGCGAGATCTCCCTGAACTTCAAACAGCGCAGATAAGCTGCATTCCTATTCATAACATACCAGGCTCACCGATCTGCGCCTTTCATCGCATTCATCTATTTTGATACAAGTCCAGGACAGACGGACTGGGGAGTGGAGATAAGTCGTATCGCAATCTTTTTCAAAAAATTGTTTTCGAAGATCAAATTGTGCTCTGAGCAACATTCCTTATAACGTACCTCCTGGAAAAAAAATCACCCCAGGAGTTCTTTGTGAATACGGTTTTAGTTTTTTTTTTAATTGAAATTACTGAGTGTACAAGAGAGATAGAAAGAGAGAGAGAGGGAAAGAGAGAGAGAGAGAGAGAGGGAGAGAGAGATAGAGAGAGAGGGAGAGAGAGATAGAGAGAGAAAGAGATATAAGGATATCCATTCTGAGTCAGTACACAGGGGCTTTACCCACACTGTGATAAGCAGTTGCAGCATCGCTATTGTCTTAACACTGACCTAGTTTCTTTCTGCCAATGTTACACTGCCACCACTCCCGGCTGTCGGTTTACCTCACAAACCTTTAAAAAAGCCACAACTCAGCCTTGAACGCTAACGGATCTAAACTTAGCGACACTAAAAGATATATTTAAACCTCTGAAAGGCGAGAGAGTCAACGAGTGGGCAGCGACTGGAGCTGTAATACAGCGTTACAGTGAGTGGGTTTAGACAACATTCACAAATCATCCCCAGCTTCTCCCGCGCAAGATTTACGATGTCACCTGTACAGCCCCTCAGTTAAGACTCCAGCTCGGAAACTCCCTCCCTGTCAACCACTATAGGAACGTGTGCTATGCTCAGGGCATGCTGTCCCCCTGTTACACACTGAAATAAAGCCGGATGGCGTGGCTGGTCAACTAACGGTACAATGTCAATCCAGCTCCCACTGCGTGATTCCCCAGTGACAGCTCACTGCTCACCACCCTGGGCTGTGGCACGTAGCCTCCCGCGGAAAGGAAGAAAATAAAAAATTGCTGAAAAGAGAACAGAAAACCCTTTCTCCATCCTCACCCCATAAATGTCACCTAGAATCCAATACTCTGAAGTTACCCCACATGGCCTAGTGCTTAAATACATCTTAAATTTTGTTAAAATGGCTGGTTAATGTTTCGTGTGGAGACACTTTACATAGAACTAGTGTACATAGATTTTTACAGCACAGAAACAGGCCGTTCGGCACAACTGATCCATGCCGGTCTTTATGCTCCACACGAGCCTCCTCCCAGCCCTCTTCATGTAACCCCAGCAACATAACCCTCTATTCCTTTCTCCCTCACGTGTTTGTCTAGCCTCCCCTTAAATGCGTCTATGCTATTCGCCTCACCCACTCCCTGTGGTAGTGAGCTCCACATTCTCACCACTCTCTGGGGAAAGAAGTTTCTCCGGAATTCCCTGTTGGATTTTTTGGTGACTATCTTATATTGATGGCCCCTCGTTCTGGTCTCCCCACAAGTGGAAACAGCCTCCCTATGTCTACCCTTGCGAACTCCTTCATAATTTTAAAGGCCTCTATCAGGTCACCCCCCTCAGTCTTCTCTTTTCTCAAGAAAAGAGCCCCAGCCTGTTCAATCTTTCCAGATAGTTGTAACCCTCTCAGTTCTGGTATCATCGCTGTAAACCTTTTTTGCACCTCTCCAGGGCCTCGACACCCTTTTTTGTAATATGGAGACCGGAGCTGTGCACAGTACTCACAAGTTTGGTCTAACCTAAGGTTCGATAGAGATTTAACATAGCTCCTCTGCTTTTGAACTCTATTCCTCTAGAAATGAACCCCAGTGTTTGTTTGCATTTTTTATGGCTTTGTTAACCTGCGTTGCCACTTTTAATGATTTGTGAATGACGTTGTCCGGACATTTGAGGCAAAGGGGGTTGATTTCTTTTGTTCACCTCCTCCCCAGAAACTACTGCTTTGTGTTGGGGAGTACAGCTCCACAGCTGGTGGCTCCCCTCCATTACCACCACCCGCTCCCCCCCCTCCCATCCCATCCCCTCAAAATAGCCACTGCCCACATGAAGAGCCAGACAGTGAGTGTCATCAGCAGACTTTCCAACGTGAGCGCGTCACAACAGAATCTAGTCCTTCTCCTCCTGCGAGCGGCAGGAGTCGCTGATGGTAGTCAGGCGGGGGGACCTTGGCTGATTACCCCGCGCCCCCCCCCCCCCCCCCCCATCCCATCCCATCCAGCCACGATTTCCACCTCTACCACTCCAGCTGAGAGCAGCCAACTGGGCTGCAACATGTCTGCAGGGCTCAGTTACATACCAGCCAGTGCGCCTCCTAAGTGAGCAAAGAAAGAACTTGCATTTATATAGCGCCTTTCACAACCTCAAACGTCTCAAAGCGCTTTACACCCAATGAAGTACTTTTTTGAAGTGTAGTCACTGTTGTAATGTGGGAAACCCGGCAGCTAATTTGCGCACAGCAAGCTCCCACCAACAGCAATGTGATTAATGACCAGATAATCTGTTTTTGTGATGTTGGTTGAAGGATAAATATTGGCCAGGACACCGGGGATAACTCCCCTGCTCTTCTTCAAAATAGCGCAATGGGATCTTTTACGTCCACCTGAGAGAGCAGACGGGGCCTGGGTTTAACGTCTCATCCGATAGACGGCACCTCCGACAGTGCAGCACTCCCTCAGCACCGCACTGCAGTATCAGCCCTAGATTTTTGCGCTAAAGTCTCTGGAGTGGGATTTGAACACACAACCTTCTGACTCAGAGGAAAGAGTGCTGCCCACTGAGTCACAGCTGACAGTGAGCTGCTAGGGAATGGGACAATTCGCTTTCAAAACTGACACTCTGCCCTGTTGTCATGTTGCATGACTGTTAAAATACTAAAATTCTGGCTGTCACTGTGTGTCGGGCCTCAAAGCAAAAGCAAAACGTGTGTTGTGATTTTAAACATGAGTGTTGATGTTCATTCTGGTAGAGCAATCCCTGGAAGGGATGATCTTGCCCTGATTGTCAATGTGCACCAGTTTGCTGTTTAAATCAATCTAACACCACGCAGCCCCTAACCCAGCCCTAGGGTGCTCCACACATCGAGTCATCATGTTGTCCACACGCATACACACCGAGCTGTATAACAACTTCCACTTACTGCATATATCCATACAGTCAAAGCGATAGCTCTCCTTGTGACTGTGTTCTGGCCTACACAGTGCCCATATATTGTCAATATATTGAATCTGAAGAACATGGGGGTTATTGTGACTCTTGTCAATAGTGCAACACAGGCGATATCGGCTCGGCTTCCCGTTAAACACCGCTCCCGATTTTGTTTCCATCGTCGCTGGGTCAAAATCCTGGAATTCCCTCCCTAACAGCACTGTGGAGGTACCTTCACCACACGGACTGCAGCGGTTCAAGAAAGCAGCTCACCACCACCTTCTCAAGGGCAAACTACGGTTGGGCAATAAATGCTGGCATTGCCAGCGACGCCCACATCCCGTGAATATATAAATTAAAAAACCGTCTAAAGTCAAAATTACCCCCCTTAGGTACAGAGAGAAAAGATCAAAGGCTACAAGATCAAATCTTGTGGTGTGGCAGCGGAGTGAGGAGGGGAGGGGAGGGGAGGGAATTTTGTCTCTGGAGTTGAGCAGGTCAGGATTGGACAGTGGAGATGGGAGAAGGGATGAACATTTTGGAACTTAGCTCAATGTCCTTTGGAGATCAGGGAGTATTTATAGAAAACCGTCCGTCCAGAGATTAAGCGGAGTGCAACTGATTGAGATGTTACATGGCCTATGGGAGGATTAAGCTTGACAAACCGGATAGCCTCTTGCTGGTTTCCAGCTTTCTCACAATCTTATCCTAAAGTGTCAGCTGTGGCTCAGTGGGCAGCACTCTCGCCTCTGAGTTGTGGGTTCAAGTCCCACTCCAGAGACTTGAGCACATAAATCTAGGCTGATGCTCCAGTGCAGTGCTGAGGGAGTGCTGCACTGTCGGAGGTGCCGTCTTTCAGATGAGATGTTAACCTGAGGCCCCGTCTGCTGTCTCAGGTGGATGTAAAAGATCTCATGGCACTATTTTGAAGAAGAGCAGGGGAGTTATCCCCGGTGTCCTGGCCAATAGTTATCCCTCGATCAACATAACAAAACAGATTATCTGGTCATTATCACACTGCTGTTTGTGGGAGCTTGCTGTGCGCAAATTGGCTGCCGCGTTTCCCACATTACAACAGTGACTACACTTCAAAAGTACTTCATTGGCTGTAAAGCGCTTTGAGACATCCGGTGGTCGTGAAAGGTGCTATATAAATGCAAGTCT
The DNA here is from genome assembly GCA_030390025.1 of Squalus acanthias. NCBI lineage: Eukaryota > Metazoa > Chordata > Chondrichthyes > Squaliformes > Squalidae > Squalus > Squalus acanthias. The sequence goes on along the minus strand of CM059436.1, from coordinate 11,028,586 downwards.
TTCTTAAAGACCGTGACTCACCAGCCATCACCGCATCTCACATTATAACATGCAAAAATACGTTGGAATCACGCAAGGAAGTATTAGTAGTGAACACGCTCTCTTGTTCACATGAGGTCTCGCGCTGATTTAATGAAGACACTGAACTCATTTATTTCAAGGCCAATGCGAGCTCGTCCCATTCATAAGCGCAACGCGGGCAACAATGAGCTAAGGGTACAAATTAGCATTTATTTACCAAAACATCCCTAGCCATTGCAATATTCCCATGTCCCTTTTAAGGTTGTGTTGAGTTTTTGACAGTATCCTTGGAAGGTCACACGATGGATCCGGGGGAGGAAGGCCATTCAACCCAACAACAACCCATCGATCCAGAAAGAAAGAACTTGCGGTCATCAGCAACAGTGCTTTTCAAGAAATGAAACATCCCAAGGCGCTCTACGAAGGGATGGCGGGGGGTTGGGGGGGGGGTGTGGAGGGGTGACGAGCAAAGCGAGCAGGAGATCAGAGAAGAGTTCGGGGACACTACTGAAGAGGAAGATTATGAGGAGGTTTTCTGAAGATGTGGAGAGACAGTGTAAGGGAGGGCCGTTGACAGGAATTCTGGAGTACCGGGGGGTGTATGTTGGCAGGAGACACTGCCGCCGAAAATGGGCGGGTGAAGGGGGGGGGGGAGGAAGGGGAGGGGATGCACAACAGGACAAAGTCAAAGGAGGAGAGGCTGAGAGCCGGAACATTGGGCTTGAGGAAGTTGTAAAAGGTTGGGTGAGATAAGGCCAAGGAAGGCATCCAACTGCTTCTGAAAATGAATGCAATGTTCTGCCTCTAATACTCTATATCTGGAAGTCCATTGCACTTGCTGGTCACTCTTGCTATGCAGAATTTGCTGGCGTCGGTCCCAAACTTGTTTTCTTGCCAGTTTGAACCTGTTCCCCTCTCCCCCCACCTCCCCCCCACCCCCCACCCCAACCTTCAGCGTTCTTTGATCACAACTTGGAGGTTGAAAGCCACCCAGGGGCATTTTGGTGAAGGAACACTGAGGAGACGAGAGGCCCAGTGGAGACTTCCTGCAGCTTTGGTCAGTTAATCAGATCCCATTCAGTAGAATGTTTCTCTGTATCAATTTCACCGATTACAGACTCCTTTTCATTGGAATTATTTTTTTTTGTTGCCATTTCCCTTCACTTGACTGGAAGAGGTTATTTATGTCCCCTTTCTTACCCCCTCCGCCCCCACCCCTCCCCATCATAGAAACTAATTACTCCTCGAAATAAATCAACGTTAAAGAGAAGTGCTAATCGCCCCGCTCCCAGAGAGAAGCCTTCATTTCGGTCGATGACTTATTTCTGGCATAACTTATTTGCAACGGAATGGAAAGAATGCCTCGTCTCACTGCACAGATCTCTAGATCCAGGAGCCCGGGCAGCTCTTAGTGTTGTGACTCAAAAAGAGGATTAGGGAGCGAGCCTTTTGTAAAATGGTGATTACCTCGTCAGCCTCCCGCTGCCCAAACGGCTGAGAGGCACCAGCCGTCTACCGTCCGAGGGCAGGGAGGTTGACATAACAAACTTGGCCCCCCCCAGCCCTTTTTTGTTGAACTGTCCTGGCCCCTGCTGTAAAGCTGAGGTATAAGTGACTGAAACTGAGCTGGTAGGGGACAACTCTCCAATAACACCCCCCCCAGCCAAACCGCAGAGCCTGATTCAGCCATTCGTTTCGTGAAACTACTCGACGCAACTCCTGACAACAGAACAGTGCAACCACCCCCCCCCCTGTCCCCCACCACCACCCCCGTCTCAAACAATAAACTTCTTTGCCCAAAGAGTGGTGAGAATGTGGAACTGGCTGCCACAGGGAGTGGTTGAAGCGAATAGTATAGATGCATTTAAGGGGAGGCTGGACAAACATATGAGGGAGAAGGGAAGAGAGGGTTATGCTGATAGATTTAGATGAGGAAAGACGGGAGGAGGCTCGAGTGGAGCATAAACGCCAGCATGGACTGGTTGGGCCGAATGGCCTGTTTCTGTGCTGCCTATTCAATGTAATTCTAAGTAAAACAGTGCCTTACACTCAAAAGCCCTTTGCTGTGTTTGTTTCACCCTCTTCCCCCTTGTTTTAGATTAATCACAAAATGACACGTTTCTGAAGCATGCCAGCGAAGTGTCAGCAATGGCGGTGTTGGTAGCACTCGCGCCTCTGAGTCAGAAGGTTTTGGGTTCAAGTCCCACTCCAAGAGACTTGAGCACAAAATCTAGGCTGACACTCCCAATTGCAGTACCGAGGGAGCGCTGCACTGTCGGAGGTGCCGTCTTTCAGATGCGATGTTAAGCCGAGGCCTGGTCTGTTCTCTCAGGGAGGGGAATGGTTGCATGTTTTATGAAAGCCCAAATAAACGTAACTCTTCCAAGTAGATTTTACACACGCAAAACTCAGAAGCAAAATCCTGTGTCCTGAACCAAATTGTCGCGTGTTCAGAAGAACGCCAAACCTGCTCTATCACCCGTGGGGGAACGGGTGGGACAGCTTAGGCTCCCTGTCATGTGACACATTTTGCATAACATGCGATGGCATCCGTACCCCAGTCACCACTTCCAGAATAGGAGAGAAGAAAACTGGAGGGGAGTCGAGCAAATGTATGTGGCTACACATGCAGTCATTGATAAATCAACGTCATTGCACTTGTCCTCTATTTACTGATCCGCCCAGACAAGAATGTCCAACAGCAAAGATAGCATCGCACAGCAGCCAACACAGAGAGTGCGTATACCAGAGAAACAGAGAGAGGGAGACAGGGAGAGAGAGACAGGATGCATGCAAGACACTCACACACACAGAGTGAGAGACAGAGACACACACACAGACAGAGTGAGAGACAGAGACACACACACAGACAGAGTGAGAGACAGAGACACACACACAGAGTGAGAGACAGACACACACACACAGAGTGAGACAGACAGACACACACAGAGTGAGAGACAGAGACACACACACACGGACCAACCGCACAGCAAAGAAGCCTTGTCGACAATCAGTAGCACTGTTTAATTGTAAGCCTTTCGTTTAATAGCTGTTGACAGTCAGTTCACCATGAGGCTGAAGACAAATGACAGCTCAGCTCACTAAAGCTTTGACAAGGAATTTGAGCCCCCACCCGCCCCCCCCCCAAAAAAAATCATTTTTTTTCTTTTGAGGAAGAAAGATAATAGAGAATCATCCTTAATAATTATAGTGACAGGGACTGAATAGCTAAACGCTGGCAGGTTATTGCAAAGTTATGGGTTCTGTGCATTTTAATACAAGGTTGGAGTTTTTTTAATGAAGAGGCTGCGATCATTGTTCGTTTGTTCGCTATGGAGACTTGTGCCGGAATATTCCGCCACTACCCCGGCAGCGGATCAGACTGTCTCGCAATGAAACCTGCCAACAGCATCCTTCCAGAAAAAATATCTCAAAAATAAGACTCAAGAACAGAATGTAAGTGAAGGCATGTGGCAATGGCTAAGGGCACAATAAGGCTCAGTGTGATGCCTCCCTGCAGTCAAATAGCCCCCCAACACCCACCGTCTAGCCCAGCGCCTGTCTATGCCAGCGCCCGTCGTCTATCCCAGCGCCCGTCATCTAGCCCAGTACTCGTCGTCTAGCCCAGGGCCCGTCGTCTAGCCCAGCGCCCGTCGTCTAGCCCAGCACTCGTCGTCTAGCCCAGCACTCGTCGTCTAGCCCAGGGCCCGGCGTCTTGCCCAGCGCCCAGCGTCTTGCCAAGCGCCCGGCGTCTAGCCCAGCGCCCGGCGTCTATGCCAGCACCCGTCGTCTAGCCCAGCGCCCGTCGTCTAGCCCAGTGCCCGTCGTCTTTCACAGCGCCCGTCGACTAGCCCAGCGCCCGTCGTCTAGTCCAGCGCCCGTCGTCTAGCCCAGCACTCGTCGTCTAGCCCAGCGCTCGTCGTCTAGCCCAGGGCCCGTCGTCTAGCCCAGCGCCCGTCGTCTAGCCCAGCGCTCGTCGTCTAGCCCAGCGCTCGTCGTCTAGCCCAGGGCCCGTCGTCTAGCCCAGCGCCCGTCGTCTAGCCCAGCGCTCGTCGTCTAGCCCAGCGCTCGTCGTCTAGCCCAGGGCCCGGCGTCTTGCCCAGCGCCCAGCGTCTTGCCAAGCGCCCGGCGTCTAGCCCAGCGCCCGGCGTCTATGCCAGCACCCGTCGTCTAGCCCAGCGCCCGTCGTCTAGCCCAGTGCCCGTCGTCTATCACAGCGCCCGTCGACTAGCCCAGCGCCCGTCATCTAGCCCAGCGCCCGTCGTCTATCACAGCACCCGTCGTCTATGCCAGCGCCCGTCGTCTAGCCCAGCACCCGTCGTCTATCACAGCGCCCGTCGTCTAGCCCAGCGCCTGTCGTCTAGTCCAGCGCCCATGGTCTAGCCCAGCACCCGTCGTCTAGCCCAGCGCGAGTCGTCTATCACAGCGCCCGTCGTCTATCACAGCGCCCGTCGTCTAGCCCAGCGCCTGTCGTCTAGCCCAGCGCCTGTCGTCTAGCCCAGCACCCGTCGTCTATGCCAGCGCCCGTCATCTATCACAGTGCCCGTCGTCTAGCCCGGCGCCCGGCGTCTATCACAGCGCCCGTTGTCTAGCCCAGCGCCCGTCGTCTAGCCCAGCGCCCGTCGTCTAGCCCAGCGCCCGTCGTCTATGCCAGTGCCCGTCGTTTATCACAACGCCCATCGTCTATGCCAGCGCTCGTTGTCTATCCCAGCACCCGTCGTCTAGCCCAGCGCCCGTCATCTATCCCAGGGCCCGTCATCTAGCCCAGGGCCCGTCGTCTAGCCCAGCACCCGGCGTCTAGCCCAGCGCCCGGTGTCTAGCCCAGCGCCCGGCGTCTAGCCCAACGCCCGTCGTCTATCACAGCGCCCATCGTCTAGCCCAGCGCCCATACTCTATGCCAGCGCCCGTCGTCTAGCCCAGCGCCCGTCGTCTAGCCCAGCGCCCATCGTCTAGCCCAGCGCCCGTCGACTATCACAGCGCCTGTCATCTAGCCCAGCGCCCATTGTCTAGCCCAGCACCCGTCGACTATCACATCGCCCGTCGTCTAGCCCAGCGCCCATCGTCTAGCCCAGCGCCCGTCGACTATCACAGCGCCCGTCATCTAGCCCAGCGCCCATCGTCTAGCCCAGCGCCCGTCGACTATCACAGCGCCTGTCATCTAGCCCAGCGCCTGTCGTCTAGCCCAGCGCCCGTCATCTATGCCAGCACCTGTCGTCTATCACAGCGCCCGTCGTCTAGCCCAGCGCCCGTCGTCTATCCCAGCGCCCGTCGTCTAGCCCAGCGCCCGTCGTCTATCACAGCGTCCGTCGTCTATCCCAGCGCCCGTCGTCTATCACGCCGCCCGTCAATTATGCCAACGTCCATCGTCTTTCCCAACATCCACTGTCGATGAAAAAAAAAAGAACGGAACTAATCCTGGTGACATATGTCACCACAGATGCAAAGAGATGCTGAAAAAGAACATTTACAATTTATAGGTATGAAAATGGACACTCTATGAGGGTGGGGGGCCGGCGGGGAGTTTAACTCCCAGGCCAGAAGCCAGCGGGATGCACGGGATGTCCACCGGGGGAGCGACAGTGGGAGGCCCGCTCCATCTTAAAACGCCAGGCCTCATCCGAAATGGTCGTCCAGAGACAGCTCACCGGCTTGAGGCCTAGGAGGATCGGGCAGCCCAGAGGCCGTCGGGTAAGTCACGGGGGAAGAGTGTTCGAATGGTGCTCTTCCGGGCCACACAGAGATAGGTTTTACGCTTACCTCACAGGGGCCCCGCTGGGTGCCCGCAGGGTTTACGGACCGGGATGTTTTGTGGAGTGCGTCTCACTCTGTAGGCAGTTAAAAAGCACCGGGGTCCGATCTAAGTAACAGGCCTCCGATTTGCATATTATATGAGGCTCCCGCCCAAGAAAACAGCGGCGGGGGCGGAAAACAAGCTGTAAGTGCACCGCTTGGATTTTAACTCCCTTTCTACCCGGTTTCCGCCCACGCGGAGGGGGTCTAACAGTTGCGGAACATAAATTGGCTGCCGCGTTTCCCTACATCACAACAGTGACTACACTTCAAAAAAAAGTACTTCATTGGCTGTAAAGCGCTTTGGGGACGTCCCGAGGTCGTGAAAGGCGCTATATAAATGCAAGTTGTTGTTGTTGCTGCATGAGAATGGTGAGACAGCACAAACCTCTCCAAGCCAGTCCTGCTGCGTGCCTTCAATGCTCAATCATAACCTAGGCTGACGCCACAGTGCAGTACTGAGGGGAGTTCTGCAATGTCTTTCGGATGAGGCATTAAATTGAGATTCCGCCTGCTTATTCAGCTGGACGTAAAGGTTCCCATGATGCTATTTTGAAGAAGAGCAGGGGCATTCGCCCCGGTGTCCTGGGCCAATGTTTATCCCTCAACCAACATCACCAAAAACAGATTATGCAGTCAATCATCTCACTACTATTGGCTGCTGCGTTTCCCTACATTACAACAGTGACTACACTTCAAAAATAATTCAATGGCTTTGGGACGTCCTGAGGATGTAAAAGTTGTTCTATAAAAGCAACTTCCTCCTTTCTTCACTCCCCGCGCACTTGTGGCATTGCAGGTGACCCACAGTCACTGTCCACATATAAACAATGCAGTTATTCACGATAGTCGCAGCTGAAAGTTTTTCTTTTAAAGTTCTTAACAGCACTGCAGACACCTGAGAATTCAAAATCAGCACAGCTCAAAATGGCCGACACTTAAAATGGCCACTTTCTACATGAAAAATCAACTACGCACAACTTCAGAGCTAAGAACACCACGTTGCCAAGAAAACGACTACAACGCAGACAGTCGAAAAAATAAAAGCATGAACTAGCGGATACAAGGGCCTTTCCGATAGGAGCTGAACATGATCAGGATAGAGTCATAACGGCACAGAAGGAGGCCATTCGGCCCATTGAGTCTGTGCCAGCTCTCCGTAGAGCAATCCAGTCAGTCCCATTCCCCCGCTCTAGCCCCGTAGCCCTGCAAGTTTATTTCCCTCAAGTGCCTATCCAGTCTCCCCTTGAGAACATTGAGTGTCTCCGCTTCCACCACTTCCGTCGGCAGCGAGTTCCAGGTCCTCACCACTCGCTGCGTTTTTCCTCACGTCCCCCCTGGATCTCTTGCCCAAAACCTTAAATCTGTGTCCCCTAGTCCTTGTACTATCAACTAGTGGGAATAGCCTTTCCCCGTCTAGCCTATCCAAACCCGTGTAAATGCGGAAAACGTGGGCCTGCATCGTAAATGACAACTTAATGACCAATACCATGTTACTGCCCAAAACATTATCTCGGCACGTAATGAATTGTCTTTTCAAAAGCATCAATACAGACCTTCCTTTTTGTTCTTTCCTCCGCTCCCCCCTTTCCCTGCCCCTGCACTTGCTTAAAACCTTGTTATATCTCTAACTTTTTCCAGTTCTGAGGAAGGGTCATCGACCTGAAACATTAACACTGTTTCTCTCTCTCCACAGATGCTGCCTGACCTGCTGAGTATTGCCAGCATTTTCTGTTTTTATTTCAGATTTTCAGCATCCGCAGTATTTTGCTTTTGTATTAAGGAGATATTCGGGCAGGTGACCAAAAGCTTGGTCAAAGCGGTAGGTTTTAAGGTGTGTCTTAAAGAAGGAGAGTGAGGTAGAGAGGCGGAGAGGTTTAGGGAGGGAATTCCAGAGCTTAGGGTTCTTACTACTCAAGGAGTAGTGTATAATAATTTACAGAAGTGAACAAGTACTCGCACATTCAAGTCAAATTGTTTTAGTGATAACTATTAATAGCAGGTAAGTACACAAATCATATGACCACAATGACGGTACACTCCCGATGTACACCAGATCTATTTGAACACTCCAGTGATTTCAGAGCCACAACAAAGATATGAAGGGTTTTGATGGAGCAGATAAGGAGAAACTATTTCCAGTGGGAGAAGGGTCGGCAACCAGAGGACACAGAGGTAAGATAATTGGCATAAGAACCAGAGGGAAGATGAGATTTTTTTTTTTATGCAGCGAGTTGTTGTGATCTGGAACGCACTGCCTGAAAGGGCGGTGGAAGCAGATTCAATAATAACATTCAAAGGGGAATTGGATAAATACTTGAAGGGGGGAACCATTAGCAGGATTATGGGGAGAGAGCGGGGGGGGGGGAGTGGGACTGATTGGTTCGCTCTACCAAAGAGCCGGCACAGGCACGATGGGCCGAATGGCCTCCTTCTGTGCTGTAAGATTCTATGGTGGCTGGTTTTGCACAACAGGTTATTTTTTTTTATGTTCTCAATTGATTGCCACAAACACACGGACCATCTCCCATTGTGCATCCTGCAAAAGTCACTCACTGAAATCGTCTTGAGGAAGATGGGGTTGAATCATGGATTTACAACATCGATCAGTGCCATTCCCTTACGAGTCAACAGGGGGCACCATTTCAGTTCTGGGAAGCAGAAAGTCAACATGTCTCCAGCACCTTCTCTAGTTGGGAGTCATAACCCCCACCACCACCCCTTGAAGGACACCAGCCAGCTGCACAATCACTCACTTAAACTCATCTTAAACTGCTTTCAATTTTATGAGCAGGCAAAAGGTCAGCAAAAAAACCAAAACCTAAACTGCCCCCTTTAAACAGGCTCGGTCGCCCAACTGAAGGTGAATCCTTCAAGTCAAATGACACGGCGGCTTTGAAACCTGGAATTATAGGTCATGCAAGAGAGCCAGGCTCCTTTATCACTCACGGCAGATTATGGGATCCGAGGTCCAGGTGGCAAAAAAAAAAAAACACCACCCTTCCGAGGGTCAAGTATCCTGGGGTGAGGAGCCTCAGCCGTTCGCCTGTTATGTCTCGAAGACCCGACCTGTACACTCTTTGTAGAAGAGAGCCACGCTCTAGTGCGAAGGAGGCCTACAATAACTTGTGCTGTTAAGGTCTTGGTGTGCCACGTACGGTGAGTCCAATTGTGCAACGCGCAGCACTATGTTGGGGGAGAGGGAGTGAGGGGGGAGAGGGGCGCGTGGGGAATGAGGGAGGGTCATCGTGAACCACAGGCCCTTCCAGTGAATGCTGGCTCAATTAGGTGGAGTGAAAAGTCAGGAGAATGAATTCCCAATCATTTCCTGAACACTGCTGCCTTTAATTAAAACCACGGCCTCATTGGTGCCTTTTGTTCTCCCCTTCAGTCTCTAATGACTCCAACAGGTTTGAAAACGTTACGGTTAAATTCTCGCCCCCCCTCCCGCCCTCAGCTCTCACACACACACACACACACACACAGTGGGTAGCCATGTAGTTAAGTCTTAATTATATCCTTTTTGGTTCTGTGGTCCCCAGATGCCCCCAGGCCCCAGAGATTTGGTCCGTTGAGATGCCTCTGCTGTGGGGAGGAAAGATATCAAAGAATTCCAACACAGGTCACAGGTTAGGGACCCAGCTCCTGCCCATTAGATACTACCTGTCATTAAGGAACGAGCATGGCTGTGGATCATGAGCAGATCAAAAAAGCAGGGCTCAGTGGGGGAGCTGATGGAGAGAGCGAGTCGATGAATGCACTCGAGACTGTGCTAATGATTCGGCAGACAAGCTGTTCAGAGCAGACGAACAAAAAATGTACAATGTTTTACTGACGCCCTGATGATTTGCCGCTTTTGGGCCTTTCAAACCACTTTTGGGTTTATTCCAAACAACTAAAATCCTGTCAAGACTTTTAGATCTGAGCTCCCTTCTAAACAATGGTGTTGGGAGCTCCACACTCAATCTGTTGGCAACAGAAGCCAATGGCCATCCAATTCTCCCTCAAATGGTGAGACACAAGCGATAAACTCCTGCTGTCTCACAGTTGGTCTGTGGGGCTGGGTGAGACACTGAGCTATACAGAGCAGGAGGGTGCCAAGCCTCTGAGTCTATGCTGTCAGCCTTGGTTAAGTTTGGGGGGGAAGAAGATAAGCCTCCTGCTCTTGCACAGGGGTGAGAATAGGACTTGGTTTTTTTTTCCCTTTATTCATGCAAAGCCCACATCTATTGCCCTCGAGAAGGTGGTGGTGCTGAGCCACCTTCTTGAACCACTGCAGTCTGTGAGGTGTTTTCCTGACAGTTTGAGTGGCTTGCTAGGCTATTTGCCAGACCGGGTAAGGACAGCAGGTTTCCTTTCACTAAAGGACAATTAGTGAACCAGATGGGTTTGTTAATGACAATCCAGTAGTTTCATGGTCAAATTACTGACACTAGCTTTTTATTCCAGATTTATTTAATTAACTGAATTTAAATTCCCCAGCTGCTGTGGTGGGATTTGAACTCACAGTGCCAGATCATTAGTCCAGGCCTCTGTCCAGCAACATAACCACTATGTTACCGTACCCGTTAGGCTATAATTTCCCCTCACAGTCGGTTAGTGTGCCAACACTAAAAATCTTGGCCTATTCATGAAGTACTAGAGGACTGTCTGCCCCTCTGACGTATACCGTAACACGAGCCAGTCCCTTCATGAGACGAGGGTGAGAAAACCAGAGGGGTGAAGAGATGCAATTGCTAGCAATTCAGTCACAAAGAGGCGAACACCAGTAATTCTCGGTGGGTCACTATTAAGGGAGTCACTGGAGGGGGTTCAGTGAATGATAAACAATTGTCTTCTCTTTTGAAGCAACAACCCGTACTTCAGAGCGGGTGGGTATACGAGGCACTTCAGCACAAATTGGTTTATATATCGGCACAAGACAGGAGTCACTGATGAATCATAAGAAAACAGCATCAGTGTTCCGCTTCTTACAATCGTGTTGGGAGCTCCACACTCAATCTGTTGGCAACAGAAGCCAATGGCCGTCCAATTCTCCCTCAAAACAGCAACGTCTTCAGTGGCGAGACGCAAGCGCTTAGCGTTAACTCCTGCTGTGCATTCTGTAGAGCACTGTGAAGCAAGCTGATGTCTCACAGTTGGTCTGTGGGGCTCGGGGAGACACTGAGCTATAGAGAGCAGGAGGGTGCCAAGTCTCTGGTCTACGCTGTCATCCTTGGTTAAGGTTATGGGGGGGAAGAAGATAAGCCTCCTGCATTGCTGTGTTTGCACAGGGGTGAGAATAGGGGAGAGAAGAGGCTCTTAGATGAACCTTTGAAAAAGTTAAATCCGACCCTCCATTAGCTCAAGACTTTGGCTCTTGGTACAGATCGGGTCTCTAACACTTCGACCAGCTTTCAGCAATCTCTGAACCTCACTACGAAGCGTCAGGACGTAAAAAGGTTGTTTTAAAAGGGGTGGAAGTCACGAAAAGGAGAGCTCGCTAGCGGACTGGAACCAGTGCCGCACAACAGGTGGGTGGGAGGAGGGGGGCAGTGAGGAGAGTAGGACAAGGGCAGCGGCCAGCGAGCGTCGCCGCGGAAACCATCCCAAAGTCTTCTCCCTTCTGGTTTCCAAGACAGACTGCCCGTGTTAGATTTTCCAGCCAATCATAATCAACGGGCTGGGAATCTGGCCCGATACGTCACCGACAGGTTAAACTACCAGGTCACCAGCCATGAGATGTCCACTGTCTCCTCCAACCAGATACACCTGTCCCCACACTGCATTTCACCCCAACCGCTCGCTTAACCTACCAACTCTTTAAAAGAAAGACTTGCATTTCTATAGCACTTTTCACGACCACCGGACGTCTCAAAGCACTTTACAGTTAATGAAGTACTATTTGGAATGTAGTTACTGTTGTAATGTGGGAAACGCGGCAGCCAATTTGCGCTCAGCAAGGTCCCACAAACAGCAATGTGATAATGACCAGATAATCTGTTTTTGTTATGTTGATTGAGGAATAAATATTGGCTTAGGACACCAGGGATAACTCCCCTGCTCTTCTTCTAAATAGTGCCATGGGATCTTTTACACCCACCTGAGAGAGCAGACGGGGCCTCGGTTTAACATCTCATCCGACTGTGTAGTGCTCCCTCTAGCTCTGCATATCAGCCTAGATTTATGTACTCAAGTGGGAGTGGGACTTGAACCCACAACCCTCTGACTCAGAGGCAAGAGTGCTACCAACTGAGCCACAGCTGACACTTAAAAGTCAGAGGATGCCAAGCACAGGCAGTGCCTCCCCCTGTGGTTAAACATACTGCCTGGTGTGGTACACCGAGTCATACAGACCAGGAATGGTCCTGGGTTCAATCCTTGGCATGCCTTGCGTTGTCTCTCAGCTAAGATCGTTGTACGGACGCTGCAGGTGGCCTCAGCGCCTGTGCGCAAAGGAGGACCCAAATAAAATCAGCCGCGGGGCGATGTTCCCGCTAAGGTGCGCGCGCGTGGCCGCGCAGTAATCTGCAAGGTCCCGCGCAGGCCGCTCGCCGGCTTTTACGTTGTAAATACCGCGCACGCGCAGAAATTTAAAGGGACCGCGCACCAAAGGAAACAGGCTGCGCGGAACAAAGCGCAGCTTCCAGGGAACATTTCCGGGGAGGAGGGGGTAATCCACTGCTGATCAGCGCCCGGAGACGATCCCCGTGGTCGAATAGTTGAACGGCACTCATCGTCTATAGCTCACACGTGTCCCGGGGGCCAAACCCCAGCAAGAAGACAAGAAAAAAACAAGAGAGAGAGAAAGAAAGAAAGAAAGAAAGAAAAGGCAGTAGCTTCTTTTTAAAAGCAAAAACCTTCTAGTCACAATGTGCCTGTGTGCTCCCATTCACTAAATCATCCATATCCAGGTCAAAGCGACCACAACCATCTGAAATGCTGACTGATGTTGAGATGGGATACCAGCCAGCTCTGTGTGGACATCTGGACTCGATGTCTGTCTCGCTAAGCGACGCGTGTGTTTGGGCTTGACTGGAACCACTGCTCTGTCTGTCTGGTGCTCTCCAACATTTTATAATCTCGTTTTCTTCTGGGTTCTGCTGAGCAAAGTGATTGATGTCGGGGCCGGGAATTGCAGCGCACCTTTCTATTCCAGGCATCCAGTGTCAGGACTAAGCATTCCCAGCTCACCTCTTGTGGCCAAATATACAAGTCTCTTCTATTCTGATCCAACGGGCATGCCTCACTCTGACCACCAGAAGGGCTACCTATTGTACCAGAGTGATCAGTCCCCTGTGCTCCCAAAACATACTATCTTGCTACCCCTCTCCCTTCAAAACACAACAGTCAATTTGCACACAGCAAGCTCCCAGAAACAGCAATGTGATAAATGACCAGATAATCTGTTTTAAATGATGTTGGTTAAGGGATAAATACTGGTCAGGACACTGGAGGAGAACTCCCCCCCTGCTCTTCTTCGAAATAGTGCCGTGGGATCTTTTACATCCACCCGAGAGAGCAAGACGGGGCCTCGGTTTAACGTCTCATCCGAAAGGCAGCACCTCCGACAGTGCAGCGCTCCTCAGTACCAGCACCGTAGTGTCAGCCTGGATTATATGCTCAAGTGTCTGGAGTGGGACTTGAACCCACGAACTATTCCAACTCAGAGGCGAGGGTGCTACCAACTGAGCCACGGTTGACACCTGAATGGTTGGGGGACGACTGTCTGGGAGGCCGCCTCTTCCCCCACCCCCCTCCCTGATTAAAGTCAGTGGCGTTCAGTGTAAAACTACAGACTCCGGGGCCTGAAGCACGCAGCCTGCCCCCAAAGCATTCAATATTTCAGTGGAGCCCAATTATAGCTCGAATAGAATGATTGCATTCAGCTTGGTTTTCATATGGCACAGCTTAAGCATGGAGGGCGGGGGGGGGGGGGGACATTAACCATTCGGGGGGGGAAAGAGTTTGCTGACAGCGGAGGAGGGGAAACCAGGGCCCCCCCGATTCCACCCGAGAGGGCCTTTCGATTATTACCAAAGGGGCTTCACAAGAGGGGTTTGGTGAGAAGGGATCTGGATTTTCAACGAAGGTTAAAAACGCATGGGCCAAATGGGAGTAAAAATGCTGCTATTGAGCCATAGGCAAGGTCAATGACTTCAGTGCACAGGATCGCAGCGCTGGTGCCTCAGAAGACGGTTTATGCAGATAACCAACATAATTCTCACCAAGTTCCCCAATCCAATTATCTCCACTCTGAATTGAGTACATGCATCGCATTGATGTAGTCTGAACTGGGGGGGAGAAAATAGATTTTTTGCCACGTTTATTTCCAGCCAAGTCCTTTTCTCCACTGCGCCCCCCCCCCCACCCCTCTCTGGTACTCCACCGCACAGTTATCTGTCGTTAGAAAGCAAATAAGTCCTTATCGGAATCCCGCATCTTATCTTGAAGAGTTATCGAGGCCTGTGTAATGAAGCTATTGAAGCAGAGACAGAAAGCCAAGCCCGGCCTGCCAGCTCCGTGTGGAAAGGCGGCTGCTGGGAAACGGCCACCCGAGTCTGTCAGCTTGTCACTGAAGCGTGCGGTGAGCAATTAATCAGCGTCCCGCTCTGCGCCTCACTCTGCGTCGGAGCTTCACCGGTCCCTCGCAGTTAAAAAGAATGGCAAAACTGCCTCTACCCCGTGACTGTCCCCCAGCACTTGGCTGCTTAATTGCCCTTGTTAAACAAGAAGGCTTCCTCCCATGCCGAGGGCATGAATGGAAAGACATCTAAAATATTCGCTCGCTGCACAGATGACACGTCCTCAACAGCTGACAGCACACTCCCAGGCAGGCTCCCTCCTGCCTCCCGCATGCCAGGTAGCGTCTCTGCATGGCTAACTAAGCCTCGCAGCTCAGACTGCAGTCGGAACTAGCTGCCACTAAACGTCCTCTACTGGAACCTTCACTGATTTATTTCACACAACCAGGACTTTCAACAGTTACCCGCTCGCAGTCGGAACGACACAGCCTTTCTTTGGCAGGACTAACGTGTGTCAGTCGTGGCTCAGTGGGGGTGGCACTCTCGCCCTCTGAGCCAGAAGGTTGTGAGTTCGAGTCCCCACTCCAGAGACTTGGGCACGAAATCTAGGCTGGCGGTCCAGTGCTGGGCTGAGGGAGTGCAGCACTGTCAGAGGCACTGTCTTTCTGATGAGGCGTTAAACCGAAGCCCCATTCTGCCCCCTTAGGTGGACGTTAAAGGCAAGACCCCATGGTGCTATTGCAAAGAAGAGCAGGGGAGTTCTCCCTGGCCAATATTTGTCCCTCAATAAACATCACTGAAAAAACCCAGATTATCTGGTCATTATCACATTGCTGTTTGTGGGATCTTGCTGAGCACTTTGGCTGCCATGTTTCCTACATTCCAACAGTGAGTGTACTTCATTGGTTGTAAAGCGCTTTGGGACGTTGTGAAAGGCGCTCTAGAAATGTAAGTCCTTCTTTTGTTTCGAAGCACAGCTGCCGTCACACTGTAGGTGTGTGCGATTTGTAAAGCTACGGTTTAGGCAGCGCTCTCTTTCTGCGCCAACTTACAGGCGGAAGAACAGCAGCAACTTTGGGCAGTGACGGTGTTCAGGATAATTCAATGCTTCGGGTTAGATGCTGAGAGCTGTCTGATTACGGTACCAACAACTTGTATTTGTATAGCGCCTTTAACGTAGTAAAACGTCCCAAGGTGCTTCACAGGTGCGTTATCAAACACAATTTGACACTGAGCCACATAAGGTGATATCAAGACAGATGGCCAAAAGCTTGGTCAAAAAGCTAGGTTTTAAGGAGCGTCTCAAAGAAGGAGAGAGAGAGGTAGAGAGGCGGAGAGGTTTAGGGAGGGAATTTCAGAGCTTAGGGTGTCGGCAGATGAAGGCCCTTAAACATCCACTCCCTCCACCACCGTGGCTAGGCAATAAATGCAGCCATTCCAGTGCCACACAGATCCTCTGAACAAATAAATAGAACAGCTAACCGTTTTCCAATAAGCAGGTTGCAGGTCATTCAACCCATTAACTCCCTCTCTGTGATTGGAACATCTTTTGATTCTCTCGCCTACCCTTTCTTCCCACCCTATTGAAATGTTTATACTTCCACCTCCGTAACATCGCCTGTCTCCGCCCTTGCCTCAGCTCATCCGCTGCTGAAACCCTCATCCATGCCTTTGTTACCTCTAGACTTGACTATTCCAACGCACTCCTGGCTGGCCTCCCACATTCCACCCTACGTAAACTTGAGGTCATCTAAAACTCGGCTGCCTGTGTCCTAACTCGCACCAAGTCCCGTTCACCCATCACCCCTGTGCTCGCTGACCTACACTGACTCCCGGTTAAGCAGCGCCTCGATTTCAAAATTCTCATTCTTGCTTTCAAATCCCTCCATGGCCTTGCCCCTCCCTATCTCTGTAATCTCCTCCAGCCCCACAACCACCCCCCCCCCACCCAGAGATATCTGCGCTCCTCTAATTCTGCCCTCTAGAGCATCCCTAATTATAATCACTCAACCTTTGGTGGCCGTGCCTTAAGAACATAAGAACATAAGAAATAGGAGCAGGAGTAGGCCAATCGGCCCCTCAAGCCTGCTCCGCCATTCAATAAGATCATGGCTGATCTGATCCTAACCGCCAATCTACTATCTATCACAGAACCATCTCCTGCATCTAACAGAATTGCACACATGAAATAGGAGCAGAATCAGGCTACACGGTCCCTGGGCCCGCTCCACTACCCACAGGGCCATGACCGATCCGAACCTAGACTCATGTCCAAATTCCTGCCCGCTCCCCGTAACCCTTAATGCCCTTTACTTCTAGGAAACTGTCAATTTCTGTTTTAAATTTATTTAATGATGTAGCTTCTACAGCTTTTTGTGGCAGCATATTCCATGGACCTACCACCCTCTGAGTGAAGTAGTTCCTCCTCATCTCAGTTTTGAAAGAGCAGCCCCTTATTCTAAGACTATGTCCCCTAGTTCTAGTCTCACCCGTCATCGGGAACATCCTCCCCGCATCCACCCGATCCAACCCCTTCACAATCTTATATGTTTCAATAAGATCGCCTCTCATTCTTCTGAACTCCAATGAGTAGAGTCCCAATCTACCCAACCTCTCCTCATATGACCACCCCCTCATCCCCGGGATTAACCGAGTGAACCTTTTTTGCACTGCCTCGAGAGCAAGGATGTCTTTCCTTAAGTAAGGACACCAAAACTGTATGCAGTATTCCAGGTGCAGTCTCACCAATACCTTGTACAACTGAAGCAATACCTCCCTATTTTTATATTCTATCCCCCTAGCAATGAAAGCCAACATTCCATTTGCCTTCTTAATCACTTGCTGCACCTGCATACTAACCTTTTGAGTTTCGTGCACCAGGACCCCCAGATCCCTTTGCACTTCAGTACTCTCCAGTTTCTTGCCATTAAGATAATAAATTGCTCTAGGATTTTTCCTGCCAAAGTGCATCACCTCACACTTTCCAGTGTTGTATTCCATCTGCCAAATCTCTGCCCACTTACTTAGCCTGTCCATGTCCCCTTGCAGGTTTTTTATGTCCTCCTCACTCACTACTTTCCCTCCCATCTTAGTATCATCTGCAAATTTTGATATGTTACACTTGGTCCCTTCCTCCAAATCGTTAATATAGATTGTAAAAAGTTGGGGACCCAGCACTGACCCCTGTGGAACACCACTAGTTACTGATTGCCAGTCTGAGAATGAACCATTTATCCCAACTCTTTGCTTTCTGTTAGATAGCCAATCCTCTATCCATGCCAGAATATTACCCCCAATCCCGTGATTTTTTATCTTAAGCAATAATCTTTTGTGTGGCACCTTGTCAAATGCCTTTTGGAAGTCTAAATACACTACGTCCACTGGTTCCCCTTTATCCACTCTATATGTTACTTCCTCAAAGAACTCCAGCAAATTTGTCAAACATGACTTCCCCTTCGTAAAACCATGCTGACTTTGTCCTATTAAATTATGATTATCCAAATGTCCTGTTACTGTTTCCTTAATAATGGACTCCAAAATTTTACCTACCACAGATGTTAGGCTAACCGGTCTATAGTTACCAGCCTTCTGTCTACTGCCCTTTTTAAATAAGGGTGTTACATTAGCAGTTTTCCAGTCTGCCGGGACCTTAGCGGAATCCAGGGAGTTTTGAAAAATTATTACCAATGCCTCTACAATCCCTACCGCCACTTCCTTCAAGACTCTAGGATGTAAGCCATCAGGTCCAGGTGATTTATCCGCCTTGAGTCCCATTATTTTACCGAGTACCACTTCCTTAGTGATTTTGATTGTGTTTAGCTCCTCTCCCCCTATAGCCCCCTGTTCGTCCAGTGTTGGGATATTCTTAGTGTCCTCTACTGTAAAGACTGATACAAAATATTCATTCAGTGTTTTTGCCATCTCCATATTTCCCACCATTAATTTCCCGGTCTCATCCTCTAAGGGACCAACATTTACTTTAGCCACCCTTTTTCTTTTTATATAACTATAAAAACTCTTACTATCTGTTTTTATATTTTTTGCTAATTTACTTTCATAATCTATCTTCCCTTTCTTAATCAATCTTTTTGTTATTTTTTGCTGCCTTTTAAAGTTTTCCCAATCCTCTGTCCTCCCACTAGATTTCGCTACCTCATATGCCCTTGTTTTTAGTCGAATACTATCCTTAATTTCTTTACTTAGCCACGGATGACTGTCCTTTCTTTTACACCCTTTTCTTTTCAGTGGAATATATATTTTTTGGAAGTTGTAAAATAACTCCTTGAATGTACACCACTGATCATGTGTCGTCTTACCCTTTAATCTATTTTCCCAATCCACTCTACTCAATTCCGCTCGCATACCTTCATAGTCTCCTTTATTCAAGCTTAGCACGCTTGTTTGAGATCCGTTGTCTCGGCCCTAAGCTCTGGAATTCCCTGCCTAAACCTCTCCGCCTCGCTACCTCTCTTTCCTCCTTTAAGACGCTCCTTAAAACTTACCTCTTTGACCAACCTTTTGGTCACCTGCCCTAATTTATCCTTATGTGGCTCAGTGTCAAATTTTTTGTCTTTTAATACTCCTGTGCAGCGCCTTGGGACGTTTTACTACGTTAAAGGTGCTATATAAATACAAGTTGTTGTGTTTGGTGTTGTTTAATCTTCAGTTCTGATGAAGGTAGTCATCCAAAATTTTGATAGAGTTATAGACTCATAACGGCACAGAAGGAGGTCATTCGGCCCATCGAGTCCGTGCCGGCTCTCTGTAGAGCAATCCAGTCAGTCCCATTCCCCCGCTCTATCCCTGTAGCCCTGCAAGTTTATTTCCCTCAAGTGCCTATCCAGTCTCCCCTTGAAAACATTGAGTGTCTCCGCTTCCACCACTTCCGTCGGCAGCGAGTTCCAGGTCCTCACCACTCGCTACATAAAAAAGTTTTTCCTCACATCCCCCTGTATCTCTTGCTCAAAACCTTAAATCTGTGTCTCCTAGTCCTTGTACCATCAACTACTGGGAACAGCCTTTCCCCGTCTAGCCTATCCAAACCCGTCATAATCTTGTACACTTCTATGTGTCTTTCCTCTTCACAGATGCTGCCTAAACTGTTGTGCATTGCCAGCATTTTCTGTTTTCATTTGGGCAGTTTAATGTGGCTCCAGCTACTATACAAACTGCCCTGACATACAAGGAGCTAGATTATATGGAC
Organism: Squalus acanthias; assembly: GCA_030390025.1. Taxonomy (NCBI): domain Eukaryota; kingdom Metazoa; phylum Chordata; class Chondrichthyes; order Squaliformes; family Squalidae; genus Squalus; species Squalus acanthias. Next base: position 11,009,068 of record CM059436.1, on the reverse strand, counting down.
CTGTAAACTGGATTATATGGACCTGCAATATCTAGGGCTCCGCTTACTGAACTACATGCGAAAATATTACAGAATAACTTCCATGCGGCCATTTTCTTTCAAACATTTTCAACACCAATCAAAACTGGATTTCCCAAACGAGCTCCCTCTAGAGGCTCGACGCTGTATTACTCCAGGGCAGGATTATAATTGTAGCTAAACATAATTTGACCAGAAATCCCCTGCTCTTCTTCGAAATAGTGCCACGAGATCTTTTACGTTCACCCGAGAGGGCAGGCGGGGCCTCAGTTTAACGTCTCATCCGAAAGACGGCACCTCCGACAGTGCAGCACTTCCTCAGCACTGCACTGAAGTGCCAGCCGAAATTTTATGCTCAAGTCTCTGTGGAGCTACTTTGCCAAGAAACAGAATTTCTAGAAACTAATCTTTAAGAATGGAGACAAGCTAATGTACAAGAACAATACATAGGATTGTAGAACATGTAATCACCTAAACTATAATTGAATAAAAAGGTATGCACCAATTAAAGACTGCATGCAATGTGCTAATCAAAGAAGAGTTTCAGCCTCAGATCAGCATTACATATTGGCGTTTGTTTTAATCCTCCAATTTGCATCAACTTGGTTCAACTGGTACTGCTTTTGCCTCCGGGTCAGAAGGTTGTGGGTTCAAACCTCATGGCACGACTGGAGAGTATAATCAAGGACGACAATCCAGCAGTTCAACAATAACTTGCATTTATATAGTTCCTTTAACGTTGCCAAGAAATGACTACAATGCAGACAGTCAAAAATTAAAAGCATGAACTAGCGGGAAGTAGCAGGGTACCAGGGCCTTTCCGATAGGAGCTGAACATGATCAGTCATAAGAGTCATCAGGGCACAGAAGGAGGCCATTCGGCCCATCGAGTCTGCGCCGGCTCTCTGTAGAGCAATCCAGTCAGTCCCATTCCCCCGCTCTATCCCCATAGCCCTGCAAGTTTATTTCCCGCAAGTGCCTATCCAATTTCCTTTTGAAAGGATGGGTAAATGCAGAAAACGTGGGCCTGCATCATAAATGACAACTTAATGAGCAATACCATGTTTATCCCCAAAAATTATGTCGGCACACAATGAATTGTCTTTTCAAATGCATCAATACAATTTATAATACAAATCCGTCAATAGTGGTTTGTAAAGAAATGTCATTGACTAACAGTGCATTATTTCATACGTCATCAAACAACAACAACTTGCATTTATATAGCGCCTTTAACGTAGTAAAACGTCCCAAGGCGCTTCACAGGAGCGTTAACAAGATCTGACACCGAGCCACATAAGGAGATATTAGGACAGGTGACCAAAAGCTTGGTCAAAGAGGTAGGTTTTAAGCAATGTCTTAAAGGAGGAGAGAGAGTGAGGGGTGAAGCGGTTTGGGGAAAGAATTGCAGAGCTTAGGGCCTGGATGGCTAAAGGCACGGCCGCCAATGATCGGGCAAAGGAAGTGGGTGATGCACAAGAGGCCAGAATTGAAGGAGCGCAGAGTTCTCAGAGAGTTGTCGGGTTGGAGGAGGTTACGGAGATAACCTCCTACAAACGTGCTATTCAACCAAAGTCTGATCTGCCTACTGCGCTGATTCAGGTGGATATTAAATACCTCATGCAACAACAACTTGCATTTATATCGCGACTTTAACGCAGTAAAACGTCCCAAGGCGTTTCTCTGGAGCGTTATCGGACCAAATTTGACCCCGAGCCACAGGAGGAGATATTAGGACAGGTGAAGAGGTAGGTTTTAAGGAGCATCTCAAAGGAGGAGCGAGGCACTATATGAAGAGGAGCAGGGAGTTCACCCTATGCCCTGGCCAACATTACTTCCTCAACTAAAACCACCAAACGAAAGCAGCTGCCCTTGTCATTCATCTCTCTGCTGTTTGTGGGATGTTGTTGCCGCGGTAAAGTGTAGCGCTTTCTAACATAGCAACAGTCACCGTACTTCACAAAGTCAAAAGCACTGTGTGAATGCAAGCATTAGTATTTTGTCCACTGTACTGCTGAAGGAATTGGTGCATCGCTGGGGTACGGTTCCACACATACCAGCAGAACTCCCGTACCTCACCCAGGCGTCCATTTTTAACCAGGCTATTCACTCATAAGGGGGCATCATAACCAACGTTCCTGCTAAGCTGTGCGGCCGCAGCGCTGTCTGGAGGTCCCGCGCAGGCCGCTCACTGGCTTTTCAATGCAAGACTTCGCGCATGCGTGAACTTTTGAATGGGCCGTGCAGCCCCTTAAAGGGACCGCGCACCCAAAAAGAAATTAGGGGGAACATTGATCGCAACCGACATCTACACTTGCACAAAAGCAAAAATACTGCGGATGCTGGAAATCTGAAATAAAAACAGAAAATGCTGGAAATACTCAGCAGGTCAGGCGGCATCTGTGGAGAGAGAAACAGAGTTAACGTTTCAGGCCTGTGACCTTTCGTCAGAACTGGAAAAAGTTAGAGATGTAACAGGTTTTTAAGCAAGTACAGAGGCAGGGGAAGGAGGGGAGGGGAGGAAAGAACAAAAGGGAAGGTCTGTAATAGGGTGGAAGGCAGGAGTGGTTAAATGTCAAAAGGGATGATGGTGCAAAGGCAAAAGAGGATGGTAATGGGACAAGTAAAAGGTGGGTCTAGAGGAGGTGTAAATGGCAATAGTAGAATCATTACCAACACTTGCACATTTTCCAACAGGACTCACTGGATGATGATTCAGGATCAGGAACCCTGGCTTCTTTTCTGCTCTCCCCAGCCCAATGGCAATGAGGTTAGTTATAGCACCCCTTCAAATGTCATGGCTGAGATCAGACACTCAGCCTGTAATAGGGCTCGAATCTGGTATCTTAATGATCGTCGCAGCTCAGTTCCACGCTGGGGACGCACTTTCCCACTGAGCCTCACTGGGAAAAAAGAAAAGACTTGCATTTATATAGCGCCTTTCACGACCACTGGACGTCCCAAAGCGCTTTACAGCCAATGAAGTACTTTTTGGAAGTGTAGTCACTGTTGTAATGTGGGAAACGCGGCAGCTAATTTGCGCACAGCAAGCTCCCACAAACAGCAATGTGATAATGACCAGATAATCTGTTTTTGTTATGTTGGTTGAGGGATAAATTTTGGCCCCAGGACACCGGGGAGAACTCCCCTGCTCTTCTTCGAAATAGTGCCTTGGGATCTTTTACGTCCACCTGAGAGAGCAGACGGGGCCTCGGTTTAACGTCTCATTTGAAAGACGGCACCTCCAACAGTGCAGCACTCCCTCAGCACTGCACTGGAGCGTCAGCCTAGATTTTGTGCTCAAGTCTCTGGAGTGGGACCTGAACCCACGACCTCCTGACTCAGCTACCAACTGAGCCACGGCTGACACAGAAAGACTGGTATATTGAAGTGTTATGCCTGGAACTCTATGCGATTGGCTTTGAACACTGGAGTTCTATATAATCTAATTAGCAGATGGCTAGTTTGATTCAGGGATTTACATGGAATCAAGTGGACTTTTGACAAGGGGTGGGGGGGGGGACGGGCGGGAAGAAAAATGAAACTAGCTGCAAAAATAAGGACAAAGCACATTACCAGTGCAGCGTAGAGTTTTATGTATTCAGACTACAGAAACCCTTATAAATATATCACTCAGATCACTGCAACTGGTGACCATCCCCCCCCCCCCCCCCCCCACCGGGTGAGCGGGTCATTACTGGTGGATGCTATTTTAATTGTGTGTCTCAGTTTATGAGCTGCTCTGACCTGCCATAAAAGCTCTGGGCCCAGCTTAATGCCTGAAACCCGAGATCAGAACTGACCAGCAGCACCACTGCCAAAATAACAAGAGCATCAAGCCTCTAGCAAGCCGCTGCCATCTGCTTGCTGAACCAAATATTTACGTTTGTGCATTTTCCCCCCTCTCCCCACCCCTTGGAAAATCTGTTTAACCTTGCAGGACATCTGGTCCGCTCTCTAATCGGCTTCATGCTAACCTGCTGAAGCATTTGGCAGTCATTAAAAATTAGTCCACTTTGTTGCTATTTTTTTTTAATCAACTCCCCTCCGTGATCTTCCGTTGTTGTTCCCTCTTGATTGTTCTTCAGCCCAGCTCGCAATTACAAAGCTGCTTTTAGAAAGAAAGCACTTGCATTCATACAGCGCCTTTCACGACCTCAGAACGTCCCAAAGCGCTTTACAAAGCCAACAAAGTACTTTCTGAAGTGTGGTCACTGTTGTAATCTAGGAAACATGGCAACCAATTTACGCACAGCAAGCTCCCACCAAGAGCAATGAAAAGAAAGAAAGGCTTTTATTTTTTATACAGCGCCTTGCACGAGCACCGGACGACTCAAAGCGCTTTACAGCCAATGAAGTACTTTTTGGAGTGGAGTCACTGTTGTAATGTGGGAAATGCAGCAGCCAATTTGCACACAGCAAGCTCCCACAAACAGCAATGTGATAATGACCAGATAATCTGTTTTTGTTATGTTGGTTGAGGGATAAATATTGGCCAGGACACCGGGGAGAACTCCCCTGCTCTTCTTCGAAATAGTGCTGTGGGATCTTTTACGTCCACCCGAGAGAGCAGACGGGGCCTCGGTTTATCGTCTCAATGTGATAATGACCTGATATTCTGGGTCCTTTTTTGATGTTGGTTGAGGGATAAACGTTGACCAGATCTCCCCTGCTCTTCTTCAAAATAGTGCCATGGGATCTTTCACATCCACATGTGAGAGAGCACCTTGGATTCACTTCTCATCCGAAAGACGGCACCTCCCAACAGTGCAGCGCTCCCTCAGTACTGCATCGGAGTGTTGGCCTGGATTTTGTGCTCAAGTCTCTGGAGTGGGACTTGAACCCACAAATTTCTGACTCAAAGGCGAGAGTGCCACCCACTGAGCCACGGCTGACACCTATTTTTACACAGCGAGGGCGACACTACCACTGCTGCCTGCGCACTGCACACACAGCCTCTCATGGAGTCCGAGGCCCACGTTTTCATGGCAGTGGAGGTCAGAGGCAGAGAAAAGATGGAGCTACTCCCTACTGGCCCTCCAACTGGCCCAATAAGGGCCTGTGTGTGGCATGTAGAGTCAAAAGGGGAGTGCTATGCTCAGAGGTAGTGAGTCTCCAACTAAGCAATGTTCCTCCAACACTCTAAAACATAAAATGACCTTAAGGCCTCTTGCTTCACCAGAGAGTCTCACTGTAAGAATGCGTGCCCCTCCCCCAGCTCAGTGCTTCAAGGCACCAGCTGGTGTGGTACTGAGCCATATAAAACCAGGTCCCAAGTTCAATGCTTGATCCATGGTGGGGGGGGGGGGTGCAGTCAATATAAGGCATCCGAGCCCCAGGCACAAATCCCAACCAGCCAGGAATCCTGCTCCTGATCCCTTATCCATTGACAGGTCATTCGGGAAATAGTTAAGACAGTACAAAAACACAACCGTTTTATTATTTTACAAACCATGGGTAACAAAGGGTTAAGTATCCCAGTAACATGTCAGGATTAACTGAATTCCACAGTGCTGCAGCTATCGATTCACTGCCCGCATGAAAGATCGCCAGGCTGTCGGCAGTGCCATCGTACTCTGCCATCTCCACCGATGCCACGTTCTGAGCAGTTGGCAGCGGCCATTCTTGCAGCAATTGGCGGTGGAGATGCCCGATTGAACCAACCCTCTGCTATCACATACCACCCCGGCCAAGGACTGGGCAAAGGCCCCGAACCCAGGCAGGGCCTGCTCTTGGGCTGGTCTGAGTGACAAGGCAGCCCCTGGAACTTGACTGGGTCGGGGGAAGCTCGCGCTGTAAGCCGAGGTACTGGGGGCGGCAACACTCCTGACCAACGAAGAGCACAGAGCTGTGGGTTTTCTTAACAAAACAACTGGCCCCCCTCTTTTGAACCAACTAACGTTCAGAGCGGATTTTACAAGTGCAAATGCTACGAATGCGATCACAAGGTTATAACGAGCAATGTTAATCAGAAAGCAACTCCCTTGGCAATTACAGTCAAATAAAAGTCAAAGGAATTAACACCGTGACATCAAGCACTAGCCAGTGGGTGCAGAACACGACCTGATATTGTTCAAGCAGAAAATGGTAGAAAAACTGCCCGAATATTTCACCAGAATCAATTTATTTTAAACTGCACATACTGTACTCAGGTGAGAGAACCCCTTTGTCAGACCCACATCAACCGCTTTTCAATAAATCTACCTACTACAGGTACAATATTCCACTTAATACCGTCCCCTCTCATGACAGTACAATAAGTGGCTTGAAAGCGTTCCGTTCACTTCCAAGGACAAAGAATCCCCTTGCATTTTAGCAATGTCTATGTCACACAGGTGATTAAGGAAGACAATGCAACAAAATAGGACAGTCACTCCAATATTAATGTGTTGCTAAATGTGGTTACAGCACTGGGAAGAGACCCAGATAAGGGAACACTGCACTGGGACTGAGAGAAATGCACACCCACAGACTGCGAGGAATAGCCCGTGCACACTGCATCTGCACTAAAGATATAAAGAAGAGTGTGTAAACCAGGGAAAGGGAAAACCCAGCTTTAAGCACACACACATACATACATATACATACAGACACACAGACACACACACACACAAAAACACACATACAGACACACACACAAACACATACATAGACACATACACAGACACACAAACACATACATACAAACTCACACACACTCACATACAGACACACACACTCAGACACACTCACTCAGACAGAAACACAGACACACACACTCACACACACAGAAACAGACACACGCACTCTCACACACACACAGACATACACTCAGACACACACACTCAGACAGAAACACAGACACACACACTCACACACACAGACAGACATACAGACACAGAAACACTCACAGAAACACAGACACACGCACTCTCTCACACACACAGACATACAGACACACACACTCAGACACTCAGACAGAAACACAGACACACACACTCACACACACTCACATAGACACACACTCAGACAGAAACACAGACACATGCACTCTCACACACACACACAGACACACACACTCAGACACTCAGACAGAAACACAGACACACACACTCACACACAGACACAGACATACAGAAACACAGACACACACACTCACATAGACACACACTCAGACAGAAACACAGACACACGCACTCTCACACACACACAGACATACACTCAGATACACACACTCAGACAGAAACAGACACACACACTCACACACACAGACAGACATACAGACACAGAAACACTCAGACAGAAACACAGACACACGCACTCTCACACACACACACACAGACATACAGACACACACACTCAGACACTCAGACAGAAACACAGACACACACACTCACACACACTCACATAGACACACACTCAGACAGAAACACAGACACATGCACTCTCACACACACACTCACATACAGACACACACTCAGACAGAAACACAGACACACGCACTCTCACACACACATTCCCCAGACGTGAGATTTCAGCTGGCTATAAAATCTAGCTCCTTCTGTCCAGGTGCTGCTTATGTTCCCACAATCTCTCTCACTGTGCTTAAATGTTTATGATCTGAGGTTGTGCCGCTGGACAAGGAAACTGCGCCCCCCCACGGAAATGTCAGTATTTCATTATTGCTGTTCACGGTTATAAAAGGGAGCAGGAAAGAAGAGTCCCAAAATAAAGCTTTATTATGTGCAAGTTAAAATGGACCGGATACCTTTTAAAGAGGAAGGTATTCAAAATTTATTGCCCATCGCCTTGAGGTCAGTGTTGGAGAGGCGAATCTTTGATCAGTTTCATCTCCCTGTCCGGGGGAGGGGGGCGGGATTTCATGGTCGAATAGCTGATCAGAGAGCCGCTTCTCTAACCTGGAGCCCAGATTCACACACACACACACACAGTATTTCGATTGAGTTTTAAATCAATGATCAAAAACCTCTCGCCATCATTTCATTAACATAAATATAAGAGGTCCGCTTCGTAAACCTGGTTGCCAATTCATTTCAGCGGTTCCTACTTAGATGTCCGGGTTCCCCTGCAAAAAGAACCTCTGCTATTTAGATTTTAGACACCTGGAGGTTTTGTGTCCTAACACTGAACGCTCCCTGTGATTCTGATCCAATTCACAGGGTCGCTGCGGGGCTTAGAGATCCAGGTTTCAGAATGCTGGTCAAATACAGCCCTTCTGGTCAGCCTGTCTTCGGGAAGCAATGGGAGGTTTATGAATCAATTAGTTCAGATATAATGTGCAGTGCCTCGGTGTCACCAACAAGGTAATAAGCAGCTGGACTCTAGCACCATCAGGCCGACAATGGATGAGGAATCACACTCTGGGGGGAAAGGGTGCCTTCCATTCCCCTTTGTAACATGGTCTCCGCATCATGGCCTTTGTAACATGGTCAAGACTCGTGTTCAAATACCTGGCTTCTGTCTACAGACGCCTGGCCCGGGGCGATCTGGTTAATGCCCCGCTCCCTCCCCCGTGCCTTCTCCGCCCCCCCGGGAAGAATTATTAACACCTCCGTCAGCAGCACCATTCCAGACAGCCAGTTAACCAGGCTCAGCCCCTGCCCCCGAGTCACTTTGCAAATAAAATGTAAGTGGGTCCCCGGGGATTAGCATTGCTGCACTGATCGTGTGCTGTGCGATTCCCCATCAGCTCGTCTCCTCTCTGTGCCACCAGTATATGTGCACACAGCATGTTCTCTAACCGATGAGGGGGTTTTGATCGTGTCGATAGGGAGAAACTGCTCCCACTGGCTGGAGGGTCGGTTACCAGAGGGCACAGCTTTAAAATAATTGACAAAAGCGCCAGAGGGGAAGATGAGATTTTGTGTTAACGCAGCCAGTTTTTGCGATCGGGGAACGCGCTGCCTGAAAGGGCGGTGGAGGCAGATTCAACAGTAACTTTCAAAGGGGAATTGGATAAATACTTGAAAAGAAAAAAATTGCAGGGCTAGAGGGGAAAGGAGTGGGATCAATTGTTTCGCTCCTTCAAAGAGCCGGCACGGGCACGATGGGCCGAATGGGCTCCTTCTGTGCAATATAATTCGATGTATGGATGTGTGTGAATAGTGTATGAATTCAGAAAAGCAAAGGATAAGAGGGCATGACTCGCCTCTTCCATTCAACAAAGGGTACTGTGTAATACACATATATTACATTCAATAAAATGAAAGAATTATAAATACGACAGATAGTTTTAATTCAATACAGATTGTCAGTTCATAATGAATCCAGCCCCTTTAACCTTGTATGTATAATACAGGAATATCTGATCTGGAATCACCCCAACTGGTGCAAGCTGACTGCTCTCGCCTTCACTGTGCAAGTAATCTCCTATTTGGTGTTAAGGATGGGGGCAAAACATGTGTTTCTGTTAAATATTCGCCCTCTTCCACCTGAGAGAATGTGGATTCGACCGGAGGGGTTGGGGGGGGGGGGTGACAGGGCTAATGGGGAAAGAGTTAGGGTGCCCCCCCCCCCACCCCCGCTCCCTCCCTCACCCCCATCTGATTTGATAGTTAACTGTCTGGAGCGCAACATAAAACCGCTGGGATTAGGCAAAAGATCTGCAGCGAGCAAGCATCAGGTACTGCGCCAGTAGGAGTGAGTGAGTGAATGAATGAATGAATGAATCGCTGCCCGGTGATCTACTCGCTCCTCACTGCAGTGCCCACAGTTGAAAAGGGAGAGAGGGAGGTTGTAACCGTGTACAGACAGCTCTCGCTCGGTCTGTGCAATTCCCCCTCCCCCCCTGGTAACAGACCGAATCTTGCCCACAGCCCCGGGTGAGCACTCCTCCTCGCGGCAACGCTCAGCGCACTGAAGCAGCGGAGATCGATCATTCACCACTGTACCAACCTCAAATACACACGCGTACTCTTCTCAATGCGCACCCACTTTCCTAATCGCCCCAACCTTTACGCTGCCTCGTTTAAATCGCACACACAGATTTTGCTTTGCCTTCCAAACCTGGAGTGTAAAATGGTTCGTTCAGACCAGTGAGGAACCAGCACACACTGACTGCTGCTGCTGTTTGCGGCGGTGGGGCTTTTTAATATTCTTTGCATTTATATATTAAATATATTTATTACTACTACTAAATTCCCGTCAGTCAGCTCAGCAGCGAAGATAGATCCGAATATATACCTAGAGTGGGAGGAATTTCAATCATTTATATTGCCACTTCAAGATTTTTGACCTGCTAGCATTTGCAAAAAGCATTAACATTCCAGCACACACACACATATTGAGCACATAAATATTATATCATTTTTTAGAGTGAAGGGGAATCTCCCATATGAAGTGACATTCTTAATGATCCGGTTCTAATGGATGTCTTTCTCGGAGCTAAACACTTTTCATATATATATATATATATATATAGAAGCGGAGAATCGAATCGATTACAATCTTATGATCGATAAAATACTATCGCCAGCCCCCCACCACCACCCAACTCCCATCTCCGGCTAACCTTCAGCCCCCGACCTGTTTTAAATACTCCGGCACGGTTCGATCTGCAGGAGAGGTCTGAGCTGTGTGACAGTGTAAAACGTGTCGAGCCTCTCTCACACACACACAGACAGAGACACACACAGAGACACAGACAGACACACACACACAGACAGAGACACACACAGAGACACAGACAGACACACACACACAGACAGAGACACACATATAGACACACAGACACACACACAGACAGACAGAGACACAGACACACACAGAGACACAGACAGACACAGACAGACACACACACACAGACAGAGACACACATATAGACACACAGACACACACAGACACACACAGAGACACACACATATAGACACACACATATAGACACACACACAGACACACAGAGACAGACACAGACGCACAGAGACAGACACACAGACAGAGACACACACAGAGACAGACAGATACACACACACACAGACACATATATAGACACACAGACACAGACAGAGACAGACACACAGACACAGACACACACAGAGAGACACACACACATACCTTGCTAGAAAAAGCCCCCGGGATCATCATCTTCAGCGCCTGCCTCTTGAGTTCCACCAGCCGGGTGTTGCAATTCTCGCACCAAATCCCTTTATCTTCCGAGCCGCAGGAGCCGGGCGAGCCGGTGCCCGAGGAGGAGCCCGGCGACGATCCGGCCACAGAGCCGGGCGAGCCGCTGCCCGAGCCCGAGCCCGAGCCGGGCGAGCCGCTGAGAGACGAGCCGGGCGAGGAGGTGCCCGAACCCGGGACGGGTCCCGCTCCCTCGGGGGCCGGTCGGCTGGCAGTCCGCGGATCCTCGCACATCTGAAACCCTTTCCTGTACCAGATTTCGGGGGTGAAAGTTGCCAGTTTGGTAGGTGAATAACTCTCCGCCGTCCCCTTGATTCAAAAAAAAAGACAACACATTTGGAAAAATAAAAATCAACTCGTACCAACTGCAGTTGTCTTACACATTTACAATCGATTTGCAATATCTAAAATAGTTTTTTTTTAATTCAATCAATCACTCACCACATGCTTTCGATTCCTTGCAAAACCAGCTTTGCTTCCAGAGACAGAATTCATATTAAATACAATTCCTGTTGCCCTCTCTCCTGTTTTATTACTGAATTGATTCTGCACACAACGAGGAGCCAAGATCTCGCTGCACCAACCCAGAGCCACAAGCAGCTAATAATATCACTGCCGCGGAAAAATAAAACTTCACCAGCCCTGTCAGCACATCATTGCTGCTGGATTTGTTGTCCCGAGTCGCACATTGCCCTTCATTGCAGGACTGTCCATTGCTACATTTTGTTTGGAGAGCGAGAGAGAGAATAAACTGCTCCCTCTGCCCCTGGTTGCACAGATTGAGTGGAGGCTGCACAAGCTTTGAGTCCCTGAACTCAGGGGTGCCGGCGGCGGCGCTGCGCTTAACTTGGCCACTTTTTCAGCATCGGCTGCTTTTCTTTTGCCCTCCTCCCCCACACCAAAGCAACCTCGGGTTAAAATGAAAATGTGCCAAACTCCAGTGAGCCAGCCGTGTGGGCGGAGCTGGGCTCGGCTCGCCTGGTCCCAGCCGCCCAATACGGCGCACCGCAACAGCTGACTGGCTCGGCTCGGCTCGGCTTGCCCCAGCTCGGCTCGGCTCGGACCGCGCACCAGCTAGACGGCTCGGCTCGGAAACTCGGCTTTAAATGCACAGTCGCTCGGACAGTGGGGGGAGGTGGCTTGTTGTTGTAGGGGGAGGTTCAAAACAATTGGCAGCCTTCACCCTCTCCCCACCCTATCCCACATTCATCCCAAGCACCTCCTTACCTCATAGGAATTCCTTGCAGAGAAATAAGACCGCAGTCAAACTGTGCCTTGTCAGTGTAAGATGTTAAGATGCCTTGTCAATGTTAAGATGCATTGTCAATGTTAAGATATTAAAATGCATTGTCAATGTTAAGATGCATTGTCTAAGATGCATTTTCAATGTTAAGATGCATTGTCAATGTTAAGATGCATTGTCAATGTTAAGGTACATTGTCAATGTTAAGATGTTAAGATGCATTGTCAATGTTAAGATGCATTGTCAATGTTAAGGTAATTGTCAATGTTAAGGTGCATTGTCAATGTTAAGATGTTAAGATGGATTGGCAATGTTAAAATGCATTGCCAATATTAAGATGCATCGTCAATGTTAAGATGTTAAAATGCATTGTCAATGTTAAGGTGCATTGTCAATGTTAAGATGTTAAGATGGATTGTCAATGTAAAATGCATTGCCAATATTAAGATGCATCGTCAATGTTACGATGCCAGGTATATCTGCAAAAAGAATGTTTAGAAGCTAGACGCACTGATTTTTTTCTCGCTCTCCTATTTTGCGCGGAATTGTGTTGGGTGATGCGGACTAGTTGTCCCCCTTGGCGATCTGCTTTGACACACAGTCGGAGCGCGGCAAACTGTTACACGTGTATCAGTGAATCAGACTGAGACACCCAGTACCTCATCATAGACAATAAAATGAGTTTAAAAAAAATAAATATACCGAACGGGAAAGGACCTCGTTTAAAACTATTACGGTGCGGGTATCTGGAAGCAAATGCCCAACTCGGCTGGTTCTGACAGTGCAGCTGAGCAGAAGAGTGGAGCCGAGCTGGAAAGCGCAGCGAGTGGGAGGGAGGAGAGTAAAGACTGGCGCCCTCTGTCGTTTCCATTTTTCTATTCAGTGGAGAAGTAATGAAGCACAAATGTTCTTTATTGCAATAAAACCCCTGTCTTTTCTGAGCACAGTGAATGTAAATATCAAACCGAAAATTACAGAGCAGAACTGATTTATCATTAGATGTATTTCTTCAAAAGTTTATTAAATTGAAATATGATGTGGAGATGCCGGTGTTGGACTGGGGTGGACAAAAGTGAGAAGTCGCACAACACCAGGTTATAGTCCAACAGCTTTATTTGAAATCACAAGCTTTCGGAGCGCTGCTCCTTCGTCAGGTGACCTGCAGCGCTCCGAAAGCTTGTGATTTCAAATAAAGCTGTTGGACTATAACCTGGTGTTGTGTAAATTGAAATAGGCGTGAAGAAAACCTTATTTTTTTATTCGTTCCTGGGATGTGAGCGTCGCTGGCAAGGCCAGCATTTGTTGCCCACCCCTAATTGCCCTTGCGAAGGTGGTGGTGAGCTGCCTTCTTGAACCGCTGCAGTCTGTGTGGTGAAGGTCCTCCCACAGTGCTGTTAGGGAGGGAGTTCCAGGATTTTGACCCAGCGACGATGGAGGAACAGCGATATACTTCCAAGTCAGGATGGTGTGTGACTTGGAGGAGAACTTGCAGGTGGTGGTGTTCCCATGCGCCTGCTGCCCTTGTTCTTCTAGGTGATAGAGGTCATGGGTTTAGGAGGTTCTGCCGAAGAAGCCTTGGCGAGTACATTATAGATTACCATTAACCAAGCTCAATCTAGTATAACCACATAATTAAAGTTTTTGGTTTAACAGACATAGAAACATAGAATCATAGAAGATAGGAGCAGGAGTAGGCCATTCGGCCCTTCAAACCTGCTCCGCCATTCAATGAGATCATGGCTGATCATCCAAATTCAGTACCCTGTCCCTGCTTTCTCTCCATATCCCTTGATCCCTTTAGCCTTAAGAACTATATCTAACTCCTTCTTGAATATATTTAATGATTTGGCCTCAACTGCCTTCTGTGGTAGAGAATTCCACAGGTTCACCACTCTCTGGGTGAAGAAATTCCTCCTCATCTTAGTCCTAAATGGCTTACCCCTTATCCTTAGACTGTGACCCCTGGTTCTGGACTCCCCCGCCATTGGGAACATCCTTCCTGCATCTAGTCTGTCTAGCCCTGTTAGAATTTTATACGTTTCAATGAGATCCCCTCTCATTCTTCTAAACTCTAGCGAGTATAAGCCTAATCGACCCAATCTCTCTTCATACGTCATCCCTGCCATCCCAGGTATCAGTCTGGTGAATCTTCGCTGCACTCCCTCCATGGCAAGAACATCCTTCCTCAGATAAGGCGACCAAAACTGCACACAATACTCAAGGTGTGGTCTCACCAAGGCCCTGCAAGACATCCCTGCTCCTGTACTCGAATCCTCTCGCTATGAAGGCCAATATACCATTTGCCTTCTTAACCGCCTGCTGCACCTGCATGCTTACCTTCAGCGACTGGTGCACAAGGACACCCAGGTCTCGTTGCACCTCCCCTTTTCCCAATCTATTGCCGTTCAGATAATAATCTGCCTTCCTGTTTTTGCCACCAAAGTGGATAACCTCACATTTATCCACATTATACTGCATCTGCCATGCATTTGCCCACTCATCCAACCTGTCCAAATCATACTGGAGTTTCTCTGCATCCTCCTCACAGCACACTCGCCCACCCAGCTTTGTGTCATCTGCAAACTTGGAGATATTACATCTAGTTCCCTCGTCTAAATCATTAATATATATTGTGAATAGCTGGGGTCCTAACACCAATCCCTGCGGTACCCCACTAGTCACTGCCTGCCACTCGGAAAAAGACCCGTTTATTCCAACTCTTTGCCTCCTGTCTGCCAACCAGTTCTCTATCCAAGTCAGTACCTTACCCCCAATCCCATGTGCTTTAACTTTGCATGCTAATCTCTTATGTGGGACCTTGTCGAAAGCTTCTGAAAGTCCAAATACACCACATCCACTGGTTCTCCCTTATCAATTCTACCAGTTACATCCTCAAAAAATTCCAGTAGATTTGTCAAGCATGATTTACCTTTTGTAAATCCATGTTGACTTTGTCCGATCCTGTCACTGTTTTCCAAGTGCTCTGCTATTACATCTTTTATAATGGACTCTAGCATTTTCCCCACTACCGATGTCAGGCTTACCGGTCTATAATTCCCCGTTTTCTCTCTACCACCTTTTTTAAATAGTGGTGTTACATTAGCTACCCTCCAATCCATGGGAACTGTTCCAGAGTCTATAGAATTTTGGAAGATGACTGGCAATGCAGCTACGATTTCTAGGGCCACATCCTTAAGTACCCTGGGATGTAGATTATCAGGCCCTGGGGAGTGTCCCAAAGGAAGTCTCTTGGGATGGAGAAATGTGAGAATTAAGTTGTTGGTTTCTAAGGAGGATCGATGGCATCATCAGTTTAAAGGGACTCGAGGATGGAGAGACCACTTGGGTTGTGTGGAATCAATGAGTTTGTCCTCCTTACTTCCAAATTAGGACCAGTGTTGCTTTGGGAAATAATTGTACATTTGTTTGTAGAAGGAGCTGGATGATCTGAGTTTTTGTTCATTGAAAAGCGATCTACAGATGTCTGGTTCCAAGCGTCTTCAGTATAGACCCTTGAGGCTGAAAGTTGCATTGGGCCAGGTCAATGTCCAACTGCATTACCAAGTCCCCTAAAGGTCCTCTTTCTCCAGTCGCTTTACGGAACTTAGGAACAGGAGGAGGCCATCCAGCCTGTTCTGCCATTCAATTAGAGCATGGCTGATCTGTATCTTAACTCCATTTACCCGCCTTGGCTCCATATCCCTTAATACCCTTACCGAACAAAAGTCTATCGATAGAAAAGCAAAATACTGTGGAGGCTGGAAATCTGAAATAAAAACAGAAAGTGCTGGAAATACTCAGCAGGTCAGGCAGCATCTGTGGAGAGAGAAACAGAGAGTTAACGTTTCAGGTCACTGACCCTTCGTCAGAACTGGAAAAAGTTAGAGATGTAACAGATTTTAAGCAAGTGCAGGTACAGGGAAAGCGGCGGGGGGAGGAAAGAACAAAAGGGAAGGCCTGTGATAAGGTGGAAGGCAGGAGTGATTAAATGACAAAAGGGATGAGAGTACAAAGCAAATGGAGATGGTAATGGGACAAGATAAGTCTAGAAGAGGTGTAAATGAGAATGGCAGAATCATCAATAGCTGCCATGTGAAAAAAAATGCTGAAAGGGGAGGGAAGGGGAAGATGTGCTCTCACCCCTTCCCCTTCCTCCCAGAACCACAATAGGGGGCCCCTTGTCCTCACCTTTCACCCCACCAGCCTCCACATTCAACGGATCATCCTCCACCATTTCCGCCACCTCCAGCGTGATCCCACCACCAAACACATCTTCCCCTCCCTTTCAGCATTCCGAAGGGACCACTCCCTCCGCAACACCCTGGTCCATTCCTCGATCACCCCGAACACCCCCTCCCCTTCCCACGGCACCTTCCCGTGCAAGCACAGGAGATGCAACACCTGCCCTTTTACCGTCTCCCTTCCCATTGTCCAGGGCCGCAAACATTCCTTCCAGGTGAAACAGCGATTTACTTGTACTTCTTGCAATTTAGTATACTGTATTCGCTGCTCACGATGCGGTCTCCTCTACATTGGGGAGACCAAATACAGATTGGGTGACGGCTTTGCGGTACACCTCCATTCAGTCCATAAGGGTGACCCTGAGCTGTCACTTTAATTCTCCGCTCCACTCCCACTCTGACCTCTCTGTCCTCGGCCTCTTACACTGTTCCAACGAAGCTCAACGTAAGCTCGAGGAACAGCACCTCATCTTTTCATTAGCCACTTTACAGCCTTCTGGACTCAACATCAAGATCAACAATTTCAGATCATAACTTCTGCCCCTATTTTTTCACATGGCAGCTGTTAATGATTCTGCCATTGCCATTTACACCTCTTCTAGACTCATCGTTTGTCCCATTACCATCTCCTTTTGCCTTGCACCATCATCCCTTTTGTCATTTAATCCCTCCTGCCTTCCATCCTAGCACAGACCTTCCCTTTTGTTCTTTCCTCCCCTCCCTCCTTTCCCTCCCCCTGCACTTGCTTAAAAATCTTTACATCTCTAACTTTTTGTAGTTCTGACGAAGGGTCACCGACCTGAAACGTTAACTCTGTTTCTCTCTCCACAGATGCTGCCTGACTCGAAAAGTCTAACAATCTCAGTTCTGACATTTTCAATTGACCCCTAGCCTCAACAGCTTTTTGGGGGAGAGAGTTCCAGATTTCCACTACCCTTTGTGTGAAGAAGTGTGTCAGCTGTGGCTCAGTTGGTAGCACATTCACCTCAGGGTCAGAAGGTTGTGGGTTCAAGTCCCACTCCAGAGACTTAAGCACCTAAATCTAGGCTGACGCTCCAGCGCAGTGCTGAGGGAGTGCTGCACTGTCAGAGGTGCTGTCTTTTGGGTGAGATGTTAAACCGAGGCCTCATCTGCTCTCTCAGGTGGACGTAAAAGATCCCATGGCACTATTTCGAAGAAAAGCAGGGGAGTTATCCCCGGTGTCCCGGCCAATATTTATCCCTCAACCAACATAACAAAAACAGATTATCTGTTCATTATCACATTGCTGTTTGTGGGAGCTTGCTGTGTGCAAATTGGCTGCCACGTTTCCCACATTACAACAGTGACTCCACTTCAAAAGTACTTCATTGGCTGTAAAGCGCTTTGAGACGTCCGGTGGTCGTGAAAGGCGCTATATAAATGCAAATCTTTCTTTTTTCCTGACATCACGCATGAACGGCCTAGCTCTAAATTTTAAGATTATATCCTCTTGTTTTGGACTCCCCCCAGCAGAGGATATAGTTTCTCTCTATCTACCCTATGCAACAATACCGAAAATTATTTTTCTTATCACCAGATAATGTAACCGTCTATTAAATAAATGGCAATATTAATTACAATCAGGGATTGCAATTGCCTGCTGCCTTTTTTTAATGGTGTGTATTTGTGCTGGCATTAATCTGATATCTGCGTGGATCTCAGAGGGCAGGCCTGCAATCTGGATTGCAATCTGGATGTTCGAACTGAAAAAAAAATTCCCAGCTTGCTTATGTGCCAAAATGTTCCCTTTTGGGAGCAGAGGAGCCTTATGACATCCCAACCAGCAAAGTGACAAGCTGGAAAAATACTTCCGCGCAGTCTTTCTTTCAAACCTGATATCTAGATTTTGATCCCAGCATTGGTTAGACATGGAGATTTCCCAGAGGGTTTCTTATGATAAAAAGACTTTTGAAAGCCCCAGTGATGTGAAATTAATTAGGGCAAAATGAGTGTAGGGACTGGGACATTGGAAGACCTGGCAGCTGAACAGATGAGTTCTCTCTCCCAAGTCGGTGGCCAAATCTGAAGGTCAAGGGGAAAGAACCTCTGACTATACTGTCTCCCCATCCTGCAAAAAATAATGATTTTGCTTCCAGGCTGCGACAGAATGCAATCCGTTCAGGTCATAGCTTTTCATACTGGGACCCTGGACCCGAAGGAGACCACGAGATCGTTAGATTCCTGTTCATCCATCATCAGATTACTATCTTTTACTGTATCTGTTGACTTACTAGCACATTAGTTCTGTTGCTGTGTATACTAATAAAAATATTTTCTGCCATAATATTACTCCCTTCCTTTGGGTGAGTGGCACTGTCTTTCAGAAATTAGGACTGTAGTACCCCGGGGAATGTCTCAATATTTGCAGGAGGTTCCCAGGAGTGTGTTAATATTTGCAGGGAGTAGAAGGAATGTATCAATATTTGCAGGGAGTCCACGGGAGTGTGTCATTGTTTGCTGGGAATCTGCAGGCGTGTGCCGATATTTGTAGGGAGTCCAGGGCGTGTGTCAGTATGTAAAGGGGGTCCCTGGGAGTGTTATCGATATTTGCCGCAGTTCCAGGAGTGTGTATTCGAAGGAGTCTTCCAAGAATATGTCAGTATTTGTAGGAGCTCCCTTTGAAAACCACTGATTTAGACTCGAAGCTTTCAATAATTCTGAGAATATTGAATCGTCATTATGGGAAAAGTACAGAGGAAAAGGGCAACCGCCTCAAAATGTGGGTGATGGCTCCTGAGCGAGAACATGATCGGATATCATTCACCTCCATTTTATAATTTCCACTCAAACCTAAGGGCTTCCTTTTTCCAATTCCTCCCCTTGATCCTCATTCTGGGATACAAAAAAGTTCCACGGGAACTTCTAGTGCCTCACCTAAGTGACAATGTGTGAACTAAACAGTAAACGTCACCAGGCTATCTGACGATGCGCGTCACCACAGGAAGACCAACCCAAGTCCTCACCCAACTTTCACACACAAGCACAGACACATAACTTTCCAACAGGGGTAACGTGATAGCCATTAAGAAGGATGATTTTTCTTCTCCTCCCAGACCAGGGGCAAAACTCTCAACTGTTCCTTCATAATTGGAACGCCCTGATATTAAACAGCAACGGCTCACACACAAGACTTCCTCGGCCAGCAAAATCAGCGAATTCTCCAGTTCCTTAGAAACCCTCCCTCACCAACACAAATCCCCACCTTGTGCATTGAGAAATAGGCCCAGGGCACCGGAGTCAATGGCAGTTCTTGTAACATCAACCTGGCCGACACTTGGGGATTTTTTGAAAGCAACAAAACAGGAGGCTACTATATAAAGGGCTTTTTAGTTCAGTTCCAGTAAGGAAGTGTTTCACTTGCGTAATAATTTCAGAACAATTCAGGAGGTCAGTCTGACCGAATGTCTTTTAAAAGTTGAAGCCGGGTGTCTCGCATCCCACTAGGGTTGCCAACCCTCCCTCCTGGATTGTCCTGAAGCCTCCAGGTTAATCTCCCGGACACCGAAGCGAGCAATCCTGGGCGAGAAAAATCATGGGAGCATCAAAAAAAAATTCGGAGATGGGGGGGGGGGGGAAAAAAATCTGTTTGACCGATATTCAAGAATCATCCGGTGGGATCTGTTCGCTTTCCAGGGAAGGCGGTGCGCGGCGAGGGTGGGCGTGGAAGGCGACCAATGGCGGGAGTATGGGGGCGGTTGGAGGCAAGAGGTCATGTGACGAAACCTCCAGGAATATCTTTTATCCAGATGTGGCAACGCTGTTATCCCACAGAACTCTCCACGGTGCCTGGTTTCTGCGACTGAAACCAACTTTAATTCCAAAGTCTTGCATGGGAACGAAAATCAGGAGAGACCTACAATGGGCGACTGATTGAATATCGCCCAGAGTCAAAATTACCCCCACTGTGTTCGTTTGCTGATAACACCAACAGTCATCTCTAGACTTTCACAATTTTTACTTCAGAAGCCAAATTATTTCCAACAACAAAGAAGGAAATGAATTAGACCTAGTAGATTCTGGGGGGAATTTTAACCCCTAAACACGGCTGGGTTTGGGTCGGCTGAGAAGTGAAAATTTTTAAAATCGCAAACCCGGTCCCAACCCACCCACTTCTGGTTTTAATGGAAGCAGGACCGGGGGCGGGGGGGGGGGGGGGGGGGGCGGCGGGGTGGCCAGCCAACCCGCTCCCAGAAGGCAGGTTGGCCATTTAAATATTATAATGAGGCTGCGTGCCTCAGATTTAACCTGTCTTCCTGGCTGGCCGGTTTTCCTGGGCCTTGGAAAATCCGACAGCTAAAGGGAGACGAGGACTTCTTCATGGAAAAGGTAAGTGCCTTTACAGCAATGCTTGTGGGCCAGGAGGAGCAGGAGCGCTTCTGCCTGGCCCACCAAGCTCACCTGTTTCCGTGGGATCGGACCCCTTTCCCGTGATCAGATCCCCGCGATCGCCACCGCCACCCCCCCACCCCCCCCACCAAGATCCGGACCCCTCACGCTACCACTAACTCAGCTGCTCCTGGCCTGCGGCCTCCTCCGGAGCTTTCCCTGCCCAACAGGCAACCAAGTCGGTCAATCCAGGCGGGGAACGTGCTGGGAAAAAAAGACGCACGCTGTGACGTTAAAACTGCGTGCGGGGAGAACCCAGCCTTCCCCAGCTTTCCCGAACACAACTCCTCCCCCCCCCCCCCCCCCAGCTCACAAAACCCGCCCCAGTCAAGATTGGGGTCAGAATATCCAGGCGGGGTGGGGGGTCGGAGGGGGCGTGATTCCTGCAGTTACACCAGATTGTGCCTGTTGCGGCTACCATCCTTGCCAAGGTTTGTAGGGTCAGAGTCAGCGGCTCCAGGAACTGACCTTCTGCGGTGTGAGGTTCATCTGTGATGCCCGCCCGCCCATCACCGAACACACTGGGCACACTGGAAGTGAAAACTGATTATCGCCTGTTTTACACCGTCACCTAAAGTTCAAATGACCCTCAGAGTTCAGTATCACAACCGAGAGAAAGTCCCTTCACCTTTGGCAGTCTACTTCTCTGCTCAGTTTATAATTCTAATTTGCTGCTCGTGCTTTCTTTCAAAAACAATTTTTTCTTTTTACTGTTTCTATTTTCTTCCATTCCCCACTCCCAAAGGCACCGATTCTTCGGATGTGGTTTCAGCAGGACCTCGGTTTAACATCTCATCTGAAAGACGGCACCTCCGACAGTGCAGCGTGGCCCACCTCAGTACTGCACTGAAGTGTCAGCCTGGATTTTGGATGTCAGGCAAACCTTCTGACTCAGAGGCGAGAGTGCTACCGCTGAACCACGGCAAATGCCTTCTGAAAATGCGTATATATTACATCTATGGCTTATAGTTAGTTACTTCTTCAAACGTGACTTCAACAAATTCATGCTGGCTGCTCTTGATTATGCCTTGCATCTTCAAATGCTGCATTTGATCTTGAATTATGGATTCTACGAGTTATCTTACCTGGTTCACCCTTCTCTCCCTTCTTGAACTTAGGGGTTACCCTGCAGTCCTCTGTCAACAACTGCATATCTAAGGAAATTGGAAATAGTGGTCAGAGCCCCTGCTATCTCCTCTCTGACTTCCTTCAAGGGCAAAATTGTAAAGCTTTGCTGCTGGCACATAGCGTCACTCGATGTAAGTGTAGGGCGGAGATAGTGCTAAAATATTGTTGCCTTGCTTCTAATCTTAATAAACTAGCAGAATGGGCATATAATTGGCAAATGAATTTCAACACAGATAAATGTGAGGTATTACATTTTGGTAAGGGAAATAGGGAGGTCACTTATCACTTGGAAAATAAGAATCTAAATGGGGTAGAGGAGCAAAGGGATCTCGGAGTACAAATACACAAATCACTAAAAGTAGCGACGCAGGTTAGCAAGGCCAAAAATAAAGCAAACCAAGCACTAGGGTTTATTTCTAGAGGGATAGAATTGAAAAGTAGTGAAGTTATGCTAAACTTGCATCGAACCTTGCTTAGACCACACTTGGAGTGCTGTGTACAGTTCTGGTCGCCATATTATAAAAAGGATATAGAAGCACTGGAGAGGGTGCACAGAAGATTTACAAGGATGATACCAGAAATGCGAGGGTATGCCTATCAGCAAAGGATGAACAGGCTGGAACCCGCTGACCAGCCAACCCAATTCCAACCCGCCACCGATGGTAAAATCACGGCCTAAGTGCCTTGAGGTCCTGTATAATTTTGTGTCACCAACCTTAATAATCTGTGCGATCTCATGCCGTTGAAGATCCCAGGACATTTATTCTTGAATAAAGAAGGCTGAGGGGTGACCTAATAGAGGTCTTTAAAATCATGAAAGGTTTTGATAGAGTGGATACAGAGAGAATGTTTCTACTTGTGGGGAAGAGCAAAACTAGAGGCCATCAATATAAGATAGCGTGGCGGATCGCCACCTAAAACGGGCATAATCCACTCTTCCGTCTGTGGACAAATTTCCAGCCCCTTCCCTTTAAGGCACCTTACCTTTAAGGCAGGAGGGGGCCGGGCCTCAGGTTTTACCCAGAGAATTCTGGGAGCTTTTCGGTTCTGCCATTTTGTGCCATGCTGTGATTAAAAAGTCTCTTGTTTAACACAAATGGATTCAACCTTAATTCGTGTTTCGCGGCAGCCTCAACATTGGTGACCCCGACGCTCAGAACGTATTCCGAGCACTGCAATGGCGGACACGAACGCAGTTTCCGTGAAACTGCCGGAGTTTTGGGAAAACCAGCCCGAAGCCTGGTTTCTCCAAGCTGAATCTCGCTTCCGGCTGCAAAATATCACCGCAGATGGGACGAAGTACGACTATCTCGTCACATCACTCGGTAGCGCCACAGTTTCCAAGGTTTGGACAACGCTGCAGAACCCACCAGAGGAAGGCAAGTACGCACATCTCAGGACAGCGCTCCTTAAAAAATTTACGGCCTCAGCATATCAGCGAAACTGCCACCTCCTCGACCTTCCAGGCCTCGGTGATGCCTCACCGTCAGACCTCCTCTCCCACATGCTCTCCCTCACCGACGAGAGCCCACCCGGATCCCTCTTCCGCACGCTGTTCATCCGCCAGCTCCCTCTCAGCATCCGCCCAGCGATCGTGGCGTCCGGCCTCACGAACCTGGAAGCCCTGGCCGATGAGACCGACAAGCTGCTGTCCGCTCACTCCAGCCGCGACGTCACTCCGGACCTGGCAGCCAATGCCTGGGCGCGCCCCTCACCGGCCACCACGCGGCCACAAGGGCCTGTCACCAGGCCCACGGGGCCTTCACGCCCCACTAACCCGGGCCACTGTTACTACCAAACACGGTTCGGCGCCAGGGCACAACGGTGCACACCTCCCTGCTCTTTCAAGTCCGCCCCCGTTCCAGCCCCCGCGATGGCCGTGGGCAACGCGGGCTCCCTGCTGTTCGTCACGGATGACAAAACCGGCCGCCGGTTCCTGTGCGACACTGGGGTTCAGCACAGCATCATCCCGGCCTCCTCCCTCGACATCCAAAAGGGCGAACGACGACCGGCGCTGGCTGCTGCTAACGGCTCGGAAATCTGGACGTATGGCACCCGGACAGTCACCCTCGACCTCGCTGGTCACCGCTACCGATGGGAGTTCATCACTGCCAAGGTGCTCTCCCCCCTCATCAGCGCAGATTTCCTGTGCGCCCACGGCCTACTGGTAGACATCCCTCGTCACCGCCTCGTGGACATGAACATCATATCCCCCATCCTGGGCGCCATGGCCCCCCGTCAACCCGCCGACATGGCGTCACAGTGCCACGCCCGGGCCACGGATGACTACTCGGCACTCCTGGCCGAATTCCCGGCCCTTACCAATCCGACCTTCTCCGCAGAGGCCGCCAAACACGGGGTGGAACACTTCATCCCCACCACCGGCCCCCCAGTGTACGCCCACGCCCGCAGGCTGGACCCGGCCAAACTGGAGATCGCGCGGTCCGAGTTTGCCACCATGGAACAGCTCGGCATCATCCGCCGCTCCAACAGTCCCTGGGCCTCCCCACTCCACATCGCCCCCAAACCAGGCGGAGGTTGGCGCCCCTGCGGGGATTACCGCCGCCTCAATGACGCCACCACCCCTGATCGGTACCCCGTGCCGCACATTCAGGACTTCTCGGCTAGACTGGCCGGCCGCGCAGTCTTTTCCAAGGTCGACCTGGTGCGTGGCTACCACCAAGTCCCCGTCCACCCCGCGGACGTCCCCAAGACGGCCGTAATCACCCCCTTCGGCCTGTTCAAGTTCCTGCGGATGCCCTTCGGCCTCAAAAACGCGGCCCAGGCATTCCAACGGCTCATGGACTCGGTCCTTCGGGACCTGAAGTTCCTGTTCGTCTACCTGGATGACATCCTGGTAGCCAGTTCCTCCAAGCAGGAACACCTCGAACACCTTCGCATTCTGTTCGGGCGCCTCAGCGACCACGGGCTCATCCTCAGCCCAGCCAAATGCCAGTTCGGCCTGGACAAGATCGACTTCCTCGGCCACCACATCACCCATGCTGGGGCCATTCCCCTGCCCACCAAGGTGCAGGCCGTCCAACAATTTCCCCGCCCCACCACCATCAAAGGCCTCCAGGAGTTCCTCGGGATGGTGAATTTCTATAACCGCTTCATCCCCAAAGCGGCGTCCCTCATGAGGCCCCTGTATGAAGCCCTCCGGGGCAGGAGCGGCAAGATGGCGGTCGAATGGACGGCAGACGCGTCCGCCGCCTTCGATTCCACCAAGACCGTGCTCGCCAACGCCACCCTGCTCGCGCACCCACGGCCCAATGCCAGGGTAGCGCTCACCACGGACGCCTCCGACCACGCGGTCGGCGCCGTGTATGAGCAGTGGGTCGACGGCGCCTGGCAACCACTTGCCTTCTTCAGCCGCCAACTACGCCCCCCGGAGGTCAAGTACAGCACCTTCGACCGCGAGCTCCTCGCGCTGTTCCTGGCGGTCCGCCATTTCCGGTTTTTGCTTGAGGGCCACCCCTTCACTGCGTTTGTCGACCACAAGCCCCTGACATTCGCAATGGCAAAGACAACCGACCCCTGGTCCGCCAGGCAGCAGCGCCAGCTCGCGGCAGTGTCCGAGTTCACCACGGACATCCAACACGTCTCCGGCCGAGACAATGTGGTAGCCGACTGCCTCTCCCGCCCCGCCATCCACGCCGCACACCTAGCAGTCGACTACGCTCAACTCGCAGCAGACCAGATCACCGACCCTGATCTGCTCTCCGCACCCACCAACCTACCAGGGCTACGCCTGGCCGACGTCGCCTGTGGCCCGACCGCTGTCACGGTCAAGTGCGACATATCCCTATGTCAACCTCGGCCCGTCGTCCCAGCGTCCTGGCGCCGCCGGGTATTCGACATTCTCCACAACCTCTCCCACCCCGGCGCCCGCGCATCCATCAAATTGGTAGCCAACCGCTTCGTCTGGCGCGGCCTTCGCAAGGATGTGCGTACTTGGGCCAACTCCTGCCTAGCCTGCCAATGGGCCACGGTACAGCAACACACGAAAGCACCCCTCGAGGAGTTTACCGTCCCTTCGCGGAGATTCGACCACATCCACGTGGACATCGTCGGGCCCCTGCCGCCGTCGCAAGGCCACACGCACTTGCTGACCATCGTTGACCGCACCACACGCTGGCCTGAGGCAATTCCACTGACCTCTACCACCACCGCCGACATCGCCAAAGCCTTCATCAGCACCTGGGTCGCACGGTTCGGCGTCCCCTCCGACATGACGTCGGACAGAGGTCCGCAATTTACCTCTGGACCGCCGTCGCACGCAATCTCGGGGTGACCATTCACCGCACCACAGCGTACCACCCCCAAGCCAACGGACTGTGTGAGCGGTTCCACAGATCCTTGAAGGCATCTCTTCGAGCCAGCCTCCAAGACGGCGCCTGGACCGACCGACTTCCGTGGGTCCTCCTCGGCCTGCGCACCGCGGTTAAAGAAGACCTCCACGCATCGGCAGCAGAGCTCGTGTACGGTCAGCCGCTGCGCATACCCGGCGAGTTCCTGCCCACCGCCACGACACCCTGGTCAGCCGACCAGCAACGCCACGACTTCGCCTCACCGGCGCTGCAGTTCGCCCCGGTGCCCATTGCCCGACACGGCGAATCCACCTCACACGTCCCACTAAGCCTGCACCAGGCACGGTTTGTTTTCGTCCGGCACGACGCCCACCGCGGACCCCTTCAACCCCCGTACGACGGGCCCTACAAGGTGCTACAGGCTGGGGACAAATTTTTCACCCTGCAAGTGGGCGACAGGACCGAAAAAGTGTCGGTTGACCGACTCAAGCCAGCACACTCGGAGCCCGGTGAGCAGGTCCCTGTAGCTCGTCCACCTCCACGCGGCCGACCTGCCCTCAAGCCGGTTCACCCGGCTGCTCCACGCCCGGCCGTTCCACGTCCACCTGCGTCCTACAAGAGCCGCTCCATCAGACCGCCGCACCGTCTCGTCCACACCTCCTAAGCGGATTCTGGGGGGAGCTGTGTGGCGGATCGCCACCTAAAACGGGCATAATCCACTCTTCCGTCTGTGGACAAATTTCCAGCCCCTTCCCTTTAAGGCACCTTACCTTTAAGGCAGGAAGGGGCGGGGCCTCAGGTTTTACCCAGAGAATTCTGGGAGCTTTTCGGTTCTGCCATTTTGTGCCATGCTGTGATTAAAAAGTCTCTTGTTTAACACAAATGGATTCAGCCTTAATTCGTGTTTCGCGGCAGCCTCAACAATAGTCACCAAGAAATCAAATAGGGAATTCAGAAGAAACTTCTTTACCCAGAGAGTGGTGAGAATGTGGAACTCGGTACCACAGGGAGTGGTTGAAGCGAATAGTATAGATGCATTTAAGGGGCGGTTAGATAAGCATATGAGGGAGAAGGGAATAGAGGGTTATGCTGATAGATTTAGATGAGGAAAGGCGGGAGGAGGCTCGAGTGGAGCATAAACGCCGGCATGGACTGGTTGGGCTGAATGGCCTGTTTCAGTGCTCTATATCCTATGTAATCCTATGTAATCCTATGTAATTGCCGCACAATTTCAGCTCTGTTGTATTTAGTGCTATCACTTCCAACCAGGCTGGGACCAGCCATCAAGGGAGCCCAAACGCTATTCTTAAATTGGGACCGGAAATCCAACCTGGCAGCTCCCTGGTCTGTAAGGCTCAGGACTGGATGGGATGGCGCATTTATACCCACTATACGGCTACTGTTTCCTTTCCTAAAGCTGTTTACCATAATTCTTCCTCCTGCTTGCCATTGCCTCAAATCTCTGAGACAACACCATTCATTTCTGAATTTCTTTTGTCTTCGGCTGCCTGGAGTAACATGTTATCTTTGCTCTGGTAAATGTTTATTTTAGCCCTTTCCGCTCTGCCTACTTCTAATTTAATGTGTCTATTACAGATCACATGCAGCTGATTCAGCTGCTGCTGAAACCTCTGGCACAGTGAAATGTTGTCACGGCAAATTAAAGATTTAATTATAAAAGAATCCCATCGTATCAGCGATTACATTGTTGGCGGTGCATTTCCGCTGTGTCCGCCGCCCCAGTAAGGGATGATCTCAAAAGTTCTCGTTCCCATCCCAAGCATGGAGTGGACGGGGTCCTTGTCAAGACTATGTTAAATATTCCCCCCTCACCCCATCAACGGCAATCAATGCAGAAAACCGAACACGGAAGTAACCAAAAAAATATAGCACTCGTTTGGCCACTTTTAAGGAACCGAGGCTCGCGCGCGGAAAACTGGCACAGCAAGCTAGGAGGCGCATGAGGGAGCGGGAAGCCGGGAAACTGGGTTACCAACTCTGGTTGGACATATTCCTGGAGGTTTCATCGCTTAGCCTCCTACCTCCAACCACCCCACTCCCGCCATTGGTCCCCCAGCACAAGCATCGTCACGGTGCCCGGCCTTCCCTCGCCAATTGGAAAGTGAATAGACTCCGTACCTGATTGGATGATTCTTGACTGTTGGTCAATCAGCTACTTTTCCCCACCTCCAAAAAATTTTTAACTAATGAATTAAAGTGTTCAAAGAAAACAAAAACAAAATAGACAATTCATTTTAACGGCCCTATGATCCTTCTCCCAGCGCGGTCGCGCGCAGCAGTGTCCTGAAGATTAATTCCAGGAGGCTCCAGGCAGTCCTGGAGTGTTGGCAACCTTACCACAGTACCAGGAAATAAAATTACCCTCAATTTAGAGAGTGGAAAGAAGGAAACATAGAAACATAGAATCTAGGAGCAGGAGTAGGCCATTCGGCCCGTCGAGCCTGCTCCGCCATTCAATACGATCATGGCTGATCATCCAAATCCAGTACCCTGTCCCTGCTTTAATCCCCACAGTACACATATCCCACCCTACCCCCGTAACCCCACGTATTTAATTCCCCCTAACATATCCCATCCTATCCCCATAACCCCACATATTTAATCCCCCCTAACACTAAGGGTCAATTTATCATAGCCAAATCAACCTAACCCACACATTTTTGGACTGTGGGAGGAAACCGGAGCACCCGGAGGAAACCCACGCAGACACGGGGAGAATGTGCAAACTCCACACAGACAGTCACCCGAGGTCAGATTCGAACCCGGGTCTCTGGCGCTGTGAGGCACCAGTGCTAACCACTATGCCACCGTGTTGCCCTTGCATACATGAAGAACTTGCATGTATGTAGCAGCTTATTGTGTCTCACGGGACATCCCAAAATGCTTCACAATAAATCAGTTACTTTTTGAAGTCTGATCACTGTTGTTATAGGCAGCCGTCAATTTGCGCATCACAAGATCCCACAAAATAGCAGTGATGTGAAAATCCGCACAATCTGTTTCTGGTGGTTTTGGTTGAGGGAGGATTGTTGGCTAGGACACCGGGAGAACTCCCTGCTCTTCTTTGAACAGTGTCATCGAATCTTTGACATCCACATGAACAAGCAGATGAAGTCTTGGTAACTGCACTGAAATATCATAAGAACATAAGAACTTAAGAACATAAGAACTAGGAGCAGGAGTAGGCCATTCGGCCCCTCGAGCCTGCTCCGCCATTCAATAAGATCATGGCTGATCTGATCTTGGCCTTAACTCCACTTTCCTGCCTGTTCTCCATAACCCTTGACTCCCCTGTAGCTCAAATATGTGTCCATCTCAGCCTTGAATATATTCACTGACTCAGCCTCTGGGGTAGAGAATTCCGAAGATTCACGACCCTCAAAGAAGAAATTCCTCCTCATCTCCGTCTTAAATGGGAGACCCCTTATCCTGAAAATATGCCCCCTAGTTCTAGATTCACCCACGAGGGGAAACATCCTCTCTGCATCTACCCTGTCAAGCCCCCTCAGAATCGTATATGTTTCAATAAGATCACCTCTCATTCTTCTAAACTCCAATGAATATAGGCCCAACCTGCTCAACCTTTCCTCATAAGACAACCCTTTCATCTCAGGAATCAACCTAGTGAACCTTCTCTGAACTGCCTCCAATGCAAGTATATCGCTCCTTAAACAAAGAGACCAAAACTGTACGCAGTACTCCAGGTGTGGTCTCACCAGCGCCCTGTATAGTTGTAGCAAGACTTCCCTACTTTTATACTCCATTCCTCTTGCAATAAAGGCCAACATTCCATTTGCCTTCCTAATTACTTGCTGTACCTGCATGCTAACTTTTTGTGTTTCATGTACGAGGACCCCCAGATCTTTCTGTACTGCAGCATTCTGTAGTCTCTTTCCATTTAAATAACATTTAGCTTTTCTATTCTTCCTACCAAAGTGGATAACCTCACATTTTCCCACATTATACTCCATCTGCCAAATTTTTGCCCACTCACTTAACCTATCTATATCCCTTTGCAGACTCTTTGGCCGCAAATTTAATTCTGGAGGCGGGATGGGGGCGGGACAGCTGGTTTCCGTGTTCCAGTCCCACCCCCAGCTGCCTCCGCTCTGCAGATGTGATTTTCCCTTGATTGGCCTGCGGGCTTACCGGCCAATTTTCAGGAAGTGGGTCTGATGACGTCATTTGATGACGCGTCATCTGCCGGTTTCCTTAAAGGGACCATGCACAATTTTATTTTGACAGTTGATCTGTCAGTGTTTGACAGCATTGAGGTGCTGCAAACACTGACAATCACTGCACAAAGGTGAACAATTGCACCCAGGATCTCCAATGACTCCCTCCATATGCTTATGGAGTCACGGCATGCAGGGAGGTTCTCTTCCCTTCCAAAGGCGGAAGAGACCTCCCCAGGAGACCAACTTACCTTGAACCTCCACCTATCCCTCTCTATCTACTTTATCACTTCCCCATCTCACGAGCCACCCCTCACACTCACCCTCATCCTACTGCAAGTATACCAACTAAAACACACAAGGGTAGGCACTGGAGATGTTTAGCCAATGTCCATATGAAGTTTCTGTTGTCATACAGTGTAATATCTTTTTCCAAAAGTGCCCCTTATTGGACAGATCTTTGGACCCACGGCGAAGGATCACTGAAAAGACTACACGATAACATCAACAAGTTCCATCCCACCATCAAACTCACCATGGACTACTCCTCAGAATCGGTTTCATTCCTGGACACACGAATCTCCATCAAAGACGGACACCTCAGCACTTCACTCTACCGCAAGCCCACGGACAACCTCACGATGCTCCACTTCTCCAGCTTCCACCCTAACCACGTTAAAGAAGCCATCCCCTATGGACAAGCCCTGCGAATACACAGGATCTGCTCAGACGACGAGGAACGCGATGGACACCTACGGACGCTGAAAAACGCCCTCATAAGAACGGGATATGACGCTCGACTCATCGATCAACAGTTCCGACGGGCCACAGCGAAAAATCGCATAGACCTCCTCAGAAGGCAAACACGGGACACAACCAACAGGATACCCTACGTCGTCCAGTACTTCCCCGGAGCGGAGAAACTACGCCATGTTCTTCGCAGCCTTCAACATGTCGTCGATGACGACGAACACCTCGCTAAGGCCATCCCCACGCCTCCACTACTTGCCTTCAAACAGCCGCCTAACCTCAGAAGTACCATCGTTCGCAGCAAATTACCCAGCTTTCAGGATAACAGCGACCACGACACCACAGAACCCTGCCACGGCAACCTCTGCAAGACATGCCAGATCATCAACACAGATACCATCATCACACGTGAGGACACTACCCACCAGGTACATGGTACATACTCATGTGACTCGGCCAACGTTGTCTACCTGATACGTTGCAGGAAAGGATGCCCCAGAGCATGGTACATCGGCGAGACCATGCAGACACTGAGACAACGTATGGACGGACACCGCGCAACAATCGCCAGGCAGGAGTGTTCCCTCCCAGTCGGGGAACACTTCAGCAGTCAAGGACATTCAGCCTCGGATCTGCGGGTAAGCGTTCTCCAAGGCGGCCTTAGAGACACACGACAACGCAAAATCATCGAGCAGAAACTGATAGCCAAGTTCCGCACTCATGAGGACAGCCTCAACCGGGATCTTGGGTTCATGTCACGATACATGACGTAGAGTCATCCAGACTCAAGTCGTCGTTGGCTTGTTCACAGATGTGATTTCCAGCAAAAAAAAGTAAAAATTTTAAAGTTTATCGTTTTCCATACAGACTGCAGCTTTTGACACATTAGACCCCCTGTAACCCCACCTCATTGTCTCAGTTGTATCTTGCTATGTCTTTGATGTGGTGACCTGATTGTTTATCTGCCGAGGTGTGACAAAAGGCAGTCAGGAGGATTAAATGTAGTCGTCTGCCATTGTATGCTACACATGCATTGTTCTCTATCTATATATGCTTTGTCGATTTGTCGATTTGTATTCCTTTACTTCACCTGACGAAGGAGCAGCGCTCCGAAAGCTTGTGATTTCAAATAAAACTGTTGGACTATAACCTGGTGTTGTGTGACTTCTCACTTTTGGACAGATCTGAGCGCACATTGAAAGGTGTTTTACTGAGTTCCAGTGATTGTTCAGTCATAACTATACCGCTCCCCCCCCACACCCACCTCCGCCGCTATAGTGATGTGTATGCTTGGAATGGCTTGGACATTAAAGGGATGCTTCACGGTGCTGGTGTGGGATGGTCTCAACCTGGCGCATCATGTGGCAGCCAGGGTTTACAGCGTCAAGTGAAGAAAATCTGGCCATGGTGATGCCATCGCTGGCCTCCCGGCCAGCAATTTTATCAGGGGCTGATGCCCTGTGTCCAGTGTAGCATTAGGTGGGTGAGGAGGAGGTTGGCATTCCTGGTGCTGCTGTTGTGGTGCTGCCGCAGCTGCTCATCCTCCGAATCCGATGACCAGGATGAGAGGATGTAAATGGTTCCCATCCCGTTGCTATAGATTTCAATTGAGGCAAGAAGCTTGCAAGCGTACACTCAAAGTGGCCTGAAATTATTCCAATCAGGTAACACTGCAGATGGGTGTCAGCTTGAACAGTCACAAGGTCAGTAGATTTGCAAAATCTTATCCCAAACCTCCAACAACAAAGTTGTTGCATTTGAATGTCAACCATGTTACAGGAGCGCTTTTAAAGTGCTGCACCAATGACGACAAATCATGTCCTCGAGAAACTCGTGTCCTTGCAGCTGGTGTGTTTCTGACAAGATGGGAAACAGGAGCCAGAAGCACGAAAATGGGAAACCACTATAAAAATAGGATTAGCAAGGCAGTTAACAGGCTGTTAACTGCCTTAACTACCTGTCCCACCAGTTCCCGTCGGGTAAGTTTGGGAGCGGCTGACCCGACACTCATGAAAATCGGGTGGGGGCGGGATGGAGGTGGGTTGGGTGTCTGAAGCCATTTTTTCCGATTTTCGCTGCCGACCTGCCTCCAAACCCGCCTCCTCAGGGCTATTAAAATCGAGCCCATGGTGTCCTCCTCACAACTTGCTTTCCCACCTATCTTTGTATCGTCAACAAATTTGGCGACGGTACACTCATCCAAGTCATTAATATAGATTGTAAATAGTTGAGGCCCCAGCACTGATCCCTGTGGCACCCCACTAGTTACAGTTTGCCAACCTGAAAATGACCCATTTATCCCGACTCTCTGCTTTCTGTTAGTTAGCCAATCCTCTATCCAGGCTAATATATTACCCCCAGCACCATGAGCTCTTACCTTATGCAGTAACCTTTTATGTGGCACCTTATCGAATGTCATAGAGTCATAGTCATAGAGTTATACAGCACAGAAAGAGGCCCTTCGGCCCATCGTGTCTGCGCCGGCCATCAAGCCCTGTCAATTCTAATCCCATTTTCCAGCACTTGGTCCGTAGCCTTGTATGCTATGGCGTTTCAAGTGCTCATCTAAATGCTTCTTGAATGTTGTGAGGGTTCCTGCCTCTACCACCCTTTCAGGCAGTGAGTTCCAGATTCCAACCACCCCCTGGGTGAAAAAGTTTTTCCTCAAATCCCCTCTAAACCTCCTGCCCCTTACCTTGAAACTATGCCCCCTGGTTATTGACCCCTCTACTAAGGGGAAAAGTTCCTTTCTATCTACCCTATCTATGCCCCTCATAATTTTGTACACCTCAATCAGGTCCCCCCTCAGCCTTCTCTGCTCAAAGGAAAACAACCCCAGCCTGTCCAGTCTCTCTTCATAGCTGAAGCGCTCCAGCCCAGGTAACATCCTGGTGAATCTCCTCTGCACCCTATCCAATGCAATCACATCCTTCCTATAGTGTGGCGACCAGAACTGACACAGTATTCCAGCTGTGGCCTAACTAGCGTTTTGTACAGATCCATCATAACCTCCCTGCTCTTATATTCTAGGCCTCGGCTAATGAAGACAAGTATCCCATATGCCTTTTTAACCACCTTATCTACCTGTCCTGCTGCCTTCAGGGATCTATGCACATGCTCACCAAGGTCCCTCTGATCCTCTGTCCTTCCTAGGGTCCTACCATTCATTATGTATTCCCTTGCCTTGTTAGTCCGCCCAAAATGCATCACCTCACACTTTTCAGGGTTAAATTCCATTTGCCACTGTTCTGCCCATCTGACCAACCCATCTATATCGTCCTGTAGCCTGAGGCTTCCCTCCTCGCTATTTACCACTCCACCAATTTTCGTGTCATCTGCGAACTTACTGATCATACCTCCTACATTCATATCTAAATCATTAATGTACACTACAAACAGCAAAGGACCCAGCACCGATCCCTGCGGTACACCACTGGACACAGGCTTCCAGTCACAAAAACAACCTTCGACCATCACCCTCTGCCTCCTGCCACTAAGCCAATTTTGGATCCAATGTGCCAAATTGCCCTGGATCCCATGGGCTCTTACCTTCTTGACCAGTCTCCCATGCGGGACTTTGTCAAAAGCCTTACTGAAGTCCATGTAGACTACATCAACACACCTAGTCACCCCCTCGAAAAATTCAATCAAATTGGTTAGACATGATCTCCCCCTGACAAAGCCATGCTGACTATCCTTGATTAATCCTTGCCTCTCCAAGTGGAGACTAATTCTGTCCCTCAGAATTTTTCCAATAATTTCCCTACCACTGATGTTAGGCTCACTGGCCTGTAATTCCCTGGTTTATCCCTACTACCCTTCTTGAATAATGGTACTACGTTAGCTGTCCTCCAGTCCTCTGGCACCTCCCCTGTGGCCAGAGAGGTTCTGAAAATTTGTGTCAGAGCCCCTGCAATCTCCTCCCTTGCCTCACACAGCAGCCTGGGATACATCTCGTCTGGGCCTGGGGATTTATCCACTTTTAAGCCCACTAAAACCGCTAGTACCTCCTCCCTCTCAATACCAATTTGTTCAAGTATATCACAATCCCCCTGCCTGATTTCTATGCCTACATCGTCCTTCTCCATCGTGAACACAGATGCAAAATATTCATTTAAAACCTCACCCACATCTTCCGGCTCTACACACAGATTGCCACTTTGGTCCCTAATGGGCCCTACTCTTTCCCTGGTTATCCTCTTGCCCTTAATATACTTATAAAACACCTTGGGATTTTCCTTTATTTTGCCCGCCAGTGTTTTTTCATGCCCCCTCTTCCTCTCCTAATTTCTTTTTTAAGTACCCCCCTGCACTTTCTATACTCCTCTAGCGCTTCCACTGTTTTTAGTCCTTTGTATCTGCCAAAAGCCTCCCTTTTTTTCCTAATCCAATCTTGTATATCCCTTGTCAGCCAGGGTTCCCTGGGCTTGTTGGTCCCACCCTTGACCTTTACGGGAACATGTTGGCATTGTACTCTCTCTATTTCTTTTCTGAAAGACTCCCACTACTCTGATGTGGATTTTCCTACAAGTAGTTGATCCCAGTTCACTTTGGCCAGATCCTGCCTTATCATATTAAAATCGGCCTTCCCCCAATTTAGAACCTTTAGTTCCGGTCCATCTTTGTCCTTTTCCATGACTACCTTAAATCTCACCGAATTATGGTCGCTGTCACCAAAAGGCTCTCCTACTGACACTTCTACCACTTGCCCGGCTACATTCCCTAGAATTAGGTACAGTACCGCCCCCTCTCTTGTAGGCCTTTCTACATGCTGGCTCAAAAAGCTCTCCTGGATGCACTTTAAGAATTCCGCACCCTCTAAGCCTTTCACACTGTGACTATCCCAGTTAATATTGGGGAAGTTGAAATCCCCTACTATTATTACCATATTATTTTTACACTTCTCTGAGATTTGCCTACATATCTGTTCCTCTATCTCCCCCTGACTGTTTGGGGGCCTATAGTACACTCCCAGCAAAGTGCATGCCCCCTTTTTGTTTTTAAGTTCTACCCATATGGCCTCATTAGAGGAACCTGCTAAGATATCATCCCTCCTTACAGCAGTAATTGACTCCTTGATTAATATTGCGACACCCCCACCTCTTTTACACCCCCCTCTGTCTCGCCTGAAGATTCTATACCCCGAAATATTGAGCTGCCAGTCCTGCCCCTCCCTCAACCATGTCTCTGTGATAGCAACAATATCATACTCCCATGTGTTCATCAACACCTTCAATTCATCTGCCTTACTCGCAAGACTCCTTGCATTAAAATAAATGCCATCCAGCCTTGCCATACTCCCTTGTGCCGTTACATATTTACTCTGCCTTCCAGGCTGACTTGTTTTTTCCTCTATATTTGGCTGTGCATCACCCCCTACTATAGCTCCACTCCGTAGCCCATCCCCCTGCCAAGTTAGTTCAAACCCCCCCCAACAGTACTAGCAAACCTCCCCGCAAGGATGTTGGTCCCGTTCCGGTTCAGGTGCAACCCGTCTGACTTGTACAGGTCCCACCTTCCCCAGAAGCAGACCCAGTGATCCAGGAAACTAAAGCCCTCCCTCCTGCACCAACTCTTTAGCCACGCATTCATCTGCTCTATCCTCCTATTCCTATACTCACTAGCACGTGGCACCGGGAGTAATCCAGAGATTACAACCTTTGAGGTCCTGCTTTTTAATCTGCTACCTAGCTCCCTAAATTCTTGTTGCAGGACCTTATCCCTCTTTCTACCTATCTCGTTGGTACCAATGTGAACCACGACCTCTGACTGTTTGCCCTCCCCCTTCAGAATGCCCTGCAGCCGTTCAGTGACATCCTTGACCCTGGCACCAGGGAGGCAACATACCATCCTGGAGTCACGTCTGCGGCCACAGAAACGTCTATCTGTTCCCCTTACGATAGAATCCCCTATCACTATTGCTCTCCCACTCTTTTTCCTCCCCTCCTGTGCAGCTGAGCCACTCGTAGTGCCACGGACTTGGCTCTTGCTGCATTCCCCTGAGAAACCATCTCCCCCAGCAGTATCTAAAACGGAATGCCTTTTGGAAATCCAAATACACTACATCTACTGGTTCCACTTGATCCACCCTGCTCGTTACATACTCAAAGAACTCTAATAAATTTGTCAAACACGATTTCCTTTTCATAAAACTATGTTGACTCTGCTTGATTGTATTATGATTTTCTAAATGCCCTTAATAATGGATTCCAGCATTTTCCCAATGACAGATGTCAGGCTAACTGGCCTATAGTTTCCTGCTTTTTGTCTCCCTCCTTTCTTGAATAGGGGCGTTACATTTGCGGTTTTCCAATCCGCTGGAACCTTTCCAGAATCTAGGGAATTTTGGAAGATTACAACCAATGCATCCATTATCTCTGCAGCCACTTCTTTTAAGACCCTAGGATGCAGGCCATCAAGTCCAGGGGACTCGTCAGCCTTTAGTCCCATTAGTTTGCCTAGTACTTTTTCTCTAGTGATAGTGATTGTTTTAAGTTCCTCCCTCCCTTTTCCCCCTGGATTATCTACTATTATTGGGATGCTTTTAGTGTCTTCTACTGTGAAGACAGATACAAAATATTTGTTCAAAGTCTCTGCCATTTCCTTGTTTCCCATTATTAATTCCCCAGTATCATCCTCTAAGGGACCAACGTTTACTTTAGCTACTCTCTTCCTTTTTATATACTTGTAGAAGCTCTTACTGTGTGTTTTTATATTTCTTGCTAGTTTACTCTCATAATCTATTTTCTCCCTCTTTATTTTTTTTTAGTCATCCTTTGCTGGTTTCTAAAAAATTCCCAATCTTCTGGCCTACCACTAATCTTCGCAACATTGTATGCCTTTTCTTTCAATTTGATACCATCCTTAACTTCCTTAGTTAGCCACGGATGGCTCACCCTTCTCGTAGAGTCTTTCTTTCTCACTGGAATATATCTTTGTCGAGAGTTATGAAATATCTCCTTAAATGTCTGCCACTGCTTATCTACCATCTTACCTTTTAATCTATTTTCCCAGTCCACTTTAGCCAACTGTCTTCATGCTTTTGTAATTGCCTTTATTTAAGTTTAAGACACTAGTTTCAGACCCAAGTTTCTCACCTCAAACTGAATGTGAAATTCTATCATGTTATGATCACTCTTCCCTAGAGGATCTTTTACTATGAGATCATTAATTAATCCTGTCTCATTACACATTACCAGATCTAAAATAACCTGTTCCCTGGTTGGTTCCACCATCCCGAATACACTCTATGAACTTGTCCTCAAGGCTACCTTTGCCAATTTGATTTGTCCAATCTATATGAAGGTTAAAATTGCCCATGAATATCTGGTGAATATAGATCTTACCTCTTGCCATTGACTGGAATGTTCTAGTGTACAATTAAAAAGAATTAGGGAGATGAATCAATCTAAAGTCCCTATTTAAGATGACAGTTTGATTAAACGGGGTGAGGGAGTCAAATCAGTTCAAATACGCAACTCAAGGATAGAGTTCGAGATCCCTTGATAGCTGATCCCTGTCTGGGTAGCCTCCGAGATTTCTGCGCTCCTCCAATTTGCGCCTCTTGCGCCACCTTGATTTCCATCGCTCCACCATTGGAGGCCGTGCCTTCAACTGCCTAGGCTCTAAGCTCTGGAATTCCCACCCTCAACCTCTCCGCCTCTCTACTTCTCACTCCTCCTTTAAGTCGCTCCTTAATACCTACCTCTTTGACCAAGCCTTTGGTCACCTGTCCTTAATTTCTCTTTATGTGGCTCGGTGTCAAATTTTGTCTGATTATGCTCCTGTGAAGTGCCTTGGGACGTTTTACTACATTAAAGGTGCTATATAAATGCATGTTGTTGTTGTAGAAGTGATAGCACTAAATACTACAGAGCTGAATTTGTGCGGGGTGCAGAATGGGAGTAACAATATTTTAGCCCTATCTCCGACTTGCTCTTACATCAAGTGACACCCCGTGTCAGCAGCAAAGCTTCACAACGTTTGCCCTTATAGATTGGTGGTTATTGAAAGAACTTTTGAAGCTGCTCAAGTTAGTCTATTCTGGTTGGTCTCAGACATTATTAAAATGGAGTTTCAAAACTGGTCCCTAACGCAGCATGCAATGCAAACCATCATTTCCACTGCTATGAAATTATAACCTTAAGGGAAAATGTAAATACAAAGAATGTCCAGACCGTACAGTATTAGAATTACACGGAAGATGGTACATTTTATTTAATTTAAACATCAGGGGATTTAATTTTCTCTGTGGCTATTTTTAGCACACTGGTTAAAGCATTCGTGTTAAATCCTAATCTGCACAATTGTAATTTCGTTTTTACCCTGTGCAAAATAAATGAGATAATTACTGTGTTAATTTAACACAAATACATTAACTGGCGCTCTAGAATTAGCACACAGAGGAAATTAAGGCCGCGATTTTGCCGGCGCTCAGAGGGCGGGTTTGGAGACGGGCCAGGAGTGAAAATCTAAATGATTGACGGTGGGTTGCGAAACCGCCGCCATCCCGCCTCCACGCAACTTTGCAAAGTGTCAGGTCTGCGAGTCCCGATCAGACCTGACACCAAGCGGTGGGAGAGGCACATAATCCCATTTTTACAGGCTCTTCCCATTTTACTACATTTTCAACGTGTTGCCCGTAGTGAAACAAACACGCCAGCTGATTGTGCCGGGTTCAGCAACTCGCTGAATTCTTGACAGCTGCACCTGCAGCATAAAAGCGGACCTGTAACATGGCTGACTTTCAGATGCCAGAACTTTGTGTTTTGAGGTTTTGGAACACATTTTGCAGGTCTGTTGAGCTTGTAAGTGTTTAAGCTGAGATCCATATGCGCTGTGACCTCCTTGGAAAACCCTCTCCCCACTTTGACTGAGCACTTATAACACCTATTCCTCAACTGAGATATATACCAGCGGAATGGGAACCATTTACACCCTCTCATCCTGGTCCTCAGAATCGGAGGAAGAGCAGCAGCGGCAGCAGCAGAACCAGGCACACCAGCAGCACCAACAACAGGAGCGCCAACCTCCTCCTCACCCACCTGATGATGCACAGGACAGAGGCTGTCAGCGCGGGGCTGCACCGCGCCGCAGGAGATACCCCCAACACAGGGTTTACAGGCCGAGGATGAGCTTCCTCAACATGAGTGAGCAGCAGTGCCAAAGGAGGCTGAGACTTTTGCGAGAGGTAGTCGCAGACATCTGCACAATGCTGCACCAAGACCTGCAACCCAGAGGAGCGGGTGGACACTCCTTACTAGTGGCTGTCAAAGTCACCACCGCCCTCAACTTCTTTGCCTCAGGTTCTTCCAGGGATCAGCAGCAGACATCAGCGGCATCTCCCAATCGGCCGCACACTCTTGCATCACGCAGGTTACCGATGCCCTCTTTGCAAAGTCGCACAATTACATCCACTTCTCCACAGATGAAGCAAGTGTTACCGTGCGTGCGGTTGGCTTTGCAAATATGGCAGGCTTCCCAAGGGTGCAGGGTGTGGTAGACTGCACACATGTGGCCATCAGGGCACCCCATCACAACCCAGCTGTATTTGTCAACCGCAAGTGCTTCCACTCCCTTAACATCTAGCTGGTGTGTAACCACAGGAAGAACATTATGCATGTTTGCGCCAAGTTCCCTGGCAGTCTACTATGCCTCAGCTGTTCAATTCGTCAACCCAACTTTCCAGATGGCTCCTTGGAGACAAGGGCTATCCCCTGAAGACGTGGCATTTGTAACAAGGTAGATGAGTTGACAGCACAATTAGAAATAAATGTGTATGATCTGATAGCCATACAGAGACATGGTTGCAAGGTGACCAAGGCTGGGAACTGAATATTTAGGGGTATTTGCCATTTCATAAGGATAGGCAGAAAGGGAAAGGAGGTGGTGTAGCTCTGTTAATAAGGGATGAGATCAGTGCAGTAGTGAGAAATGATATTGGCCTAGAAGATCAAGATGTAGAATCAGTTTGGGTGGAGTTAAGAAATAATAAGGGTAAAAAGTCACTGGTGGGAGTGGTCTACAGGCCCCCAAACAGTAGCCACACTGTAGGACAAAGAATAAATCAAGAAATAATAGAGGCTTGTAAGAAAGGTACGGCTATAATCATGGGAGATTTTAATCTTCATATTGATTGGACAAAGCAAATTGGCAAAGGTAGACTTGAGGAAGAGTTCTTAGAGTGTATACAGAATGGTTTCTTGGAACAATATGTTGTGGAACCAACCAGGGGGAAGACTATTTTAAATCTGGTAATGTGTAACGAGGCTGGATTAATTAATGATCTCGAAGTGAAGGATCCTCTTGGGAAGAGTGATCATAGCATGGTAGAATTTCAAATTTAGTTTGAGGGTGAGAAAGCTAGG
The DNA here is from genome assembly GCA_030390025.1 of Squalus acanthias. NCBI lineage: Eukaryota > Metazoa > Chordata > Chondrichthyes > Squaliformes > Squalidae > Squalus > Squalus acanthias. The sequence continues at coordinate 10,967,287 of CM059436.1, read as the reverse complement.
TCTCAAACTAGTGTCCTGAACTTAAACAAAGGTAATTACAAAGGTATGAAGGCAGACTTGGTTAAAGTGGACTGGCAAAATATATTACAGGGTAAGACTGTCGAAAAGCAGAGGCAAACATTTAAGGAGATATTTCATAACTCTCAGCAAAGATATATTCCAGTGAGAAAGAAAGACTCTAAGAGAAGGATGAACCATCCGTGGCTAACTAAGGAAGTAAAGGATGCTATCAAATTGAAAACAAAAGCATACAATGTTGTGAAGAATAGTGAAAGGCCAGAGGATTGGGAAATTTTTAAAAAGCAGCAAAAGACGACTAAAAAAATGATAGAGAGAGAAGATAGCTTATGAGAGTAAGCTAGCAAGAAATATAAAAACAGACAGTAAGAGCTTCTACAGGTATATAAAAAGGAAGAGAGTAGCTAAAGTAAACGTTAGTCCCCTAGAGGATGAGTCTGGGGAATTAATAATGGGAAACTGGGAAATGGCGGAGATTTTGAACAAATATTTTGTATCGGTCTTCAGGGTAGAAGACACTAAAAGCATCCCAATAATGGATAATCAAGGGGCTATTGGGGTGGGGTGGGGGGAACTTAAAACAATCACTATCTCTAGAGAGAAAGTACTAGGCAAACTAATGGGACTAAAGGTGGACAAGTCCCCTGGACCCGATGGCCTGCATCCTAGAGTCTTAAAAGAGGTGGCTGCAGAGATAGTGGATGCACTGGTTGTAATCTACCAAAATTCCCTGGATTCTGGAGAGGTCCCAGCGGACTGGAAAACCCCTATTTAAGAAAGGAGGGAGACAGAAAGCAGGCAACTATCGACTAGTTAGCTTAACATCTGTCATTGGGAAAATGCTGGAATCCATCATTAAGGAAGTGATAGCAGGACATTTAGAAAATCATAATATAGTCAAGCAGAGTCAGCATGGTTTTATGAAAGGGAAATCATGTTTGACAAATTTGCTGGAATTCTTTGAGGATGTAACGAGCAGGGTGGATAAAGGGGAACCAATAGATGTCGTGTATTTGGATTTCCAGAAGGCATTCGATAAGGTGCCACATAAAAGGTTACTGCACAAGATAAGAGCTCACGGGGTTGGGGGTAATATATTAGCATGGATAGAGGATTGGCTAACTAACAGAAAACAGAGAGTCGGGATAAATGGATCATTTTCAGGTTGGCAAACTGTAACTAGTGGGGTGCAACAGGGATCGGTGCAGGGGCTTCAACTATTTACAATCTATATTAATGACTTGGATGAAGGGACCGAGTGCAATGTAGCCAAATTTGCTGATGATACAAAGATAGGTGGGAAAGTAAATTGTGTGGAGGACGCAAATAATCTCCAAAGGGATATAGATAGGCTAAGTGAGTGGGCAAAAATCTGGCAGATGGAGTTTAATGTGGGAAAATGCGAGGTTATCCACTTTGGTAGGAAAAATAAAAAAGCAAATTATTATTTAAATGGGGAGAGATTACAAAATGCTGAGGTACAGAGGGATCTGGGGGTCCTTATACATGCATCGCAAAAAGTTAGCATGTAGGTACAGCAAGTAATTAGGAAGGCAAATGGAATGTTGGCCTTTATTGCAAAGGGAATGGAGTATAAAAGTAGGGAAGTCCTGTTACAACTGTACAGTGCGCTGGTGAGACCACACCTGGAGTACTGCATACAGTTTTGGTCTCCTTGTTTAAGGAAGGATATAATTGCATTGGAAGCAGTTCAGAGAAGGTTCACGAGGTTGATTCCGGAGATGAAGGGGTTATCTTATGAGGAAAGGTTGAGCAGGTTGGGCCTATACTCATTGGAGTTTAGAAGAATGAGAGGGGATCTTATTGAAACATATAAGATTCTGAAGGGGCTTGACAGGGTAGATGCTGAGAGGATGTTTCCCCTCGTGGGGGAATCTAGAACTAGGGGTCATAATTTCAGAATAAGGGGGCACCCATTTAAATCGGAAATGAGGAGGAATTTCTTCTCTGAGGGTCGTGAATCTTTGGAATTCTCTTCCCCAGAGAGCTGTGGAGGCTGGGTCATTGAATATATTTAAGGTGGAGATAGACAGATTTTTGAACGATAAGGGAGTCAAGGGTTATGGGGAGCAGGCAGGGAAGTGGAGTTGAGGCCAAGATCAGATCAGCCATGATCTTATTGAATGGCGGAGCAGGCTCGAGGAGCCAAATGACCTACTCCTGCTCCTACGTCTTATGTTCTGATGTAATGACACCGATGAGGAGGCCATCAAACAAAGCTGAGGAGCGCTACAATGAGAGCCACATTTCCACCAGAAGCATCATAGAGCAAACCATGGGCTTGCTCAAAATGCGATTCAGACGCCTCGGCAGATCTGGTGGAGCCCTACAGTACTCACCAGCCAGGGTCTCCAGAATCATCATGGTCTGCTATGCACTGCACAACATTGCACAGCAGCATGGCTTAGTGCTGCCTGAGGAACAAGTGGCTGAGCGCACAGCCTCCTCGGAAGAGGAGGAGGAGGAGGAAGACCTTGCGGAGGCGGAAGACCTTGCAGAGGTGGATGTGGCCAGTTCCACCAGCACCCGAGCACATTGCTGGCCGTGAGGCAAGGGATGCATTAATCCATGCCAGATTCGCGTAAGTTTACGCAGCAAACACATGTGGCTGCCACATGGAAATGAGTGTCTGGCCGACCTTCATAAAACACCTTACAGCATCTGTACAATAAACTGTGCATTCCTATCATTCTCCTCACCATCACTACAGATGAAAGGCGCCCTGACCCCTCACTGTGACACTTCCATTTCTGAGCACACATAGGCCAACACTTTGAATCTTTGCCATCGCATTTCTTTATTACAGTTGAAATAACGATGAGAATCTTCACTTTGTATTAGATCAAAACACCCAAGTGACTACCCTTGTGACTATTTGTGTGTTAACTTTCTCTTACGCGTGCTTCTACGTGGTGCTTCTGCTGTGGCTTCAACAGATGTAGAGGCACTTTGCTCACTTCCATGCTGCACCTGCTTCGACGCCTTTGGCAGGGTGTCCTCTGGGTTTGGGAGCCTGGCAGGGCTTGGGAATAGTCTGCTCTTCCTGCAGCTGTGCAGGGGCTGAGACGGCCATCTCAGTTGGGTGAGGAATCTGGGGCTCTGACCGAGGGCTCCACAGTGGCATGGGAGTGTGAGCGCTTGGAGAGGAGCCCCACTTCCTTATTGTCGACCACCACCATCCCTCTCATGGGTCGCCCGCACTTCACTGCTAGCAAGTAGCTGGAGAGCACCTTGCTGCGCATCAGTGGGGCCATGAGGACCCGTCTCTGTACTGACAGTCCTCATAACAGGGACATCCATGCACCTCTGGTTTCTCTCCTCAATAGATGCCCATCTATCCTCCATAGCAGACCACCTATTTAGAAGAGTCACCATGCTCATTTGAGTCTAGTGATTTATGTCCTCCATGGAGGTTGCCATCCTTTCCATGGCGGCACCTACATTCACCATTGAGTGCACCACCGCATTGCTCATGTTTGACATGGACTCCTCCATTCTCTGCACACTCGCAGTTACCGTGGATGAAAACCCTGTCAGAGACTCCTGCATTTGTTCCTGGAGTTCCAGCATTGCTCCTCTTTCAGAGGCACAGCTTCTACATGCAACTGAGCAGAGCTAGGAGCGTCCTGCGACCTCCGACAAGGACTCTCCACTTCTGTCCCTGTCTCCACCATCTGCTGATGCTCACTTGTGAGCTGTGATACACCAGGTGACAACACTAATCTATCTCGCGAATGACCCACTGAGGTGTGCGTCTCTGCGCTGGTGCTGGGTGCGCTGAGTCCTGGTGACGCTGCTCCCTCAGAGTTTGCAGCTTCCTCTGAAGAATCTTGTGGCTCTTCCTCCTGGACAGTGGGGAGGGAGGTTCTCGATGGTCCTGTGGGGGAGTAAAGGCATGAGTTAGACATGTGATATTAACATAGCAGACACATTCCATTGTGCAGATGATCAGAACTCAATCTGTATGAACATCAGATGCCATATCAGTCACTTATGCAATCTAAATGAGAGGGTTGCAAATCTATTCTGTCACCAGCTTGCTGTACTGCGCCCGTCTCCCCGTCCCCCACTTCCAGCTCCTCAGCACCTCCGACGATCTCGATAGCAGCATCCTCAGCGGTGGTCAAGTGCGCCATGGAAGGTGGGCCTCCTCCTGTCCTCCCCCTCTCCCTCTTATTGTGGGTTCTCTTTTCCTGCAATGAGGGACACAAGTGGCGTTTGAGCGAGAATGTTGGAGTGAGTGTAGAGAATCCATAGCATAGATGCTTAGAGGGAGACAAAGATGGAGTGAGGTGCCAATACCAAGGGTCCTCCCTGTGCGTTGTTAGTTATTGTCATTGTATAACAGTGAGAGCGAATGTGAGGGGTGCAGAGTAGAATGGTGGAGTGATTCTGTACATAGAGAGAGAGGGATGGTTAAGGGTGCAAGGGATGTAAGGGTAAATTGGGATGTGCAGGAGTAGGTTGACAATGCAGAGTGATGGTGATGAGAGGAGATGGGGAACAGATTGAAGGTAAGTGTGATATTATACTCACTTTTGCTGAGCGTAGCAGATCATTGAACCCTTTCCTGCACTGAACCCAGGTGCGTGAACACAAAGACCTGGCGCTCACCTCCTCAGCAATTTGCAGCCAGCCTGCCTTGGTTTGCTGCGGAGGCTTCCTCCGTCCTTTGGAGGGGAACAGAACCTCTTTGCGCCCTCTTGCTCCCACCACAAGAGCATGGAGGGAGTCATCATCGAATCTTGGAGAGGCCTTTGCTCTTGAAGCAGTCATCTCGCTATCTGCCACACTGAGAAGCATCAGAATATGAATGAAACACCAAGGCTGCATGGGCCCCTTAAATGCAGCTGGATGGAAGACGTCAGCAGAGGCGAGCAGCACACGCGAACCCACTGATTGGGCCGGGTAACGCGCACGACGCCCAGTTAAGGGAAAATTGTTCATTCAGAGTGGCTGAAACCGGCAGTGGGACCGGAACCCGCTGACCAGCCAACCTGACTCCCGCCCGCCACCGATGGTAAAATCGCGGCCTAAGCGCCTTGAGGTCCTGTATAATTTTGTGTCACCAACCTTAATAATCTGTGCGATCTCATACCGTTGAAGATCCCAGAACATTTATTCTTGAAAAAGAAGGCTGTGGGGTGACCTAATAGAGGTCTTTAAAATTATGAGAGGTTTTGATAGAGTGGATACAGAGAGAGTGTTTCCACTTGTGGGGAAGAGCATAACTAGAGGCCATCAATATAAGACAGTCACCAAGAAATCCAATAGGGAATTCAGAAGAAATTTCTTTTCCCAGAGAGTGGTGAGAATGTGGAACTCGCTGCCACAGGGAGTGGTTGAAGTGAATAGTATCGATGCATTTAAGGGGAGGCTGGACAAAGTATATGAGGGAGAAGGGAATAGAGGGTTACGCTGACAGATTTAGATGAGGAAAGACGGGAGGAGGCTCGAGTGGAGCATGGACTGGTTGGGCCGAACGGCCTGTTTCTGTGCCGTATATCCGATGTAAGCCTATGAACAAGAGCAGGGATTTCTCCCGGTGTTCTGGCCAACATTCTTCCCTCAGCCAATACCATCACGGAGGGGGCGGTGGTAGGAAAGCTACAATTGGAATGAGGGACTTCAGTTATGTGGAGAGACTTAGAGAAGCTGGGATTGTTCGCCTTAGAGCACAGAAGGCTAAGGGGAAATTTAGTAGAGGGGCTTAAAATGATGAGTGGTTTTGATTGAGTGAACATGGAGAAACTGTTTCCAGTGGCAGGAGGGTCGGTAACCAGAAGACACAGATTTACAGTGATTGGCAGAAGAGCCAGAGGGGAGTTGAGGAGAATTTTTTTACTCGGCGAGGTGTGATGATCTGGAATGCACTGCCTGAAAGGGTGGTGGAAGTAGATTCAATAGTCATTTTCAAAAGGGAATTGGATATATACTTGAAAAGAAGAAAATTGTAGGGCCATGGGAAAGAGCAGGGGAGTGGGACTAATTTGTTAGCTCTTTCAGAGAGCCGACACAGGCACGAAGGGCCGAATGTCCTCCTTCTGTGCTGTATGATTCTATGGGCTGGATTTTGCCAATGGGGAGCTTTTGGAGGCGGGACTCCCACTTGTCGGGTTTCAGTCCCGCCTCCATCAACTTCTGGCCAACCCACGCTATTTTCCCTTGATTGACCTTGTTAAGCCAGCCCAGCGGGCTTAGCAGGCCAATTAAGGGAAAGCTGGTTACGTCAGCGTATGACGTTTCATCTGTCAAACATTTTTGACAGATGAATTGTCATCGTTTGACAGCTCTGTGAAGCTGCCAAACACTGACATTCTCTGTAGTTTGATGAGTTCTTGAATTCAAGACTCATCAAACCTCTTTCTTTTGCAGAAATGAGATGGTTGTTGCATTGGAGAATGCAACGGCCATCTGTCATCTCTGCCGCGGAGATGCGAGACTCTCCGCATCCCCAACTCTTGAAGCCTGCAGGAAGAAACAAAGGTAAGTAAACTTTTTCTAAACACTTTCCACTTACCTCAGATACTCACCTCTTCACATTTGCACCCATCACTTACCTTCACAGCGCACTTTTGCACCCTTCCGACCCCCGCAGGCCCACTACTCGCCTCGGTGGCCCTGGCGGGGTTCGCAGCCTTCGGGAAGCCCGCACTTGTGTGGGTAAAATGGGGATAATCCTCTTATCTGCCTGTTAACTACCTGTTAACAGGCAGATAAGTGGCACTAATCCCCTTCCCGCCTCCAAGGAGACGGGATCCGGTGCGGGACGGCTACCCGCCTCCTGGCAAGATGGCACGGAGGCGGGTTGGGGGCGGGTTGAGCACCCGCCCCCAGATTCTGCCATTTTCCCGGCAGTCCCGCCTCCCCAGGGCTGGCAAGATCCTGCCCTTGATTCTGTGATAATTGGCCTCAGCACCCCTGGGTTAGAGAAGGGAAAATCAGTCAAGTTTCCTGCTCCTGATTTCCAGCCAGCTGGAAAGTGTGCACTGAGGCGAGAACAGGATTGGGCTTTACTGTGATGCCCCGTGTAGTTGAATAGCCCGCCAACACTCACTGACAAGGCACACATGCGAATAATGGCTACTCAGGCACAGCACCAGATGGTGGCAGATACCCACGGTGCTGCACCCCAGCAAAGAGTCAGCGCCTTCAGGAGAGAGGAAAACTGGTGAGAGGAGAATGTCTGATCTGACGGCGATAAAAGGCAGCATATTGATCACCCTGTACGGTTAGAGACGAAGCGTAGGACATTCTGAACAACAGTAATGTGAAAAGGCGAGAATTTAGTCTCAACCCTGACTCCTGGGTCGAAGAGGAGAACCCTCGTGGAAATTCTCCGCACCCCCCAATCCCTTTTATAAATCTTTGCAAGAGGAGAGAAGGACTTACAATGGTCTTACAAGAAATAATAGACCAAAAGTGCCATTTGTGTAAAAGTGAGGACTAAGTTCAGTCAGACGGCACTCTGATTTTAAGCAATGTGCTGTTGAACAGACTGCATTCTCTGCTTGGAAGATGTTGTATTTACCTCCCTCTCCCTTGCTGAAGGTAAGGAGCCACCCTTGGGTATGGTTCCACAGTCGCTGGTCACCTTCGGGTACTTGGCCTGCACAGCAATCCTCCTACTCAACCATGGGGGGCTTCACAGCTGAGCCTCACGTTGTCCGCACTTGCTATCCACCAAAGATTACAAAAGTAGAGTCATAGAGTCATACGGCACAGAAGGCGGCCATTCGGCCCATTGAGTCCGTGCCGGCTCTCTGTAGAGCAATCCAGTCAGTCCCATTCCCCCGCTCTATCCCCATAGCCCTGCAAGTTTATTTCCCTCAAGTGCCTATCCAGCCTCCCCTTGAAAACATTGAGTGTCTCCGCTTCCACCACTTCCGTCAGCAGCGAGTTCCAGGTCTCACCACTCGCTGCGTAAAAAAGTTTTTCCTCACGTCCCCCCCGTATCTCTTGCCCAAAACCTTAAATCGGTGTCCCCTCATCCTTGTACCATAAACTAGTGGGAACAGCCTTTCCCCATCTAGCCTATCCAAACCCGTCATAATCTTGTACACCTCTATCAAATCACCACTCAACCTCCTTTGCTCTAATGAAAACAAATCCAGCTTCTCCAGCCTGTCCTTGTAGCTAAGATCCCCCAATTGCTGTGGGTATGAATTCGAGCAGCCGCAAATCTGATGCAGATTCCTTACCTTTGCCCCAGCCAGCCTTTTTGGTTAAAGTTGTTTCTTTTCGATTCCCCTGCACCTAGCACCATTTCCTGCCCATCTGACAATGTTAGTCAGCAATTAGGAAATGTGGAAATGTGGTCTGGGTCGACCTCCCCCTCCTTCTCCTTCCTTCCCCAAATGGCCAGGCTTAGATCAGGAATTCACCGTACGGGGAATCAGGGTACAAATTAATATCAGTTTTATGTTGGAATATACCTGCTGGGCTGTTGAACTAGTTCAAAGAACCTGAAGTCACTTTAAAAATTGTGACTGATCTTGTTGCATCTTGCTGTAGGACGCACAAGATCACAACATCCCAAGGCAGGTTGAACCATTTAGCGGAAGTCTTACTCTGCATTTGAAACGCGTCCAGCACTAACAGTGGATGTAAAGAGCAGAAAATGTTCCGTTCTCAGGGACTAATATAATTCGCCAATATGAGCAACAAAAAAATTCATCAAATTTTAATTTACACAAAAATAAGACTCCCAGGATTCACTGTCAACTCCTGGAATAGAAGGACCTTATCCCATTTGATCTCATCCTTTCAAAATACTAAACTCATCATTTTTTCAGTACAGCATCCAACAGTTTCTTAAATGAGTCCAGTCCTGGCAAACCATGCCAGCTGTTAATCACCCTCTGTGTAAAGAAAGACTTTCTGGCATCTGTCCTAATCTTACCATTCACATCTCTGAGCCGGTGCCCACTTGTCCTTCTGCCCTGGTATATCTGAAAGTATTGTTTCAGGTTATCTTTTCTCTATCCTCTTAAGTATCTTACATAAGGTCCCCTCTGAGTCCTCCCATTTTCAGGCTGAAGGGTCCTTGCTTATCTATTTGTCCCTTATAACACAGGGGATCTGTGCAGGGAAACAGAGGAAAGGGAAGCAAGGATAGAAGCAAAAGACAGGAAGGAGAAAAGCAAAAGTGGAAGGCAGAGAAATCAAGGGTGTAAATCAAACAGGGCTACAGTAAATAATAATTCTAAAAGGACTAAGAGTGCTAAAAAAAAACAAGCCTGAAGGCTTTGTGTCTTAATGCGAGGAGCATTCGTAATAAGGTGGATGAATTAGCTGCGCAAATAGATGTAAACGGATATGATATAATTGGGATTACGGAGACATGGCTCCAGGGTGACCAAGGCTGGGAGTTCAACATCCAAGGGTATTCAATATTCAGGAAGGACAGACAAAAAGGAAAAGGAGGTGGGGTAGCATTGCTGGTAAAAGAGGAGATTAACACAATAGTAAGGAAGGATATTAGCTCTGATGATGTGGAATCTGTATGGGTAGAGCTGAGAAATACCAAGAGGCAGAAAACGTTAGTAGGAGTTGTATACAGACCCCCAAACAGTAATGCTGAGGTTGGGGATGGCATTAAACGGGAAATTAGAGACGCGTGCAATAAGGGCACAGCAGTTATCATGGGTGACTTTAATCTACATATAGATTGGGCTAACCAAATTAGTAACAATACTGTGGAGGAGGAATTCCTAGAGTGTATACGGGATGGTTTCCTGGACCAACATGTCGAGGAACCAGCTAGAGATCAGGCCATCTTAGACTGGGTATTATGTAATGAGAAAGGATTAATTAGCAATCTTGTTGTGCGAGGCCCCTTGGGGAGGAGCGATCATAATATGATAGAATTCTTCATTAAGATGGAGAGTGAAGTAGTTGACTTAGAGACTAGGGTCCTGAATTTAAATAAAGGAAACTATGATGGTATGAGGCGCGAGTTGGCTAGGATGGATTGGGGAGCGTTACTTAAAGGGTTGACGGTGGATAGGCAATGGCAAACATTTAAAGATCGCATGGATGAACTACAGAATTTGTTCATCCCTGTTTGGCATAAAAATAAAACAAAAAAGGTGACTCAACCGTGGCTAACAAGGGAAATTAGGGATAGCATAAGATTCAAGGAGAGGACATATAAATTGGCCAGAAAAAGCAGCAAACCTGAGGATTGGGAACAGTTTAGGATTCAGCAAAGGAAGACAAAGGGATTAATTAAGAGGGGGGAAATAGAATATGGAGTAAGCTTGCAGGGAACATAAAAACTGACTGTAAAAGCTTCTATAGATATATGAAGAGAAAAAGATTGGTGAAGTCAAGCGTAGGACCCTTGCAGTCAGAATCAGGGGAATTTATAATGGGGAACAAAGAAATGGCTGATGAATTAAATACATACTTTGGTTCTGTCTTCACAAAGGAGGACACAAATAACCTCCCAGAGATGTTGGGGAACATAGGGTCTAATGAGAGGGAGGAATTGAATGAAATCAGTATTTGTAGGGAAATGGTGTTAGGGAAATTGACGGGATTGAAGGCCGATAAATCCCCAGGGCCTGATAATCTACATCCTAGGGTACTTAAGGAAGTGGCCCTAGAAATAGTAGATGCATTGCTGGTCATCTTTCAAAATTCTATAGACTCTGGAACAGTTCCCATGGATTGGAGGGTAGCTAATGTAACCCCACTATTTAAAAAAGGTGGTCGAGAAAAAACGGGGAATTATAGCCTGTCATTGGTAGTGGGGAAAATGCTAGAGTCCATTATAAAAGATGTAATAGCAGAGCACTTGGAAAACAGTGACAGGATCGGACAAAGTCAACATAGATTTACAAAAGGTAAATCATGCCTGACTAATCTACTGGAATTTTTTGAGGATGTAACTAGTAGAATAGATAAGGGAGAACCAGTGGATGTGGTGTATTTGGACTTTCAGAAGGCTTTTGATAAGGTCCCGCATAAGAGATTAGCGTGCAAAGTTAAAGCACCTGGGATTGGGGGTAAGGTACTGATTTGGATAGAGAACTGGTTGGCAGACAGGAAGCAAAGAGTTGGAATAAACGGGTCTTTTTCCGAGTGGCAGGCAGTGACTAGTGAGGTACCGGAGGGATCGGTGCTAGGACCCCAGCTATTCACAATATATATTAATGATCTCGACGAGGGAACTAGATTTAATATCTCTAAGTTTGCAGACGACACAAAGCTGGGTGGGTGTGTGTGCTGTGAGGAGGATGCAGAGAAACTCCAGGATGATTTGGACAGGTTGGGTGATTAGGCAGATGCATGGCAGATGCAGTATAATGTGGATAAATGCGAGGTTATCCACTTTGGTGGCAAAAACAGGAAGACAGATTATTATCTGAACGCCAATAGATTGGGAAAAGGGGAAGTGCAACGAGATCTGGGTGTCCTTGTGCACCAGTCGCTGAAGGTAAGCATGCAGGTGCAGCAGGCGGTTAAGAAGGCAAATGGTATGAAAGAAAGAAGGAAGGAAAGAAAGAAAGAAGGAAAGAAAGAAAGAAGGAAAGAAAGAAGGAAGGAAAGAAAGAAGGAAGGAAAGAGAAAGAAGGAAGAAGGAAAGAAAGAAGGAAGGAAAGAGAAAGAAGGAAAGAAGGAAGGAAAGAAGGACGGAAAGAAAGAAGGAAAGAAAGAAGGAAAGAAAGAGAAAGAAGGAAAGAAGGAAGGAAAGAAAGAAGGAAAGAAAGAAGGAAGAAGGAAAGAAAGAAAGAAGGAAGGAAAGAAAGAAGGAAGAAGGAAAGAAAGAAAGAAGGAAGGAAAGAAAGAAGGAAAGAAAGAAGGAAGAAGGAAAGAAAGAAGGAAGGAAAGAAAGAAAGAAGGAAGGAAAGAAGGAAGGAAAGAAAGAAAGAAAGAAAGAAGGAAAGAAAGAAGGAAGAAGGAAAGAAAGAAAGAAAGAAGGAAAGAAAGAAGGAAGAAGGAAGGAAAGAAAGAAGAAAGAAGAAAGAAAGAAAGAAAGAAAGAAAGAAAGAAAGAAAGAAAGAAGGAAGAAGGAAAGAAAGAAAGAAAGAAGGAAAGAAAGAAGGAAAGAAAGAAGGAAAGAAAGAAGGAAAGAAAGAAGGAAAGAAAGAAGGAAGAAGGAAAGAAAGAAAGAAGGAAAGAAAGAAGGAAAGAAAGAAGGAAAGAAAGAAGGAAAGAAAGAAGGAAGAAGGAAAGAAAGAAAGAAAGAAGGAAAGAAAGAAGGAAAGAAAGAAGGAAGAAGGAAAGAAAGAAAGAAAGAAAGAAGGAAGAAGGAAAGAAAGAAGGAAGGAAAGAAAGAAGGAAGAAGGAAAGAAAGAAGGAAAGAAAGAAGGAAGAAGGAAAGAAAGAAGGAAAGAAAGAAGGAAAGAAAGAAGGAAGGAAAGAAAGAAGGAAGAAGGAAAGAAAGAAGGAAAGAAAGAAGGAAGAAGGAAAGAAAGAAAGAAAGAAGGAAAGAAAGAAGGAAGAAGGAAAGAAAGAAGGAAGGAAAGAGAAAGAAGGAAAGAAGGAAGGACAGAAGGAAAGAAAGAAGGAAGGAAAGAAAGAAGAAGGAAAAAAGGAAAGAAAGAAAGAAGGAAAGAAAGAAGGAAAGAAAGAAGGAAGAAGGAAGAAGGAAAGAAAGAAGGAAGGAAAGAAAGAAGGAAAGAAAGAAGAAGGAAAGAAAGAAGGAAAGAAAGAAGGAAGGAAAGAAAGAAAGAAGGAAAGAAAGAAGGAAGGAAAGAAGGAAGAAGGAAAGAAAGAAGGAAGGAAGGAAAGAAGGAAGGAAAGAAAGAAGGAAAGAAAGAAGGAAGAAGGAAGAAGGAAAGAAAGAAAGAAGGAAAGAAAGAAGGAAAGAAAGAAGGAAAGAAAAGAACGAAGGAAAGAAAGAAAGAAGGAAAGAAAGAAGGAAGGAAAGAATGAAAGAAAGAAGGAAGGAAAGAGAAAGAAGGAAAGAAAGAAGGAAAGAAAGAAGGAATGAAAGAAGGAAAGAAAGAAGGAATGAAAGAAGGAAAGAAAGAAGGAAAGACTTTCATTTATATAATGCCTTTCATGATCTCAGGACGTCCCAAGGCGCTTTACAGCCAATGTAGTACTCTTGAAGTGTTGCCACTATTGTAATGTGGGAAAAATGGCAGCCAATTTGCGCACAGCAAGCTCCCACAAACAGCACTGTGATAATGAGCAGATAAACTGTTTTTAGGGACTACTATTGTATTCCACACCTTAATAAGCAAAGACAGAATGTAACAAAGTGTCCATGAAATGAATGGTGGATGGGACATGTTAAATTCTAAAGCCAAAGAAGTGGGTGCTGCACGATTGAGAGTCATCCTTTGAACATCAAAGGAACCACTTTCCTGCTGCAAACAGTGGCACTGCGTGGCTCCAAACTCTGTTGAAAATGTTCTATTTTGTTTAACTGTAGGCTGGCAATCATCTACCTTTGCAGTAATGTTACAGTCTCCTTATAAGGAGCATCTCGGTAGAAATTATTTAATTTTTTTGTTCCAGCTCCCATTGGAAGGCAGGGAAGAGTTAGGCTCCTTTTAGGTCACATGACTACACGTTAGCCAGTCACGGTCACGAACAGATCCCAACTGGGCGCCATATCAGCCGAGGAGTCGCGCACTTCACAGCTTTCACAACTTTTTAAAAACAGCCGCACTGGTGCGTCTCTTTGTCTTTTTCACATGGCATGGGGATCACGTCCTCAGTGCTGAGACCATGTCAGATCATAAGAGGGATGTACGTGCACAATAAGCACTGAGAAGCTGACAGATGGCCCACCTGAATAAAAAGGGGGAATTTGAAAAATGTTCCATCAAAGCGTTGGAAATACCACTCGAGCCATAGATGAATAAGGGATGATCTAATTGAGGTGTTTAACATAATTAAAAGGAGTTGATAGGGTAGATAGAGAGAAACTATTTCCTCTGGTGGTGGCGTCCAGAACAAGGAGCCTTAACCTTCAAATAAGAGCTCGGCCTTTCAGGGTTGATGTCAGGAAGCACTTCTTCACACAAAGGGTAGTGGAAATCTGGAACTCACTCCCCCAAAAAGATGTTGAGGCTGGGGATCAACTGAAAATGTCAAAATCTGAGATTGATAGATTCTTTTTAGGCAAGAGTATTAAGGGATAAAGAACCAAGGCAGGTAAATGGAATCAAGATACAGATCAGCCATGGTCTCATTGAATGGTGGAACAGGCTCGAGGGGTTGAATGGCCTACTCCTGTTTCTATGTTCCTATAAGACTACTCAATCTCCCATACCATTGCACCCAGGTAGTCAAGACCAATTTAATTTTAATGAATTCATTCTTGGGATATGGGCGTCTGATTTTTCTCAGGATGGACACCTGACACACTTCAGCGCACCAGACATCTACCCAGCATATTCACGGCGCCTTTCAGTGAACATTGATAACATTCAGCAAAAGTTTCTAGAGCACACTGCCCCTAACGGACCGATAATTTCAGAGTTCATGGCTTGTATTGCCTTATTTTCACAAGATTACTGTACAGGCTCTGCACCTGGTCTACGTGTCTGAGCACCAACCAAACACGTGGTTCTTGGTTTCCATTCTTTCCCTCTCCATTCACGCCTCCTGTGTTTAGGCAATGTTCCCAATAAGGAGGATACATGCCAATTGTCAGCTGACCTTCGACCTTTTAACCCGTGTCAGTTTGTCAGCATTTTACAAGAAAAATCTGCTTTTTTATCCACTGGGATGGTCGGTATCAACCAATCACATTTTTTTTTAAATTATTCGTTCCTGGGATGTGGGCGGCGCTGGCAAGGCCAGCATTTATTGCCCATCCCTAATTGTCCTTGAGAAGGTGGTGGTGAGCCGCCTTCTTGAACCGTTGCAGTCCGTGTGCTGTTAGGGAGGGAGTTCCAGGATTTTGACCCAGCGATGATGAAGGAACGGCGATGTATTTCCAAGATGGTGTGTAACTTGGAGGGGAACTTGCAGGTGATGGTGTTTCCATGCGCCTGCTGCCTTTGTCCTTCTAGGTGGAAGAGGTTGCGGGTTTGGGAGGTGCTGCCGAAGAAGTATTGGCGAGTTGCTGCAGTGCATCTTGTAGATGGTACACACTGCAGCCACGGTACGCCGGTGTTGGAGGGAGCGAATGTTTAAGATGGTGGATGAGGTGCCAATCAAACGGGCTGCTTTGTCCTGGATGGTATCGAGCTTCTTGAGTGTTGGAGCTGCACTCATCCAGGCAAGTGGAGAGTATTGCATCATGTCCTGACTTGTGACTTGTAGATGGTGGAAAGGCTTTGGGGAGTCAGGAGGTGAAACACATGCTGCAGAATACCCAGCCTCTGACCTGCTCTTATTGCCACAGTATTTATGTGGCTGGTCCAGTTAAGTTTCTGGTCATTGGTTACCTCCAGGATGTTGATGGTGGGGGATTCGTGATGGTAATGCCGTTGAATGTCAAGGGGCAGTGGTTAGACTCTCTCTTGTTGGAGATAGTCATTGCTTGGCAGTTGTGTGGCGTCCAGGTCTTGCTGCATTCGGGCATGGACTGCTTCATTATCTGAGGAGTTGCGAATGGAACTGAACATTGTGCAATCATCAGCAAACATCCCCACTTCTGACCTTATGATGGAGGAAAGGTCATTGATGAAGCACCTGAAGATGGTTGGGGCTAGGACACTGCCCTGAGGAATTCCTGCAGTGATGTCCTGGGGCTGAGATGATTGACCTCCAACAACTACAACCATCTTCCTTTGTGCTAGGTATGACTCCAGCCAGTGGAGAGTTTTCCCCCCGATTCCCATTGACTTCAATTTAACTAGGGCTCCTTGATGCCACACTCGATCAAATGCTGCCTTGATGTCAAGGGCAGTCACTCTTACCTCTGGAATTCAGCTCCTTTGTCCATGTTTGGACCAAGGCTGTAATGAGGTCGGGAGCCGAGTGGTCCTGGTGCAACCCAAACTGGGCTTCAGTGAGCAGGTTGCTGGTGAGTAAGTGCTGTTTGATAGCACTGTCAACGACACCTTCCATCACTTTGCTGATGATTGAGAGTAGACTGATGGGACGGTAACTGGCCGGACTGGATTTGTCCTGCTTTTTGTGGACAGGACATACCTGGGCAGTTTTCCACTTTGTCGGGTAGATGCCAGTTTTGTAGCTGTACTGGAACAGCTTGGATAGAGGCTCGGCTAGCTCTAGAGCACGACAGCCGGGATGTTGTCGGGGCCCATAGCCTTTGCTGTATCCAGTGCGCTCAGCCATTTCTTGATATCACGTGGAATGTATCGAATTGGCTGAAGACTGGCTTCTGTGATGGCAGGGACCTTAAGAAGGAGGCTGATATGGATCATCCACTCGGCACTTCTGGCTGAAGATGGTCGCACGTAGTCCTGTGTTGCAGCTTCCCCAGGTTGGCACCTCATTTTTAGGTACGACTGGTACTGCTCTTGGCATGCTCTTCTACACTCCTCATTGAACCAGGGTTGGTCCCCTGGCTTGATGGTAATGGTAGAGCGAGGGATATGCCGGGCCATGAGGTTACAGATTGTGGTGGAATACAATTCTGCTGCTGCTGATGGCCCACAGCGCCTCATGGATGCCCAGTTTTGAGCTGCTAGATCTGTTCTGAATCTATCCCATTTAGCACGGTGGTAGTGCCACACAACACGATGGAGGGTGTTCTCAGTGCGAAGACGGGACTTCGTCTCCACAATGACTGTGCGGTGGTCACTGCTACCACTGCTGTCATGGACAGATGCATCTGCGACAGGTACCTTGGTGAGGACGAGGTCAAGTAGGTTTTTCCCCTCGTGTTGTTTCTCTCACCACCTGCCACAGGCCCAGTCTGACAGTTATGTCCTTCAGGACTCGGCCAGCAGTGGTGCTAGGGAGCCACTCTTGGGACATTGAAGTCCCCCACCCAGAGTACCTTCTGTGCCCTTGCTACCCTCAGTGCTACTTCCACATGGTGTTATACTGATTCATCAGCTGAGGGAGGGCAGCTGGTAATCAGCAGAAGGTTTCCTTGCCCATGCTTGACCTGAAACTTCAGGGGGTCTGGAGTTAATGTTGAGGACTCCCAGGGCCACTCCCTACTGACTGAATACCATTGTGCCACCACCCCTGATGGGACAGGACGGTGATGGAGGAGTCTGGTACATTGGCTTGAAGGTATGATTCTGTGAGTATGACTATGTCAGGCTGTTGACCAGTCTGTGGGACAGCTCTCCCAGTTTTGGCACAGTTCCCCAGATGTTAGTGAGGCGGTCTTTGCAGGGTCGATTGAGCTGGGTGTGCTGTTGCCTTGTCCAAAGCCGGTGCCTAGGTCAATGCCGGGTGGTCCATCCAGTTTTATTCTTATCATTGCTTTTCATAGCGGTTTGTTACAACTGAGTGGCTTGCTAGGCCATTTCAGAGAGCAGTTAAGAGTCAACCACATTGCTGTGGGTCTGGAGTCACATATAGGCCAGATGAAAGATTTGCTCATTAGTGAACCAGATGGATTTTTACCACAATCCGATAGTTTCATGGTTTATTTTCCAGATTTATATAATTGACTGAATTTAAATTCCCCAGCTGGCCGTGGTGGGATTTGAACTCATATCTCCAGATCTGTAGTCCAGGCCTCTAGGATTACTGGTCCAGTAACATAACCACTATGCTACCATTCCCGTGATTAGCTGGATGTTGGAACCGAAGGCTGTTAGAAGCATTCAATCAATGAAACTTTACTTTTTTTCGCACTGTGAGGTCACGATTTTTCCCTACCTCGGCAGGTCCATGGCGGGCGACATCGGTGGAAGGTCCCGACCCCGCTCCTGTCTCCATCCGGGCCTCCAACATAACTTTCCCCTGATTGGGCTTGTTAAGCCCGCCCAGCGAGTTTCCCGGACAATTGAAGGAAGCGGGTCTGATGACGTCATTTGATGACGCATCATCAGCCGGTTTCCTTAAAGGGACCATGCGCAAATTTACTTTGACAGTTCTGCTGTCAGTGTTCTACAGCATTGAGGTGCTGCAAACACTGACAAGCACTGCACAAAGGTGCACGGCTGCACCCATGCTCTCCCATGACTCCCTCCATATGCGAGTCACAGCACACAGGGAGGCCCTCTTCCCTTCCAATGGGTGGAAGAGACCTCCCCAGGAGACCAACGCAGTCTGGTTGCACATTGCACAGGAGGGCACAAGCAGGGATGTCGTCAGGAGGACCAGGCTGCAGTGGCGCAAACCTTTCAATGATCTCATTAGATCACGAAATGTTACTGCAAAGCCTCACTCAACCTCATCCTGCTGTGCCACTCATCACATCCCCACACTCTGCCTTCCCTACCCTACTCCTGCACATCCTTACTCACACCAACTTTCCTTGCACCTCCACCCATCCCTCTCTATCTACATTATCACTTCCCCATCTCACTAGCCACTCCTCCTACTCACTCTCATCCGAGTGCAATCATACCAACTAACAACACACAAGGGTAGGCACTTGTGTGTTTTAGCCAATGTTCATGTGAAGTTTCTGTTAATGTGCTGTCAAACATTGAAATCTTTATTTTCAACACTTTGCCTTCTTGGATAGATCTGTGTGCACCTTTTGAAGTGGCTTAGTGAGTTGTAGTGAATGGTGAGACATAAGGGTACCTCCCCGCCCCCCCCCCCGCAATACTGATGAGTATGAAAGGAATGGCTTGACATTGTAGGGATGCTTTATGGTGTTGGTGTGGGGTGGTGCCAACCTAGCGCATCATTTGGCAGCCAGGGTGTACAGCGTCAAGTGAACTAAATGTGGCCATGGTGAGGGCATCCCTGGCATCCCAGGCAGCAATGTGGTCGGGTGCTGATGCCCTGTGTCCTGTGCAGCATCAGGTGATTGTGGAGAAGGTTGGTGTGGTTGTTGGTGCTGCTGGTGTGCCCGGTGATGCTGGTTGTTAAGCTGGTTGTTGGGGCTGATCGTGGTCAGATTCTGAGGACCAAGGTGAGAAAGTATAAAGTGCGCCCATGCTGATGGAATAGAGGGCAGGTGAAGTAGAGATGACAGAAGCGATCTGTCAATGGTGGGAGAAGTAATGAGGTCAGACTGCATGGAGACTTGTGTAAAGACTTGCAGCATTCTGAATCTGTAGTGGTTTCTGACACGCTCACAATTTCCGGGATTTTTACTGCCGACCCGCCCCCAAACCCGCACGCTCAGCAACGGGAAAATTTCGACCACTCCATTCCTGTTACCCTGATAATTTATTTTTATTTTTCATCATCAACAACAATTTACTCACCCTTATTTACTAATGTCCTCGCCCCTCCCTATCTCTGTAACCTTCTCCAGCCCCACAACCCTCCGAGATCTCTGCGCTCCTCCAATTCTGGCCTCTTGCGCACCCCCAATTTTAATTGCTCCACCATTGGCGGCCATGCCTTCAGCTGCCTGGGCCCCAAGCTCTGGAATTCCCTCCCTAAATCTCTCTGCCTCTCTACCACTCTCTCCTCCTTTAAGACGCTCTTTAAAACTCTACCTCTTTCTGGCCTAATATCTCCTTATGTGGCTCGGTGAAAAAAGAATGTTTGATTATCGCTCCTGTGAAGCACCTTGAGACATTTTACTATGTTAAAGGTGCTATATAAATGCAAGTAGTTGTTGTTATGATAAGGCACTGTTCCCCATGCACATCCGGTAGGAATGATAGAGGCATGAAACACATCAACAACAACGTACCAATTTTCCAACAACCATATTTCCCAATGTTTTCCATTATTTTCCATAACCTTCACAGCGAAGGTTCACTAGATTGATTCCTGGGATGGCCGGACTGACATATCAAGAAAGATTGGGTCAACTGAACTTGTATCCTCTGGAGTTCAGAAGAATGAGGGGGGATCTTATAGAGACATTTAAAATCCTGACTGGTTTAGACAAATTAGATGCGGGCAGAATGTTCCCAATGTTAGGGAAAACTAGAACCAGGGGTCACAGTCTAAGGATTAAGGGGAAGCCATTTAAGACTGAGCTGAGAAGGAACTTCTTCACCCAGAGAGTGGTGAATCTATGGAATTCTCTTCCACAGAAGGTTGTTGAGGCCAGTTCGCTAAATATATTCAAAAGGGAGTTAGATATAACACTCACAACTAGAGGGATCAAGGGGTATGGCGAGAAAGCAGGAATGGGGTACTGAGGTAGCATGTTCAGCCATGAACGCATTGAATGGCGGTGCAGGCTCGAAGGACCGAATGGTCTACTCCTGTACCTATTTTCTATGTTTCTATGTTTCTATGTTTCTATATAAGGCCTGAAAAGTTATGGGCCTTCGCTTTTGGGAGGTTTTACTACATTAAAGGCACTATATAAGAACATGCCAGGAGCAGCACCAGGCGTACCTAAAAATGAGGTGCCAACCTGCGGAAGCTGCGACACAGGACTACATGCATGCTAAAAAGCAGAAGCAGCATGCTATAGACAGGGCTAAGCGATCCCACAATCAACGGATCAGATCAAAGCTCTGCAGTCCTGCCACATCCAGTCGTGAATGGTGGTGGACCATTAAACAACTAACGGGAGGAGGAGGCTCCAAGAATATCCCCATCCTCAATGATGGTGGAGCCCAGCACGTGAGTGCAAAAGACAAGGCTGAAGCGTTTGCAACCAACTTCAGTCAGAAGTGCCGAGTTGATGATCCGTATCGGCCTACTCCCGGGGTCACCACCATCACAGAAGCCAGTCTTCAGCCAATTCGATTCACTCCATGTGATATCAAGAAACGGCTGAGCGCACTGGATACAGCAAAGGCTATGGGCCCCGACAACATCCCGGCTATCGTGCTGAAGACTTGTGCTCCAGAACTAGCCGACGCCTCTAGCCAAGCTATTCCAGTACAGCTACAACACTGGCATCTATCCGACAATGTGGATAACTGCCCAGGTATATCCTGTCCACAAAAAGCAGGACAAATCCAACCCGGCCAATTATCGCCCCATCAGTCTACTCTCAATCATTAGCAAAGTGATGGAAGGTGTCATCGACAGTGCTATCAAGTGGCACTTACTCACCAATAACCTGCTCACTGAAGCCCAGTTTGGGTTCCGCCAAGACCACTCGGCTCCCGACCTCATTACAACCTTGGTCCAAACATGGACAAAGGAGCTGAATTCCAGAGGTGAGGTGAGAGTGACCGAGTCTGGCATCAAGGAGCCCCAGTAAAACTGAAGTGAATGGGAATCAGGGGGAAAACGCTCCACTGGCTGGAGTCATACCTAGCACAAAGGAAGATGGTTGTGGTGGTTGAAGGTCAATCATCACAGCCCCAGGACATCCCTGCAGGAGTTCTCAGGGCAGTGTCCTAGGCCCAACCATCTTCAGCTGCTTCATCAAAGACCTTCCCTCCAACATAAGGTCAGAAATGGGGATGTTCGCTGATGACTGCACAGTGTTCAGTGCCATTCACAACTCCTCAGATAATGAAGTAGTCTATGCCCGCATGCAACAAGACCTAGACGACGTTCAGGCTTGGGCTGATAAGTGGCAGGTAACATTCACGCCACAGAAGTGCAAGGCAATGACTATCTCCAACAAGCGAGAGTCTAACCACCTCCCCTTGACATTCAATGGCATTACCATCGCCGAATCCCCCACTATCAACATCCTGGGGGTCACCATTAACCAGAAACTTAACTGGACCAGCCACATAAACACTGTGGCAACAAGAGCAGGTCAGAGGCTAGGTATTCTGCGGCGAGTGTCTCACCTCCTGACTCCCCAAAGTCTTTCCACCATCTACAAGGCACAAGTAAGGAGTGTGATGGAATACTCTCCACTGGATGAGTGCAGCTCCAACAACACTCAAGAAGCTCGACACCATCCAGGACAAAGCAGCCCGCTTGATTGGCACCCCATCCACCACCTTAAACATTCACTCCCTCCACCACCGGTGCACTGTGGCTGCAGTGTGGTACCATGTACAAGATGCACTACAGCAACTCGCCAAGGCTTCTTCGGCAGCACCTCTCAAACCCACGACCTCTTCCACCTAGAAGGACAAGGGCAGCAGGTGCATGGGAACACCACCACCTCCAAGTTCCCCTCCAAGTCACACACCATCCTGACTTAAGTATATCGCCGATCCTTCATCGTCGCTGGGTCAAAATCCTGGAACTCCCTACCTAACAGCACTGTGGGAGTACCATCACCACACGGACTGCAGCGGTTCAAGAAGGCGGCTCACCACCACCTTCTCAAGGGCAACTAGGGATGGGCAATAAATGCTGGCATTGCCAGCGACGCCCAGATCCCATAAACGAATAAAAAAATATATATAAATGCAAGTTGTTGTTGTATTTAGTTTAAATCAATCAGAATCTATTCAATCAGAAATCATATTAAAACTGAAGGGGAAAAATTCGTTTGCGACCATTTTGGATCGCTAACATCACCTGGCTGCTAAATTTAGCGCCCGGCGAAAAATAGCGCCGGCGATCACTAAATTCAGTTTTAGCGCCCCAAGAGGGAGGTGGAGCGCTAATTCAAGAGTTCCACCTCCTTCTTGGAGCGCTGACCTTGAATATCGGGGCAGGTGCGTTCTGCAGCGCTACGCACTGGGCCACATAGCGCTGCCGCATGGAAGGGCTCTTCCCTTCATTAAAGGGGAGGGCCCAACCTCACAACTCTGGGGGGTCCTACCTGGACCACGGGGGAGTGGGGTGCCAGATCGCGGCACGGACCCCACGTTCAAAGACGCAACGGGCCACGACAAGTCGGCCGATTTTTTTTCCCCCGCCGCCACCTCCCCTTTAGTTAGTGTGCCGCGAGCCTCCTGCCGCTCCGTTCCCGCCCTCTGAATCGGTCGCTGTCATCGGCCGGTGCAGGTTCAGGGGGCGCGGGGCTATTTTGCAGGCAAGGCGGAAACAGGACGCTGCGCACGGTGATGACGTCGTCAGCGCCTGCGCAGCGGAACGGGGAGCTACCGGTTACCGCTGCCGCTAAACTCCCGCTGAATTTAGCGGGAGTCGTTAGCGGTGCCGCGCCCGGGCAAGAAGTCGTTTGCGCCCCGTTAGCGCCCCCTGCTAACGAGAGGCGCAAATGCACCGAATTTCTAGCCCTAAATCATTACGTCATGATGTTAGGCAGCTGTGTAAATATATGATCCAAGCGCTACTTGTATGTGTCAGAGAATCGATACGAATCATTATAATTACTGAAAAAAGAAGAATGACAAGGAATAATAACATGCTGTACTGATGCTTTGCCAACACTCAGAATTTGACATAATAAAATTTCAGGGGATTAACACCACTGATTGAGGTTCCCATAAATAGTGGGCAAATCCTGACCCTGTGAGATTACATGATGCATTCTGACTGTGGTGTAGAAGGTTTGGCGCTATTATCTTATTGATAGTCGGTTATTATTTCTCCACTTTGCTTGCGAGCAGTTTGTCAGCAGTCACAAACCGCAAACAAATGATTTATAGCTTAGTAAAACAAAAGTGAGACAGAAAGCGAGAGGAAAAAAAATCAGCAAAAGGCAGTTACCTGAGTTCAATATTCTTGTACGTCCCTCAGATGCTTTATCCTCCTCACCTAAGAGTGCTGACTGACTCCTGCTGGGATATGGTTCGCAAAAAAAGAAATGCTTGCATTTATATAGCGCCTTTCATGGCCTCAGGACGTCCCAAAGCGCTTTACAGCCAATGAAGTACTTTTTGAAGTGTAGTCACTGTTGTAATGTAGGAAATTTGGCAGCCAGTTTGCACACAGCAAGCTCCCACAAACAGCAATGTGATAATGACCAGATAATCTGTTTTTGTTATGTTGATTGAGGGATAAATATTGGCCAGGATACCGGGGATAACTCCCCTGCTCATCTTCGAAATAGTGCCACGAGATCTTTTATGTCCACCTGAGAGGGCAGACAGGGCCTCGGTTTAACGTCTCACCCGAACAGTGCAGCACTCCCTCAGCACTGCACTGGGGTGTCAGCCTAGATTTTTGCACCCAAGTCTCTGGAGTGGGACTTGAACCCATAACCTTTTGACTCAGAGTGAGAGCGCTACCCACTGAGCCACAGCAGACACAGCTGACGGCTGCTCTCTAGTGCCTCGCCCGAGAGGCCACTGCTCATGTAAGAGCCTATTCGACCTTAAAACCATCACATAATAAATTTTTAAAATCCTACAATGTTATCACTGTTTCCCTATTGGGTAGCTGACAAAATCGTTTAGACTTTAGGACAAAGACTCCCCAGGAAAATGTCACTCTTTGCGGCAGTCCGTAGAAGTCTGTTAATACTTGTACGACAGCAAAATACTGCGGGTGCTGGAAATCCGCAATAACAACAGAAAACGCTGGAAAAACTCAGCAGGCCAGGCAGCATCCGTGGAGAGAGAAACAGAGTAAACGTTTCAGGTCAAAGACCCTTCCTCAGAACTGTTTAATCTCGCTATTTAATCTCACCCTATCAGGATATCCTTCTATTCCTTTCTGCCTCATATTTCGGCTCTTACATGAGCAGTGGCCTCTCGGGCGAGGCACTAGAGAGCAGCCGTCAGCTGTGTCTGCCGTGGCTCCAGTTCTGACGAAGGGTCCCAGAGCTGAAACGTTAACTCTGTTTCTCTCTCCACGGATGCTGCCTGGCCTGCTGAGTTTTTCCAGCGTTTTCTGTTGTTATTTCTGTTAATACTTGCAAGGGTCTCCCACACAGAAACATTTGGAAACCATTGGGTTAGACCGTCAGAGTTTGGGCAGCCTATTGAAGAAAGAGGTGGTGTCCGACTGAGATTACGTTTTAGCAGCAGGAAGAAAACTCATCTGGACTGAGGTGGTATCAAAATCACCTAATGAATGGCTAATGGGCTTAACCCCTCGAGCCTCCTGCAGACCTCTGGCAGTGCAGACAATATGGTTTCCAACTCTTTGTAGATTGTCAACTCATGCCATATAGTGCTGGATCTAGATACTTACTCTTCACATTTGTATGTAGGGACTTTAAAAACTGGGCAATTACTACAAAATAATGTACACCATTGGCCTGCAGCAGAATATATTCCTGTTCATATGGTCCCTTGCTATTGCACTGATGTCATAAGTGGGGGTGGAATTACACAGAACATCACAGCACAGAAACAGGCCATTCGGTCCAACTGGTCTATGCTCCACACGAGCCTTCACCCACGCTACTTCATCTCACCCTATCAGGATATCCTTCTATTCCTTTCTCCCGCATATTTAAGCTTTCCTTTAAGTAAAATACTGGAGCAGACCGTTTCAGCAATACCTTCCCTGCAAGAAACCAAAAGGTCATCCTGCTTGAAGACTTTGTGCAAAAATATGTTCTGTGCTTCCATTATCCAATGTGACTACCTGCTTTATTATGAACCCGCATCCTAGGAAGACATGTGGACTGAACAATGCTGTTCACCCATTTTGTAATTGGCAATATGTTTTGTTGGCATTTTCTACTGCACTGAAAATAAGCACTTGGGGGGAAAAATTCGGTATCGATCATTTTGGGGCGCTAACATCGCCTGGGCGCTAATTAGCGCCGTCGACCACGAAATTGAGTTTTAGCGCCCCCAGTGGGAAGTGGAGCGTTAAATCAAGCACTTCACTTCTTTCTGAGGGCGCTAATGTCGGAGACTTCAGCAGCACTGCACACTGGGCCGTGCAGCACTGCCGCAGTTCAAAGGCTCCTACCCTCCCTTAAAGGGAAGGGCCATCGCTGCAGGCTTTGCAATTTAAAAAATAACCTACCTGGACCACCAAGGCTGCCGCAATCTCGCACGATCGAGCAGAGAGCCGGGCTGATCGATCACGGGCAAGAACCTGCGCAAAAACCTGGAACAACAAAGGTAAGGTTTTTTTTTTTACGGCCACCTCGCCATTAATCATCGCCCCCGAAGTGGCCGGCCCGCCCGATGCGCGCCTCCTGCAGCTGTCGGTGTTTTCGAGAGGGTGGAAGTCAGTTTCGGGACCGGGGCGCTACTGGGGCGATGCGCACGGCGATGACGTCACAATCTCCAGGCGAAGGAGATCGGGGCGCAACGCTGTAGCGCCGCCGCAAAACTCCCGCTGAATATGGCGGGAGTCAATGTCAGCGCTGCGCCCGGTCGCAAAGCCATTTGCGCCCTGTTAGTGCCTCCCATGGGCCGCTAACGGGGGGCGCAAATGCACCCAATTTCACCCCCTTAAACTCTACAATGGTGAGCAAAGCATTGCTGGAAATCTTTCAAAAGGATGAAAGAGCTCAAAAGTCATGCAAAATCATCTTTGTGATTGTTAGCTTTATTCAATTCTAACCATTCAACACTGCTATCTGTGACATTAAAAAAAAACTACTACATTGAAAAATAGAATTGAAATGGATATAATGCAGTAATATGGTGTGACAACACATAAATCACTTGGAATAGGTGAAAATCCTATCAACGATTTTTACTCTTCCTGCGTAACACCTAAAGTATTGAGCTAAGGCGAGGGCTGGATGATGCAGTGCCTTGCAATACTGCCGTTTCACTTCTGGGACCTGGGGATGAATCCAGAGAGGACTAATGGCATGAAAGTCTCCTCCGTCAGACAGCTATAAAGACCCAATTTGAAATGAGTAAGTGCAGCTCTGCGATAACAAAAAAAAACCACTGCATTAATTGGCAGCCAGAGTTTGTCAGAGAGGCCAGAACCATGGCAGCTGTGTAGTAGGGGTGGAGGGGGGAGGGTGGGGGGTGGGGCAGGGGGTGAGGT
Source organism: Squalus acanthias (assembly GCA_030390025.1). Taxonomy (NCBI): domain Eukaryota; kingdom Metazoa; phylum Chordata; class Chondrichthyes; order Squaliformes; family Squalidae; genus Squalus; species Squalus acanthias. The sequence continues at coordinate 10,940,572 of CM059436.1, read as the reverse complement.
TGCTGATTTTGGAACTTGGGCACATTACTGAGAAAGAGATTCCTCTGTGTCTAACCTGCACTGTAACTGAGATGGAGTGACGCTGGGTACAAATAGTGGGTAAGTGTTCCATTCCTCAGCACTAACATATCCCCTAGCTCTAGATCTTATTGAAACATATAAGATACTGAGGGGGCTCGACAAGGTAGATGCAGAGAAGATGTTTCCCCAAATGGGGGAATCTAGAGCTAGGGGGCATAGTTTCAGAATAAGGGGTCACCCATTTCAAACTGAGATGAGGAGGAATTTCTTCTCTCAGAGGGTCGTAAATCTGTGGAATTCTCTGCCCCAGAGAGCTGTGGAGGCTGGGTCATTGAATATATTTAAGGTGGAGATAGACAGATTTTTGAACAATAAGGGAGTGATGGGTTATGGGGAGCGGGCAGGGAAATGGAGCTGAGCCCAAGATCAGATCAGCCATGATCTCATTAAATGGCGGAGCAGACGCGAGGGGCCAAATAGCCTACTGCTGCTCCTATTTCTTATGTTCTTATGTTCTTATCCCACCTTGATCAGCAAATAAAGGTCTAGTAGAAAGGAGAAATAATGGCGTCAACATAACAATTTTTTTTACATTCTCATCAATGATGCAAAATACATTATTTGTATGTCTAACAACCCCACCTCATCCCAAGTATAAACAAATCTGGCTGACTCTCAGGTGACCAAACTGAAGTGACTCTAAAATGGGAGGTATGTATCTTGCCAGGGGCACCCCCCTAGCACAAATATAGGAAACCTATCAGAGGTAGGTCAGAGAAGGCTGTTATATTTTGGCGATTTCCCCAGCACCAATGTTCCGCTAAGGGCTGCGCACCAATCGGGAGGTCCCGCGCAGGCCGCTCACCAGCTGTTGTCGCTGAAAGATGCCGCACAGCAAATTTAAAGGGACCGCGCACTCAGACCGCAAATTAAAGGGAACGTTGCCCAGCGCCCTTTCCGCATTTAAACCTCGTGATGACCACTTCCATGAACAGGATTGTTGCGACATTTCTCTGGAGTTTCCACGGATCTTCAACCCAAGTTAAAGCGGCTGGTGGTGAGAAACCTTATGGAAATTCATCCCTCCCCCCCACCACCACCCACCCCTGCCAAGTCTTTCTGAACTGAAAACTGTATCTTTGCTCTCTCTGCCATACTTGGGTTGGTGCAGCCCAGGGCCAACAATGAATCCCAATCGTAGTGAATTGCTTACTGAAGAATAAACAGGATGCCCAACACATCTCCTCTCTTCCAAATAATGGGAAAATGTCATGTAGTTGGACCACTTTAACAGCCTGAACTACTCTTCCGGATTTATTTCATGCCCAGATTTTGCTGGAGCCGGGCATCTCGTGGCGTGCTCCATTAGTTAGACCTTCTCACTCAGCCTTCAGCTCGAAAAAATTTTGCCCTGCAAGTTGCTGGAAGTGCGAGCTGATAACGGGCATCTGAGACCTTGGTGAACGACAGGACTAACAGTCTGTCAGCTTGACCAGTGAGATTTAAGGATTGAGAAAGAAACAGAGGAACGACAGAGAAGGCATTAGGATGAATTAGAGCCAAATCAGGTACGGAAAGAGAAATAAAGAGAGGGAAAGATAGATTGAATTAAGAGAGAGAGAGAGAGAGAAAAAAAAAGAGATCGAAAGGAAAAGTGAGAAAAAAAATGATAATTTAAAAAATCTCTTAACCATTTACTGCTACCTGTAGCAATGAAACGGTTTCAATTGTTCCCTTTCTGGGCCGGAGAGTTTGAGTGGCACTGCAGGAAGATAAATTTCATCATTAAAAAGCTATTAAGTACCAGCCCTAACTTTCTGCAGAGAGTTTAATTGGTAATTAATGCACAAATGCAGCAATTTCGTGAAACTCACGGGACGGTTGAGGGCGAGCTGCCATTTTCGCGAGGCTAATGGTAAACCGGCACAAATTGTCCAGCGACTTCTGGTGATTCACAATCCATGGGGTATGCTTTCCTCACCACAAGTTGCTGGACGTTTCACACATTAATAACGGTGCGCGCCATTGAACTCCCCGTTATTTTGCCAGCCAAGTTTCGGCCAATAAGATAACGACAGATAGGAGAAGGGAAACATAGGCAAAATACCGAAGAACACAGAGGCTCGGATTCTCCTCTCAGCCCTTCACCTCGCTGACAGCTGCCCACAGACCTTTCACGAGCTTGTCAGCGGAGAATTCCTCCAATCCAGCATCTTTTCCAGTGCGGCGCCCTCTACCGGGGATCGGTGGCCAAGCAACAGCGAGGCTCTTCACCCAATCAGATTGAAGAATCCTCACTGAGACACACAGGCCAGAATTTTTACCTGTGAGGCGAGTCGGGTGCTGGGGCGGGGGTGGGGGGGCGGGCCGTGTAGCGGGTCGGCCTCACGACCCTCTCGGCAGCGCGCTGTCCACCTTGTCTTTAACCGAATCGGATCAATTGAGTTCGGCCTGCGGGTTCCCCGGCCAAATAAATGGAGCGGGTCTGATGATGATATCGATGACTTGCCTTGAGCTCAGATAGTTAAAGGGGCCTTCCGCACATCACACTTGACGGTTGCTGGAGGAGGCTCAGAGCTCTTTGGGAGAGGTGCGCTTGGTGAGACATTGAAGATTTTCGTTCTGAGGCTTGAGGGAAGCATGGCGTCCCAATGGCAGGGCAGCGCCCAGATTCTACGACTCTTCCCTGGAAGTCCGGTTCCCTGGTAACGGGCGCAAGAGACCATCCACTGAGACCAAGAGGGCAGGGTTGGAGATCGCCTAGGAGGTCACCAGCAGGGGTGTAGTCAACCGTTCCTGGATACAGTGCCGCAAAAGATTTAATGATCTCATGAGGTCAGGAAAGGTGAGTGCAATGCCACATTCAACTACATCCTGATGTGCGTGTCACCCCAACCCCATCACTCTGCCTTCCCAAGCCTACCCTGCACGTCAATCCTCACACCGACCTACCTTGCAAGGTGCACCCATCCCTCACTCTCTATGCACCTACTCACATCCCCATCTGACCACTGACACTCACCCTCATCCTAATGCTATCATAGGAAGTAACACCACAGAAGGAGGGCATTTGGCACTGTCCCTCATAGTCACCCTCTACAGATGTAGCCCATCCATCCCTTACACTCATTCCATCACTCTCACTCAAAGTTCTCTTCTTTCCCTCCTTGCAGGAGAAGAGAGCCCAGAACATCCGGGAGGGGCAAAGAACCAGAGGTGGCCCTCCAATTTACAGCACATTGGGCTAGAAATTCATTACAGCCCAGGAATGGGCGGTATCTTTAGAAAAGTTTGAGAATTAGCGCCAAGCGCTAATGCTTTAGACTGCACGCAAAATTCATTCTCACTACTCAAAGAAATGATTGGAGCGCTAAATCAAGTCTTAAAGGCCTAGCTCAGTGACGTTACACTGAAAGGGTGGACCAATATCGGGTGCAGTCTAATCTCAACTCATCATTGCCACAGGCTTTTCCCAGTACTGAAAGGGGAGGTTCATTGATACTGCAGCACCTCATTCTCAGCATTGCTGGCAGTGCAGCTGCCTCAGCAAGGAGAAGCACAACAAGGAGAAGGAGCCGAAGGACTGAAGCAGGTGTGCTCATGGCAGATCCACCTCAGTCGGGTGGTCAGGGTGATTGAATGCTTCAACAAATGTTACATATCACCATCTGTACCACAAGCTTCACACACTGCCCAAAGCACCACACCCCCAGCACTCACACACCAACAATCTCTACCTACCAATACTCACACCCACAACTCACGCCTTGCACACAATGACAGCTATTCAACTATGGCAGGCACAAGGGTCATTAGTTATTAGAATGATTATATGTGTGATATGTTTATGCATAAATTTATTAATGGAGTTTGCAATATTTTGTGGTCTCTCTCATTTCACCTTTGCGCCCAGGAGGATGCTGTGCTATGGCGTGATACGGGGATTGTATGATGGGGATGTGGTGAGCAAAAGGGATCTGGGGTTTAAGTCATCCTGGTGAGAGCCCTGGTGTCCCTCCTCATCCCTCTGCGCACATGTTCCCGTATTTCTGTCTGCCGACGCTTCCTCCACCGTAGATCCGGGAGGGCGAGGTGGCATGTCGGTACAGCCCCCATTAATGTTGCCAAGTGTAGCAATTTGAATCTTTGAACAATAAATGTAGCCACTTTGCACTTGCCAGAACAATGCTGATAAAAAAGAACCTTGAAATTACTCGTGCAAACTCATCCACTAGCTGAAACTGACAAGAGACCACAGAAACTAACCTGCCCTCACAGCTGGGAGTGATTAATGCTGATGCCTTTAAATAACCTCCCTGGAGCCGGTGTCCTGCAGCTGTGCGCCTCCTCTCCCTGTCGCAAAGGTAAGTGTCCATAATGAATTTGGCAGATCAGGCACCCAGTGAGCGTTGCATGCTCACTGACGTCATGATCTGCCTGCCGTTGAAGTCCCCGGCAGTACCTCGTACTGGCAGCGCAAGGGGGGGTCCGGATTTGTTGTGCACCACCGGATTTGCTTCGCACCGGCGCTATTGCCTCAGCGCCCCATTAGTGCCAGCTGCAGGTGCTAACGGGAGGCGCTAACCAACTGAATTTTTACCCCATTGACTCCAGCAGAGGAGGAGGTGCTACAAATAAGTCGAGTGGCAGAGCTGCTGGCGGTGGGAGACGGAGAGAGGGGGACCTCCCAGCAACCTGGTGACAGAATTAAATCTCATACAGCCACATGGCATACAACAGTCACTCATGGTGACTTGATTTCAGCAGCCAGTGAAATATCATCATGTACATAATGGTAACGTCGTGCATTCTTATCATAAGACTTCTAATTCATCTCTTTACTCTCCCACAGGTCCATCAAGTGCCCCCCCTCCCCACTGACTAGCCGGAGGAGGAAGACGACTCCTCAGAGGAAGCTCCACTCTCTGAGGGTGCACCGTCAGCAGACCCAAGCGCACCCAGCACCAGCGCAGATACGTGCACGTCGGTGGGTCCATCTAGACATAGAGTATTTTTTCACCTGGTGTCTCACAGATCACAAGTGAGCAAGAGCAGATGGTGGAGACAGGGACAGCAGTGGCGAGTCCTCGCCGGAGGGCGCAGGACGCTCCAAGCTCTCCTCAGCTGGATGCAGACGCTGAACCTCAGGGGCCGTCGACAAAGGGGGTGATCCTGGAGGAGCAGCAACAAATGCACAAGGCAGTGGCAGCTTTTCCAGCCACGATGTGTGCAACTGTACAGAGAATGGAGAAGTCATCTCCAACATGAGCAGCACCATATCGCAGGCCATGGTGACGATGTGTTGTTCAATGGAAAGGATGGCCACCTGCATGGAGCAGCTAATGCACCAGTCGAACGAGAACATGCTTGCTGTGAACAGATCGCAGACTCTCATTGATCTCATCTCTAGGAGGGATTCCAACGTGGACTTGGGCGTTCATCGCCGAATTGATGTGCAGCAGGGTGCTCTCCAGCTCCTTGCTAGCAGGGAAGTGCGGGTGGCCCATGAGAGGGATGATGGTGAGAGGGGACGTGGAAGTGGGATTTCTTCTCAAAGGGCTCCCACTTCTCCCTCGTTGCCTCTGCCTCAGTCAGAACCCCAGATGCTGCCTCGGATCCCGATGGACGAGTCTGCCCCTGCACAGTTGCAGGCAGAGCAGTCTTTGGCAGGGCCCTCACAGGTCCTAAAACCCAGAGGACGTCCGCCAAAAGTGTTGAAGCAGTCACAGCCACGAAGTGAGCAGCCTGCCTCTACCTCTGCTGAAGCCGCAGGGGTTGCACCTCGTAGAAGCACGCGGAAAAGAAAAAAGACACAATTGTAGTTGCACAAGGATATGAGCATGGGTGTTTGCCAAAATGTTCGTGTTAAGTTTCAGTTCTATTTAAGATGCACATAAATTTATTTATTTGCACTATTTTCCGGTCTTGTCCATTTTTGCCTGCTACGTGGGAAGTGGCTTTGTCACTTGGAGTGAATGGTGAGACATGACTTAACCTCGAGCAATGGGTTTTTGGTTGACAGGAATGGTTTGGTCATTTTAAGACTGCTTTGTGATGTTGGTGACGGGGGGGAGGGGGGTCAATAGTTGGTACAGCATCTGGGAGTCACATGGGTGCACTCATGCAACTTAAGTAAATTGGGCCATTATGATGGCAGCCCGGGCCTCCCGGGCAGCAATGTGCGCCGCTGCTGGTGTCATCTCCACCTCAGGTTCCTCTTCCTCCGAAGCTGTGTGCTCTGCGCCTTGCTCCTCCTGCAGCTCCAATCCTCGCTGCTGCGCTATGTTGTGCAGCATGCAGACAACGATGATTCTGGAGACTTGGCTGGTGCTTACCGCAGGGCTCCTCCAGATCTGTCAAGGCATCTGAAGCGCATCTTCAGCATGCCTATTGCTTGCTCGATGACACATCTGGCGGACATGTGGCTGTCATTATATCGCTCCTTGGAATCATTACTTGGCCTCCTCAAGGGTGTCACCAAACCACGTCTTCAGTGGATAGCTGTTGTCTCCAAGCAACCAGCCAGTAAGTCTGTTTGAAGGTGCGAAGAGCTGAGGAAGAGTGGACTGGCGCAGCACGAAAGAGTCATGACAGCTCCCAAGGAATCAGGTGCACACATGCATGATGATCTTTTATGGTTGAAGACGAGCTGCACATTGAGGGAGTGGAAGCCCTTACGGTTCACAAACACTCCTGGGTGATGATGGGGTGCCTTGATGGCCACATGTGTGCAGTCGATGATGCCCTGCACCTGTGGGAAACCAGCCAGAGCCGCAAAGCCGAGCACCCGCTCAATAACACTGGCTTCATCGGTGGCAAAGTTCATATAATTGGCTGACTTGTGAAACATGGCATCGGTCACCTGGGCGATGCATCTGTGGGTGGCCGACTGCGAGATCCTGCAAATGTCTGCTGCAGATCCCTGGAAGGAGACTGAGGCAAAGATATTGAGGGCGCTGGTGACTTTGACAGCCACTGGTAAGGCGTGTCCACCAGGTCCTCTGGGCAGCAGGTCTTGTTCCAGCAAGCTACAAATGTCTGCCACGACCTGGCGTGATAGCCTGAGCCTCCTTTGGCACTGCTGCTCAGTCATGTCCAGGAAACTCATCCTCTGCCTGTATACCCTGTGTTGGGGGTATCGCCTCCAGCGTGATGGACCCCTGTGCTGATCCCCTCTCTCCTGTGGAGCATCAGGTCGGTGAAGAGAAGGCTGTTGTGGTGGTTGCTGCTGCTACTGGTGTTGTGGCTGCTGCTGCTGGTGTGACTGGTGTTGTTGGTGCTGGGGCTCATCTTGGTCCGAATCTGAGGTCCAAGGTGAGACAGCATAAGCGGCACCCATGCTGATCTAATAGATGGCAGGTAAAGTGGAGATCAGAGGCACAATCCCACAATGTAGTGAGAGTGACGAGCAATGTGGTGAGAGTGGCTTCCAAGGTTGCAGAAATCACCTGCAAACTTCTGAAAGCTAAATCTCTGCACAAAATGGAGTCAGCCAGAGCCTTTCCCTTAGGCAAGGAAACACATGTAAGGTGGGAGTATTTATGTGCTTTTTCCAGCTCTCACTTAATGAACTCGCACAATGGCCACTGAGCTCCCGCCTCCCCTTCACAGGCGAGGTTCCCGAGGTGCGTGAATCCCATGCGCAACAGGTTAAAGTTCAAACCTCACGTTAAAAAGGCTGTTAAGGGTCTCTCAACAAGCAGTTAATGCCCTCAATGGGGTCGCCCGCCTCTCCCGAGCGGGTCCGTGGCACGCTTCTAAACGCGCCCCAGTTAAACGCGGGAGTTGGCGGGATGACTGTGGATTCCCGACGCACTGTCAATTTCAGCGCTTTTAACCGCTAACCCACTCCCAAACCCGCACGCTCTGCAATGTGAAAATTCCAGCTGCAGACTCCAAACCAAGAAGTATAAAGCAGGAAATATAAATGAGATTTAAATTATGTACAGAAAGCAAAATAAAGATAGCGAAATACAAAAGGGATTAAGGGAGAGAGATAAAAGAGACAGACAGAAAATGTACAATTTTTTTTATTTTAATTTTTTTTTAATCTCCAACATAGAATCATAGAAGTTTACAGTACAGAAGGAGGCCATTCAGCCCATTGTGTCTGTGTCGGCCGAAAAAGTGCTATCCAGCCTAATCCCACTTTCCAGCTCTTGGTCCGTAGCCTTGTAGGTTACGGCACTTCAAGTGCACATAAAAGTACTTTTTAAAATGTGACGAGGGTTTCTGCCTCCACCACCCTTTCAGGCAGTGAGTTCCAGACCCCCACCACCCTCTGGGTGAAAAAACTTCTCCTCAACTCCCCTCTAATCCTTCTACCAATTATTTTAAATCTATGCCTCCTGGTTATTGACCTCTCTGCAAAGGGAAATAGGTCCTTCCTATCCACTCTATCTAGGCCCCTCATAATTTTATACACCCCAATTAAACCTCGCCTTAGGCTCCTCTATCCCCAGCCTATCCAATCTTTCCTCATAGCTAAAATTCTCCAGTCCTGGCAACATCCTCATAAATCTCCTCTGTACCCTCTCCTCTTTCCTGTAATGTGGTGAGCAGAACTGCACGCAGTACTCTAGCTGTGGCCTAACTAGTGTTTTATACAGTTCCAGCATAACCCCCCCTGCTCTTATATTCTATGCCTCGGCTAATAAAGGAAAGTATCCCGTATGCCTTCTTAACCACCTTATCTACCTGTCCTGCTACCTTCAGGGATCTGTGGACATGCACTCCAAGACCCTCTGCTCCTCTACACTTCTCAGTATCCTACCATTTATTGTGCATTCCCTTGTCTTATTAGCCTTCTCCAAATGCATTACCTCAAACTTCTCCAGATTGAATTTCATTCGACACTTTTCTGCCCACCTGACCAGTCCATTGATATCTTCCTGCAGTCTACAGTTTTCTTCCTCACTATCAATCCACACGGCCAATTTTTGCATCATTTGCAAACTTCTTAATCACGCCCCCTACATTGAAGTATAAATCATTGATATATACCACAAAAAGCCAGGGATCTTGTGTTCATTTTGTTTTGAGTGAATGAGACTCCACACTTGGAAAATTATTTTTTCAGGGCCAGAGAGGTTGTTCTGCACTAATTATCACGCCGTTAAAAGCTCACTTACTTCTGACTTTTTCGAACTTTTTTTTAGTCGATTTTAGTGCGGAACTACTGGGCAAGAACAGCAAGTTCACACCCTTGCAGTCAGTTCAATGCCGTGTCTATCAGCGAGGACTGTATCAGTGCACCCTGTGGAGGAGCAGGGTATCTCTGACAGCAACTTCTGGATTTCCGCATTTAACCGCGCATGTGCGTACTCCAGAAATACTGTCAGATTTCCTCCGTTATAATGGTGAGCCCTGATAGCCTCACCTTTATTCTCATAGCACATTCCGGGCCAATACTTAAATGAGAAAATTAGAAAGTGTCCACAAGGGTATTTTAGAAAGATGCCTTCTTACAGTTTCTTGGAACATAACAATTCCTATGGGAGAGTCAGCTGAACCTTCTCATTTTTCCTTGGCGTGCAATCTGTAGTCAAAGCGTACCTTTTGGGATGAAATGGTCGATGCAGAATACGTGAGCCATGTGCACTCACAGAGCTTGATCCCATTTCAACAGAAGTACAAAACAGCCAGAATTGGGATATTTATCCCACAGGATTTCTTCAAAGTAAAGCCATTACTTTTGAAGTAGTCAAGAAAGCAAAATGTTGACAGAGTTCAAACATCAGTCGACAATGGGGGGATGGCTTGTAACTGCAGGCTTCACCAGAAAAAGTACAAGAAAAAAAAATGATTTACATTTTTCTTTCAATCTCCAACATTCATTTTCTTCTGAGGGAGTGAGACTCCACACTTGTAAAATTAATTTTTCAGGGCAAGAGAGGTTGTTCAGCAGTAATTATCACGCCGTTAAAAGCTCACTTACATCTGAATGCAGCAGCCCTAACTTTTTTTGCCATTTTAGTGTGGATCTAGTGGGCAAGTACAGCAAGTTCACGCTGTTGCAGTCATTTCAATGCCGAGTCTATTGGCATTGAAATGTGGAGGAGCGGGGTATCTCTGACAGGAACATCTGGATCTCCGCTTTTAACTGCGCCTGCGCGTACTCCAGAAGTTGCTGTCACGATTTCCTCCACTTTTTTTGACACTGACGGTAATCAGAAATTATATTTTCATCTGACAAACTGCTGCATCTATTAACGTTTTAAGCTTGCCGTCAAAGTAGTTTTAGATCCACAAACAGGACTGCCCCGGTAGACCCATCGTTTCAGCCTGTTCTTGCCCCACGGAACTTATCTCTTCCTATCTCGACTCTATTTTTTCTCCCCTTGTCCAGTCTCTTCCCACCAACATCCGCGACTCTTCCGATGCCCTCCGCCATTTTAACAGTTTCCAGTTTCCCGGCCCCAACCGTCTCCTCTTCACTATGGACATACAATCCCTCTACACATCCATTCCCCACCAGGATGGCCTGAGGGCGCTCCGCTTCTTCCTTGAACAGAGGCCCAACCAGTCCCCATCCACCACCACCCTCCTCCGCCTGGCTGAACTTGTTCTCACATTGAACAACTTCTCCTTTGACTCTACCCATTTCCTCCAAATTAAAGGTGTTGCTATGGGTACCCGCATGGGTCCTAGCTATGCCTGCCTTTTCGTGGGATATGTGGAACACTCTTTGTTCCAGTCCTACTCGGGTCCCCTCCCTCACCTCTTTTTCCGGTACATTGATGACTGTATCGGTGCCGTCTCCTGCTCTCGCCCTGAACTAGAACATTTCATTCACTATGCTTCCAATTTCCACCCTTCCCTCACCTTCACATGGTCCATCTCCGACTCTTCCCTTCCCTTCCTCGACTTCTCCATCTCCATCTCTGGGGATAGGTTATTGACTAACATTCACTACAAGCCCACTGACTCCCACAGCTACCTGGACTACACTTCCTCCCACCCCGCCTCCTGTAAGGACTCTATTCCATTCTCCCAGTTTCTCCGTCTCCGCCGCATCTGCTCTGATGATGCCACCTTCCATACCAGTGCTTCCGACATGTCTTCCTTTTTCCTCAACCGAGGATTCCCCTCTACCGTGGTCGACACGGCCCTCGACCGTGTCCGTTCTATCTCCCGCACTTCTGCCCTCACCCCTGCCCCTCCCTCCCGGAACCACGATAGGGTTCCCCTTGTCCTCACCTTTCACCCCACCAGCCTCCACATTCAACGGATCATCCTCCGCCATTTCCGCCACCTCCAGCGTGATCCCACCACCAAACACATCTTCCCCTCACCTCCCCTTTCAGCATTCCGTAGGTACCGCTCCCTCCGCGACACCCTAGTCCACTCCTCTACCACCCCCAGCACCCCTTCCCCTTCGCCCGGCACCTTCCCGTGCACGCGCAGGAGATGCAACACATGCCTTTATACCTCCCCTCTTCCCACTGTCCAGGGCCCCAAACACCCCTTCCAGGTGAAACAGCGATTTACTTGTACTTCCTGCAATTTAGTATACTGTATTCGCTGCTCACGATGTGGACTCCTCTACATTGGGGAGACCAAACGCAGATTGGGTGACCGCTTTGCGGAACACCTCCGTTCAGTCCGTAAGGGGGACCCCGAGCTCCCGGTGGCCTGTCACTTTAATTCACCGCTTCACTCCCACTCTGACCTCACCGTCCTCGGTCTATTACACTGTTCCACGGAAGCGCAGCGTAAGCTCGAGGAACAGCACCTCATCTTTCGTTTAGGCACGCTACAGCCCTCTGGACTCAATATCGAGTTCAACAATTTTAGATCATAACCTCAGCTCCAATCACATTTATATTTTATTTTTTCCACCCTTTTATTTGTCCCCCCCACCTTTTTTTTTCCTCCTAGAAGCTGGCAGCTGTCCTTCATTCTGCCAGTGGATTTCACACTTCATTCAGCCTTAATCTGTCACATTAACACCACCTCTAGCCTTGCATATCTCTTAATGTCTCTTAATGTCTCTTCATCTCCCCCTTTGTTCTTTTATCCCCTCCCCCTTTTCCCAGCTTTACCCTGGCCTTAAATCTATTTGATTTCCGGCTCTTCCCAGTTCTGATGAAAGGTTATCGACCTGAAACGTTAACTCTCTTTCTCTCTCCACGGATGCTGCCTGGCCTGCTGAGTTTTTCCAGCGTTTTCTGTTGTTATTTTGTCTTAACTAAACCCTGGTCAAAAGGGATTTCCTCTTACAGTCTGCTATCCGTTTCGTACCTCGCAAAGAGAGCAGACTCAATTTTAGAAATAACAAACAGAAAATGCTGGAAGCGCTCAGCAGGTCAGGCAGTGCACGTGGAGAGAGAAACAGAGTAAACTTTTCAGATCGATGACCTTTCAACAGAACTGGTATCTGTTACACATGAACAGCTTATAAGCAGGTATAGAGCCAGGGAAAAGAATCATAGAATCTTACAGCATAGAAGGAGGCCATTCGGTCCATTGTGCCTGTGCCGGCTCTTTGAAAGAGCGATCCAATTAGTCCCACTTCGCCCTGCTCTTGCCCTATAGCCCTGCAAATTTTTCCTTTCCAAGTATTTATCCAAATTCCCTTTTGAAAGTTACTATTGAATGTGATTCCACCACCCTTTCAGGTGCAGGAAAAGAAAAAAAAGAGAGGTTTGGGAGGGCAGGAGATGATTAAATGACAGAAGCGATGATGGCGCAAAGCAAAAGGAGGAGATAATGAGTTATGGAAACGAAAGACGTGTCCAGAGGATGTGTGAATGGTTACAGCAGAACAGCAGAGGGGAGGGAAGCCTGGAAAATCTGGCAAAGCGGAGAAGGCTCCTGTGGCCCAGGAACGTAGTGGAAGAAAAATACAATGGGTGCAGATCACCCCGCTGTACAAATACCAATAGGAGATCCCCATCCCAAGCACGAGCCTACTCCTCCCCAATTGCAATAGTTCTGGTGCACCTATCCGACATTCTGCTGTCTGAGAGAAAATGAGAGCGGTGGTTAAGGTCTGAAGTTGTTAAAGGCAATGTTACGGCCAGGGGGCTGTGAAGTGCCTAGTGGTATGATGAGATGCTATTCCTCGAGCTTGCATTGAGCTTCATTGAGCAACAGTGTAGGAGGCCAAGGACAAAGAGGTCAGAGTGGGAGTGGGACGAAAAATTAAAGTGGTGAGCAACCGGAAGCTCAAACGTCACATTTGCGGACTTAACGGAAGTGTTCAGCAAGGCGGTCACCCAATCTGTGTTTGGTCTCCCCAATGTAGAGGAGACCGCATCGTGAGCAGTGAATACAGTATACTAAATTGGAAGAAGTACAAGTAAATCCGTGTCTCACCTAGAAGGAGTGTTTGTGTCCCTGGATGGTGGCAAGGGAGAATGTGAAAGGGCAGGTGTTGCATCTCCTGCTCTTGCATGGGAAAATGCCAGGTGAAGGAGTGGATTAGGGTGTCATAGAGGGGACAGTCCCATTGAAATGCTGAAAGGGGAGGGGAAGATGTGTTTGGTGGTGGGATCATGCAGGAGGTGGCGGAACTGGCGGAGGATGATCTGTCGAATGCGGAGGCTGGTGGGGTGCAAGCTGAGGACAAGGGGGACCCTATTATGGCTCGAGGGGAGAGGGGAAGGGGTGAAGGCATTACTGCAAGAAATGGAATGGACATGGTTGAATGCTTCATCTACCGCAGTGGCGGAGGGGGTGAGGTGCGGGGTAATCCCAGCTGAGGAAAAAGGAGCATATTTAGGTAGTTCTGGTGGGGAATGTGGCATTGTCTGTAGTTTATAACTGCTTGAAACCTTTCCTTTTTGTAATATTGAACTTCAGATATCTAGAAGACCCAAAATCTATGTCCTAGACAGAAGAACTATCTCCCCTTCCCCTAGTGGCTCAGTTGGTAGCACCTCTCGCCTCTGAGTCAGAAGGTCGTGGGTTCAAGTCCCACGCCAGAGACTTGAGCACAAAAATCTAGGCTGACACTCCAGTGGAGTACTGAGGGAGTGCTGCACTGTCAGAGGTGCTGTCTTTCGGATGAGACGTTAAACCGAGGCCTCGTCTGCTCTCTCAGGTGGACGTAAAAAATCCCATGGCACTATTTTGAAGAAGAGCAGGGGAGTTATCCCCGGTGTCCTGACCAATATTTATCCCTCAACCAACATAACAAAAACAGATTATCTGGTCATTATCACATTGCTGTTTGTGGGAGCTTGCTGTGCGCAAAGTGGCTGCTGCATTTCCTACATTACAACAGTGACTACACTCCAAAAAGTATTTCATTGGCTGTGAAGCACTTTGGGACAGCCGGCGGTCGTGAAAGGCGCTATATAAATGCAAGTCTTTCTTTCGTTACAAAGAAATGAATGGGTAAAAGAAGCTGGGAATTAAGAACCATGTGCTCAATAAGGATAAGCGTCCTAACCTCATCCATGTTCGCATGCAGCAGTTCCAGAATCTTAATGAATGCACTTTAAACTCTTTGTGGAAGGAGACCACAAATTCACCGAAACAGCTGTTTGTCAGCCTTGTTTCAGCGGTAGCATTCTTGCCTTTGAGTCAGATTATGGGTTCAAGCCCTCGACCAGTTACTTAAGCACATAATGTCGGCCGATACTTCAGCGCAGTACTGAGGGAGTGCCGCACTGTTAGAGATTCCAATTTTCAGGTAAAGACATTAAAGGGAGGCCCTGACTGTCTGCTCAAGATGAATGTAAAAGATCACATGACACTATTCGAAGAAGAGCAGGACAGATCTCCTGGTGTTCTGGCCAACATTTATCCCTCAACATCACTAAATCAGATTATCTGGTCATTCATGGCATTGCTGTTTGGGGGAACCTTGCGGTGTGCAAATTGGTTGCCATGTTTGCCTACAACACACCTGTGCCTATCCTCCTATGGTTGTAAAGCAATTTTTGAGTTATCTGGAGGACATGATAGGTGCTATATAAATGCAAATAGTTACTTTCATTCTTCTTTATTAATCTCCCCAAGGAAGAGACAAAGCTCCTCAAATATCAGATAGTGCTACTCTGCAGTGAGAGAAAAATGAACTTAGCATAAACTCTATTGCTGATCAAACCAGGAAATCCCAGCCTTGGTTTACATTCACAGTCTTTCATTATTTAGGAACCAATTTGATAAGTCTGCTACTCTGGTTAATTGGCCATTGTGATATTAAACCAATTCTCCCGCTTTCCTCCCTTCCATCACTATCAAAAAAGAAAGGATTTACAGGTACTTTACACTCACTCTAATTAGGTACTGGCCCAATGGATGAGAAAGTAGCAAATGTGACCACCATCTTTTAAAAAAAGGGAGGGCAAGGGATGAACTTTCAAACTACAAACCTTTGAACCTTACCTCCATTGTGGGGGACATGTTCAAGACTTTGATAAGGGTAAACATTAGGGATTATCACGTATCTGCTGGTCAGACTCCAGGAGCTGGCATAACCTGCCACAGCCTCCCTGGTGAAACAAAGATGGCGAACGCAGGTGTCTTCAGATGTGCCTGGGTCGGAGAATGTAGTTGCTGGACCGACCGATTGGGGGGGGGGGGGCGGGGCACACCAGATAGATGAAGTACAAGTGTACCTTTTTTTTTGCTCTATCTGAGCCCCTCTTCCTACTCCAAACCCAAGACAGGTACTGGCAGGCCAATGGAATGCCCATGCTGGGCCCTGTGATTGGAGCTGAGGTGGGCAGATGCTGCAGCTCGATGCAAAATGAACTTTGCACTGCAAAATATCAGTAGCAAATTGCTGGGGAAAAACAACCTATTGTACAAAGGTTAATGCAGAAACAACAATATGGCAAGTCAAAAAAAACAGCTGAAAGCAATCCCCCAAAATACTGGTCAGACCCAGCTTGAAGAATAGATGTTCTGCAGGGAAAAGCAAGGCAGCCACCGAGCACCCAATCTAAAGAGGCGAATAGTGGACAAAAGAGTGGACCAGTGATGAAATGCAGGGCAATCTGTGATGGGTCCTTATTAATATGTATTTAAAAACATTTTCAGGGGCGATAATGAAGCCAGCAGGTGGCTGGTCTCAATAAATCTTTAAAAATCTTCTTTTGCCAAATCACTGCGTTCGGACCTCCCTGCCTGATTCTGCGTTGGTCGCGTGCTGGGTGCAAGGGGCTGCTCCCCGAGTCTCAGGTTCAGGCGGTCAGCCCTGGAGATACTGAGAGCTGTAAAGTTCCAATGTGAAGGTTGTGGCCCACAAATTTATCCAAACACCATGAAAACATATGAACGCGCAGCAATGAAATGTAATCATTCTGGAGATAATAAATGTGGAGGACAAAATTCACCAAACAAAATCCATTTTCAAATATTTCAGACATATTGCGCCAGGTTTTGCACCAGGGTTTCTTTTCATAAAAGTACAACAATTGCAATTTAAAAATAAATCGAGCGTATCCATTTATTTGAAATCTTGCTAATTATGAGTAGGTTTGCCATTTCCATTGTTCTAAGAATTTTTCCATACAAGATTGACAGTTCTTGAAAAATGCTAACGTGTTCAGTTTTCTTCCACTGTCATCATTGCTGCAAAATCTTTATACAGGATAATATTTTTATCTGGATCCACAGCAGCCGACAACATCTCTTCCATCTCCTCTTGTGTAAATGGCTCCCCTTTGGATTGAAAGAATAACACAATCACTTCTTTTTTCACTCTTCCCAAGGAACAGAAGTTTTTTTTTGAATTACGACATTCATGGGAATGGCCTACGCAAGCCAATTTAAATTCTCAATGTGAAGCTTGAAGAAGCAACTTCACGGCCATTATCAGTACAAAAATGTAAAAAGCACGCTGGCAGCTGTGCATTGTATCCGAGAGCAGGAATATAAAAACAATGGTACGCAGATATACCCACCTCCAATTTGTGGAACCAAATATGAAGTGGGAAGGAAGGCAGAGTCCAAGTACAGATAAACCTCACTGCAACATCATTATTACAAATCTCTCATAACAACAAATATTTACGCCGGTTTTGTCTGAAGTCGCACTGAAGCTGTGACAGGTGCCCCCCGATAAGAACTACTTTGACAGCCCCTTACTATTTGTAATATAAACACACCTGTATGTAATGAAAGCAAATGTAAATATTTTTATGCTTTTTGCACACGTTACCATGAACGCTTTAATAATAAATGGACCAAACACAAATAAAATCCGATTTGCACAGGTACTAAAGCATTTCTAAGGAGCAGAGATACTGATGCATCTTCACGGCACTGAGGAAAAAGAACCTGCATTTTACCTGGATTCTCCGGATATCACAAAACGTTTCACAGCTAATTAATTACTTTTGAATTGTAGTCATGGTTGTTGTGTAGGCAAACAATTCACTCGCAGCAAGGTCCCACAGTGTGGGAAATGATCAGTTAATCTGTTGTTGGTGGTGTTGGTTGAGGGATATATGTTGACCAGGGCACCAACAGAACAACCATGCTGTTTTTCAAATAGTGCCATGGGATCTTTTGCATCCACCTGAATAGGGAAACGGGGTAGGTACTTCACATCAAGTATTTCTGGCCATGATTTCGCTGCACCTAGTCTACATGGAATAAAACATACAGCGATGTGAGTAACATGTGTGAGCACTTTTATCTGCTACAGACACAATGGGCTGGATTTTTCCAACCTTGGCGGGTCCGGGGCGGGCGACGTTGGTGGCATGTGAGGACCCCGCATCTGTCTCGATCCCGGCCTCCAAAAAGATTTTCCATTGATAGGGCTTGTTAAGCCCACCCTGCAAGGTTCCCGGCCAATTAACAGGAAGCGGGTCTGATGACGTCATTTGATGACGCATCATCAGCCGGTTTCCTTAAAGGGACCATGGGCACATTCATTTTGACAGTTCTGCTGTCAGTGTTCTGCAGCATTGAGGTGCTACAAACACTGACAAGCACTACACAGAGGTGCACGGCTGCACCCAGGCTCTCCCATGACTCCCTCCATATGCTTATGGAGGGTATCACAGCACGCAGGGAGATTCTCTTCATTTCCAATGGGCGGAAGAGACCTCCCTAGGAGATCAACGCAGCCTGGTTGCACATGGCACAGGAGGGCACAAGCAGGGAGGGATGTGGTCAGGAGGACCAGGCTGCAGTGGCGCAAACCTTTCAATGATCTCAGTCGATCACGAAACATTAGTACAAAGCCACACTAAACCTCATCCTGCTGTGCCACTCATCACATCCCCATCACTCTGCCTTCCCTATCCTACTCCTGCACACCCTTACTCACACCAACTTAGCTTGCACCTCCACCCATCCCTCTCTATCTACATTATCACTTCCCCATCTTACTAGCCACCCCTCACAATCACCCTCACCCTAGTCCAATCATAAAGTAACAACACACAAGGGTAGGCACTTGGGTGTTTTATCCAATGTTCATGTAAAGTTACTGTTAATGTGTTGTCAAACACTGAAATCTTTATTTTCAACACTTTGCCTTCTTGGACAGATTTGTGTTCACCTTTGGAATTGGCTTAGTGAGTTGCAGTGAATGGTGAATGGCATAACGATACCCCCCCCCCACAATGGTGATGAGTGTGAAAGGAATGGCTTGGCCATTGCAGGGATGCTTTATGGTGTTGGTGCGGGGTGGTGTCAACCTGGCACAGCATGTGGCAGCCAGGGTGTACAGTATCAAGTGAAGTAAATGTGGTCATGGGGAGGCCATCCCTGGCATCCTGGGCAGCAATGGGGTCGGGTGCTGAAGCCCTGTGTCCTGTGCAGCATCAGGTGATTGCGGAGAAGGTTGGTGCTGCTGGTGTGCCTGGTGATGCTGGTGTGCCTGGTGACATTGATGTTGGGGCTGATCGTGATGGGATTCTGAGGGCCAAGGTGAGATTTTTTCAAGGGCACCGATGCTGATGGAATAGATGGCAGCTGAAGTTGAGATGACAGAAGCGATCTGTCATTGGTGAGAGAGGTTGCTCGAAGGAGGTAACACGGTGGCACGGTGGCATAGTGGTTAGCACTGTTGCCTCACAGCGCCAGGGACCCGGGTTCGAATCCGGCCTCGGGTGACTGTCTGTGTGGAGTTTGCACATTCTCCCCGTGTCTGCGTGGGTTTCCTCCGGGTGCTCCGGTTTCCTCCCACAGTCCAAAGATGTGTGGGTTAGGTTGATTTGGCTATGATAAATTGACCCTTAGTGTTAGGGGGATTAAATACGTGGGGTTACTGGGATATGTGTCGGTGCAGGCTCGATGGGCCGAAATGGCCTCTATCTGCATTGTGGGATTCTGTGATTCTGTGATTCTGAGGTAACACTGGATAGAGAATTTGCTCCAAACCTCCATAAAGCTGAAAAGTGTATTCCAAATCCTGAAGGCTCCAGCTTCTAAGATTGGCAACTGAACAGCTGTGAAATGGTAGCTTTTATACCACTTTTGCAGCTGTCAACTATTCACAGCAATGGAGAGTCATTGAGAACCCAACACACTTATCTGACGTGATCCCCGAGTGCCAGGAACCTCGTAAAAAACATGGAAAAATCGTTAGGACCTGGTATAATGCTGCTTAAATACCTTGAAGCAGCTTCTTAAGTATCTCAATTGCCTGACCCGCTGCTTAGTGCCGGGTCTGCAAACCGCAGGCAGAGCCGGCACTTGGGAAATTAACAAGGAGGCGGGTTCAGAGCGGACTTCCGCCTCGCTGACAATCACTGCCATTTTGACAGCGAACCCGCCTCCGAACCCACCCTCTGAGCACCAGCAAAATTCAGCCCAATATATTCGGCATGTGCACATGTCCTTTCACTGCTCTGGATAGTATCGTTCTGTAAGACAGTTTTAACATAAAGCAGGCCTTTGTAAGCAGTATCTGCTGCACTGTGAAGATCCGTCAACTTTCAAGTTAATGTATTCTACACGTGAACACAGTTACTGTCTCCTTGTATTGTCTTAAACAAATTAAAAGTCTCTCCGCTTGTTTGGATTCCTACTGATATGTTGGCTGATATTTCTGCACAAATTGCTTTAGCGGTAAATTAAATTTTTAAATTTAAATCTTAAATTGCATTAAAAGAAATGTGCAAGTAATTAATTCAGAGGCTCAGGTTTTCATTTGCTGCTCAACTGTGATTTATGCATATCACGACTGAACACATTAATGCACAATGCTCCCCACTGCATTCAGGCAAAGTAATTGTGCGCCCAGAAATGGTTGCTTCCTTGAATAAATTATTGAGGGGACTTTTGCCCTTGAGAAAGAGCTATTCCCACTCTGGGCATACTCTGATACCTCACTCAAGTGGTCATTCTTCATATGTGAGCCTCGACAGTAAACGCTGGCAAGCTATTCCACTGTGGGAGGCATCATAGTCAAATCTGATCCTGTCCCAAAGAGAGTTACAAGAGGAATGCCCTAACATTAGCACTGTCAGAAACAACTTAAAGGGTATAGTTCTTACGATTCTCCCTGTTGGAGACGGGCTTTTTTTTTTAAGTGGTATGGGGAGGGCTTTATTGTGGTATTGGGGTGGGGGGCATGTGAAAAAAAGAACATTGTGCATAGGGGAAAAGAAACAAACAATACTACAAAACACTAGCAGAATTACCATTAAAAATGGCTGAATTTGCTCCATCCTCCCCACAATGTAGTAGTGAAACTGTATAATCAAAACGTAACACATTTGAAGGCTGAAGTACAAGTGACAGTGGTAAAAACTAAAGCCTGCACAGCTACTGATAGAAAGACACGGATTAATCAAGGATAGTCAGCACAGATTTGTTAAGGGAAGGTCGTGTCTGACAAACTTGATTGAATTTTTTGAGGAGGTAACAAGGAGGGTAGATGAGGGTAGTATGTTTGATGTAGTTTATATGGACTTTAGCAAGACTTTTGATAAGGTTCCACATGGCAGACTGGTCATGAAGTTAAAAGCCCATGGGATCCAGGGCAAAGTGTCAAGTTGGATTCAAAACTGGCTCAGAGACAGGAAGCAGAGGGTAATGGTTGATGGGTGTTTTTGTGACTGGAAGGCTGTTTCCAGTGGGGTCCCGCAGGGCTCAGTACTAGGTCGCTTGCTTTTTGTGGTATATATCAATGATCTAGACTTGAATATAGGGGGTATGATTAAGAAGTTTGCGGATGATACTAAAATCAGCTGTGTGGTTGATACTGAAGAAGGAAGCTGTAGACTGCAGGAAGATATCAATAAATTGGTCAGGTGGGCAGAACAGTGGCAAATGGAATTCAATCTGGAGAAGTGTGAGGTAATGCATTTGGGGAGGGCCAACGAGGAAAGGGAATACACATTAAATGGTAGGACACTGAGTAGTGTAGAGGAACAAAGGGACCTTGGAGTGCATGTCCACAGATCCCTGAAGGTAGCAGTCCAGGTAGATAAGGTGGTTAAGAAGGCATACGGAATGCTTGCCTTTATTAGTCGTGGCATAGAATACAAGAGCAGGGGGGGTTATGCTTCAACTGTATAAAACACTAGTTAGGCCTCAGCTAGAGTACTGAGTGCAGTTCTGGTCACCACATTACAGGAAAGATGTGATTGCACTAGAGAGGGTACAGAGGAGATTTACAAGGATGTTGCTGGGAGTAGAGAATCTTAGCTATGAGGAAAGACTGGATAGGCTGGGTCTGTTTTCCTTGGAACAGAGGAGGCTGAGGGGAGACCTTATTGAGGTGTATAAAATTATGAGGGGCGTAGATAAAATGGATAGAAAGGACTTATTTCCCTTAGCAGAAGGGCCAAAAACCAGGGGGCACAGATTTAAAGTAATTGGTGGAAGGTTTAGAGGGGATTTGAGGGGAAATTTCTTCACCCAGAGGGTTGTGGGGGTCTGGTACTCACTGCCTGAAAGGGTGGTAGAGGCAGGAACCCTAACCACATTTAAAAAGTACTTGGATGTGCACTTGGGATGCTCTAACCTGCAAGGCTACGGACCAAGAGCTGGGAAGTGGGATTAGGCTGGATTGCTCTTTGTTGGCCGGCGCAGACACGATGGGCCGAAATGGCCTCCTTCCGTGCTGTAACTTTCTATGATTCTACTGAATCCCTACAAGGGAAAGCAACTCTTAAATGCAGATTGTGCGACAAGCATCAGTCGAAATGAGAGCAGAAGAAACTGCTGCTGTGTTTGAAATTTTGAGATCTCAATTGCTTTTCCTAATTCCATAAAAATAAATATGCTCTTCGCCAAACAGCTTCAAGTAATTATGCTCTACAAAATAAATATTCTTGTACAGGGAAGTCAAGAAGAAAGCAAGCCAGATTCTAATCAGATCTCATTCATTTTCAATGGAACAAGATAGTCAAGCGTTGATTAGAATCTAGGTACAGAACCAAGATGCAGATAATTTCCCCGATAATTGGTGGAATAGTATGCACGTACTTGATAAATTAGCTTTGCTGTATTTCTAAATGACAAGCACCAGAATTAATGAAGGAAGAGAGGAGAGCTCTCTTTAAAAAAAACAAGAGATGCAATTATGAATCTCTAATTCCTTAATTTAAAGAGGATTACATAATTAAATTAGAACAGTATTTAAAACAGAATACATGGAATCTACACATCTCAAGCGCACCGATTTGTATTTTGACCCAAGACGTTCCACTACAGTGTAATTGTTTTAATCCTTAAGTGCTATTCACAGTAATACCAACCCCACCATCTCATAAATTAAGAGACAAACTCTTAAAAATTAAGAGATGTGGGGCTAAAAATTCGGGGGCTTTACGCCACCCGTTACCATCAGAAAATGGGGAAAAGAGGACGGCCAGCTGGTGGCGGGTCCCGTGGCGTCCTCCATTTTCGAAGGCCCGGCAGCACTGCTGGTAAGACGTATTGCCCTGCAAAGTAAAATGAGGGAGTGGTGAGGTCACCCGCCAACTTAACGTCACCACGGTGAACTTGGATCTTTGCGCTGAGTTCAGCGCTGGGTCCTAAGCACACCAGGTAAACCCAGCGTGCAAGCAGACTGACAGAAACACTGTCAGTACCTCTTAAAGGGACACACATATCTTTCAGGTAAGTTTGCATTTAAGCTTTTGGACAGGGTTTTTTTTTATTTTACTGAAGTAGTGGCTTGCTGCGAGAGATGTTAAAAGTTTTTTTTAAGTGTGTAGGGAGTGCTGTTGGATGCTTGCAAGGCCTCGGCTGGTAAAGGAAGGCCTCTGAGAAGACAGAAAATGCTGCAAATACTCAGCAGGTCAGGCAACATCCGTGAAGAGAGAAACAGAGTTCACTTCTCAGGTCAAGATACTGCCTGACCTGCTGAGTATTTCCAGCATTTTATGCTGTCATTTCAGATTTACAGCATCCACTCGCAGAAGGAAGAGGAAGACGCAGAAGAGGAAGAAACAGAAGAGGATGAAGCTGAAGAGGAAACAGAAGAAAGGATGCAGCCCAGACAGCCCCTTTCTGGCTGGGATATCCGGGATGGAATCATCCACCTGCAGTACCGGTGACCACAACCCCAATTCCCCTTTCAACATTAGTCCCACACCTTACCTTCCCTCTGTTACTGACCATCAAAGCGTCCTCTTGGCCACAATGCTGAAATAAAAGCCACCACAAAGCAAACTTTCTAATCCAATTCATACATCTATCCATCCAATATAACATCAAGAAATCAGCTCATCACACTTATGCATTCTCTTAGTGACTGTCTTGTGTGTGCCTTTGCCTATCCTACTGATGTCATGCAGTGCTACCCCAGTGGCTGCAGCATGGCTGGTGGAAAGCTGCTGACTTTTAGTGGGGGACACTGTAAATGGCCTTGCTGGTCGACCTTGAGGAGCTGGTGGCTGGGAATGTGAAATCGAGTGAGGTGTTTCTTCACTCTCCTCTCCCTCTTCTTGGTCAACCACTGGCTGGGCAGGCTGCATTTCTTGGGTGTGTGAAATAAGGAAGGCACAAAAGTGGAGTTGTGGTGAGGAGAGGGCGGGAAAGCAAGAGGTACATACCAGAAGGAGGATAATGTATGAGGATACCAGCATCTTGTATCCTTTCAGCCCTGCCGCTGGCCAAGGGTTCAGCCATGCTCCTGCCAAGAATGGCCTGCACTGTCTCCTCCAAGGGGGTGAGGTGAGGCTAGGAATGGGAGATGTGCCTTATGATTGGTACAGATTGTTAGTAGGTGAGTGATTGGGATGGGTGGGGGTGTCGTGCATTGAGCAGTGTGTGAGGCTAGTGGTGCAGTTGGTAGGAGATGGCTTTTGAAGATGCATTCACTGACCTTGACCAGTGGTCTGAGGTCATGAAGCTTCTTTGGGCACTGGTGCCAGGTGGTGGGGGCGACACTGTTGGCAGTGACGTCCTCAGTGATGTGGTCCCACATTGTTCTTTCTAGAGGGCCTCCTGGCCCCTGAGGGTAGAGGACCTCTCTTGCAGTGTTGACCCCCTGCACAAAGCTGGAGTGCCGCGTGCGAGACCATGGGTGCCCTTTCCCTGGCTTGCTGAAGCACTTTTCCCATTTTTTGAGGTTCGGAAGGGAATTCAGCTTTACGTGCTGAAGACTCCTATTTGGGGCTTCTTTTTAATGTTCATTTATTTTTTTAAAAGGCAGTAAGGGCAGAAAAGTGCATTTTTTTTACTTCATTTTTATTTTTATTAGTTCTGAAGGCCTTTTAATTACCCGCAATGCCTAGCGAACTCCATAGCCTCACTTCCAGAGGCTAGTAGAAGCTGGAACACCGCTCCTGGACGGGAACTTCGACTTCCAGGCCTGCACTAACGCGACCAGGAGGGCGTTGCACAGTAAGTTAGCGCTAGGCTAAAAATCTTTAGCCCCAGCGTGAATTTTTCTCCGGTAGTGCTTCTTTTCAGCAGCCGTTAACCTGAGTTGCAGGTGACACCGGCAATTCTCATGGCGGCCACGAATTTTTACCCCATGGTATATAAATCATGAATTGCTACTTTTTTCAAACATCAACCAATATAGATTGACAGTTGGTTTATAAACAACATTGGTGGCTTATTAAATTTCTAACAGGTCAGAGCTCTTTACAAAAACAATATTGCTGCATCTGAAAATGCTTTACAAAAAACTTTAAAAAAATCCTACCTGTTATCAGCACGTTGCTATGCATCTCAGTTTAAGGTTACGATGACAGTGATTTTATAAGTTTCCTTTGTTTTATAGTTTTGTTCTTTATTAGTTGTGCCCCTCTAAAAAAGGGGGCACTTTTGTTTGATGGGAAGATCCCAATGTCTCCTTATTGATTTATTGCAATAAAGCAACAAAAAAGATCTCATGCAACCTGCAGCAACAGTAATGCACGTTGCATCCTGAGCATTGCATATGGTGCATTGCCCCTTTAAGAACTGCAAACTGGCGGGGGGAGGAATCGAAAAAAAGCTGGTCCTGCCTCCTTTTGGGTGGCCATCGCTGATTGGTCGGCGCAGACGTCAGTCGAGGCGTTATGGTACCGGGACGTCAGCTATGTGCAAGCTTGACTTCCGGTGAATGAGCAAGGCTGGCGGAGAAACGGACGCCATGTTTGCAGAGAGTAATCGGCTCTTCGCTCGGCTCCCTGTCCTCCCTCCCTAGGCTTAATTTTATTTATTTGTTTTAATTCCCCGGCAGGGTGGGAGGTGATGGGGGCGCGGTGAGGAAAGAGACTCCTGGTTATGAGGGGCATAGATAAAGTGGATAGAAAGGACCTATTTCCCTTAGCAGGGGGGTCAAAAACCAGGGGGCACAGATTTAAAGTAATTGGTGGAAGGTTTAGAGGGGATTTGAGGGGAAATTTCTTCACCCAGAGGGTGGTGGGGGGTTCTGGAACTCACTGCCTGAAAGGGTGGTAGAGGCAGGAACCCTAACCACATTTAAAAAGTACTTGGATGTGCACTTGGGATGCTCTAACCTGCAGGGCTACGGACCAAGAGCTGGAAAGTGGGATTAGGCTGGATAACTCTTTGTTGGCCAGCGTGGACACGATGGGCCGAAATGGCCTCCTTCCGTGCTGTAACTTTCTATGATTCTATGGTTACCTACTCCTGTTCATTACTCATGGCAGAGAGAGAGAGAGGCACCAGGCCGGATGCTTCATGCGAATCACGCCAGCAGCAAAAAAATCCTGAGATTCGAGAGCTCTATCGCGAGATCATGAGCGAGGCTTAATTTTACTTAGAAATTGCGTATCTCGCGATAAATTTGCGAGGGTTGGCATGTCTGTATTCACTATACATGTTCTGATAAAACCTTTATAACATTTGTTAGCAAATTTTCCATGGTGGGTAAGTCAGAGGATGGACTATTTTATAAAGACAGGAACATTAGATAATCTAAAACACAATGTGGAGATTTTGAGACACCCCGCCCGAAAAAAAAACCAAAATAAAGGGGAAGAACTTTCTGCCCCATTGCTGTGGTGGTCGTCGCCATTTTGCTGGGGTCCTCAGAATAGCCGCCTGAATCAAGTGCACAGCTAATTTAGGAATTGGCATCAGAGTGCTATGACGTCACTAGGTCCCCAATGCCATTTTAAGTCTCAGCAGTGTGCTCTGTGCACACTCCACCCAGTATCAGCTAGCGGTTCAGCTGGAGAGGAGCCAAAAGGCAAGGACTACATTATTTTTGTAGGAGAGCAGGACTGCTCCTCCGGGCTCCACAATGATAACCTGGGCTACTGCCGCACCGGTACCCCCATCACGAGAACGGACGGTCCCCCGACCTACCTTTGACTGGGCCCGGAGGCCAGCCAGACCGCCCGATATTGTGGGGGCCCGGAGCTAGCAAGCTGCCATGGGGGACCAGGCCAGCCTTATGTTAATGAAGCCCAGCCTGAAAGGATATTTACTTGTCCTAGCCCCTTTGGGACTATCCCAGATCAGGCGTATTTCTCAGATGCTCACTTTCAACTAAAGGTTGAGGTAGCCGAATCCTAAAGACGCTTAACTGGGTCTAAAGGTCCAGTCTATCTCTCCCTAAAGGAAAGGAGCAACCCAAGAATGTTACCGTCCTCCAGATAGCACTTTTAATAAGTTTAGCCAGACTGTATCGTCCCGGATATTATAAGGGTCTGGAGATCTCCCCTCAGAAATGTACCTCTTCACCAAAGAGTGTACAAAGATTGGGTTCACGAGTTATTGATACAGAAGACTTATGTGAGACAATTCTAAAAAAAATAGAGAGATTTATTAAAAGAACCGACATGCAATTTACAGTTGGTGAATAAGTCAATCGCAACATTAACAGTTCTAAAAAGAGAAAAAATATGATCTTATTTTTAACAGAGAATCTTACTTTTAAATCTTAACTTCGCTACAGTATTACAGTTCTTAAAATTTTCTATACAGGATATCCATCAATTATCAAATTACCTTCGATCCCCAAGATACAAAGAGTGGAAGACTACAGAGCCGCCCCTGTAGTTGAGAATCGCTTTGCCCGATTAAAGCGAGCCTGATATCTCATTCGAGACCTCAATATTTATACCCTTTTTCAGTTGTATTTCATAAGATTTCTGTTGATCCAAGTTAATTATCACTAATCATCTTTTAGTTGACCCCTGCAATTCTTACTGCCACATCAGCAATAGTTATTGGGAGTTTACCATTTATGTTCAAAGGGCAGATGTCCCTTACCTCATGTGTCATCCTTAAGAGGTTTAATCAAGATCATTTATCCAGGGTTGACTATTGTCCTGTTTTAATAAGGTTACCCATTCGGGGCCAACCATTCTTCTGTTTTAATAAGGTTACTTATTCAGGGTCAACAACTTGTCCTATTTCAATAGCCAGAATTCTTTCATAGCTATTTCATAGTTAGGTTTCTAAATTTCCAAACCCAGTTTGTCTTGTTTTGAAGAATTTATAAGGTAGAGTTCCTTATAAGGTACTCTTCAGGGTCAACCACTGTCTTATCTCAACAAGGCCAGAATTCTTTCATAAGGTAGTGTATTTTTCTAAAAAGGCTATATAGTGTATTTTTCTACAAAGGTTATCTAGTGTATTTTTCTACAAAGGTTATATAGTGTATTTTTCTAAAAAGGTTATAAGATAGAATTCCTTCACAAGCCCTCAAAATAGACCAGGCGTCCCGTCGGCACTATCAGGTGAGCGGGGAGGGGGGCTGGTCTCCAACTTTCAGCTGCCCGAAAATTGCAGACGGAGGGAAAACCTACCCCGATGTATTATACAATTATCAGCTTGGCTCACTCAGTACAGATAAAATGCTGCATTGTTGATGTCTTTTTGATGAGACATTAAAACGAGGCGCCATCTATCTGCTCAGGTGGACATAAAAGATCTCATGGCACTATTTGAAGAAGAGCAAGGAGCCCTGCCTGTATCCTCAGTCAACAGCTCCAGTTTGTAACTCTCCTTTCCCATGCTATATACCTCCACCAGGTTAACTGGTCATTCATCTCAGTTGCTGTTTGTGGGACCCTGCTATGTGGAAATTGGCTGCTGTGTCAGCCTATATAACAACAGTGACTCCATTTCTTGTAAAAGAATTTAGGACATCCTGATCATGGAATAAGGCGCTATATAAATGAAAGTGCTTTCTTTTATTAATTTCTACCGAAGTGGTTACTCCCTTTAAGGTTACAAATACGTGGTGTGAAATAAACACTGGGTAAGTTCACACACAAGCCAACTGAGAGCATGCAGATATTCCAGCTCTGGTATTTATGTTCCTAAGAATTCCTTTGTTTCTTTATACTTTGCCAAGTGTGACAGAAATTTGTATTAGACATTCGAAGTATAATCGACTGTAAGTGTGCACGCAGGTAAAGTTTTTACATTATTACTCACGGATATCCCAAGGCTTTGCCCATAGTGAGTCAAAGGATATTCTGTTTTATAGCAATAGGGCTTTTATGCTATGTAACACACAATGTCTTATCAGGGCCACTAGTTTACAATGACTGAGTAAGTCAAATTCCATTTTTATTGCATGTTTTTCTGGTAACTTTCATCCTTTGGTGATCAAATTCAGCAATTCTTTTGATTTTCCATAGAAATGGTGGCCTTAAATTATTACCTGTGTATTTAATTTTTTTTTTTAACTTTTTCTTTTATAAGTCAAGGATACTGAGAAAGATGATAGGCAATACAGCAGACTGGCGGCAGGTATGTGTGATTTAGGAGCAGGGAGGAGGGGAGGGATTGTGGGAATTAAGAGCAGTTACGTGGAGGGCTGGGCTTTGGTAACATTGGTGGGTATGTTATGGGGCGTGGCAGTATTGTGAAGGGGGATCCCAGGAGGGTTTCGTAGTAATGGGAGCAAATATAGGGATTTGGTTTGCTGGTGGAATGACTGGAATCTGGCAGTAATGTGGGAGGGAGCCTTGGGTTCAGGTGAGGATGGGGATGGATTTTGGAATGCGGCCCAGCAGCAGCGTAAACGGACCAGCTCTGCTGACCCAACAACATTCTTGAACCACAAAATGGTGTTACTTCCTCTGGTGGCCATTTTCCCAAAAGCAAACGATCGCTCTGTAATCAATTGCTTTCGGGAAAACAGCCTTTTCAATTCCCCTTCCAAGCTCTTAGCGATGTCAAGGACAAACAGCCATCCCCTTGCGCGCAATGTTACTCGGGCAATAGAGAAGAAAATACGTCACATTTTATGGCGTCATAACACGCCCGTCCCCAAACCCACCAGACTTTCTGATGGGGGCCAAAGGGTGCCGGGACTTGGCATAACCAGGCCCCACCCAAAATTTCACTCGTGCCCACTTAGTAAGCTTTCCTTTCATGGCCCCAAAGCCATGTAGTTTTGGCCACAGTGAGGTTAAGCATGATAGAAAAGGCATGACGAGAAAATGTTACCGGAAATAAGTGTTACACTTACAGAAAGTGTACGCTACAGGCAAGATATAAATATATTTCATTTATACACACAAACACATATAGGTATATTACCTTCCTCAGTCAAAAACTTTGTAAGTTCATCTTGGGTAAGATATCCTTTTTTATTTTGATCTAACACCTGGGAATGAAATGTAACAGTGACATTAAAAAGTTCATGTGTTACATCAGAAATACTTAACGGAGACAGATGTGCTTTAACTGCAGAGTACGTGTGACAAGTTTCGGATCTTATCTTAGATATTTTCTCAGGTGCAGCAGTGCCAGACACTCCCATAAGAGGACGGAGCATCTTATGTTTAGAGGTGTGCCGGTGCCGTCCAATATCTAACTAATATGATAGTGTAGCCTAGGAGTGTAACTGGATCTGATCTGAACTGGACATTGTGTCTCACATGTGCCCCTACATATGCGTCTCTAAACTTTTTGAAGGAAAGCACTTGGCAAGATGAAGCCAGGCACTAATTGTTCAGCAAGTGAACATACAGAGTAACAGTCAAAGCAAATTCCATTTACTTAGCTCAGTCTCACTTCTGTCCTTGAGAATTTGAGAAAAAGGTAATAAGCCAAGTGCCCTGTCCCTTTTTTGCTTTTGGTATTACCTTCCTTTCCATCTACTTCTCACCGCAAAAACTGACCTGCTGTATTTTTGGCCTCCATCTCCGCAAGGACTGTGTCTTACATAGAATTTACAGCACAGAAACAGGCCATTCGGACCAACTGGTCTATGCCGGTGTTTATGCTCCACGCGAGCCTCCTCCCACCCTACTTCATCTCACCCTATCAGCCCCTTGATCGACCAGCAGGTCTTTTCCTACCCGGCAATTTCGTATGTTCGTAACCTGTCTGCCCAAGTGGCTCTTTGTCCCTTTGTGTCCCCACCCAGCGAGAGGGCTGAGGTGCAGACTTCCTCCCTGTAGTAATTCACCAGTAGGCCTGTCGATAAAACCTCTTCCCCCGCACCCGCACCCCCTCCAACACCGTGAAGTAAATTTTTAAAAGGCCGTTCTCAAGGTGAATGGGGGCCATTCTAGCCAATAGGTCTGGGATGATGCAGACTGTGAGCTGTGACATTTCACAAATTGGACTGTCTGGTTGCAATGCTTGCAGACTGTGGCTTCCCCCTTTTTAAACCAGTGCAAATTCACTTTGTTCCAAAACACAATGGTTAAACACAACTTAATCCCCAAATCCTTTCCCTGAAGAAAATAATGATCAGAAATCCCAAAACAGGAGAATATGTTATTTCAAAACATAGCACTGGCTTTAGGACAAGTAACTTAAAATCCAACTGTACCTCAAATGCTTGCAAAATAACATCCTCCGGTTGGGGTCTGTATCTATGTAACAAAATAGAAAAAAGCATGTTAAGAAAGAAAGAACAAACTTGCACTTATATAGCACCTTTTACGACCTCAGGACGTCCCAAAGCGCTTTACAGCCAATGAAATACTTTTTGAAGTGTTGTCACTGTTGTAATGATGGACAATTTTAATTCAGGATATCAGCCATAGACACTATGAAAGTAGGAAGCCTTAAGGTGGTGTGGCAGTAATGCAGCATACTGTGCTGTGGTGTTAATTGTTCCTATAAATGATTTAAGGGAAGGAATTGTGCCCAAAGTTCCAAATTTGCAGAGGATACCAAATTGGGAGCAGTGGCAAATGATGAATATCAATGCGCACAAATTCAAAAGGATCTTGACAAGCTCGATCAGTGGCCAGAGAAATGGCAGATGCGATTCAATACAGGGAAGTGTAAGGTTATGAGATCTGGCAGATGTTTGATTATGTGCTAAATGGGAATGCACTTGAAATTCACTCAGAGCAGAAGCAAGATCGTGGTGTTTGACTGGGCAGGTCACTAAATGTTGCCAGGCTGTTAAAAAAATTAACACAACAGATAGCAAGGGATATGACATATAAATCGAGGGAGGTCATTTTAAAACTGCATTTGCCCTGATGAGACCATGGGGGAAAAATTCAGTTGGTTGCGCCTCCCATTAGCGCCTTAAGAGGGCGCTAATGGGGCGCAAAGCAACTAGCGCCCGGGCGTGGCGATGTTTGCGGCGTTCGTGAAATTAACTAGACATTTTGCGGCGGCGCTAAACACTACCGCCACGATCTCCTGTGCCGGCAGATCGTGACGTCAGTCGAGTGCGCAACGCCCCGGTAGCGCCCCGGAGCGGATATTGAGTGGCGCCCCCTGCCTTACCGCCTGCTGCTAGGTTGAGGGGAGCATTTTGCACTCAGGAAGGGACTGGGGGAGCGCTATTTAAAGGCGACCGCTTCCTGCCTTTTATTGTTGGTGACATTTTTGAACCACGCATTCTGAGAGAGAGACTTCTGGAGAGATTCAACGCTGTGTGAAGGAGTTTTGGGTACTGAGCAGCACTTTGCAGGTTCATTTTGATTTGCTCTTCCTTGTATCGATTTAGAAGAGACTGTGGAGGCTGCACTCTGAGCTCTTTCCCTGGTTCTCTCCATTGTTCTTTCCAGCAGATTTGATGTACAGGTCTCTCCAGGCCGAGATTCAAGGCTGCAATGAGCAGGATGGATGGAAAGCAAGATCAACCCTCCCCTTTAAGAACTTGCCGGCGCCATTGTGTGTGTGTTCCATTGCTGACTGACATCACATGAGCTTCGCCAGTGCTCTGAGGTAGCGCCTCGCTCCTCGGCCTTTGCACCTTAAGACAGGTGTGAAGCGCCTGATTTAGCGCCCCAATCACCTCCAGGGGCGATAAAAGTCAAGTTTGCAGTCGGAGGCGATAATTAGCGCCTATGGGTTAGAAATTGATATGGTTTCTCGCCTGTTTTCTGGGTCAAGAATGGGCACTACCAAGTAGAATTTTGCAGTGTAAAGTTCCACACTGGAATGGTGACGGAAGTGCGCCCAACGCCATATTTGTTCGTGCGCTCGATAGGCGTCCCTGGTGACCACCTGAAACAAACGCAGGTATGATTAAAATATGTCAATAAGGGTTCTGCGCTAGGATTGGAACCCATTTGTTAAATTGGCGTCCGTTATTGCATGAAAAGTCACTGCCTAAATCTGCTCAGCGAATCATGGCGGGAACAGTCGGGAAGCAGCCTTCATATGCACTATTTAAAGGGATCCTCACCTCCATTAAGGCAAGTCTCTCAGTAGTCGTTTTAGGCTTCTGGTGTGCTTTTTCGGCCAAGTTTTTGGCTGTTTTGGCCAGTGTTTGGCTGTGAAATACATTGGAAGAGAGAGTTTGTGGAGGTCCCGATGGACTACATCCTAGGGTTTTAAAAGAGGTGGCTACAGAGATAGTGGATGCATTGGTTTAGACCTTCCAGAATTCCCTAGATTCTAGAATGGTCCCCGTGGATTGGAAGGTAGCAAATGTAACCCCGCTCTTCAAGAAAGGGGGAAGAGAGAAACAGGGAACTATAGACCAGTTAGCCTGACATCAGTAGTCGGGAAAATGCTAGAATCTATTATTAGGAATGTGGTTACAGGCAGTTAGAAAATAATATAATTTAGCAGAGTCAACATGGATTTATGAAAGGGAAATCGTGTTTGACAAATCTGTGAGTTTTTTGAGGTTGTAACTAGCAGGGTAGATAAGGGGGAACCAGTGGATATAGTGTATTTGGATTTTCAGAAAGCATTCGGTAAGGTGCCACACAAGAGGTTATTACACAGAACTAGGGCTCATGGGATTGGGGGTAATATATTAGTATGGATTGAGGATTGGTCAATGGACAGAAAACAGAGTAGGAATAACCGGTCATTTTCGGGTTGGCAGGCTGTAACTAGCGGGGGACTGCAAGGATCAGTGCTTGGGCATCAGCTATTTACAATCTATATCAATGACTCAAGTGCGACCTCATTTTCAATTTAACCCAGGAAAGGTGTTGAGAATGTAACTAAGTGTTGAATCTTCTAACATGAGTCATGGTTACTGACCAGATGAGTTATCAGTTTTGACAGGTTACATGGATGGTTATCTGATTGTGTCTTTTACAGACTTTTTCACCTTGGGTAGCAGAAGTAGAACAAGCAGTCTAGACTTTTAGAATATTCGCAGTTTGATTAAAGCTCACTCTGCAGTCAAGAATACCTTGTTCACAATTAATGGAGTTATATGGTAACATTAAAAGTGATGGTTTCATAAATGCAGAAAAATAGTCCTTTAACTCATTTGGGTATCTGGTTAAATTTTAAATTAATAGGTACAGTGCAAGAGAGAAAAAAAACTTTGTTTTTCATTTGTTTAATTTTCCATTTTCTCAAAAGGGAAAGTATAATGGTGTGTCTTGAAATTAATTGTTTTCCTTTATTCCATAAACCTCCACTGTCACACAGATGCCTGCCTGCAGATGTACTAGAATTATCTGACAGTGCCTTCTTTATATACTGGGAAATGTAGCCCAAAGGAAATAAAACAAATCACACCGCCTGCAATTTCTATCACTATCAATGGTCATCCTTCGGATGTAAGAGCTGTCCATTCTGTGCATTAAAACCCTCAATCTTTTCTGAATTACAATATCCTATCAGTCATCCTATCCTATCTTACAATCCTCAGCACCATCAATTTTCAAGTGGGTTTCTCTCATCCCTTGTTCCACTTAGGTTCTTATTTAGCTTATCCACTGGACAGAAATGGCAGGCATGAGTTTGTCGGAGAGCAAAACCCAATCCTCAAACTTATGCTGAAAAGGTTATGCTGAATTACACCATGACAAATACTGCACCAGATACTGCACAGATGTGAAAATGTAATCTGCACACCAATAGCTTGAAATCAGGCACTTTGAATTATTAAACTACATCTCGAGCTTCACTGTTGTGGTTTAAGATGTCATCTGAATCCCCAGAGTAAATTACAGCCTCAATAATCTCTGCCAATCCACCCATAATTAGATATAGAATGTAGGAGAGCTAATAACTATTAAGGGGAATATTTATTTGAATACAAAGGGATGACTATATGTCATCAATAAACACATTAATATCTCAGTTAGATGAGCAAACAAAGCAATTGCATATGAATACGTTAAAGGTTGATATTTGAAGAGCCTAATTTCAAAGCATAAGAGACCATTTTAATTCAAACCCTCGGCACAAGGGACCTTGGCTGACCATCAGAAAAATTGCAGATATGCTAATTCAGCCATTGAGGAACTAAACACTACAGGGACTTAACAGTACAAGGGGATAGGAAATATAGCATACGCAATGTGATGCCACTAGTGACCAGGCTTTCAATCACAGGGATGCCTCATACTAAAATAATTGGTGTGGTTAATAACCCCGATATACACACACCTCGTTGCTCATTAAAGGCCCGATTCTCCTTTCATTCCACTGTGCTCGCTGACCTACGTGGGCTCCCAGTCCACCAATGCTTCAATTTTTAAAATCCTCATCCTTATGTTCAAATCTCTCCACGGCCTCGCCCCTGCCTATCTCTGTATCCTCCTTCAGCCCTACAACCCTCCAAGAACTCTGCATTCCTTCAACTCGGGCATCATGCTATATCATCGGATAGATTATAAAAACAGGGAGGTATTGCTGCAGTTATATAAGGTATTGGTGAGACCGCACCTGGAATACTGCATACAGTTTTGGTGTCCATACTTAAGAAAAGACATACTTGCTCTCGAGGCAGTACAAAGAAGGTTCACTCGGTTAATCCCCGGGATGAGGGGGTGGACATACGAGGAGAGGTTGAGTAGATTGGGACTCTACTCATTGGAGTTCAGAAGAATGAGAGGCGATCTTATTGAAACATATAAGATTGTGAAGGGGCTTGATCGGGTGGATGCGGTAAGGATGTTCCCAAGGATGGGTGAAACTAGAACTAGGGGGCATAATCTTAGAATAAGGGGCTGCTCTTTCAAAACTGAGATGAGGAGAAACTTCTTCACTCAGAGGGTAGTAGGTCTGTGGAATTTGCTGCCCCAGGAAGCTGTGGAAATAGACAGTTTCCGAGAAGTAAAGGGAATTAGGGGTTACGGGGAGCGGGCAGGAAATTGGACATGAGGCTGAGTTCGGATCGGTCGAGGCCCTGTGGGTGGCGTAGCGGGCCCAGGGGCTGAGTGGCCGGGTCCTGCTCCTACTTCTTGTGTTCTTTAGATTTGAGGTGAGGATCAGATCAGCCATGATCTTATTGAATGGCGGAGCAGGCTCGAAGGGCCGATTGGCCTACTCCTGCTCCTATTTCTTTTGTTCTTATGTTCTTATGCATCCCGCACTTCCGTCGCCCCACCATTGATGCTGTGCCTTCAGCTGTCTAGGCCCTAAGCTCTTGAATTTCCTCCCCAAACCTCTTTGCCTCTCCTCCTTTAAGACACTGCTTAAAACCTACTTCTTTGACCAAGCATTTGATCACTTGTCCTACTGTCTCCTTCTTTGGCTCAGTGTCAATTTTTGTCTGATAACTCTCCTGTGAAGCGCCTTGGGACGTTTTAACATTTTAAAGGTGCTAGATAAATGCAAGTCACTGTTGTTTAGAATGGAACAGAGGGAGAAATTCATTATAGCCCAGGAATGGGCGGTAACTTTTGAAAAGTTTGAGAATTAGCGCCAGGCGGCCGCCATTTTAATAAGGGCCTTGGCGCTGCCGATAGCAACGCTGGCCCTGGAGATGCAAATATAGAGAGCGTGATGTCAGTCAGCGTGCAACGCCGACTGATCGTCACAATCTGCAACCTTGGACCTTTGCGCTGGGTCCTAAGCTTGCTCTGAAAAGCGAGCATGCAGCAGACTGACAGAGCCGCTGTCAGCACTTCTTAAAGGGACACACACATCTTTCAGGTAAGCTTGCATTTAAGCTTTGGACTGTATTTTTTAATATTTTATTGAAGTAGTGGCTTGATGCAATACATGTTAAAAGTTTTTAAAGTGTGCAGGGAGTGCTGCTGGATACCTTAGATGGTAAAGGAAGGCCTCTGAGAAGACAGAAAATGCTGGAATTACTAGCAGGTCAGGCAGCATCCGTGGAGGGAGAGAAACAAAGTTCACGTCTCAGGTCAAGATGCTGCCTGACCTGCTGAGTATTTCCAGCATTTTATGCTGTCATTTCAGATTTACAGCCTCCGCCCGCAGAGGGAAGAAGCAGCAGAAGAGGAGGAAGCAGAAGGAAGGATGCAACCCAGACAGTCCCTTTCTGGCCGGGATATCCGGGATGGAATCATCCCCCTACAGTACCAGTGACCACAACCCCAATTCCCTTCAATATTTGTCCCACGCCTTACCTTCCCTCTGTTACTGACTTTCACAGCGTCCTCTTAGCCACAATGTTGAAATAAAAGCCACCACAAAGCAAACTTTCCAATCCAACTTTATCCATATATGCATCCAATATGACATCAATAAATCAATTCGTCACCCTTATGCATTCACTTAGTGACTGTCTTGTGTGTGCCTTTGCCTAACCTACTGATGTCACGCAGTGCTACCCCAGTGGCTGCAGCATGGCTGGTGGAAGCCTGTCGCCTTTTCAGTGGGTGACACTGTAAATGGCCTTGTAGGTCGACCTTGAGGAGCTGGTGACTGGGAGTCTGAAATTGAGTGACCATGTTTCTTCTTCTTCTTCAGTCTCCTCTCCCTCTTCTTGGACAACCACTGACATTGTGTTTGACAAACCTACTGGAGTTTTTTGAGGATGTAACTGGTAGAATAGATAAGGGAGAACCAGTGGATGTGGTGTATTTGGATTTTCAGAAGGCCTTTGATAAAGTCCCACATAAGAGGTTAGTGTGCAAAATTAAAGCACATGGGAATGGGGTAATATACTGGCATGGATTGAAAATTGGTTAACAGACAGGAAACAGAGAGTAAGAATAAATGGGTCTTTTTCGGGGTGGCAGGCGGTGACTAGTGGAGTACCGCAGGGATCAGTGCTTGGGCCCCAGCTATTCACAATATATATCAATGATTTGGATGAGGGAACCAAATGTAATATTTCCAAGTTTGCTGACGGCATGAAACTAGGTGGGATTGTGAGTTGTGAGGAGGATGCAAAGAGGCATCAAGGCGATTTAGACAAGTTGAGTGAGTGGACAAATACATGGCAGATGCAGTATAACGTGGATAAATGTGA
Organism: Squalus acanthias; assembly: GCA_030390025.1. Taxonomy (NCBI): domain Eukaryota; kingdom Metazoa; phylum Chordata; class Chondrichthyes; order Squaliformes; family Squalidae; genus Squalus; species Squalus acanthias. The sequence goes on along the minus strand of CM059436.1, from coordinate 10,902,690 downwards.
AGTTATCCACTTCGGTAGGAAAAACAGAAAGGCAGAGTATTATTTACCTGGTGATAGATTGGGAAATGTTGATGTACAGAGGGACCTGAGTGTCCTTGTACACCAGTCACTGAAAGCAAACATGCAGGTGCAGCAAGCAGTTATTAAGGCAAACGGTATGTTGGCCTTCATTGCAAGAGGATTTGAGTACAGGAGCAAAGATGTCTTACTACAGTTATACAGGGCCTTGGTGAGACTACACCTGGGGTACTGTGTGCAGTTTTGGTCTCCTTACCTAAGAAAGGATATACTTGCCATAGAGGGAGTGCAGCGAAGGTTCACCAGACTGATTCCTGGGATGGCAGGACTGTCGTATGAGGAGAGATTGGGTCGACTAGGCCTGTATTCACTAGAGTTTAGAAGAATGAGAGGGGATCTCATTGAAACGTATAAAATTCTGTCAGGGCTAGACAGACTGGATGCAGGGAGGATGTTTCCCCTGGCTGGGGGGTCTAGAACGAGGGGTCACAGTCTCAGGATAAGGGGTAGGACATTTAGGACTGAGATGAGGAGAAATTTCTTCACTCAGAGGGTGGTGAACCTATGGAATTCTCTACCACAGAAGGCTGTGGAGGCCAAGTCACTGAATATATTTAAGAAGGAGATAGATAGATTTCTAGACACAAAAGGCATCAAGGGGTATGGGAAGAGAGCAGGAATATGGTATTGAGATAGAGGATCAGCCATGATCATATTGAATGGTGGAGCAGGCTCGAAGGGCCGAATGGCCTACTCCTGCTCCTATTTTTCCATGTTTCTATTGGCAGGCTGGATTTCTTGGGTGTGTGAAATAAGGAAGGCACAAGGGTGGAGTTGTGGTGAGGAGAGGGCGGGAAAGCAAGAGGTACATACCAGAAGGAGAATAATGTATGAGGATACCAGCATCTTGTATACTTTCAGCCCCGCCACTGTCCAGGGGCTCAGCCATGCCCCTGCCAAGAATGGCCAGCACTGTCGCCCCCTTCACCTGAGGAAGGGGCCACGTAAGCTCCGAAAGCTTGTGATTTCAAATAAAACTGTTGGACTATAACCTGGTGTTGTGCGACTTCTCATTTTTGGCCTCCAAGGGGGTGAGGTGAAGCTAGGAATGGGAGGTGTGCCTCGTGTTTGGTACAGATTGTTGGTAGGCGAGTGATTGGGGTGGGGGGGGGGGGGGGGGGGGGGGGGGAGTCATGCATTGAAAAGTGTGTAGTTGTTAGGAGACAGCTTTTGAAGATGCATTCACTGACCTTGACCACTGGTCTGAGGTGGTGAAGCTTCTTTGGGCACTGGAGCCAGGTGGTGGAGCGACATTGCTGGCAGTGTCGCCGTACATCGTTCTTTCTGGAGGGCCTCCTGGCCCCTGTGGGTAGAGGACCTCTCTTGCAGTGTTGACCCCCCTGCACAAAGCTGAAGTGCTGCGTGCGAGACCCTGGGTGCCCCTTTCCCTGGCTTGCTGAGCCATTTGTGGTAGTGCTGAAGCACTTCTTCCATTTTTTTTTTTTTTTTAGGTGCGGAAGGCAATTCTGCTTTTGGGAATTCTTGTTAATGTTAATTTTTTTCAGAAGGCAGTTGAGCTGTAAGGACTAAAACTGCCTAATTTTACATAATTTTTATTTTTTCATTTTAGAAGGCAGAACTGCATTCTAAAATGACAGCCTTGCTTTAAGAGACAGCTGTTCTTGCTGCAATGACGCTACGGCCATGCTACATTGGACCTCCTGCCAGGACTACCGCCACGAAAACGGCCTTGCACGGTGAGTTTAGCGCTGGGCTAATGTTAATTAGCAACCAGCAGGAATATCCCGGTCCTGCCAGCGCCATCATTTTCGGCGGCCGTTGACACCGGCCGGTGGCACCGGCAGGTTTTTAGCAATCTCGAATTTCTAAGCCTATATAGTTAAAAAGAGAAAAACTACTGATGACAGAGAATGGGTGTGTGGCTGAAATGCAACCGTGGATTCATACAACACTCGGCTTTCACTGTTCTGGCTCATGATGTCATCTGAACCCCCCCACCCCCAAGAGTAAATTACAGCCTTATTAATCTCTCCCAATCCACCCATAATTGAATATAGAATATAGGAGAACTAATAACTGTTACGGGGAACAGTACAATAGGATGCCTTTGTGTAGTCAATTTTACAGGGAATCCTCTCTTCACTCTAATCTTCCTCACTTCACATGTACCACCAAGTGCTAGAACATGTATTGCAGGCCAGGAGATTATATATAATTCGCTATGCAGTGGAAGAGGATGTGAACAAAAGAATGGAAATGGTGCAATGAAACAGATAATGTACCGTACAAAGCACAGGCAGCAGCATTATTCAATGAACTTGAACTTCTGGAATCATAAACTACCTGTGTAAAGAAAAAGCACATTTAGATCACAAAGTGGCTTGTTTCTTTGATTTAATCATCAGCTTTTTTTCATTTGGTGTGAAATAACTGATTTATTTTAATATGTAGAACTATGTGATCAACACAGACATGCGAAGCACTAGGAAAGGTGAGAAGCACAGATTTACTTAGGTACTCAATTATTTTTTTTTAAATTTACTAACAAGACAGGAAATCATTAGTTAGTATTTAATTATTAGCCGATTTTGTCTGTAAACCTCTCATTTAAGTGCTAATACCCCTCGTTTTGAAGAGAGTATGGTTACACAGCATGACTCTCGGTTAAATCTAAGAAGCAGATAGAATCATAGAATAGTACAGCACAGAAGGAGGCCATTCGGCCCATCGAGTCTGCGCCGGCTCTTTTGAAGAGCAATCCAGTTAGTCCCACTCCCCCACTCTTTCCCCATATCCCTGCAATTTTTTCTCCTTCAAGTATTTAGCCAATTCCCTTTTGAAGGCTACTATTGAATCTGTATCCACCGCCCTATCAGGCAGTGCATTCCAAATCCTAACTACTCGTTGCATAAAAAGGTTTTTCCTCATGTCACCTCTAGTTCTTTTGCCAATCACCTTAAATCTGTGCCCTCTTGTTATCGACCCTTCAGCCATTGGAAACTTAAATAGGAAAGGTGAGAAGCACAGATTTACTTAAGTACTCAATTAGTTTTTAAATAATTTTTATTTACTAACAAGACAGGAAATTGTTAATTAATATTCAATTATTAGCCGATTTAATCTGTAAACCTCTCGTCTAAGTGCTAATACCCCTCATTTTGAAGAGAGTTTTGTTACACAGCATCAGTTAAATCCAATAAGCAGATGATTACAAACAGGGTAATTGTTAATGGCCTTGGGTACACGAGGCCTGCACAAACAGAGTAGAGAGAGAAATAACAACAGAAAATGCTGGAAACACTCAGCAGGTCAGGAAAAAAAAGTTAACGTTTCAGGTCGATGACCCTTCCTTCGTCAGTTCTGACGGAGGATCATCGACCTGAAACGTTAACTGTGTTTCTCTCTCCACAGATGCTGCCTGACCTGCTGAGTGTTTCCAGCATTTTCTGTTGTTATTTCAGATTTCCAGCATCCACAGTATTTTGCTATTGGATTAGAGTTGAGAGAGATGTGGGTTTCAGATCATAGGGGATAAGGTCCGTTTACAGGAACTGTTACTCAATCATTGGCAAAGCAGACAACTCTATAAAAACCTAAAATTGTAACAATCTCACTAGCTTCCCTCAGTGTTGTCGCTTTCTGAGCTCTACTGCGTGCTGACGTCAATTCATTGGCAACAAGTGAAAGTTGTGTCTTTTATGTGGTTGTTGAGCTACTCTTTCAGTGCATTTACTCCAGAAGAGTGCAGCCTACAACAAACACATGGTGCTCCCACCATCAGCTGCGCTCCCAAGTATAAATAACCTGAACTGCATCGTAGGCTGATGGAAATGTCTGAATCTGTGATGGATTAAGACATCCTGTTGCAGCGAGCTAAGCATGTGGAGTTGCTCCCCATCCCTCCATCGGCACCTGGCTCTCCATATTTCCCATTGGAGCCCAGTCAGCCTACGCAGATGACAAAACGGAAGGGGTTGACCGGCGCACAGAGGTTGGGGTCTCCCAAGAGAGGGATGTAAAAAAAAAGGTAAAGCCTCAAGTTAACGTTTCAATCCAAGACTATAATAGCCGTGGCTGAGTGTCAGCCGTGGCTCAGTGGGTAGCACTCTCGCCTCTGAGTCAGAAGGTTGTGGGTTCAAGTCCCACTCCAGAGACTTGAGCAGAAAAATCCAGGTTGACACTCCAGTGCAGTGCTGAAGGAGTGCTGCACTGTCGGAGGTGCCGTCTTTTAGATGAGATGTTAAAACTGAGGCCCTGTCAGCTCTCTCAGGTGGATGTAAAAGATGTCATGGCACTATTTCGAAGAAGAGCAGGGGAGTTATCCCCGGTGTCCTGGCCAATATTTATCCTGCAATCAACATACCTAAAAACAGATTATCTGGTCATTATCACATTGCTGTTTGTGGGAGCTTGCTGTGCACAAATTGGCTGCTGCGTTTCCTACATGACAACAGTGACTACACTTCAAAAAGTACTTCATTGGCTGTAAAGCGCTTTGGGACATCCTGAGGTCGTGAAAGGCGCTATAGAAAAGCAAGTCTTTGTTTTTTTTCCCTTTTTAAAATAGCTAACAGGACCAAACAAAATCCAGTGTGACTGGATCATACATGGATATCATTGCTTCAATTGTAACATGGTCATAGAATAGTAAAAACAAATCGAAGTTATGAATAATTCACAATTAAATTAACTAATTGAATGAACTCCATTTTGTTTTAGTGAAAATACTATAACAAGTGCAGCATTTCAAAGCCTGTGGTAGAAAGGTTTTTGGGATGTTAATGAACATTTTGGTCACATGGTGGCACTATTCATTACAATGTCTGCTGCTTCACTATTCAATCTTGCGATCGTTCAGCATACTACAAGATCCTACACACTAAATAGAAAACCTAGTTTAAAAAGGTTATGCTTTTGGTAGCCTACAGAATGAGTAACCCAGGACTTTTATAACGGTTACCAGATCTCCAATGCTTTTTTGGGGGTGGGGGGGGGGGAGGAATAAGTACAAATTAAACTTAGAAGAGTACGAATAACTTTTACGAGGTGCAAGTTCCTCTTCGTTGTGCTGGGGGAACCAGGCACAGCAAAGAGGAAATGGGACGGAGACCCTTTGAGTTAGGTCCCCACCCCTGCTAGGCTGCCCCAGGACTTCCAGAGGATACTGAAGTGGGTGGGATTGGTCCTGCACCTGGAGTAGGTGTAGGCCCAGCGGAACAATGCAAAGAGAGACCTGAGGGAGCTGTTGAGAAGATCTACGCAGGCACCTTCAACTAAAATATACCAGCAATCTGTGTGAGATTTTTCAAACAATATTTTGACGTCACCAGGGTACAATGCAGATGAGGTGGGACGGGCCATTCTCAGCCCTGACACCTCACTTTCCCAAACTGCTAAAAGTGCCAATGACCCAGGCAGTTTAACACATTTGAACTTTTTCCAACCATATTTGGAAGATAAAGGAATGAAGAAGAATAGTACTTGGAACACAGTCCCATAATATCTATTTACATAAAATGTGGTACAGAAAGTATTCAGATGTTAGCAAATGATTTTGGAACGGACTGGGAAATTTTTGATCATCACAGTCAATTTCATACTATATAAATTAGTCATAACGGCATTTTAATAAATCAGTCTTTAAATCAGCAGTGAAAGAATAAAACAATTTATCTAGAACTCACTTCCTTTCTATTAACACTTTAGTCATCATAGGAAGGAACTTATCAAACTGTATATACCCTGTGGGTTCTTCTTCCTCCACCTTTAAACAGAAATTGCAAAACAGAATTACAGTAACAACCAGCTCAAGATACGCCGATATCTCATTTTCATCAGCCTGCCTCCAGAAACTAGTGACTTACAATTACAATCTAGCTTTTGCTGGCAATATTGAAACTTGAGTTATAAATCAAGGCCGAAAAATTTAGGGGTGAACATCATTCGTTTCAAAATGACCCACAGTCTATTTGCTGTATGTCAAAATAATCCAAATTGTTAAAGCATAACATTCTTAAATTAATGCCATTTTTAATTGATACTAAATGATCAAAAAATGTTGTGACCGTTGGCTACCAAGAGCCTAAAATAAAAGTTTGTACTGTTTCCATAGCTTGTAGCATCTTCTGTTGTATCATATTGCAATGCCTAGCCTTGAGAAAGCATTATTTCATATTTACAACACAAGATATATATATATATATTAGTAGCCCTTTTATTTTATGAATCAACAATCTCATACAGAGCTGGAATAACTATCCTGAAGAACCTTTCTTGTTATGTAGGTGTTTGCACATTTCAGAGGTAAAATTGCTCTCCACGAAAGGTTGGAGAATGTCTATTTTGCGTTCTTCCATTATTCATTAAACAGGAAATTTCAGTCCATTATAGAATAATACATATGTTTTACTAGATGATGCTTACATTTCTTAATACGATGTACAGTAAATACTTACGGGTAGAAAACATGCATTTCATTATGCTGTACAGTGTATGAGATTGTTGTAACGACAGGCTTTGAATTGCAATGTCCGATGGGTGCCTCGCTGACTTCTCTCAATTGCTGGCCCATCTACGTAAATTGTAAATGTTTTCTTTTTTTTTATAAAGTTGAACAGAATTAAGCCATTTTCACAAGCCCGAATTGGGGAGGGAGAAATTCTTACAGTAGTACATCGGGAGGAACATTTTATAGTGCAATGCCTCCTGATTTACAAAGAAAAACTTGCAATAGATTTCACCGCTCACCGCCCACCCCCCCACCACACACCTCTCTATAGAAACATGTAAGTAGGTAATAAAAGGACATCCATTACCTACTTACATATTCGCCCGGATTTTGCATTGAGAACAACAGTAAGGCTAACAGCGTCACCGTTATTACGGAGTAAATTGGACAACAACTTCTGGAGTTCGCACATGCGCAGTTAAACACAGAAATCCATAAGTTGCGGTTCGAGTTGCCCTGCTCCTCCACAGGCTGTGCTACACCAGTACCTCGCCAATAGACTCGGCATTGAAATCCATGCAAGGACGTGACATTGCTGTACTAACCCAATAGTTACCCACTAAACACAGCAGAAAAAGTTAGGGCTGCTGCATTTAGGTGTAAGTGAATTTTCAACGGTGTGATAATTCATAATTACTGCCAAACCACCTCTCTGGCACTGAAAATGTAATTTTACAAGTGAGGCATCTCATTCCTGCAGAATTTAATTATTGTTGGAGAAAAAATTACTTTTTCTTTCTGTCTCTTTTATCTCTCTCTTAATCCCATCTTTCTTTCCCTCTCTTTATTTTGCTCTCTGTACAAGGATTAAATCTAATTTATACTTCCTGGTTTAGACTCTGCATGCTGCAGTGAGGATTCTGCAATCTGATTGGTTGAAGAGTAACACTGTTGCTTGCCCTGTTCACAGACACCACAGTTCCCCTGTAGAGGGCACCGCGCTGGATCAGAAGCCCGATGACAGCAAGTCTGCGCACAAAAAGTCCGTGGGCAGCTGTCAGCATAGTGAACGGCGAGCGCCGTTGCTTCGCCGCTGACCGCAAAATCTGGGCCATTATTAAAATACTCCGTTTTATAATCAGTATTATATATATATATATATTACTAATAGTAATTACCTAATCTTCCTAATAATTATCCTAAGTAGAATAATTATTAATTCAGGAAGGGCAAAGTCCAAGACTCGTGCAGACTGGGACGGGCCAGTGTGGTTTCAGGGGCTGGGAAGCCAGGAGAAGTGCTTTATAACAGTGCAGTCCGGCTTACTTATTTTAACTGTCGAGAATTCAGAAATAAATGCACAAAGTCAAACTCCACCATCTTCCAGCTTTATTTATTTATTAGTGTATCTCACAGATAAGTAAGTGGGAAAAGAAGGAACTGAGGCAACTTGATAGGGGAAGGATATCAAGTCTTGGTGTGGAGGGGGAAGAATTAAAATATTTAAATCAAATGGCACAAAGGCTCATGAGAATCTAACTGCCAGCAGAAAAAAAAGTTACTAAATATATATATATATTTTTTTTAAACGGGATAGAAATAGCCGAAAAACTATTGAACAAATCTTCTTGCTTATCCTTTAAACTTTCTTCTGTATACTACTCAGTGCCTAGCAGCCCTGGAAGCCAAATTTATAAGCCAGGTAATAATAAGTGTTGTGCCACCCAGGGTAGGGGCTGGACACGGATGGCATCACTCCATTAATTCTGTTTCATTATCGTTAGCTTCCTACGCCTGCCTGTTTGCCTTCCAAAAATGCAGGTCGGGTCCAAAGGGGCAGAGTCCCAGCGTTACGGGTCCCCTCCCAACACCCTTTTATTCCATGACATTACGCCGCATGAGCGGGTGCGCACAGGGCAGCTACTGCAGGTAAATTGGCCTCGAGGTGCCTTCGTCTTTGCAAACTTGGACATGGCAACTTTATGTGTGTGTTGGAAATAGTACTGGTTAAATTTACTGTACCTCTGCTAACATTTCATGTAGTTCTGCTTCACTTGGACAACAGCCCAGCGATCTAATAATTGTGCCAATTTCCCTGTGTACAAAAGATAAAGAAATTAGCTGTGCAATTTACAGATGGATTTCATAAAATGCATACAATATACAATCAACTTATTTACATACTGTCTTTAACATAGAAATAACATTGAAATAGCAGTATTTTAAATGAGGGGTCAAAATTTATATCAAAAGCCACGATAGTTATGGTCAAACATTTTGTAAATCACCTGGACCGCAAGATTAAGTGGCAGTCTAGAAATAGCAACTATAGAATCATAGACTAGTACAGCACAGAAGGAGGCCATTCAGCCCATCGAGTCTCTTTCGAGGAGCAATCCAGTTAGTCCCACTCCCCCCCACTCTTTCCCCACATCCCTGCAATTTTTTCTCCTTCAAGTATTTATCCAATTCCCTTTTGAAGGCTACTATTGAATCTATGTCTACCATCCCATCAGGCAGTGCATTCCAAATCCTAACCACTCGTTGCGTAAAAATGTTTGCCCTCATGTCGCCTCTGGTCCTTTCTCTTACATATGCCTCTCATTTTTTTCTTACTGATTCATTGAGTTTGTACCTTTGACCATTTCTGGAGCACAGGGCGTGCAGCAAAATGGCAGCCAGTCTGGAGGTGGATACCGGGTAGGAAGAGCCTGGGGCCTGGGAGGAGGGAGATCACTGGACGCTTCAGTGGGACACATGGATAAAAGGTAAACTGCAGACCAATGTATGGGCTGGGAAGGAGAAGAGTAGGTGGGCTCAAAGCGGAGCAGAGTTGGGTTGCAGCTTGGAAAGGAGTACAAAAGTGGGACCTGCTTGGGAGGGAACAGGCGCCCCGAAATGGAAAAGCTGTCAATGTCTCAGATGCAAGTCTACAGTGGGGTGTATGATTTCCAGAGCTGCGGTCCTGAAAAGTCCAGGATCCAAACCAACATGCATGGATGAGCGAGAAGGTGGAAGCTCAGGCTTGGATGGGAGGGAGCAGGACGCTGGAGTCTGGGTTGGGCTGAGACGGTGTACAGCGATGGAGACTTAAATAGGCAGGAAGTAGCAGGTTCAAGTCAAGAGGGAGCGTGGATTGAGAGAACTGTGGCTGAAAGAGGGGTAGGGAGACAGTGGGTCTGAAACCGGAGCTGGAAAAGAACTTAGGGGGTGGGAGGAGGCAGTGACACCTAAGACTGGGGCTGGGAGGGAACAAAGCTAACTGGGAGGCAGCAGGTTCCTGAATATAAATGTCATCATGCAGCAGCAACACCATGGAGTGCACTGACACTTGGTGGCCAGATTGATAACTGCTGTCAGCACAAAGACTGACTCACATACAGTCAATGTAATGGTACACATCTTCTATATTATTAAATATCTTGTGTTTGTAATAATGTAGTGAGTCTCTACCAATGGTGAGTGGTCCATTCTAACTAAGTGGCAGCATGGACCAGATTGTTGCAGGGGAAAAAGACTTCAATCTGTTTTCAGCTGACACAATAGCAGGATTGGGTCTGTTACCATAGGTCTGAGCCTCAAGGTACTGGCAGCTCAGTAGGGAGGCTGCAGGATCACAAGGAGAGTCGGCACTTTCAGAGTGGCCATGCACGAGGCAGCACAGAACCATGGAGGAACGGAGTGGAATAGAAAGCTAACGATAGCAACAGTAGTGGGGTAGGGACCCAGGGAGGGCGGTGAGAGCTGAGCTGGAAGGGTGTGGAGCATTGCTAAAAACTACTGTGACGGAGGAGGCAGAGGCAGCGTACTTGGGGTGAGCCTAAGTGGAAGGGACGGAGTGAAACTCAGGCTACTTGGAGTGGGCCTTCATGGGAGGCACGGATTGTGGAGACTGGGGCACTTGAGTGCGCCTGGGAGGGAGCAGAGCAATACAGAGATCCAGGAGCAAGCAAATCCACTAGAATGCCTGGGTGGAAGATTACCAGATGGGAGAAATGCAAAGTATCATGATCAGCGAAAACAGGTTGAAATTTCCACTCCCGCCCCCCAACTATCTGATTTCATCCACCCTAACCTAGTGAGCGCATGGACCAACTACAAAGTTAGAGGCTCATTACAATATTCAAAAAACAAAATTTTTAATATAGAAGATGTGTACCATTTAAATTGTCTGTGTGTGAATTTGTTCTTGTGCTGACAGCAGTTATCAATCTGGCCACCGAGTGTCAGTGCACCCCAGGTTACTGATGCAGGATGACATTTATACTTTTTTTAATTCATTTATGGGATCTGGGCGTCGCTGGCAAGGCCGGCATTTATTGCCCATCCCTAGTTGCCCTTGAGAAGGTGGTGGTGAGCCGCCTTTTGAACCGCTGCAGTCCGTGTGCGAACTCATTTTTAATGTGGAAGCAAGTCATCCTCGGTTCCGAGGGACTGCCGAAGAAGAAGATGGTACTCCACAAGCTATTAGGGAGGGAGTTCCAGGATTTTGACCCAGCGACGATGAAGGATCAGCAATCTAAGTCAGGATGGTGTGTGACTTGGAGGGGAACTTGGAGGTGGTGGTGTTCCCATGCGCCTGCTGCCCTTGTCCTTCTAGGTAGAAGAGGTCGCGGGTTTGGGAGGTGCTGCCGAAGAAGCCTTGGCGAGTTGCTGCAGTGCATCTTGTAGATGGTACACACTGCAGCCACGGTACGCCGGTGGTGGAGGGAGTGAATGTTTAAGGTGGTGGGTGAAGTGCCATTCAAGCGGGCTGCTTTGTCCTGGATGGTGTCGAGCTTCTTGAGTGTTGTTGGAGCTGCACTCATCCAGGCAAGTGGAGAGTATTCCATCACACTCCTTACTTGTGCCTTGTAGTTGGTGGAAAGGCTTTGGGGAGTCAGGAGGTGAGACACTCGCCGCAGAATACCTAGCTTCTGACCTGCTCTTGTTGCCACAGTATTTATGTGGCTGGTCCAGTTAAGTTTCTGGTCAATGGTAACCCTCAGGATGTTGATGGTGGGGGATTCGGCGATGGTAATGCCGTTGAATGTCAAGGGGCGGTGGTTAGACTCTTGCTTGTTGGAGATAGTCATTGCCTGGCACTTGTGTGGCGCAAATGTTACCTGCCACTTATCAGCACAAGCCTGAACGTCGTCCAGGTCTTGTTGCATGTGGGCATGGACTGCTTCATTATCTGAGGAGTTGTGAATGGCACTGAACAATGTGCAGTCATCAGCGAACATCCCCATTTCTGACCTTATGTTGGAGGGAAGATCATTGATGAAGCAGCTGAAGATGGTTGGGCTTAGGAATCACAATAACATTAAAAGCATGTTTAAATGAGAAAGTGTTTGCAGTTAATTGGCCAATTCTATGTTCATTATACAAAATAACCATCCTTAAAAAAAAATAGAATTTTTTTAGCCAAACTACAGGAAACTTTCGTTTATCCGGCACCCAAATAACCGGAATTCTCGCTTAACCGGCAAAAATCATCCTCCGAAAACTCCTCTCAAATAACCGGCAATGTTGCCGAGTCGCAGTTGAGTCTCCGCGAACGCCGAGTGCTCCGAAAACTCCATCAAATAACCGGCAATGTTGCCGATCCCGAGTCCGAGTCCGAGTCCGCGAACGCCGATTTAGTCAGTAGGGGTACTTTTCAAAAGTGCCACTACTCGGCCTCCTGGCGCTGTCGCAAGTCCGAAACATTGCAGTAGCATGAGTAGATTCTCCCGCGCTGCCTGGAGTCTCTTCGGATCGGCCATTTTGCTGGGTGTCTCCCACGATGCTGGTACTGTAGTCTCTTCTGATCCACCATTTTACTGTGTGTCTGCCACGCTGCTGGTACTGTAGTCTCTTCTGATCCACCATTTTGCTGTGTGTCTCCCACGCTGCTGGTACTGTAGTCTCTTCTGATCCACCATTTTACTGTGTGTCTGCCACGCTGCTGGTACTGTAGTCTCTTCTGATCCACCATTTTGCTGTGTGTCTGCCACGCTGCTGGTAGTCTCTTCCTAGCCACCATTGTTCTGTGTGTCTTTCCATCTTCATCGGCAATTATCTCCTCCATCTTGCATTATGGAATTCCCAAAAGCTGGTCCAAGCAAAAGGAAGAGAGTGGTCTTAACTTTAAAACAGAAAATCGAGATATGCCAACGACTAGAAAGGGGAGAGAAGCGTATCAACATTATGAATGAATTCAAAATCGGTTCGTCAACAATCTACGACATCAAATCGCAGAAGGATAAGCTGCTCAAGTTTTATTCAAGCTCGGAGACATGCAAGAGTGTAGAGAAACGGCGTACGCTTCGTAAGCCTAAGCTTGAAGAGCTGGATACCGTGCTTTATGAATGGTTTTCTCTTAAGCGTTCAGAGGGTGTTCCAATTTCCGGACCCATGCTCATCGAGAAAGCGAAAGAATTCTACGATAGGATGGAGCTCACTGACAAGTGTGCTTTCTCCGATGGATGGCTAACGTGCTTCAAGTTACGGCACGGGATACGACGACTCGATATTTCCGGGGAGAAGAAATCAGCTGATCACGAAGCCGCAGAAGAATACTGCAATTATTTCAATCGGATTGTGCAGCAACATGATTTGTCGCCAGCACAGATCTACAATGCCGATGAAACTGGCTTGTTTTGGAGGTTTTTGCCAGAATCAACGCTTGCTGGGGCTAGTGAGGCTAATGCTTCAGGTTACAAGAAAAATAAAGATCGTGTAACCGTGCTAACATGTGCGAACGCTGCTGGATCACACCGGGTTAAACTTCTTGTTATCGGGAAGTATAAAAATCCCCGTGCATTTAAAAATGTGAGGCACTTACCTGTTGAGTACAAAGCTCAAAAAAATGCTTGGATGGATAAGGAAATCTTCTCCGATTGGTTCCATCATATTTTTGTTCCATCTGTGAAGGAACATTTCCGCAGAATAGGGAAACCTGAAGATAGCAAATGCATTTTATTGCTTGATAATTGCAGAGCCCATCTGCATGAATCCCAGTTGGTTTCGGGAAATATTTTCACCATTTATTTGCCACCAAATGTAACTTCTCTCATCCAACCCATGGACCAGGGCGTTATCCAAAATCTGAAGTGTCATTACAAGAAAGACTTCCTACGTAAACTGCTAAGCCAAGATGAGAATATTCAAGATTTGCAGAAGGAATACAATATTAAAGATGCCATCTATAATGTTGCATGTTCCTGGAAATTGGTGAAAGGTCACACTCTGAGGCAAGCCTGGCGCAAATTGTGGCCTTCTGTAATGTTTGCTGAAGGTTCTTCTTCAGAGGAGGAATTTCATGGGTTCAGTGTTCGTCCAAGAAGAGTACAATAATGGAAATGGCTGGAATGGTGAAAAATGCAGGCCCAGCAAACCCTCTACGTCACCTCAGTGAAAGTGATATCGAGCAGTGGGTTGACGCAGATAGGGAAGTTGGTGTTGTGCATATGCTAAGTGATGATGAAATAATTCAGAATGTTTTGAATCCAAAGAAAGAAAAGGAAAGCGAGATGGAAAGTGAAGAGGATGAGATTTCTGAAGAAGAGAAGATTTCTTGGGCTAAAGCTGCAGAAGGATTTTCTACAATCCTCAAATTTGCTGAAAGGCAGAATTGCTACACTGCACAAGAAGTTATGCAACTCCATATTCTGCATTCCACCTTTCTACAGAAAAGGCAAGAGTCCACTAAGCAAACCGACATCCGCAACATGTTTAAGAAAGCTTCCAAAAGAGTCGCAGCAGCGGAAGTGCCTGAAGAATCGGTGGAACTGCGTGATCCTGATGACCCAGCTGGCACGGATATTTCTGATGAACCAGATGACTCGGAATAAGTGTACAGTCAACTACAGTACTGTAGACAGTCGTTTATAAGTTTTGTTTTACTGTTAAGTAATTAAAGAGTTATGGATTACCCTCAACTGGCAGTACTGTACTTAATCAAGCATCTTCCACCATCCATTTAACACAACATTCTGTAGGTGAGTACCCAAATACTGTATACTGCACATTTCTAAATTTTTTAGGTTAAAAATAGCCTCTGTAGATATAACTCTCCGTTATCCGGTACTTTCGATAAACCGGCACCACGCCGGTCCCGTCGATGCCGGATAAACGAAAGTTTCCTGTATTACCCTTTAGGATTTAACTTATTTTTTAACCTTCGACTGCAGAGATTATCTAGCAAAAATCTTTTGGAGAGAAATGCAACTTGCGGATGCCTGTTTTGAGCCTGTAAAATGGATGTTAGGCCTCTGAATTTCACGTTGTGATCTGCCGTGCCTGATCTGGACCGGAAGTGTGTCGGATGCCATATTGGCTCAGGGTGGGCCTTTTAGTCGTCCAGAGCACCCGCCTGAAACAGGCGCAGGCTACTTAAATATGTAAATGTCCTAAATCAGTTGTCCCCCAAATAGGAAATTTAGGTACTAATGGCCGTTGCTTGTGCAGTGCATGTTCCGCCCAGTTGTACCAGGTCTTGAGCGGCCCGGCGAGCAGTCCTTAAAGGGACCGTTGGAGGCCGCTCAAAAAAAGGCCCAAGAAATTTTCTGTTCTTATTTTCGTGGGCCCGAGAGGAGCAGGAGTCATCCTACTTTGTGCCCAAGTCGAATTTCTCCCCCTTTACTTTCTATGGGACAAAAAAAAAAGGAAATTCTTCAATACAGGACAGGACTTGGAGTTGAACTCCGAAGTTTTAGTTTGCCAGGAATTTGTGTCTCTTATCAAAAGAGAAACCCTTGCAATTAACTATTTCCATGTGTTCAGGGACCACAGCCGCAGTTAAAAGACCCCACGGAGGCCATGCAGATAATGAAGTTCCTTTGAAGTGAGACCACATGCTGTCTTGAAAAATAAGCTGCAACATATAATGCGTAACACAACACTCAACCACGGCACTTAGAGCGAGACTGTTTTTATGCTCCAGATTCTCATGGCTGATGGACAGAAATCAGTCAAAACTTTTACAGGTAAATGGTAATGAACACACATATAGATAAGGGAGTTATGTCTGCAGTCACATTGTGCGGGGTTTTGATACATAAATGATGGCTGCAGGTGCGTTCTTTATACGCTGTATACAAAATTGAGTTATTAACATTGCAGTTTTCTTCAAAGTTATCCCTCATTACTGATAATTTAATTACTCCCCCCCTTTACACTTTTTTACAAGTCAGCTAGTTTGATACATTTTCAGAACTACACTGTAAAATTATTATCCATTTCACAAGTGCAATGAAGCTGGGCTCACATGAAGCAGCATTTAAGGTTTAAGAACATAAAAACATAAGAAATAGGAGCAGGATTAGGCCATTTGGCCCCTCGAGCCTGCTCCGCCATTCAATAAGATCATGGCTGATCTTCTACCTCAACTCCACTTTCCTGAACTATCCCCATATCCCTTGATTCCCTTAATATCCAAAAATCTATCGATCTCTGTCTTGAATATTCTCAACGACTGAGCCTCCACAGCCCTCTGGGGTAGAGAATTCCAAAGATTCACCACCCTCTGTGTGAAGAAATTTCTTCTCATCTCAGTCCTGAATGGCCTACCCTTTATCTTGAGGCTGTGGCCCCTGGTTCTAGACTCCCCAGACAAAGGGAAACATTCTCCCAGCATCCACCCTATCAAGCCCTGTAATAATTTTGTATGTTTCAATGGAGATCACCTCTCATTCTTCTAAACGCTAGAGAATATAGGCCGAATTTACTCAATCTCTCCTCATAGGACAATCCCCCCATCCCAGGAATCAGTCTGGTGAACCTTCGTTGCACTCCCTCTATGGCAAGTACATCCTTCCTTAGGTAAGGAGACCAAAACTGTACACAATACACCAGGTGTGGTCTCACCAGGGCCCTATATAATTGCAGTAAGACGTCTTTACTCTTATACTCAAATCCTCTTGCAATAAAGGCCAACATACCATTTGCTTTCCTAATTGCTTGCTGTACCTGCATGTTAACTTTCAGTGCTTTGTGTACAAGGACACCCAGGTCCCTCTGAACACCAACATTTCCCAATTTCTCACCATTTAAAAAATACTCTGCTTTTCTATTTTTCCTACCAAAGTGGATAACTTCACATTTCTCCACATTATATTCCATTTGCCAAGTTCTTGTCCACTCACTTCGCTTGTCTATATCCCCTTGAAGCCTCTTTGCATCCTCCTCACAACTTACATTCCCACCTAGCTTTGTATCATCAGCAAACTTGGATACATTACATTTGGTCCCCTCATCCAAATCATTGATATAGATTGTGAATAGCTGAGGCACAAGCACTGATCCATGTGGTACCCCACTAGTTACAGCCTGCCAACCCAAAAATGACCCGTTTATTCCTACTCTCTGTTTTCTGTCCATTAACCAATCCTCAATCCATGCTAGTATATTACCCCTATCCCATGAGCCCTAATTTTGTTTAATAACCTCTTGTGTGGCACCTTATCGAATGCCTTCTGAAAATCCAAATATGCTATATCCACTGGTTCCCCCTTATCTATTCTGCTAGTTACAACCTCAAAAAACTCTAACAGATTCGTCAAACATGATTTCCCTTTCATAAATCCATGTTGACTCTGCCCAATCCTATTATTTTCTAAGTGCCCTGTTACCACGTCCTTAATAATAGATTCTAACATTTTCCCTACGACTGATGTCAGGCTAACTGGTCTGTAGTTCCCCGTGTTCTCTCTCCCTCCTTTCTTAAATAGTGGGGTTACTTTGCTACCTTCCAATCCGCAGGAACCGTTCTAGAATCTAGGGAATTTTGGAAGATGACAACCAATGTATCCACTATCTCTATAGCCACCTCTTTCAAAACCCTAGGATGTAGGCCATCAGGTCCAGGGGATTTGTCAGCTTTCAGTCCCATTAATTTCTCCAGTACTATTTTTTTACTAATACTAATTTCTTTCAGTTCCTCATTCTCACTAGACCCTTGGTTCTCCACTATTTCCAGGAGGTTTGTTGCGTCTTCTTCCGTGAAGACAGGCACAAAGTATGTATTTAATTTCCCTGCCATTTCCTTATTCCCCATTATAATTTCTCCTGTTTTAGCCTGTAAGGGACCCACATTTACTTTTGCTAATTTTTTCCTTTTTACATACCTGTAGAAGCTTTCACAGTCTGTTTTTATGTCTCTCGCTAGTTTACTCTCATTCTATTTTCCCCTTCTTTTTCAATTTCTTGGTCCTCCTTTGCTAAATTCTAAAATCCTCCCAATCCTCAGGCTTACTGCTCTTTTTGGCTAGTCATTGCTTGTCTACCGTCATATCTTTTAATGTAGTTTCCCAATCTACCTTGCCAACTCGCCCCTCATACCTACGTAGTTTGCTTTGTTTAGATTTAAGACCCTTGTTTCGGATTTAACTAAATCACTTTCAAACTTAATATAAAATTCTATCATAGTATGGTCACTTTTCCCTGAAGGCCCCTTTACTACAAGGTTATTAATTAACCCTTTCTCGTTGCACAATACTAGATCTAAAATAGTCGGTTCCCTAGTTGGTTCCTCAACATACTGATCTAGAAAACTATCTCGTATACATTCCATGAATTCGTCCTCCACACTATTACTGCCAATTTGGTTTGTCCAGTCTATATGTAGATTAAAGTCGCCCATGATTACTGTATTACCCTTGTTACATGCGCCTCTAATTTCCTGATTTATACTCTGCCCTACATTACAACTACTGTTTGGGGGCCTCTAAACAACTCCCACCAATGTTTCCTGCCCCTTGCTGTTTCTTAGCTCCACCCAAACTGATTCTACTTCTTGATTTTGGGAGCTAAGATCCTTTCTTTCTACTGTCTTTATCCCATCCTTTATTATCAGGGCTACCCCTCCTCTTTTTCCATTTTGCCCATCTCTTCTAAAAGTTAAGTATCCTGGAATATTTAGTTCCCAACCGATAGGGCAGTAATAGTAGGGGATTTAAACTACCCCAATAATAACTAGGATAAAATTAGTGTGAAGGGTATAGAAGGTGCGGAATTCCTAAAATGCATCCAGGAGAACTTTTTTAGCCAGTATGTAGCAAGCCCAACAAGGGAGGGGGCGGTTCTGGACTTAGTTTTAGGGAATGAAGCTGGGCAGGTAGAAGGCGTATCAGTGGGGGAGCATTTTGGTGCTAGTGACCATAATTCTGTTAGATTCAAGGTAGTTATGGAAAAGGACAAGGATAGACCAGGAATAACAGTTCTAAATTGGGGAAAAGCAAATTTTGCTAAGCTCAGAGGGGATTTAGCCATAGTGGACTGGAAACAGCTCCTTGAAGGTAAATCAGTGTCAGAGCAGTGGGAGGCATTCAAGGACGAGATCCAGAGGGTTCAGACCAAACATGTGCCCTTAAAGAAAAAAGGTGGGACTAACAAATCTAGAGACCCCTGGATGTCTAGAGAAATGCAGGGTAGGATAAAGGAAAAAAGGGAGGCGTATGACAGATACTGAGGGCTAAATACTCCAGAATCTTTAGAGGAGTACAGAAAGTGCAGGGGTGCAATTAAAAATGATATTAGGAAAGCAAAGAGAGAGCATGAAAAATTCTTGGCAAGTAAAATCAAGGAAAACCCAAAGATGTTTTATAAATATATTAAGAGTAAGAGGATAACTAAAGAAAGGGTAGGGCCTATTAGAGATCATGAGGGTAAACTGTGTGTGGAGGCGGGAGACGTCGGTAGGGTTCTTAATGAATACTTTGCGTCTGTTTTCACAAAGGAGAGGGGCAAAGCAGACATTGCTATCGGGGGGGGAGGTGTGTGAAATATTAGATGAAATAAACAGTGAGAGAGGAAGTATTAAGGGGTTTAGCAGCTTTAAAAGTGGATAAATCCCCAGGCCCGGATGAAATGTATCCCAGGCTGTTAAGCGAAGCAAAAGAGGAAATAGCACAGGCAATGACCATCATTTTTCAATCCTCCCTGGCTTCAGGTGTGGAGGACTGCTAATGTGGTACCCTTGTTTAAAAAGGGAGAAAAGGATAGACCGAGTAATTACAGGCCAGTCAGCCTAACCTCGGTGGTGGGAAAATTATTGGAAAGAATTCTGAAGGACAGGATAAATCTTCATTTAGAAAGACACGGATTAATCAAGGATAGTCAGCACAGATTTGTTAAGGGTAGGTCGTGTCTGACAAACTTGATTGAATTTTTTGAGGAGGTAACAAGAGGGTAGATGAGGGTAGTGCATTTGATGTAGTGTATATGGACTTTAGCAAGGCTTTTGATAAGGTTCCACATGGTAGACTGGTCACGAAGTTAAAAGCCCATGGGATCCAGGGCAAAGTGTCAAATTGGATTCAAAACTGGCTCGGAGACAGGAAGCAGAGGGTAATGGTTGATGGGTGTTTTTGTGACTGGAAGGCTGTTTCCAGTGGGGTTCCGCAGGGCTCAGTACTAGGTCCCTTGCTTTTTGTGGTATATATCAACGATCTGGATTTGAATATAGGGGGTATGATTAAGAAGTTTGCAGATGATACTAAAATCGGCTGTGTGGTTGATACTGAAAAAGGAAGTTGTAGACTGCAGGAACATATCAATAAATTGGTCAGGTGGGCAGAACAGTGGCAAATGGAATTCAATCCGGAGAAGTGTGAGGTAATGCATTTGGGGAGGGCCAATGAGGAAAGGGAATACACATTAAATGGTAGGACACTGAGTAGTGTAAAGGAACAAAGGGACCTTGGAGTGCATGTCCACAGATCCCTGAAGGTAGCAGGCCAGGTAGATAAGATGGTTAAGAAGGCATACGGAATGCTTGCCTTTATTAGCCATGGCATAGAATACAAGAGCAGGGGGGGGTTATGCTTCAACTGTATAAAACACTAGTTAGGCCTCAGCTAGAGTACTGCGTACAGTTCTGGTCACCACATTACAGGAAAGATGTGATTGCACTAGAGAGGGTACAGAGGAGATTTACAAGGATGTTGCCGGGAGTAGAGAATCTTAGCTATGAGGAAAGACTGGATAGGCTGGGTCTGTTTTCCTTGGAACAGAGGAGGCTGAGGGGAGACCTTATTGAGGTGTTTAAAATTATGAGGGGCATAGATAAAGTGGATAGAAAGGACCTATTTCCCTTAGCAGAGGGGTCAAAAACCAGGGGGCACAGATTTAAAGTAATTGGTGGATGGTTTAGAGGGAATGTGAGGGGAAATTTCTTCACCCAGAGGGTTGTGGGGGTCTGGTACTCACTTCCTGAAAGGGTGTTAGAGGCAGGAACCCTAACCACATTTAAAAAGTACTTGGATGTGCACTTGGGATGCTCTAACCTGCAGGGCTACGGACCAAGAGCTGGGAAGTGGGATTGGCCGGATAGCTCTTTGTTGGCCGGCGCGGACACGATGGGCCGAAATGACCTCCTTCCGTGCTGTAACTTTCTATGATTCTATTGGTCACTTTGCAACCACGTCTCCGTAATGGCTATTAGATCAAACCTATTAATTTCTATCTGCGCTATTAATTCATCAATTTTGTTGCGAATGCTTTGCACATTCAGATATAGTGCCTTTAGCTTTGACTTTTTTCTATTTCCCTGATGTCACCTTAGTCACTGATGCCCTATTACCTTTGTTACTTTCTTTGTCCCTTCCTGACCCACTCTGCTTATTTTTACACAAAACTTTGCTCTGCTCTGGAGCCTTGACATTTCTGTTGCTGCTTTTAAATTTACTCCTTCCTGAATCCTCTCGGCCCCGCTTCATTAGTTTAACACCCTGTCTACTGCCCTAGTTATTCAATTCGCCAGGACACTGGTTCCTGCCCGGTTTAAGTGGAGCCCATCCCAACGGAACAGCTCCCACTTTCCCCAGTACTGGTGCCAGTGCCCCATGAAGCAAAACCCTTGCCTCCCACACCACTCTTTGAGCCACGGCATTTAACCTTCTAATCGGCTTATCCCTATGCCAATTGGTGCGTGGCTCAGGTAACAATCCAGAAATTTTTACCTTTGAGGTTCTGCGTTTTAATTTGGACCCCAACTCCTCAAACTCTCTCAGTTTGCTTATAGGCTGACTGTTGAAATCTCAATTGGCGAGTATTTACCAAAATACAGTGCTCAGCGGAGATTAATAAAAACAAAATCGCCATAGTCACAGTGATACCACCTGATGATATGGAGAAGATAGATGTGCAAAATACATAAGAAAAGTCAAAGATGAGAAATGGCCATTGGGTCCAACAAAACTCATTCTTCTAAATATCCTAATTCTTCCATCATAGCAACTAACTGTATTTTGAACATCTCCAATGTTTTTGTCTCTCTACTTTGCCTGGCAGATCATTCCAAACATTTAACATAAGAAAAGTTAAGTTCAAGCCAGACTATTTGGCTGATTAAAGCACCCATTATAGCAACCAGTTTCATTTTGAACATCCCTAATTCTTTTACCTCTACTACCCTGCCTAGGAGATTATATAAGAACATAAGAACCAGGAGCAGAAGTAGGCCATACGGCCCCTCGAGCCTGCTCCGCCATTCAATAAGATCATGGTTGATCTTCGACCTCAATTTCACTTTCTCCCCCTATCCCCATATCCTTTGGTTCCATTCATGTCCAAAATTCTATTGATCTCAATCTTGAATATACTCAACGACTAAGCAGCCAAAGTCCTCTGGGGTAGAGAATTCCAAAGATTCACAACCCTCAGTGAAGAAATTCCTCCTCATCTGAGTCCTAAATGGCCGACCCCTTATCCTGAGACTATGACCCCTAGTTCTAGACGCCTCAGCCAAGGGAAACAGCCTCTCAGCATCTACCCTGTCAAGCCCTCTAAGAATTTTATACATCTCAATGAGATCACCTTTCATTCTTCTAAACTCCAGAGAATATAGGCCCATTCTACTCAATTATTCTAAACGCTAGTAGATATCTTGTGCTCATGGTATTGGAGGATATGCTGTTTTATAACACTAAGCCCCAACAGCAAACATTCCTCTAGCTCCAAATAGAGTCAGCACAAAAGGATGTCTCGCCCTCTACCTGCCACAAGTGTCACTCTCCCATCTCCCTTTTCAACAAGGTCTCCCTTTCCAAAAAGCGTTCTCTCCCTCCCTTTCCTAGTCTCCCACTTAACACAATGTTTCTCTCTTCCCCCGCGCCTCCCACTCCATTCAACAGGGGTCTAACTAGGTTTTCCCTTCACAACTGGGGCCCTTCTCTCTTTGCCGTCTCTTCTTTCAACAAGGTCTCCAGTGGGAGAGCGGCGAACCCCAACAGAAAACGGTGAGACCCGCGATTTTCCGGCCCGCCTTGTGATGGGCGGAACGTCCGCCCACTTCTTACAAGGCAAATATTGTCGGGTTGGAGGGGGTGGGCGGGGGAAGAGGGTCAGTAGGGCAGGACAGCCAGGACTATGTATAACCATAGGAACTTCCTCCCAATAACTGCCACTAAGGAATCTGGGCATCCACAGCACAAACAATGTCCCTTGTACTGCACAGCTGGTGCGTGCATGCTGTAAACTACCTAGTCATTTGAAAGAAGAACACTTCCCATTAAAACATCCTAAAAAGCAGCACACGCAGTCTATCAATGTATTCTCTTCAGAAAACCCCATTTGAAAACACACAAGCAATGACTCCATTCAGGGAATTAAAAAAATACAGGATACCCTGTGCTGAAAACAATTCAAATATATTGTGCATGCTGTCCATGTGCCAGCCTCTTCAGCCATACGCTCTTAGTTAAACGACTACACCTGTCTCAATTATCTATTTTACTATACGTGCCAAGAACACGTCTAATTACACTATAGCACCAAACATTTTAGTTCATGGACCTCAATTCACAAGAAGAAGATTAGAAACCCATTATGCAGGGCTCAAACTCCACTACAAAATTATGGCCCAAGCAACAATTATTTTCTGTAGCTGTGCATATTGCAGCTTTGTTCTCAAAACCCAGAACTGTTGTTTTTATAAATGCAGTTCGAGGTCACTGACCAACCTGACATCCACAGTGTTGTTTGCCTCATGATCAAAAACAGCAAAAGCCTCTCTGATGTTCTTCTGGAGCTCTGCTATTAAAGCCTCTGTAGTAAATGAAAATGTGACAATTTCAGTATTTCTGGCTGGGCTGCAACAATGTGATGTAGAACAACAACAACGTGCATTTAACATAATAAAACATCCAAAGTGGGTAATATTGCAGAGGTGGAAATAGACGGAAATAACAACAGAAAACGCTGGAAAAACTCAGCAGGCCAGGCAGCATCCGTGGAGAGAGAAAGAGAGTTGACGTTTCAGGTCGATGACCTTTCATCAGAACTGGGAAGAGCTGGAAATCAAATAGATTTAAGGCCAGGGTAAAGCTGGGAAAAGGGGGAGGGGATAAAGGAACAAAGGAGGAGATGAAGAGACATTAAGAGACATTAAGAGATATGCAAGGCTAGAGGTGGTGTTAATGTGACAGATTAAGGCTGAATGAAGTGTGAAATCTACTGGCAGAATGAAGGACAGCTGCCAGCTTCTAGGAGGAAAAAAAAGGTGGGGGGGACAAATAAAAGGGTGGATAAAATAAAATATAAATGTGATTGGAGCTGAGGTTATGATCTAAAATTGTTGAACTCGATATTGAGTCCAGAGGGCTGTAGCGTGCCTAAACGAAAGATGAGGTGCTGTTCCTCGAGCTTACGCTGAGCTTCCGTGGAACAGTGTATTAGGCCGAGGACGGTGAGGTCAGAGTGGGAGTGAAGCGGTGAATTAAAGTGACAGGCCACCGGGAGCTCGGGGTCCCCCTTACGGACTGAACGGAGGTGTTCCGCAAAGCGGTCACCCAATCTGCGTTTGGTCTCCCCAATGTAGAGGAGTCCACATCGTGAGCAGCGAATACAGTATACTAAATTGCAGGAAGTACAAGTAAATCGCTGTTTCACCTGGAAGGGGTGTTTGGGGCCCTGGACAGTGGGAAGAGGGGAGGTATAAGGGCATGTGTTGCATCTCCTGCGCGTGCACGGGAAGGTGCCGGGCGAAGGGGAAGGGGTGCTGGGGGTGGTAGAGGAGTGGACTAGGGTGTCGCGGAGGGAGCGGTCCCTGCGGAATGCTGAAAGGGGAGGTGAGGGGAAGATGTGTTTGGTGGTGGGATCACGCTGGAGGTGGCGGAAATGGCGGAGGATGATCCGTTGAATGTGGAGGCTGGTGGGGTGAAAGGTGAGGACAAGGGGAACCCTATCGTGGTTCCGGGAGGGAGGGGCAGGGGTGAGGGCAGATGTGCGGGAGATAGAACGGACACGGTCGAGGGCCGTGTCGACCACGGTAGAGGGGAATCCTCGGTTGAGGAAAAAGGAAGACATGTCGGAAGCACTGGTATGGAAATAGACGGTCCTGGTTGTGGGGTGGAAGCTCACTTCAAGGTCAAAAGGACACCAAGGTTTCACACCGTTGGGTTCAACCTGAATGAGCAGCTGGGCAAGGTGCTGGTATTGGGTTAGGGAGTGGAGCTTTAGACTAGAGCGGCATAGGATGGCTTTGGTCTCGTCAATGTTAAGCTGGAGAAAGCTCATTCACAATTTGATGTCGGATGACCAGCCAAATAAGCAGCTGGCTAGCACGGCCATAAGCCAAGGAGTCAAGGGTGGTGGCGAAGAGGTACAGCTGGGTGTTTTCCGCATGCATGTGAAAGCTACTCCCACACCTATGAAAGATACAGCATGTAGACAAGACAAAGAAGGCCAAGGACCTTGAA
Source organism: Squalus acanthias (assembly GCA_030390025.1). Lineage (NCBI taxonomy): Eukaryota > Metazoa > Chordata > Chondrichthyes > Squaliformes > Squalidae > Squalus > Squalus acanthias. The sequence continues at coordinate 10,877,541 of CM059436.1, read as the reverse complement.
GCACACTCGAGGTAATAATACAGGAGTGGGAGGACACTGGTGGCTATGTTGGATGAGGAAGGAGTGAAACTAAACAAGTGCAGTGCCACAGAGGTGGACCTTAGAGGAGAAGCGATAGAGAACAATAGATTAAATGACCATGTCAAGAGCCACAGAGAGGTTGAGTAGGACAAGCAATGGATTGTGCACCATGATTTCAATGGTGGATAATGTTGCTGCGACTCACCACAATACTCTCAGTACTCTGGTCAAGGATTTTTTTTATTCGTTCCTGGGATGTGGGCGTCGCTGGTAAGCCAGCATTTATTGCCCATCCCTAATTGCCCTCAAGAAGGTGGCGGTGAGTGCCTTCTTGAACCGCTGCAGTCCGTGTGGTGAAGGTACTCCCACAGTGCTGTTAGGGAGGGAGTTCCAGGATTTTGACCCAGCGACGATGAAGGAACAGCGATATATTTCCAAGTCAGGATGGTGTGTAACTTGGAGGGGAACTTGCAGGTGATGGTGTTCCCATGCGCCTGCTGCCCTTGTCCATCTAGGTGGTAGAGGTCGCGGGTTTGGGAGGTGCTGTCGAAGAAGCCTTGGCGAGTTGCTGCAGTGCATCTTGTAGATGGTACACACTGCAGCCACGGTGCGCCGGTGGTGGAGGGAGGGAATGTTTAAGGTGGTGGATGGGGTGCCAATCAAGTGGGCTGCTTTGTCCTGGATGGTGTCGAGCTTCTTGAGTATTGTTGGAGCTGCACTCATCCAGGCAAATGGACAGTATTCCATCATACTCCTGACTTGTGCCTTGTAGATGGTGGAAGGGCTTTGGGGAGTCAAGAGGTGAGACACTTGCCACAGAATACCCAGCCTCTGACCTGCTCTTGTGGCCACAGTATTTATGTGGCTGGTCCAGTTAAGTTTCTGGTCAATGGTAACCCTCAGGATGTTGATGGTGGGGAATTCGGCGATGGTAATGCCGTTGAATGTCAAGGGACGGTGGCTAAACTCTCGCTTGTTGGAGATTGTCATTGCCTGGCACTTGTGTGGCGCGAATGTTACTTGCCACTTCTCAGCCCAAGCCTGAATGTTGTCCAGGTCTTGCTGCATCTGGGCATGGACTGCTTCATTATCTGAGGAGTTGCAAATGGAATTGAACACTGTGCAATCATCAGCGAACATCCCCAATTCTGACCTTATGAAGGAGGGAAGGTCATTGATGAAGCAGCTGGTTCGACCTAGGTCACTGCCATGAGGAACTTCTGCAGCGATGTCCTGGGGCTGAGATGATTGACCTCCAACAACCACCTTCCTTTGTGCTAGGTATGACTCCAGCCAGTGGAGATGGAAACCGAACTGAAGGGATTCAAACGGGGAGTGACATAAAAGATTAAAACTAATTAAGGTGGGGGGAGGGTCCCGGTGGAGAGAAATCTAGAATGCTAAAGAGAAAAGACAAGGAAGCAGTGCAGGAAAGGGATTGGGGTAAGGATAACCAGATTGTGTCAGGAAGGGACAGAGCATGCAAACAAAGGAGTGCACTAACAAATAAGGTCCGGGTAAGAGAAAATGGTAATAAGACAAATATGGTCACAGTACAAAAAAATGTTAAGATGTCTAAAAATGTTAAAAAGACAAATCTAAAGGCACTGTATCTGAATGCACGAAGCATTCGTAATAAGGTAGACGAATTAACAGTGCAAATAGATGTAAACGGATACGATATAATTGCGATTACGGAGACATGGCTGCAGGGTGACCAAGGCTGGGAGCTGAATATCCAAGGATATTCGATATTTAGGAAGGAAGGCAAAAAGGGAAAGGAGGTGGGGTGGCGTTGTTAGTAAAGGATAAAATCAGAGTAATAGTGAGAAAGGATATTGGCTCAGAAAATCAAGATGTAGAATCAGTCTGGGTGGAGCTAAGAAGCACCAAGGGGCAGAAAACATCGGTGGGAGTTGTCTATAGGCCTCCAAACAGTAGTGGTAATGTAGGGGATGGCATCAAACAGGAAATTAGAGATGCATGTAACAAGGGTACTAAAGTAATCATGGGTGACTTTAATCTACATATAGACTGGCCAAACCAAATTAGCACTAATACTGTGGAGGATGAATTCCTGGAGTATGTACGAGATGGTTTTTTAGACAAGTACGTTGAGGAGCCAACTAGGGAACAGGCTATCCTAGATTGGGTATTGTGCAATGAGAAGGGGTTAATTAATAATCTTGTTGTGCGGGGTCCTTTAGGGAAGAGTGACCATAACGTGATAGAATTCTTCATTAAGATGGAAAGTGAAGAAGTCCAATCTGAAACTAGGGTCCTAAATCTAAACAAAGGAAACTACGAAGGTATGAGGAGTGAGTTGGCTATAATAGATTGGGGAGCTTCATTAAAAGGCATGACAGTGGATAGGCAATGGCTAACATTTAAGGAACGAATGCATGAATTGCAACAGTTATACATTCCTTTCTGGCGCAAAAACACAAAAGGAAAAGCAGCCCAGCCATGGCTAACAAAAGAAATTAAAGATAGTATTAGATCCAAAGAGGAGTCATATAAAGTTGCCAGAAAAAGTAGCAAACCTGAGGATTGGGAGCAGTTTAGAGTTCAGCAAAAAAGGACCAAGAGATTGATTAAGAGGGGAAAAATAGAATATGAGAGTAAACTTGCAAGGAACATAAAAGCAGACTGTAAAAGCTTCCACAAGTATGTAAAAAGAAAAAGATTAGTGAAGACAAATGTAGGTCCCTTACAGTCAGAAATGAGAAAATTTATAATGGGAAACAAGGAAATGGCAGAGCAATTAAACAAATACTTTGGTTCTGTCTTCACGGAAGAGGACACAAATAACTTCCCAGAAATGCTAGGGAACCAAGGGTCTAGTGAGAAGGAGGAATTAAAGGAAATTAGTATTAGTAAAAAAATAGTGCTGGAGAAATTAATTGGACTGAAAGCTGATAAATCCCCAGGGCCTGATAATCTGCATCCCAGAGTACTAAAAGAGGTAGCCATGGAAATAGTGGATGCATTGGTTGTCATCTTCCATAATCTATAGAATTTTGGAACAGTTCCAGCAGATTGGAGGGTGGCAAATGTAACCCCACTATTTAAAAAAGGAGGGAGAGAAAAAACAGAGAACTACGGACGGGTTAGCTTAACATCAGTAGTAGGGAAAATGCTAGAGTCTATTATAAAGGATGTGATAACAGGACACTTGAAAATATCAACGGGATTAGACAAAGTCAATATGGATTTATGAAAGGGAAATCGTGTTTGACAAACCTACTGGAGTTTTTTGAGGATCTAACTGGTAGAATAGATAAGGGAGATCCAGTGGATGTGGTGTATTTGGATTTTCAGAAGGCCTTTGATAAAGTCCCACATAAGAGGTTAGTGTGCAAAATTAAAGCACATGGGATTGGGGGTAATATACTGGCATGGATTGAAAATTGGTTAACAGACAGGAAACAGAGAGTAGGAATAAATGGGTCTTTTTCGGGGTGGCAGGCGGTGACTAGTGGGGTACCGCAGGGATCAGTGCTTGGGCCCCAGCTATTCACAATATATATCAATGATTTGGATGAGGGAACCAAATGTAATATTTCCAAGTTTGCTGACGACACGAAACTAGGTGGGATCGTGAGTTGTGAGGAGGATGCAAAGAGGCTTCAAGGTGATTTAGACAAGTTGAGTGAGTGGGCAAATACATGGCAGATGCAGTATAACATGGATAAATGTGAAGTTATCCACTTCGGTAGGAAAAACAGAAAGGCAGAGTATTATTTAAATAGTGATAGATTGGGAAATGTTGATGTACAGAGGGACTTGGGTGTCCTTGTACACCAGTCACTGAAAGCAAACATGCAGGTGCAGCAAGCAGTTAGGAAGGCAAATGGTATGTTGGCCTTAATTGCAAGAGGATTTGAGTACAGGAGCAAGGATGTCTCACTACAGTTATACAGGGCCTTGGGGAGACCACACCTGGAGTACTGTGTGCAGTTTTGGTCTCCTTACCTAAGAAAGGATATACTTGCCATAGAGGGAGTGCAGCGAAGGTTCACCAGACTGATTCCTGGGATGGCAGGACTGTCGTATGAGGAGAGATTGGGTCGACTTGGCCTGTATTCACTAGAGTTTAGAAGAATGAGAGCGGATCTCATTGAAACGTATAAAATTCTGGCAGGGCTAGACAGACTGGATGCAGGGAGGATGTTTCCCCTGGCTGGGGGGTCTAGAACAAGGGGTTACAGTCTCAGGATAAGGGGTAGGACATTTAGGACTGAGATGAGGAGAAATTTCTTCACTCAGAGGGTGGTGAACCTGTAGAATTCTCTACCACAGAAGGCTGTGGAGACCAAGTCACTGAATATATTTAAGAAGGAGATAGATAGATTTCCAGACACAAAAGGCATCGAGGGGTATGGGGAGAGAGCGGGAATATGGTATTGAAATAGAAGATCAGCCATGATCATATTGAATGGCGGAGCAGGTTCGAAGGGCCGAATGGTCTATTCCTGCTCCTATTTTTCTATGTTTCTAAGATGGACACAAAGCTGGGTGGCAATCTGATTGAGGACCTTGAAAAGAAAGGGATATTGGAGATCTGGATGTGGTTGGAGAGGATAGAGGGCTTTTGCAGAAGGGGGTGATGGCAGCAGTCTTGAAGGTTGGCAGACAGAAACTAAATAAATAAAGGAAGCCATTGATAATGTTGGTTGTGTGATTAAGTTTTATTGAAGAAGTAGATGATGATACTAAGGTAGATGTTGTGTACCTTGATATCCAGAAAGCCTTCGATAAAGTGTTGCACAGAAGGCTATTGGATAAGATTTTGTCATGTGGGATTGATGGTCAGATTTTATGCTGGACAGGAAATCGGTTAAAATCTAATAAGCGGAGGACAACAACCAGCGGGAGTAGATTCTGCAGAAGGTCAGGACATAAGTAGAGTCCTGCTGGGATCCTTTTGGGACCATTTCTGTTCACTGGCTTCATAAATGATTTGGATTAGGGTATCAATGGAATATTCACAAAATACATGTACATGGGTGTTGGGACTTTGGTTCAAATAACTAGGATACAGACAGATTTCGGTATGTCAGGAGAAAGAGCACATTTATGGCAGATGTCCATCAACATGGATAAGTGTGGTGATATTTATTTGGGTCTGGGAACCGCCAGGCATGTGTATACAATGTAAGGGTAACCGCTCAAGGTTGGGAAGCAGGAGAGGTCATAGTGGATGTACCACTGAAGGTCCACACGCAACGCGACGAGCCAATTGGGAAAGCAAACATGGTTTTAGGTTGTATTGCTAGGACAATACGATGTAAAACTAAGAGAAACAGACTTAGGCTGCAGAAGGCCTTGGTAAGGCTGCATTTGGAGTTTCATGTCCCGTTTTAGTCGCCACATATGGAGGAGGATATCAAGAAGAATGACCAAGATTATACCCAGTATTGGAGCTCTAGACTAATGAGGATAGACTTGAAGAGTTGAGGTTTTTTCGATAGAGAAATGCAGACTTAGAGGGAATAGGACTGATATTTTTTTTTTAATATTCTATTCAGTTGAATAGATTATTTGAGAAGGAAGGGAATGGAAAAACTAGGAGTCATGAGCATAAAACATATACATAAATCATTAGTTTAGATGCTAGAAAGTATTTCTTTTCACAGCTAGTTCTGTGCACCTCCACGTCAGCAGCATATTTGGCAGACGCAAAACTGAGCTTACCATTCTGTCTACCACACGCTATCTGCGAAATAGGTTCAAGTTAGAGGTGTGTAGAATGCACAGCTTCAGCCTACTCAGCACATCCAAATGCAGAATTATGATGGGGTGGAAATGCTACTCCTTTTGATTTTATTTTACATTATTTTTAATTTGATTTTGTTAATAGTACTAGATGCCAATACTGTTGTGGCCTTTTATATTATTCCATGCTTTACACCAACACCATTGAATGCGGGAAAATAATGCAATGGCTTTTATGCCAACACATTTCAGTTATGAATACCCCCAAGTGTGACAACATAAATTACTTTTAATTGCGACTGTGGGAGTGATGCAGTCTCTTTTCTTAAGTTTCCTGGTTCTGTTATTGTTCAAGAAAGTCACTGAAAATGAGCTACATACTACCAATGAAAGAGAGGGGATGAAATGGTAAAACACAAAATATAAAAAAGAGTAAAGTTCAATATTTCATGGTGCATCTTTGTTAACACTAATAGAAAAAATATGCACACTTAAATTAGTTACAAAAATAAAGTAACATTCACAAAATATCAGAAAAGTTGTGGGTTTTTTTTTAAACAAGCCTAGGACTAAAACAATCAGTGTGTAGTTTCCTACAGAATAAACTTAAAGTTACAGATGCTATTGATCTGAAATGAAATAAATCAAAATATACACTAAATTGTGGTTAGGCAGACTGGATTTTAAAATAACTAGCCTACAGCCTTTCTCTGTACTTGAAGCAACTTTTTTTTTAACTCTTTCTGGTTACAGTCTGAGCAGAAACAAGACCATATTTCTCAGGACATCCCCCCTATTTGCTCATATGGACCGAGTCTCACTGATGCTGGTTTCAAAATATCGTGTCTTTTAACGCATCTAGCTCTTTAAAAAAATAAGCACAGCTCCGTGAATTTAGCACGTTCGCGCGATCTATCTCGTTCTTTTTGATCATTAGACTGCTAGCTCTCTTTATAATTGTGTGTGTGTGTTTTAAAGTGGATTTCTGCACAAACACCACCCTCGGTGTTGGCCCTTGAGCAAGTCCTCGACACCAGAGGTCCCCAGCCTTAATATGGGAGGGGAAATGACTAAGATTAAGTCTGACTATTTTCCTTGCTTTTGCCTATTTAGAGGTCGCACAATTATTCTCACCTGCCGCTTCTTTGTCGTCGGCCATGTTGTTTTGAACGGTTGCTAAGGAGCGCCTCTCTCCCAGAGGCCTCGACTCCAGGCCCACTGTTGTCAAGGAGACGGTAAGCCAAGGAAAGGTGGGGGAAGATGTTGGAGATACTACATCACCCTGTATACATAGTTGACCCTTTATAACAAAAGGTGCTATAACAAATATTATGAGCTGCAAACTTTTTCACCTCCCTCTTCTTCCTTTACAGCCAATGAAGTACTTTTTTGAAGTGTGGTCACCGTTTCCTACATTACAACAGTGACTACACTTCAAAAAGTACTTGGTTGGCTGTAAAACGCAGTGGTCGTGAAAGGCGCTATATAAATGCAAGTCTTTCTTTTCTTTCTTTAAGATTCTGCTCAAGACCTTTTGACCAAGCCTTTGGTCACCTCTCCTAATATCTCCTTTGGGTCAATTTTTGTCTGTTTACCATCCTTTGTGAGCATCTTGGGATGTTTTACTATGTTAAAGGCACTATATAAATGCAAGTTGTTGATGTGATGTTTTCAAACTTATAGGCAGGGAAAAATGTAAACATAATGTATGTACTAAAATCCAGACATTTTTCATGTAGTGTTGCTTTCATGATAAAAAAAAAAATTGGCCAATTTATTTTATCCTTTGGAGAGTGAAACAATGATCCAACTACAGCACAATCTCTAACCTCCCCTTCTTGTTTGGACATGTCAACTTCTTCCAGCTGCATGTTCAGCACTGGTCATCTTCCAAATCCTTCACCCCAAGTGGCTATTTATGTGTCAGCCATACCAGTGAGAGTCGACATGCTATTCTATCGTGGGACCATCCCAGCCATGTCCTCAATCAATGCCCATACACATACACTTCCAGCAGGGTCACTGGCTGTACATCAGAAGCAGGAACCTTGGCAATCGAGAACGAAAGAAATTGCATTTATGTAACACCCTTCACAACCTCAGGACATCCCATCGTGCTTTACAGCCAATGAAGTACTTTGAAGTGCAGTCACTGTTGTAATGTACGGAAATGTGGCAGCCAATTTGCGCACAGCAAGATCCCGCAAATAGCAATAAGAACAACCGGACAATCTCTTTTAGTCACGTTGAGGTTAACGCCATACCCAAGATCAGCTAGCTCAGTGCATACAGGGTTCAAACCTGGGACCTTCTTTGTCTATATAACTTGACTGTTCACTGCCTTTAACAGCTGAGTAGCAAGGGAGCTTCAATAGATAATACCTTTATTCAGGAAGCACGCCTTCCTCAAGAGACCATCACAAACTGCAACAAAACAGGTTATTCAACCTCTAATCCATGTCATAGACAGGTTGACAATTACTAACATCAAAGTAGCCATAAGACCCACAGTGATAAGTGCATAATTGGTCATAAGCATTTAGGTGGACAAGCAATAAATATACAAATATTTAAGCACCCAAACCAAACTCCCTGTAGATCTTACTACAGGCTGTGTCCCTCATTGACCCTCAAAGCCAGGTAGAAATCTCAATTTCATGCTGGATCTCAACAAAGGCAAATTACAAATAAGTAGAGATGAAACTAATAACATGGTGAAATATTTGCCTCAGTATAAATCTTGGGTTTTTGGGATAAATGGGCTAAAGTGAAAATAGCCCATTACATTTCACAAAGGAGCTTTACAGCTAGCAGTTAGAGGAGATCAGCCCATCAGCCTGGAATATTTTTGAAGCCATGTGCTAGAAGTAAAACATCAGCATCTAAACCCATCGGCCTAAAAATTGGATATAGCCACGAAATTGGCAGTGTTAAGGCCAAACGATGTTAAGCTGCGCCACCTGAAAATGGTCTAGGTAGCACGCAAAATTCGTGCTCACTCTTCATTAACACTCAACAGGTGGACCAATATCAGGGCCAGTCTAATTCATAGTCATGTGTGCCCCAAGCTTTTTCCACTACTTAAAGGAGAGGTGCATTGATGCTACAGCACCTTGTTAGGGCAGTTGGATTTGCAACTGCCCCAATGAGCACACTTAGAAATGGTAGATCGTCACACCAGAGAGAGAGAGAGCGCCAGGAAGTTCTCCGATGAAGCTGTGGAGAGGAGGTGGGCTGTCCTCTACCCGCAAAATGGCAGGAAGCACTCGCCCTATACATGCCATACCATGTGGCAGGAGATAGTGGACCATGTGACAGCCAGCACTGTGGTGCCACAGTCCGCCATTCAGTGCAGGAAGAAGTTTAATGACCTCACATGGGTGATCAAAGTGAGTGAAGGCTTCAGCAAATGCCACATACCACCATCTGCACCACAAGCCTCACACACCACTCAATGCACCACATCCCCAGCACTCCCCTACCAACAATCTCTACCTTTCACCACTAGCACCTCATAATCATAGCTTCATGTCACCCTTAACCTTACCACTGCTGCAACACTCACACCTTGCATACACTGACAGCTATTCAACTATGGCAGGCACATCATCCAAACACACTGCACTACACTCACTCACGGACTTCTCTTTCTCTTGCAGGCCAAGCTGGCACATAATTGCTGGGAGCAGAAACAGACCGGTGGGGGCCAGGCTGACACGCAAGACTTCAGCCAGCTGGAGGAGTGAGTACTCCAGCTAATTGGGCGGCACGTGGTAGAGGCTGTGGCAATCAGCAGAGGTTGACCTCCTTGGGGACAATAATGGTATGTTCATTCCTAATCATACTTCTCACATCCCACTTCCCCATCAGCCCACAATCTTTTCTCATTGTCATAGAATCATAGAATGGTTACAGCATGGAAGAAGGCCATTCAGCCCGTCGAGCCTCTGCCGGCCCCCTGCAAGAGCACCTCAGATAGTTCCACTCCCCCCATCCTTTCCCCGTAGCCCTGCAATTTTTTTCCTTCAGGTACTTTTCTAACTCTCTTTTGAAAGCCGTGATTGAGTCTTACTCCACCACCCTTTCAGGCAGTGCATTCCAGATCCTAACCACTCGCTGTGTAAAAAAAGTTTGTTCTTATGTCGCCTTTGGTTCTTTTGCCAATCACCTTAAATCTGTGTCCTCTGGTTCTCGACCCTTCTGCCAATGAGAACAGTTTCTCTCTATCTACTCTGTCCATAAAATCATAACATGATTAGGCAGAATCAACATGGTTTTATGAAAGGTAAATCGTGTTTGACAAATTTATTAGTTTTTTGAGGATGTAACTAGCAGGGTAAATAAAGGGGAACCAGTGGATGTAGTATATTTGGATTTCCAAAAGGCATTCGATAAGGTGCCACATAAAAGGTTATTACACAAGATTAGGGCTCATGGGGTTGGGGGTAATATAGTAGCATGGATAGATGATTGGTTAACGGACAGAAAACAGAATAGGGATAAACGGATCTTTTTCAGGTTGACAGGCTGTAACTAGTCGAGTGCCACAAGATCAGTGCTGGGGCCTCAGCTATTTACAATCTATATTAATGACCAAGATGAAGGGACTGAGTGTAATGTATCCAAGTTTGCTGATGATACAAAGCTAGGTGGGACAGTAAGCTATGAAGAGATTAAAGAGTCTGCAAAGGGATATAGATAGACTAAGTGAGTGGGCAGTCAGGTGGCAGATGGAGTATAATGTAGGGAAATGTGAGGTTATTCACTTTGGTAGGAAGAATAGAAAGACAGAATATTTTTTAAATGGTGAGAAACTTTCAAATGTTGGTGTTCAGACAGATTTGGGTGTCCTCATGCAAGAAACACAGAAAGCTAGCATGCAGGTACAGCAAGCAATAAGGAAGGCAAATGGCACGTTGGCATTTATTGCAATGGGGTTGGAGTATAAGTCTTGCTACAATTGTACAGCATCTTGGTGAGACCACACCTGGAGTACTGTGCACAATTTTGGTCTCCTTATCTAAGGAAGGATATACTTGCCTTGGAGGCGGTGCAATGAAGGTTCACTAGACTGATTCCTGGGATGAGAGGGCTGTCCTCTGATGAGAGATTGTGTAGAATGGGCCTATACTCTCTGGAGTTTAGAAGAATGAGAGGTAATCTCATTGAAACATACAAGATTCTAAAGAGGATTGACAGGGTAGATGCTAAGAGGTTGTTTCCCCTGGTTGGAGTGTCTAGAACTAGGGGGCATAGTCTCAGGATAAGGGGTAGGCTATTTAAACTGAGATGAGGAAGAATTTCTTCACTCAGAGGGTTGTGAATCTTTGGAATTCTCTGCCGCAGAGGACTGTGAATGCTGAGTCTTTGAGTATATTCAAGGCTGAGAGAGATAGATTTTTGGACTAGGGGAATCAAGGGATATGGAGATCGGGCGGGAAAGTGGAGTTGAGGTCGATGATCAGCCATGATCTTATTGAATGGCGGACCAGGCTCGAGGGGCCGATTGGCCTACTCCTGCTCTTATTTCTTATGTTCTTATGTTGTTATGTCCAGACCCCTCATGATTTTGAACACCTCTATCAAATCTCCTCTTAATCTTCTTTGCTGTAAGGAGAACAACCCCAGCTTCTCCAGTCTATCCATGGAACTGTAGTCCCTTATCCCTGGAATCATTCTCGTAAATCTTTTCTGCACCCTCTCTAAGGCCTTCACATTCTTCCTAAAGTGCCGGCTTTCTGCAAGAGCACTTCAGCTAGTCCCACTCCCCCGCCCTTTCCCTGTAGCCCTGCAAAAAGAAATTCCCTTCAGTTACTTATCCAATTCCCCTTTGAAAGCCACGATTGAGTCTGCCTCCACCACCCTTTCAGGCAGTGCATTCCAGATCCTAACCACTTGCTGCGTAAAATAGTTTTCCTCATGTCGCCTTTGGTTCTTTTGCCAATCACCTTAAATCTGTGTCCTCTGGTTCTCGACCCTTCCGCCAATGGGAACAGTTTCTCTCTATCCACTCTGTCTAGACCCCTCATGATTTTGAACACTTCTATCAAATCTCCTCTCAACGTTCTCTGCTCTAAAGAGAACAACCCCAGCTTCACCAGTCTATCCATGTAACTGAAGTCCCTCATCCCTGGAATCATTCTCATAAATCTTTTCTGCACCCTCTCTAAGGCCTTCACATCCTTCCTAAAGTGCAGTGCCCAGAATTGGACACAATACTCCAGTTGAGGCCGAACCAGTGTTTTATACAGGTTTATCATAATTTCCATGCTTTTGTACTCTATACCTCTATCATGAAGCCCATAAGCTTTTTTAACTGCTTTCTCAACCTGCCCTTCCACCTTCAACGATTTGTGCACATATACCCCTAGGTCCCTCTGTTCATGTACCCCCTTTAGAATTGTACCCTTTAGTTTACATTTCCTCTCCTCATTCTTTCTACCAAAATGTATCACTTCGCACTTTTCTATGTTACATTTTATCCACCACGTGTCCGCCCATTTCACCAGCCTATCTTTGTCCTCTTGAAGTCTATCACTATCCTCCTTACAGTTTACTATACTTCCAAGTTTTGTGTCATCTCCAAATTTTGAAATTGTGCCCTGTACACCCACATCCAAGTCATTAATATATATCAAGAAAAGCAGTGGTCCTAGAACCGGCCCCTGGGGAACACCACTGTATACCTTCCTCCAGTCCAAAAAACAACCGTTCACCACTACTCTCTGTTTCCTGTCACTTAGCCAATTTCGTATCCATGCTGCCACTGTCCCTTTTATTCCATGGGCTTCAACTTTGCTGGCAAGCCTATTATGTGGCACTTTGTCAAATGCCTTTTGGAAATCTATGTACACCACGTCAACCGCATTGCCCTCATCAACCCTCTCTGTTACCTCATCAAAAAACTCAATCAAGTTGGTTAAACACGATTTGCCTTTAACAAATCCATGCTGGCTTTCCTTAATTAATCCACACTTGTCCAAGTGACTGTTAATTTTGTCCCTGATTATTGTTTCTAAAAGCTTCCCCACTACTGAGGTTAAACTGACTGGCCTGTAGTTGCTGGGTTTATCTTTACATGCTTTTTTAAACAAGGGTGTAACATTTGCAATTCTCCAGTCCTCTGGCACCACCCCTGTTTCTAAGGAGGATTGGAAGATTATGGCCAGTACCTCCACAATTTCTTCCTTCACTTCCCTCAGCATCCTAGTGACTTATCTACTTTAAGTACAGCCAGCCTTTCTAGTACCTCATCTTTATCAATTCTTATCCCATCCAGTATCTCCTTTACCTCCTCCTTCACTAGGTCTATGGCAGCATCATCTTCCTTGGTGAAGACAGATGAAAAGTACTCATTTAGTACCTCAGCCATACCCTCTGCCTCCATGCGTAGGTCTCCTTTTTGGTCCCTAATCAGCCCCACCCCTCCTCTTACTACCCGTTTACTATTTATATGCCTATAGAAGACTTTTGGATTACCTTTTATATTAGCTGCCATTCTATTCTCATACCCTCTCTTTTCCCCTCTTATTTTCTCTTTCACTTCTCCTCTGAATTTTCTATATTTAGCCTGATTCTCAGATGTATTCTCGACCTGACATCTGTCATACATGCTCTTTTTCTGCTTCATCTTACTCTATATCTCTTTCGTCATCCAGGGAGCTCTGAATTTTGTTGCCCTACCTTTCCCCCTCATGGGAATGTACCTCGACTGTACCCGATCCATCTCCTCTTTAAAGGCAGCCCATTGTTCAATTACAGTTTTGCCTGCCAATCTTTGATTTCAATTTACCCGGGCCAGATCCATTCTCTATGATACTATGATCACTGTTCCCTAAATGTTCACCTACTGACACTTGCTCCACTTGACCTACCTCATTCCCCAGAACCAGATCCAGCAATGCCTTCTTCCTCGTTGGGCCGGAAATATACTGATCAAGAAAGTATAGAAGCATAGAAGATAGGAGCAGGAGTAGGCCATTCGGCCCCTCGAGCCAGCTCCGCCATTTAATGAGTACCCTGTCCCTGCTTTCTCCCCATATCCCTTGATCCCTTTAGCCTTAAGAAATATATCTATCTCCTTCTTGAATATATTTAATGAATTGGCCTCAACTGCCTTCTGTGGTAGAGAATTCCACAGGTTCACCACTCTCTGGGTGAAGAAATTCCTCCTCATCTCAGTCCTAAATGGCTTACCCCTTATCCTTAGACTGTGACCCCTGGTTCTGGACTCCCCCGCCATCGGGAACATCCTTCCTGCATCTAGTTCTCCTGAACACACTTCAGAAATTCTTCCCCCTCTCTGCCCTTCATGCTATTACTAGCCCAGTCTATATTAGGATAGTTGAAATCCCCCATTATCACTACTCTATCGTTCTTGCATCTCTCAATAATTTCTCTGCAAATTTGCTCCTCAATATTTTTCCCACTAGTTGGTGGCCTATAGAATACACCTAGTAATTTAATGGCACCTCTATTCTTTCTTCACTCTAACCAAATAGATTTTGTCCTTGACCCCTCCAGGTCATCCTCTCTCTCCAGCACTGTAATATAAGAACATAAGACGTAGGAGCAGGAGTAGGTCATTCGGCCCCTCAAGCCTGCTCCGCCATTCTATAAGATCATGGCTGATCTCCTTAACCAATACTGCCACACCACCTCCTATCTTTCCTTCCCTGTCTTTCCTGAACACCTTATATCCAGGAATATTTAATACCCAATCCTGCCCTTTTTTGAGCCAGGTCTCCGTTATTGCCACGACATCATATTTCCATGTGGCTATTTGCAGCTGCAGCTCACCAACCTTGTTTACTATGCTTTGTGCGTTCACATACATACACTGTAACCCTATCTTAGACCATCCTGTGTTCTCTCTTAGTCTGACCCCACCCAATACCTTATTATTTCTTGCTTTAGTGCTAGCCGCCTCTCCCAACCCTTTGTTTCTCCTTTCTAATGCTACATCCTGGTGCCCATCCCCCTGCCAATTCAGTCTAAATCCTCCCCAACAGCACGAGCAAAACTCCCCGTGAGGATATTGGTACCGGCTCTGTTGAGGAGCAACCCCTCTGGCCTGTACAGGTTCCAACTCCCCCAGAACCGGCCCCAACGCCCCAGGAATCTGAAGCCCTCCCTCCTGCACCATCTCTCCAGCCACACATTCATCTGCGCTATCCTCCTATTTCTATACTCGCGAGTGCGTGGCACCGGGAGTAATCCGGAGATTACTACCTTTTTGAGGTCCTGATTTTTAATCTCTTTCCTAGCTCCCTAAAATCTGCCTGCAGGACCTCATCCCTCTTTCTACCTATGTCGTTGGTACCGACATGGACCACGACCTCTGGCTGTTCACCCTCCCCCCTCAGAATGTCCTGCAGCCGCTCAGTGACATCCTTGACCCTGGCACCAGGGAGGCAACATACCATCCTGGAGTCACGTCTGCGACTGCAGAAGCGCCTGTCTGCTCCCCTAACTATCAAATCCCCTACCACTATTGCTTTCCCTATCTTCCTCCTCCCCCCCCCCTCCCCGGCCCTTCCAGCTGAGCCACCCGTGGTGCCGTGGACTTGGCTCTGGCTGTACTCCCCAGAGGAACGATCGCCCTCACCAGTACTCAGAACAGAATACTGGTTGGACACCGAGATGCACTCAGGGGACTCCTGCACTACCTGCCTGGTCCTCCTCTTCTGTCTGGCGGTCACCCATTCCTTCTCTGCCTGCGCACTCCTTAGCTGCGGGGTGCCCACCTCCTGAAACGTGCTATCCACGAAGCTCTCAGCCTCGCAGATGCACCGCAGTGATGCCAGCTGCTTCTCAAGCTCCGAAACCCGGAGCTCGAGCTCCTCCAGCTAACGACACCACCTGCACACGTGGTTGTCCAGGACACGGGAAGCGTCCTGGAGTTCCAACATGGCACAGGATGTGCATTCCGCTGGACCGAGTCGCCTTGCCATGCCTTTATTTATTCGACTATTAACTAACTTTACAGAAACTTAAGACTAAGGTGTATCTAATTCAAGTTATTAATATATTAAGTTACTAATTTAATATTGTATTAACAGTTACTAATTTATCTAGTTTTAGTTATTAATTTAAGTAAAGTAAAGTTATAGCAGTTTACAGTTTCTTAGCTAGCTTAGAGACTAAAAAAAACTGTAATACTCACCAACCAATCACCTACCCGCTGCCCTGTCCTTGATTTTTCAGTTTGACGGCTCAATAGCACCGCTGATCCCGCTCATCTCACGCTCTTTATAGCGCCGGTGATCCCGCTCCTCTCGCTGCTGATCCCACTCCTCTCGCCGCTGATCCCACTCCTCTCGCGCTCTTTATAGCGCCGGTGATCCTGCTCCTCTCGCGCTCTTTATAGCGCCACTGATCCCACTCCTCTCGCCGCTGATCCCACTCCTCTCGCACTCTTTATAGCGCCGGTGTTCCCACTCCTCTCGCCGGTGATCCCACTCCTCTCGCCGCTGATCCCACTCCTCTCGCCGGTGATCCCACTCCTCTCGCCGCTGATCCTGCTCCTCTCGCGCTCTTTATAGCGCCGCTGATCCCACTCCTCTCGCCGCTGATCCCACTCCTCTCGCGCTCTTTATAGCGCCGCTGATCCCACTCCTCTCACGCTCTTTATAGCACTGCTGATCCCACTCCTCTCGCCGCTGATCCCACTCCTCTCGCGCTCTTTATAGCGCCGCTGATCCCACTCCTCTCACGCTCTTTATAGCGCCGCTGATCCCACTCCTCTCACGCTCTTTATAGCGCTGCTGATCCCACTCCTCTCACGCTCTTTATAGCGCCGGTGATCCTGCTCCTCTCGCGCTCTTTATAGCGCCGGTGATCCCACTCCTCTCGCACTCTTTATAGCGCCGGTGATCCCACTCCTCTCGCCGCTGATCCCACTCCTCTCGCCGCTGATCCCACTCCTCTCGCCGCTGATCCCACTCCTCTCGCGCTCTTTATAGCGCTGCTGATCCCACTCCTCTCGCACTCTTTATAGCGCCGGTGATCCCACTCCTCTCGCCGCTGATCCCACTCCTCTCACGCTCTTTATAGCACTGCTGATCCCACTCCTCTCGCACTCTTTATAGCGCCGGTGATCCCACTCCTCTCGCCGGTGATCCCACTCCTCTCGCCGCTGATCCCACTCCTCTCGCGCTCTTTATAGCGCTGGTGATCCTGCTCCTCTCGCGCTCTTTATAGCGCCGCTGATCCCACTCCTCTCGCACTCTTTATAGCGCCGGTGATCCCACTCCTCTCGCCGGTGATCCCACTCCTCTCGCCGCTGATCCCACTCCTCTCGCGCTCTTTATAGCGCTGCTGATCCCACTCCTCTCGCACTTTTTATAGCACTGCTGATCCCACTCCTCTCGCCGCTGATCCCGCTCCTCTCGCGCTCTTTATAGCACCGGTGATCCTGCTCCTCTCGCGCTCTTTATAGCACTGCTGATCCCACTCCTCTCACGCTCTTTATAGCGCCGGTGATCCTGCTCCTCTCGCGCTCTTTATAGCGCCGGTGATCCCACTCCTCTCGCACTCTTTATAGCGCCGGTGATCCCACTCCTCTCGCCGCAGATCCCACTCCTCTCGCCGCTGATCCCACTCCTCTCGCGCTCTTTATAGCGCTGCTGATCCCACTCCTCTCGCGCTCTTTATAGCACTGCTGATCCCACTCCTCTCGCCGCTGATCCCACTCCTCTCGCGCTCTTTATAGCGCTGCTGATCCCACTCCTCTCGCACTCTTTATAGCACTGCTGATCCCACTCCTCTCGCACTCTTTATAGCGCCGGTGATCCCACTCCTCTCGCCGGTGATCCCACTCCTCTCGCCGCTGATCCTGCTCCTCTCGCACTCTTTATAGCACTGCTGATCCCACTCCTCTCGCCGCTGATCCCACTCCTCTCGCGCTCTTTATAGCGCTGCTGATCCCACTCCTCTCGCACTCTTTATAGCACTGCTGATCCCACTCCTCTCGCCGCTGATCCCACTCCTCTCACGCTCTTTATAGCGCCGGTGATCCCGCTCCTCTCACGCTCTTTATAGCGCCGGTGATCCCGCTCCTCTCGCTGCTGATCCCACTCCTCTCGCTGCTGATCCCCCTCCTCTCGCTGCTGATCCCACTCCTCTCGCCGGTGATCCCGCTCCTCTCGCGCTCTTTATAGCGCTGCTGATCCCGCTCCTCTCGCCGCTGCTCCTGCTCCTGATACTGTTCTCTGCAGCTGAGAGCGTGAGTCCCGAAGGCTGTGTTGCTGGCCTGGTGCCAGGGTTAAGGACATCTCCTCTGGGCTGGAGAGAAACTTGGAGTGGGAGGGGGAAGATCCAGTTGTCATGGTCCACGTCGGTACCAATGACATAGGTAGGACAAAGAAAGAGGTTCTGCTGAGAGAGTATGAGCAGCTAGGGGCTAAATTAAAAAGCAAAACCACAAAGGCAATAATCTCTGGATTACTACCTGAGCCACGAGCAAATTTGCATAGGGTAAATAAGATCAGAGAAATGAACGGGTGGCTCAAAGACTGGTTTGGGAGAAATGGGTTTCGATTTGTAGGGCACTGGCACCAGTACTGGGATAAGAGGGAGCTGTTCCATTTGGACGGACTTCACTTGAACCATGCTGGGGCTAGAGTCCTGGTGAATCGAATAACTAGGGCTGTAGAGAGGGCTTTAACCTAAATAGTGGGGGGGGGGGGGGGGTCCAGGTGAGCGGGAATTTAAAAAGTCAATGAGAAATGAGAAAACAATAGAGCAGGATAGGGATGGGGGAAATAATAACCAGAGTGTGACAGGAAGGGACAGAATGTTTAAAAATAAGAGTGCAACAGAAAATGGGGCCAAAACAAGGAGAAATGGTAAAAAGACAAGGTTAAAAGCTCTATATCTGAATGCATGCAGCATTCGTAACAAGATAGATGAGTTGACGGCACAACTAGATACAAATGGGTATGATCTGATCGCCATTACAAAGATGTGGTTGCAAGATGACCAGGGCTGGGAACTGAATATTCCAGGGTATTTGACAATTCGGAAGGATAGACAGAAAGGAAAGGGAGGTGGGGTGGCTTTGTTGGTAAAGGATGGGATTGTGGCGGATCGCCACCTAAAACGGGCATAATCCACTCTTCCGTCTGGACAAATTTCCAGCACCTTCCCTTTAAGGCACCTTACCTGTAAGGCAGAAGGGGGCGGGTCCTCAGGTTTTACCCAGAGAATTCTGGGAGTTTTTCAGTCTGCTATTTTGTGCTATGCTGTGATTAAAAAGTCTCTTGTTTAACACAAATGGATTCAGCCTTAATTCGTGTTTCGCGGCAGCCTCAACATTGGTGACCCCGACGCTCAGAACGTATTCCGAGCACTGCAATGGCGGACACGAACGCAGTTTCCGTGAAACTGCCGGAGTTTTGGGAATACCAGCCCGAAGCCTGGTTTCTCCAAGCTGAATCTCGCTTCCGGCTGCGAAATATCACCACAGATGGAACGAAGTACGACTATCTCGTCACATCACTCGGTAGCGCCGCAGTTTCCAAGGTTTGGACAACGCTGCAGAACCCACCAGAGGAAGGCAAGTACGCACATCTCAGGACAGCGCTCCTTAAAAAATTTACGGCCTCGGCACATCAGCGAAACTGCCACCTCCTCGACCTTCCAGGCCTCGGTGATGCCTCACCGTCAGACCTCCTCTCCCACATGCTCTCCCTCACCGACGAGAGCCCACCTGGATCCCTCTTCCGCACGCTGTTCATCCGCCAGCTCCCTCTCAGCATCCGCCCAGCGATCGTGGCGTCCAGCCTCACGAACCTGGAAGCCCTGGCCGATGAGGCCGACAAGCTGCTGTCCGCTCACTCCAGCCGCGACGTCACTCCGGACCTGGCAGCCAATGCCTGGGTGCGCCCCTCACCATCCAGCACGCGGCCACAAGGGCCTGTCACCAGGCCCACGAGGCCTTCATGCCCCACTAACCCGGGCCACTGTTACTACCACGCACGGTTCGGCGCCAGGGCACAACGGTGCACACCCCTCCCTGCTCTTTCAAGTCCGCCCCTGTTCCAACCCCTGCGATGGCCGTGGGCCACACGGGCTCCCTGCTGTTCGTCACGGATGACAAAACCGGACGCCGGTTCCTGTGCGACACTGGGGCTCAGCACAGCATCATCCCGGCCTCCTCCCTCGACATCCAAAAGGGCGAACGAGGACCGGCACTGGCTGCTGCTAACGGCTCGGAAATCCGGACATATGGCACCCGGACAGTCACCCTCGACCTCGCTGGTCACCGCTACCGATGGGAGTTCATCACTGCCAAGGTGCTCTCCCCCCTCATCGGCGCAGATTTCCTGTGCGCCCACGGCCTACTGGTAGACATCCCTAGTCACCGCCTCATGGACATGAACACCATGTCCCCCATCCTGGGCGCCATGGCCCCCCGTCAACCCGCCGACATGGCGTCACAGTGCCACGCCCGGGCCACGGATGACTACTCGGCACTCCTGGCCGAATTCCCGGCCCTTACCAATCCAACCTTCTCTGCGGAGGCCACCAAACATGGGGTGGAACACTTCATCCCCACCATAGGCCCCCCAGTGTACGCCCACGCCCGCAGGCTGGACCCGGCCAAACTGGAGATCGCGCGGACCGAGTTTGCCACCATGGAACAGCTCGGCATCATCCGCCGCTCCAACAGTCCCTGGGCCTCCCCACTCCACATCGCCCCCAAACCAGGCGGAGGTTGGCGCCCCTGCGGGGATTACCGCCGCCTCAATGACGCCACCACCCCTGATCGGTACCCCGTGCCGCACATTCAGGACTTCTCGGCTAGACTGGCCGGCCGCTCAGTCTTTTCCAAGGTCGACCTGGTGCGCGGCTACCACCAAGTCCCCGTCCACCCCGCGGACGTCCCCAAGACGGCCGTAATCACCCCCTTCGGCCTGTTCAAGTTCCTGCGGATGCCCTTCGGCCTCAAAAACGCGGCCCAGGCATTCCAACGGCTCATGGACTCGGTCCTTCGGGACCTGAAGTTCCTGTTCGTCTACCTGGACGACATCCTGGTAGCCAGTTCCTCCAAGCAGGAACACCTCGAACACCTTCGCATTCTGTTCGGGCGCCTCAGCGACCACGGGCTCATCCTCAGCCCAGCCAAATGCCAGTTCGGCCTGGACAAGATCGACTTCCTCGGCCACCACATCACCCATGCTGGGGCCATTCCCCTGCCCACCAAGGTGCAGGCCGTCCAACAATTTCCCCGCCCCACCACCATCAAAGGCCTCCAGGAGTTCCTCGGGATGGTGAATTTCTATAACCGCTTCATCCCCAAAGCGGCGTCCCTCATGAGGCCCCTGTATGAAGCCCTCTGGGGCAGGAGCGGCAAGATGGCGGTCGAATGGACGGCAGACGCGTCCGCCGCCTTCGATTCCACCAAGACCGCGCTCGCCAACGCCACCCTGCTCGCGCACCCACGACCCAATGCCAGGATAGCGCTCACCACGGACGCCTCCGACCACGCGGTCGTCGCCGTGTATGAGCAGTGGGTCGACGGCGCCTGGCAACCACTTGCCTTCTTCAGCCGCCAACTACGCCCCCCGGAGGTCAAGTACAGCACCTTCGACCGCGAGCTCCTCGCGCTGTTCCTGGCGGTCTGCCATTTCCGGTTTTTGCTTGAGGGCCACCCCTTCACTGCGTTTGTCGACCACAAGCCCCTGACATTCGCAATGGCAAAGACAACCAACCCCTGGTCCGCCAGGTAACTAGTGGGGTGCCACAAGGATCGGTGCTGGGGCCTCAACTATTTACTATCTACATTAACGACTTGGATGAAGGGACCGAGTGTAATGTAGCCAAGTTTGCGGATGATACAAAGATGGGTGGGAAAGCAAATTGTGCAGAGGACTCAAAGAATCTGCAAAGGGATATAGACAGGCTAAGTGAGTGGGCAAACATTTGGCAGATGGAGTACAATGTGGGAAAGTGCGAGGTTATCCACTTTGGCAGGAAAAATAAAAAAGCAAATTATTATTTAAACAGAGAGATTACAAAATGCTACAGTTCACAGGGACCTGGGGGTCCTTGTGCATGAAACACAAAAAGTTAGCATGCAGGTACAGCAAGTAATCAAAAAGGCAAATGGAATGTTGGCCTTTATTGCAAAGGGGTTGGAGTATAAAAGCAGGGAAGTCCTGCTACAACTGTACAGGGTATTGGTGAGACCACACCTGGAGTACTGCGTACAGTTTTGGTCTCCTTATTTAAGGAGGGATATACTTGCATTGGAGGCAGTTCAGAGACGATTCACACGGTTGATTCCTGAGATGAGGGGGTTGACTTATGAGGAAAGGTTGAGCAGGTTGGGCCTATACTCATTGAAATTTAGAAGAATGAGAGGTGATCTTATTGAAACATATAAGATACTGAGGGGGCTCGACAGGGTAGATGTAGAGAGGATATTTCGTGGGGAAATCTAGAACTCGGGGGCACAGTTTCAAAAGAAAGGGTCGCCCTTTTAGAACTGAGATGAGGAGGAACTTCTTCTCTGAGGATCTTAAATCTGTGGAATTCTTTGCCCCAGAGAGCTGTGGAGGCTGGGTCATTAAATACATTTAAGGTGGAGATGGACAGATTTTTGCAAGATAAGGGAGTGAAGGGTTATGGGGAGCGGGCGGGGAAGTGGCTTTGAGCCCAAGATCAGCCATGATCTTATTGAATGGCGGAGCAGGCTCGAGGGGCCAAGTGGCCTATTCCTGCTCCTATTTCTTATGTCCTCTCGCCGCTCAAGCTACTCATGCTGTATGCATGCATTTCTGGCTCCCCCCCCCACAACTCCCCCAGCCACCATAACCCGACTCTTGTGCCTTTCTGCTTTCAGATAATCAACAAGCACCCGAGCAGCCTGTCCCCGATGAGGCGATGGGGGAGAAGGAGGAGAAGGAAGAAGACACCACGTCTCTGCATCTCTCACTCGCAGACACCAGCTCAGAAACTGGCACTGCGCGTACTTTAGAGGCTAGGTTAGAAGCGGGTTCTGCACAGTGTGAGGCACCGGGCACGAGTGGGCTGCAGCAAGGCCAGTGGGAAAGGGTAGCTCGGGGGCCAGCTCCTCGGAGGGCGAGTTTGCGTGCGAGTTCTGCTGCACAGGACTCGGATGAGGACCTCGATGGGGCGGTCTTCAGAAGAAGGGTGATGGGCACATACGCCGACTTGATGGGTGCAATGGCAAGCCTGCCAGAGAGCATCTCAGCAATGTAAAAGGAGCGTGGAGGAGTCCGCCTCCAACATTGTACGCAGGCTCCGTGTAGAGCATGGAGCCCAGGATTTCCAGCCTGGAAATGATGGTACACTCCCAAAGAAACCGTGCCAACCCAGCTTCCATTGCATCACAGGCGAAAGCAACCCAATGTCTTAGTGCTGCATTGGAAGCTCAGACTGCTCTCATGAAGTTTCTGCTTGAAGCCACCCAAGCTCGGACTGCTGCCATCGTGGCTGCAGGGTGTCGCAGCGGGCCAGCAGTCTGTGCTCCCCACAGATTGCTATGAATGCTGAGGTGCCGCCCCGGGGAAGTGGCATTGAGTCAGTGGAGCACGACCCTGCTGTCCTCTCTCAAGGGTGACAGTATTCCTGTTCCCACCACTGCCACTCCACCATTGCCCTCACTGCTGTCTGTCTGCCAGCCAGCCCAGACTGCTGCCGCCCATGCTGAGGTGGTGCAGTCTACAGCCGGGTCTTCTAGGGCCAGAGCTGCTTGAGGTCGTCCTGCAGGGCCATCGAAAGTCTCCCACATGGAAACTCGGCAGCCTTCCATCAGCCATCCTGCAGCCACTGGGGGAGCACTTTGTAGGAGCTCTAAATTAGGAAAAGCCACACGAACGACAGTCACTAATGGATTGCACAAGGGTGATTAGTTAATATTTTTCTTGTAAATATGTGTGAATTGATTTGTGATATTCATTTGGTTTGGAATCTTTTTGTGGTGTCTCTCATTTCAGCTTTGTGCCCAGGAGGACGCTGTGATATTCCATGAGACAGGGATGGTATGATGGGGATGTGGCGAGTGATGAGTTGGTGACGGACAGCCCGTCCGGAAGGACAATTGGCTGCCTGCCTCCTCCCTCCCTTCTCTTCCTCTTGTGTCTCCCTCGTCCTGAGTCCCGCAGTATCTGGTGGCAAGGGCTGCGTCCTCATGATGGCCAAGTTGTGAAGCGTGCAGCAGACCACCACGAAATGAAACACCCGCTCCGCCGAGTACTGGAGGGCTCCTGAGCAGTCAAGGCAGCGGAACTGTTACTTCAGACGAAGTCCCGTCTTCACACTGAGGACACCCTCCATCGTGTTGTGTGGCACTACCACCGTGCTAAATGGGATAGATTCAGAACAGATCTAGCAACTCAAAACTGGGCATCCATGAGGCGCAGTGGGCCATTCCACCACAATCTGTAACCTCATGGCCTGGCATATCCCTCACTCTACCATTACCATTGAAGTAAGCCCCCAAAGTGCGGACCAAGTGATATACAAGGTCGACGCTACTGGCTTGTTGAGAGAAAGACAGACCAAGTAATTGAAGTCACAACGGTTTATTCAGGCCTGGGGAGAGCTTCTCACGTCGCTGCGTAAGTCCAACCCCACCGAGCAAATCAAAGCACACATATTTATACAACATTTCTGCCTTACCCTTACGGAGATCCAATTAATTTTAAAAGTTACACATTTACTCATTATCCGAGGGTGGTGGTTTATACAAAGATAACACACAATTTACACACAAGTTGTGCTAGCCCATGATGTGGTTTCCAGAACTGTGCTAGCCGTTTTCTGTTAGTCTCGTTATAGGCCTGCTTCTGTTAATCTCGTTATAGGCCTGCTTCTCTGCAAATGAGTCATGCCCGTCTTGCCCTTGTAATGTCCAATTTTTTTAATATCTTACTTCAACCATGAAGCCAGGGGATCAACCCTGGTTCAATAAGGAGTGTAGAAGAGCATGCCAGGAGCAGCACCAGGCGTATCTAAAAATGAGGTGCCAAACTGGGGAGGTTGCAGCACAGGACTACATGCAAGCTAAAAAGCAGAAGCAGCATGCTATAGACAGGGCTAAGCGATCCCACAATCAACGGATCAGATCAAAGCTCTGCAGTCCTGCCACATCCAGTCGTGAATGGTGGTGGACCATTAAACAATTAACGGGAGGAGGAGGCTCCATGAATATGCCTATCTTCAATGATTGTGGAGCCCAGCACGTGAGTGCAAAAGACAAGGCTGAAGCGTTTGCAACCAACTTCAGCCAGAAGTGCCGAGTGGATGATCCATATTGACCTACTCCTGAGGTCCCCACCATCACAGAAGCCAGTCTTCAGCCAATTCGATTCACTCCACGTGATATCAAGAAATGGCTGAGCGCACTGGATACAGCAAAGGCTATGGGCCCCGACAACGGCCCAGCTATCGTGCCCCAGAACTAGCCGTGCCTCTAGCCAAGCTGTTCCAATACAGCTACAACACTGGCATCTATCCGACAATGTGGAAAACTGCCCAAGTATGTCCTGTCCACAAAAATCAGGACAAATCGAACCCGGCCAATTACCGCCCCATCAGTCTACTCTCAATCATCAGCAAAGTGATGGAAGGTTTCATCGAAAGTGCTATCAAGCGGCACTTACTCACCAATAACCTGCTCACTGAAGCCCAGTTTGGGTTCCGCCAAGACCACTCGGCTCCCGACCTCATTACAGCCTTGGTCCAAACATGGACAAAGGAGCTGAATTCCAGAGGTGAGGTGAGAGTGACTGCCCTTGACATCAAGGCAGCATTTGACCGAGTGTGGCATCAAGGATTCCTAGTAAAACTGAAGTGAATGGGAATCGGGGAAAATGCTCCACTGGCTGGAGTCATACCTAGCACAAAGGAAGATGGTTGTGGTGGTTGAAGGTCAATCATCACAGCCCCAGGACATCACTGCAGGAGTTCCTCAGGGCAGTGTCCTAGGCCCAACCATCTTCAGCTGCTTCATCAATGACCTTCCCTCCAACATAAGATCAGAAATGGGGATGTTCGCTGATGATTGCACAGTGTTCAGCGCCATTCACAACTCCTCAGATAATGAAGCAGTCCATGCCCGCATGCAACAAGACCTGGACGACGTTCAGGCTTGGGCTGATAAGTGGCAGGTAACATTTGTGCCACAGAAGTGCTAGGCAATGACTATCTCCAACAAGCAAGAGTCTAACCACTGCCCCTTGACATTCAACAGTATTACCATCGCCGAATCCCCCACTATCAACATCCTGGGGGTCACCATTGACCAGAAACTTAGCTGCACCAGCTACATAAATACTGTGGCAACAAGAGCAGGTCAGAGACTTGGTATTCTGCGGCGAGTGTCTCACCTCCTGACTCCCCAAAGCCTTTCCACCATCTACAAGGCACAAGTAAGGAGTGTGTTGGAATACTCTCCACTTGCCTGGATGAGTGCAGCTCCAACAACACTCAAGAAGCTCAACACCATCCAGGACAAAGCAGCCTGCTTGATTGGCACCCCATCCACCACCTAAACATTCACTCCCTCCACCACCAGCGTACTGTGGCTGCAGTGTGTACCATCCACAAGATGCACTGCAGCAACTCGCCAAGGCTTCTTTGGCAGCACCTCCCAAACCCGCGACCTCTTCCACCTAGAAGGACAAGGGTAGCAGGCGCATGGGAACACCACCACCTCCAAGTTCCCCTCCAAATCACACACCATCCTGACTTAGAAGTATATCGCCGATCCTTCATCGTCGCTGGGTCAAAATCCTGGAACTCCCTCCCTAACAGCACTGTGGGAGTACCTTCACCACACAGACTGCAGCGGTTCAAGAAGGCGGCTCACCACCACCTTCTCAAGGGCAATTAGGGATGGGGAATAAATGCTGGTCTTGCCAGCGACGCCCACATCCCATAAACGAATTTAAAAAATGCTCTAAGGTCTGCTCAATGATGTTCCTGGTGGAAGCACGGCTCTCATTATGAGTGCTGGGCACGAGTGTTGAGGTTGCGGAGGGGCATCATGAGCCAGTTGCAGAGTGGATAGTCCTTGACTCCGAGCAGCCACCCTTGAATTTAATGTTAAAAAAACAAAATAATAAGAACATAAGAAACAGGAGCAGGAGTAGGCCTTTCGGCCCTTCGAGCCTGCTCCGCCATTCAATGAGATCATGGCTGATCCTCTGCCTCAACTCCATTCACCGGCCCCATCGCTATATCCCTTGATGCCCTTACTAGTCAGAAATCTATCGACTTCTGTTTTGAATATACCAATGACTGAGCCTCCACAGCCCTCTGGGGTAGAGAATTCCAAAGATTCACCACCCTCTGTGTGAAGAAATTTCTTCTCATCTCAGTCCTGAATGGCCTACCCTTTATCTTGAGGCTGTGGCCCCTGGTTCTAGACTCCCCAGCCAAGGGAAACATTCTCCCAGCGTCCACCCCATCAAGCCCTGTAATAATTTTGTATGCTTCAATGAGATCCCCTCTCATTCTTCTGAATTCAAGAGAATACAGGCCTAGTTTACTCAATCTCTTCTCATACGACAGTCCCGCCATCCCAGGAATCAATCTCGTGAACCTTCGTTGCACTTCCTCTATGGCAAGTATATCCTTCCTTAGGTAAGGAGACCAAGATTGTACACAGTACTCCAGGTGTGGTCTCACCAAGGCCTTATATAATTGGAGTAAGACGTCTTTACTCCTGTACTCAAATCCTCTTGTAATGAAGGCCAGCATACCATTTGCCTTCCTAATGGCTTGCTGCACCTGTACATTCACTTTCAGTGACTCATGTACAAGGACACCCAGGTCACTTTGAACATCTGCATTCCCCAATCTTTCACCATTTAGGAAATACTCTGCCTTTCTGTTTTTTCTACCAAAGTGGATAACTTCACATTTATCCACATTATAATCCATCTGCCATGTTCTCGTCCACTCACTGAGCCTGTCGAGATCCCCTTGAAGCCTTTTCACATCCTCTTCGCAACTGACACTGCCACCTTGCTTTGTCTCATCAGCAAATTTGGAAATGTTACATTTAGTCCCCTCATCCAAATCATTGATATAGATTGTGAATAGCTGGGGCCCAAGCACCGATCCTTGCGGTACCCCACTAGTCACAGCCTGCCATCCTGAAAAAGACCCGTTTATCCCTACCATTTGTTTTCTGTCTGTTAACCAATTCTCAATCCATGCGAGTATATTACCCCCAATTCCATGTGCCCTAATTTTGTTCACCAACCTCTTGTGTGGCACCTTGTCGAAGGCCTTCTGAAAATCCAAATACACCACATCTACCGGTTCCCCTTTGTCTACTCCACTAGTTACATCCTCAAAGAACTCGAATAGGTTTGTCAAACAGGACTTCCCTTTCATAAATCCATGTTGACTCTGCCCAATAGAAGCATAGAAGATAGGAGCAGGAGTAGGCCATTCGCCCCCTCGAGCCTGCTCCGCCATTTAATGAGATCATGGCTGATCATTCAAATTCAGTACCCTGTCCCTGCATTCTCCCCATATCCCTTGAACCCTTTAGCCTTAAGAAATATATCTATCTCCTTCTTGAATATATTTAATGAATTGGCCTCAATTGCCTTCTGTGGTAGAGAATTCCACAGGTTCACCACTCTCTGGGTGAAGAAATTCCTCCTCATCTCAGTCCTAAATGGCTTACCCCTTATCCTTGGACTGTGACCTCTGGTTCTGGACTCCCCCGCCATCGGGAACATCCTTCCTGCATCTAGTCTGTCTAGTTCTGTTAGAATTTTATAAGTTTCAATGAGATCCCCTCTCATTCTTCTAAACTCTAGCGAATATAAGCCTAATCGACCCAATCTCTCTTCATACCATTTGCCTTCTTAACCGCCTGCTGCACCTGCATGCTTACCTTCAGCGACTGGTGCACAAGGACTCCCAGATCTCGTTGCACTTCCCTTTTTCCCAATCTATTGCCGTTCAAATAATAATCTGTCTTCCTGTTTTTGCCACCAAAGTGGATAACCTCGCATTTATCCACATTATACTGCATCTGCCATGCATCTGCCCAATCACCCAACCTGTCCAAATCATACTGGAGTTTCTCAGCATCCTCCTCACAGCACACACGCCCACCCAGCTTTGTGTCGTTTGCAAACTTAGAGATATTACATCTAGTTCCCTCGTCTAGATCATGAATATATATTGCGAATAGCTGGGGTCCTAGCACCGATCCCTGTGGTACCCCACTAGTCACTGCCTGCCACTCGGAAAAAGACACGTTTATTCCAACTCTTTGCTTCTTGTTTCCCAACCAGTTCTCTATCCAAGTCAGTACCTTACCCCCAATCCCATGTGCTTTAACTTGCACGTTAATCTCTTATGCGTGACCTTATCGAAAGCCTTCTGAAAGTCCAAATACACCACATCCACTGTTTCTCCCTTATCTATTCTACCAGTTATATCCTCAAAAAATTCCAGTAGATTAATCAGGCATGATTTCCCTTTTGTAAATCCATGTTGACTTTGTCCGATCCTGTCACTGTTTTCCAAGTACTCTGCTATTACATCTTTTATAATGGACTCTAGCATTTTCCCCACTACCGATGTCAGGCTTACCAGTCTATAATTCCCCGTTTTTTCTCTACCACCTTTTTTAAATAGTGGGGTTACATTCGCTACCCTCCAATCCATGGGAACTGTTCCAGAGTCTATAGAATTTTGAAAGATGACCAGCAATGACCAGCCACTTCCTTAAGTACCCTAGGATGTAGATTATCAGGCCCTGGGGATTTATCGGTCTTCAATCCCGTCAATTTCCCTAACACCATTTCCCTACAAATAGTGATTTCATTCAATTCCTCCCTCTCATTAGACCCTATGTTCCCCGACATCTCTGGGAGTTTATTTGTGTCCTCCTTTGTGAAGACAGAACCAAAGTATGTATTTAATTCATCAGCCATTTCTTTGTTCCCCATTATAAATTCCCCTGATTCTGACTGCAAGGGACCTACGCTTGACTTCACCAATCTTTTTCTCTTCACATATCTATAGAAGCTTTTACAGTCAGTTTTTATGTTCCCTGAAAGCTTACTCTCATATTCTATTTTCCCCCTCTTAATTAATCCCTTTGTCCTCCTTTGCTGAATCCTAAACTGCTCCCAATCCTCAGGTTTGCTGCTTTTTCTGGCCAATTTATATGTCCTCTCCTTGAATCTTATGCTATCCCTAATTTCCCTTGTTAGCCACGGTTGAGTCACCTTTTTTGTTTTATTTTTATGCCAAACAGGGATGAACAAATTCTATAGTTCATCCATGCGATCTTTAAATGTTTGCCATTGCCTATCCACCGTCAACCCTTTAAGTAACGCTCCCCAATCCACCCTAGCCAACTCGCACCTCATACCATTGTAGTTTCCTTTATTTAAATTCAGGACCCTAGTCTCTGAGTCAACTACTTCACTCTCCATCTTAATGAAGAATTCTATCATATTATGATCGCTCCTCCCCAAGGGGCCTCGCACAACAAGATTGCTAATTAATCCTTTCTCATTACATAATACCCAGTCTAAGATGGCCTGATCTCCAGTTGGTTCCTCGACATATTGGTCCAGGAAACCATCCTGTATACACTCTAGGAATTCCTCCTCCACAGTATTGTTACTAATTTGGTTAGCCCAATCTATATGTAGATTAAAGTCACCCATGATAACTGCTGTGCCCTTATTGCACGCATCTCTAATTTCCCATTTAATGCCATCCCCAACCTCAGCATTACTGTTTGGGGGTCTGTATACAACTCCCACTAACGTTTTCTGCCCCTTGGTATTTCTCAGCTCTACCCATACAGATTCCACATCATCAGAGCTAATATCTTTCCTTACTATTGTGTTAATCTCCTCTTTAACCAGCAATGCTACCCCACCTCCTTTTCCTTTTTGTCTGTCCTTCCTGAATATTTAATACCCCTGGATGTTGAATTCCCAGCCTTGGTCACCCTGGAGCCATGTCTCCGTAATCCCAATTATATCATATCCGTTTACGTCTATTTGCGCAGCTAATTCATCCACCTTATTACGAATGCTCCTCGCATTAAGACACAAAGCCTTCAGGCTTGTTTTTTTAACACTCTTAGTCCTTTTAGAATTATTATTTACTGTAGCCCTGTTTGATTTACACCCTTGATTTCTCTGCCTTCCACTTTTGCTTTTCTCCTTCCTGTCTTTTGCTTCTATCCTTGCTTCCCTTTCCTCTGTTTCCCTGCACAAGTTCCCAACCCCCTGCCATTTTAATTTAAACCCTCCCCAACAGCACTAGCAAACACTCCCCCTTGGACATCGGTCCCGGTCCTGCCCAGGTGCAAACCGTCCAGTTTGTACTGGTCCCACCTCCCCCAGAACCGGTTCCAATGTCCCAGGAATTTGAATCCCTCCCCCTTGCACCATTCCTCTAGCCACGTATTCATCTGAAATATCCTTCTATTTCTACTCTGACTAGCACGTGGCACTGGTAGCAGTCCTGAGATTACTACCTTTGAGGTCCTATTTTTTAAATTTACCTCCTAACTCCCTATACTCAGCTTTTAGGACCTCATCCCAT
Organism: Squalus acanthias; assembly: GCA_030390025.1. Taxonomy (NCBI): domain Eukaryota; kingdom Metazoa; phylum Chordata; class Chondrichthyes; order Squaliformes; family Squalidae; genus Squalus; species Squalus acanthias. The sequence continues at coordinate 10,846,227 of CM059436.1, read as the reverse complement.
TTTTTTACCTATATCGTTGGTACCTATATGCACCACGACAACTGGCTGTTCACCCTCCCCCTCCAGAATGCCCTGCAGCCGCTCCGAGACATCCTTGACCCTTGCACCAGGGAGGCAACATACCATCCTGGAGTCTCATTTGCAGCCGCAGAAACGCCTAGCTATTCCCCTATCACTATAGCTCTCCCGCTCTTTTTCCTCCCGTCCTGTGCAGCAGAACCACCCATGGTGCCAGGAAGTTGGTTGCTGCTGCCTTCCCCCGATAAGCCATCTCCCTCAACAATATCCAAAGTATTATATCTGTTTGAGAGGGGGATGTCCACAGGGGACCCCTGCACTACCTGCCTGCGCCTACTACTCTGCCTGGTGGTCACCCATTCCCTTCCTGCCTGTGCAGCCTTTACCTGCGGTGTGACCAACTCCCTAAACGTGCTATCCACGATGTCCTCAGCATCGCGAATGCTCCAGTATGCATCCATTCGCAGCTCCAGTGCTGCAATGCGGTCTGCCAGCAGCTGCAGCTGGATACACTTCCCGCACACATGGTCAACAGGGACACAGGAAGTGTCCCTGATTTCCCACATAGTGCAGGAGGAGCATGCCACGGGGCTGAGCTGTGCTGCCATGACTTATCCTTTAATTTAAATTAACTCAAATCAATACCACAAATTCTTCTTCTTAGGCAGTCCCTCGGAACCGAGGATGACTTGCTTCCACACTAAAAATGAGTTCTCAGGTGACTGATAAGTCCAATGCGGGACCTACAGTCTCTGTCACAGGTGGGGCAGACGGTGGTAGCAGTACGGCGTTCCGGTCTGTCGCTGTTGGGTTTTCCATGAGGGTCCTGATGTTCCAGGTCCTGAACTTCATTTTAAAGGGTGGAAGATGCCTGTGCGTGAATTCTTTTAACGTGGGGAGGCCGTTGCACACCAGCTACCACACGGGCTTGACAGAGCAAGGTCTTGGTCCAATGGCAAGGGGATCCAAGACGGTTGGAAACCAAGCTCTGCTACATTGGCCTAGCACACACACACAAACATACTCCTACTGTCCTCCTCCCTCCTTCCACAAATTAAACTACAATTAAATGATATACTCAAGGGCCCTTGTATACTAGCACTCCCTGCTACACAACAGAGACCTTAGAAACTATAACCACAAAAATTAGGACCTACTACACTTTATAAACTATTAACCTTAACTGTCAAACTACAGGGTAGTATAAATACTCACCTGGCCGTACTCACCCAATCAGCTGCTTCCTCTTGTCCGCATCATTTTTTTAATTGTGACGTGGCTCTGGAACGCCGCCGCCGGTCTGTGAGATTGGTAAGCCTCTGAAAAAAAGCCCGCGAAAATGAGTTTAACTATTCACTGTGCTGCTGCTCTCTCGGCTTCCGACCCTGGCCTCTGAAAAAAAGCCCGCGAAAGTGAGTTTAAATACTCACTGTGCTGCTGCTATTAGTTTCTAAGTGCCCAGTTATTGCATCCTTTATAATAGATTCCAGCATTTTCCCAACTACTGATGTGAGGCTAACAGGTCTGTAGTTCCCCGTTTTCTCTCTCCCTCCTTTCTTAAATAGCGGGGTTACATTTGCTATCCTCCAATCTGCAGGAACCGTTCCAGAATCTATAGAATTTTGGAAGATGACAACCAATGCGTACGCTATTCCCAATGGCCACCTCTTTCAAAACCCTAGGATGTTGGTCATCCGGTCCTTGAGATTTATTGACTTTTAGTCCCATTAATTTTGCTAGTACTGTTTTTTTACTAATAATAATTTCTTTAAGTTCCTCATTCTCGCCACACCCTTGGTTTTCTCGTATTTCTGGGAGGTTTTTTGTGTCTTCCTCCGTGAAGACAGAAACAAAGTATTTATTTAATTTCTCTGCCATTTCCTCATTCCCCATTATAAATTCTCTCGTCTCTGACTGTAAAGGACCTACATTTACCTTCGCCAGTCTTTTCAATCCGTTTTTATATTTTTCGCTAGTTTGTGCTCATATTCCATTTTCCCTTTCTTTATCAATTTCTTGGTCCCCCTTTGCTGATTTCTAAAAAGATCCCAATCCTCAGGCTGACCGCTTTTTCTGGCAACTTTATAAGCTTCCTCCTTTGACTTAATACCAGCTTTAATTTCTTTTGTTAACCATGGTTGGATCACTTTTCCTTTTGGGTTTTTATGCCCTAGAGGAATATATGTTTGTTGCAAATTATGCATTATTTCCTTGAATGTTAGCCATTGTAAGTCCACCTTCATACCTTTTAGTGGAGTCTCCCAATCTACCATGGCCAACTTGTCCCTCATCCCCTTGTAGTTTCCTCTGTTTAGATTGAAGACCTTAGTTTCAGATTGGACTACATTACTCTCAAACTTAATGTAAAATTCAATCATATTATGGTCACTTGTCCCTAGAGGCCCCTTTAACACAAGATTATTGATTAGCCCTCTCATTACACAGGACCAGATCCAGAATCGCCTGTTCCCTGGTTGGTTCCTCCACATACTGATCCAGGAAACCACCTCGCATGCATTCCAAGAATTCGTCCTCCACACCATTAGTGGTAATTTAATTTGCCCAGTCAATATGTAGATTAAAGTCCCCCATGATTACCATATTGCCCTTGTTACATGCACTTCTAATCTCTTGATTGATACTGTGCCCTACATTACCACTACTGTTTGGTGGCCTATACACAACTCCCGCCAATGTTTTCCGCCCTTTGCTGTTTCTTAGCTCCACCCAAACTGATTCCAGTTCTACATCACGATTTGCCAAGCCAAGATCTTTTATCTCTACTGTACCGATCTCATCCCTTATTAACCGCGCTATGCCACCTCCTTTTCCTTTTTGTCTGTCCTTCCTAAATGTTGAGTACCCTGGAACATTCAGTTCCCAGCTTTGGTTACCCTGCAACCATGTCTCTGTAATGGCAATTACATCATACCCATTTACTTCTATTAGTGCCATTAATTCATCCACCTTGTTGCGAATGCTACGTGCATTTAGATAAAGTGCCATTTAAATAATGCGGATCCTGGAAATCTGAAATAAAAACAGAAAATGCTGGAAATACTCAGTAGGTCAGGCAGCATCTGTAGAGAGAGAAACAGAGTTAACGTTTCAGGTCACTGACCCTTTGTCAGAACTGACGACAGGTCATTGACCTGAAACGTGAACTCTGTTTCTCTCTCTACAGATGCTGCCTGACCTGCTGAGTATTTCCAGCATTTTCTGTTTTTATTACTCGAGTTTACTGTGGTGGCTGGAAAATTGCTGGCACATCGGACTGATGCAGGATGAAGGCATCATGGCTGCTGCCAGCATAGCGGGCATTGACATTGAGGAATCGCTGTGCGTGGCCACACACCACCTGCACATTAAGTGAGTGGTAGCCTTTGCGGTTATAAAAGATCTCAATGCGGCGCCCGCAAAGCCACGTATGTGCAGTCGATGGTGCCCTGCACCATGGGGAAGCCCGCTATCCTGGCAAAGCCACATGTGCGTTCATCCTGCTTCTCTCTGCTCAGAGAAGACAACGTAGTCCCCTCTCCTGGTGTAGAGAGCCTCAGTGACCTCCTGGATGCAGCGATGGACGGCAAACTGTGAGAGGTTACCTATGTCTCCTGCTGCAGACTGGAATGATCCACTGGCAAAGAAATTGAGGGCCACGGTGACCTTGACTGCCACTGGGAGAGCCGTGGTCGCCCTGCTCTCAGGCTGCAGGTGTGGTTGCAGGAGGTGGCAGATTTCTGCGACCGCCTCCTTGGTGAAGCGGAGCCTCCTAATATACTGCTCCTGGCTTAACTGGAGGTAGAAGTGCTGTCGGAAGACCCAAGGTGGGTAAGGCCTCCTGTTGAGAGCCCTCGTGGCCCTCCTCCTCCTCCCTCTGTATGCATGTTCCCGTCTTCCTTGCTGCCTCCGCTCCCTCTGCCGAAGATCCTGGAGCACGTGGTTGACTGCCAGTACAGCCCCCATGACAGTCAGCAAGTGTTGTGAGCAGAAGCCTTTAAAAAAATTAATGAATGCATTCTGCACTTGCAACAACATAAGAACATAAGAAATAGGAGCAGGAGTAGGTCATTTGGCCCCTCGAGCCTGCTCCGCCATTCAATAAGATCCTGGCTGATCTGACCTTGGCCTCAACTCCACTTTCCCACCCGCTCCCCATAACCCTTGACTCCCCTGTAGCTCAAACATCTGTCTATCTCCGCCTTGAATACATTCAATGACTCCGCCTCCACAGCTCTCTGGGGTAGAGAATTCCAAAGATTCACGACCCTCTGAGAGAAGAAATTCCTCCTCATCTCCGTTTTAAATGGGCGACCCCTTATTCTGAAACTATGCCCCCTAGTTCTAGATTCCCCCACGAGGGAAACATCCTCTCAGCATCTCCCTTGTCAAGCCCTCTCAGAATTTTATATGTTTCAATAAGATCACCTCTCATTCTTCTAAACTCCAATGAGTATAGGCTCAACCTTTCTTCATAAAACAACCCCTTCATCTCAGGAATCAAACTAGTGAACCTTCTCTGAACTGCCTCCAATGCAAGTATATCCCTCCTTAAATAAGAGACCAAAACTGCACTCAGTACTCCAGATGTGGTCTCACCAACGCCCTGTACAGTTGTAGCAAGACTTCCCTACGTTTATACTCCATCCCCCTTGCAATAAAGGCCAACATTCCTTTGGCCTTCCTAATTACTTGCAGTACCTGCATGCTAACTTCTGTGTTTCATGTACGAGGACCCCCAGATCCCTCTGTACCACAGCATTTTGTAGTCTCTCTCCATTTAAACAACACTCCCGGTTACCTTAGAACCTTGAAAGAAGTTAATAAAGCTGGTGGAATTGCAGAAAGTAGCACAGAGCCAGTCAAACGGCATATCCATGACAGGTGCAACTGATCGCTAATGATCCCTTTAAATACCATTGCTGGAGCCTCCTTCCTGCTTTTGAATGCTTGCTCTGCTTGTCGTTAAGACATGCCGGTAAGTTGAACGGTGAAATCCAATGCTGCAGATCGGGCGTCCAGTGAGCGTTGCACACTCACTGACGCACGATCTGGTTCATTGCAATCCCTTCAGCGATCACTTTTATCGGCAGCGCAGCCGGCTCTCTCAAAATGGCGGCTACCACGGGACCCGCCACCATCTTTTCACCATATTATGCCGGTAACGGGTGGCATTAAACACACGAATCCTTCTAACCTCCAGAAGAACATTTCAGTATTCTAGTCCTCATTGTATTAGCCCACTGTACTTAATTATATTTGAGATATTATTGTAGGAAGTAACCTGTGGAGTCAGTCTGTAGTACATAAAGGGCCATGTTTGTTACTCTAGCAGTACTTCGCTTGAAGTCAATTTCTGCAGGAAACCCAGCCAAAGTAGAAAATTGGAAATAAAAACTGAAACTGCTCGAAACACACTGCAGGTCAGGCAGCATCTGCTTCTTTTGATCAAACCAATAACATAACTGTAACTAAATAAAACTTTAAAGGAAACTTAACAAATCAAATTAAAATTTGGTAGTCCGGGGTGACGATGCAATCCCAGGCAGCATCTGTGGAGAGAGAAACCAGAGTTAACGTTTCAGGTCCGTGACCTCTGTTTCTCTCTCCACAGATGTTGCTTGACCTGCTGAGTGTTGGCAGCATTTTATTTCAGATTTCCAGCAGCTGCAGTATTTTTCTTCTGTTTTTATAAAAAGACTTGCATTTATATAGCACCATTCATGACCTCAGGACATCCCAATGAACTACATTTTGAAGTGTAGTCACTGTTGTAATGTCAGAAATGCAGCAGCCAATTTGCACACAGCAAGCTCCCACAAACAACAATGTGATAATCTGTGTTTTAGTGATGTTGTTTGAGGGATAAATATTGGCCAGGACATCAGGGGATAGCTCCCCTGCTGTTCTTTGAAATAGTGCCATGGGATTTTTTACATCTACCCGAGAGGGCAGACGGTGCCTCGGTTTAACATCTCATCTGAAAGACGGCACCTCCGACAGTGCAGCACTCCCTCAGCACTGATACGATAGCAAAATACTGCGGATGCTGGAAATCTGAAATAACAACAGAAAACGCTGGAAAAACTCAGCAGGCCAGGCAGCATCCGTGGAGAGAGAAAGAGAGTTAACGTTTCAGGTCGATGACCTTTCGTCAGAACTGTGATGAGCCGGAAATCAAATAGATTTAAGGCCAGAGTAAAGCTGGGAAAAGGGGGAGGGGATAAAAGAACAAAGGGGGCGATGAAGAGACATTAAGAGACATTAAGAGATATGCAAGGCTAGAGGTGGTGTTAGTGTGACAGATTAAGGCTGAAAGAAGTGTGAAATCCACTGGCAGAATGAAGGACAGCTGCCAGCTTCTAGGAGGAAAAAAAAGGTGGGGGGGGGCAAATAAAAGGATGGAAAAAATAAAATATAAATGTGATTGGAGCTGAGGTTATGATCTAAAATTGTTGAACTCGATATTGAGTCCAGAGGGCTGTAGCGTGCCTAAACGAAAGATGAGGTGCTGTTCCTCGAGCTTACGCTGCGCTTCCGTGGAACAGTGTAATAGGCCGAGGACGGTGAGGTCAGAGTGGGAGTGAAGCGGTGAATTAAAGTGACAGGCCACCGGGAGCTCGGGGTCCCCCTTACGGACTGAACGGAGGTGTTCCGCAAAGCGGTCACCCAATCTGCGTTTGGTCTCCCCAATGTAGAGGAGACCACATCGTGAGCAGCGAATACAGTATACTAAATTGCAGGAAGTACAAGTAAATCGCTGTTTCACCTGGAAGGGGTGTTTGGGGCCCTGGACAGTGGGAAGAGGGGAGGTGTAAGGGCATGTGTTGCATCTCCTGCGCGTGCACGGGAAGGTGCCGGGCGAAGGGGAAGGGGTGCTGGGGGTGGTAGAGGAGTGGACTAGGGTGTCGCGGAGGGAGCGGTCCCTGCGGAATGCTGAAAGGGGAGGTGAGGGGAAGATGTGTTTGGTGGTGGGATCACGCTGGAGGTGGCGGAAATGGCGGAGGATGATCCGTTGAATGTGGAGGCTGGTGGGGTGAAAGGTGAGGACAAGGGGAACCCTATCATGGTTCCGGGAGGGAGGGGCAGGGGTGAGGGCAGAAGTGCGGGAGATAGAACGGACACGGTCGAGGGCCGTGTCGACCACGGTAGAGGGGAATCCTCGGTTGAGGAAAAAGGAAGACATGTCGGAAGCACTGGTATGGAAGGTGGCATCATCAGAGCAGATGCGGCGGAGACGGAGAAACTGGGAGAATGGAATAGAGTCCTTACAGGAGGCGGGGTGGGAGGAAGTGTAGTCCAGGTAGCTGTGGGAGTCAGTGGGCTTGTAGTGAATGTTAGTCAATAACCTATCCCCAGAGATGGAGATGGAGAAGTCGAGGAAGGGAAGGGAAGAGTCGGAGATGGACCATGTGAAGGTGAGGGAAGGGTGGAAATTGGAAGCATAGTAAATGAAATGTTCTAGTTCAGGGCGAGAGCAGGAGACGGCACCGATACAGTCATCAATGTACCGGAAAAAGAGGTGACTCAGCACTGCACTGGAGTGTCAGCCTAGATTTTATGCTCAAATCTTTGAAGTTTTAGAAAATTGGGATTGTAGATTTAGAAACATAAAAAATAGGAGCAGGAGTAGGCCATTTGGCCCTTCGAGCCTGCTCTGCCATTCAATATGATCATGGCTGATCCTCTATCTCAATACCATATACCCGCTCTCTCCCCATACCCCTTGATGCCTTTTATGTCTAGAAATCTATCTCCTTCTTAAATATATTCAGTGACTTGGCCTCCACAGCCTTCTGTGGTAGAGAATTCCACAGGTTCACCACCCTCTGAGTGAAGAAATTTCTCCTCATCTCAGTCCTAAATGTCCGACCCCGTATCCTGAGACTGTGACCCCCCTCGTTCTAGACCCCCCAGCCAGGGGAAACATCCTCCCTGCATCCAGTCTGTCTAGCCCTGTCAGAATTTTATACGTTTCAATGAGATCCCCTCTCATTCTTCTAAACTCTAGTGAATACAGACCTAGTCGACCCAATCTCTCCTCATACGACAGTCCTGCCATCCCAGGAATCAGTCTGGCGAACCTTCGCTGCACTCCCTCTATAGCAAGTATATCCTTTCTTAGGTAAGGAGACCAAAACTGCACACAGTACTCCAGGTGTGGTCTCACCAAGGCCCTGTATAACTGTAGTAAGACATCCTTGCTCCTGTACTCAAATCCTCTTGCAATGAAGGCCAACATACCATTTGCCTTCCTAACTGCTTGCTGCACCTGCATGTTTGCTTTCAGTGACTGGTGTACAAGGACACCCAGGTCCCTTTGTACATCAACACTTTCCCAATCTATCACCATTTAAATAATACTCTACCTTTTTGTTTTTCCTACCGAATTTAGTCACCAGTCTGCCCCCGATCTGAAGACACAATATAATTTTTTTTAAATAATGAAATGCTGCAGAAAAACTCCTAAAGTTGTGGCATTTGTTTATGAAATGGTATGGTTTTTAAACTGTTAAAATACATTTAACTGTGCTCAGCCTCCACATTCCCATGTGCTCCACATCTCACCTGTTTATGGTAATAGCTGCCCCTTAACACCTAGATATCCTATTATCTTTTCATCACGGATTTACAATCTCTTAATACCTCATGCCCTCTACTCCTTCCTTGAACAGCAGCCCGACTACCCACGTGAGACAGGGACAGGTCACAGCTAGATTACAACTAGATCGACAGGTTCCTTTTTTTAATTTAAAGTGCCTATATTTACAATACACTTCAAGGAATTGAGACCAGTGACCATGGCGCGCGTGCTTAACACCTTGTGCTGTACCGGTTTAGCAGTTAATCAGTAACTGGTGTACCAATATCAATATTCTGAATTTGAATGGAACTAATCGCCTATTAAACAGCCGATTAATACCCATGCATTCACCTCCTAAACGTGACCGAGAGCTTTAGCAAACCCTGCCGGTTAAAGCTGCTTTTATATTGATCGTGCCACCAGCTTCGGATGCATAACTCGTGTGCAGCCCACAGATAAAGTTTGCGAATCGTTGCGAGTTTTACTTTTCAGGTTACAGCGACTTCCTGACGCCTGCACGTCGGAAGCTACGGTACAAGCACGAGGCTCCCTAATGTAAAAGTCGTTTAAGGAGCTGACATCAATTTGGTTAGACGCCTCATCCATTACAAACTTTTTTTTTTAAACCTTGTAGTCTTTTTTGGTGCGAATAGTAAATTGACTATAAAAAATTTAATGAAACTTAACGACTTAAATTAAAATTTGGTTGCCGGGGGTGATGATGCACTCCAGTCCCACCGGTCGCGGAAGGCCTCGAGCGTGCAGGTGGACACCGCGTGCTCCATCTCCAGGGCCACCCGGGCTCAAACGTGGCCGCGGAACAGAGGCAGGCAGCTGCGCCAAACTACCCCCCCGCCCCCCCCCTCGACCGCCCGCTGCCCGGACCAATTGATGGCCACTTTGCCCAGTCCCACGAGGAGGTTCCCCCCCCCCCCTCCCAACCTGCCCACTCCCCTCCGCACCGGGTGACCAAAGATCAGGAGCGTGGGACTGAAGTGCAGCCAAAAATCGAGGAGCAGCCCTTTCAAATAATGATGCGGAGATGCCGGTGTTGGACTGGGGTGGACAAAAATGAGAAGTCGCACAACACCAGGTTATAGTCCAACAGTTTTATTTGAAATTACGAGCTTTCGGAGCGCTGCTCCTTCGTCAGGTACCTGACGAAGGAGCAGCGCTCCGAAAGCTCGTAATTTCAAATAAAACTGTTGGACTATAACCTGGTGTTGTGCGACTTCTCATTTTTGTCCTTCAAATAATGGAAGAGGGGCTGCAACCTCTCTCTGCCTTTTACCTCCGTGCAAGATGTGAATTTCACGATGATTAAAAGATTAGTGTAAGCTGACTCTAATTGGACTCAGAACACCAGCTCTAGCACAGTTGGAAAAGAGTAAACTATAGTAAAGGGAAAGAAAAATGAAAAGCTGGGTGGGGTGAAATTGCACAGCCACAGAATCACGGAGCAATTGGGGCTCTGATTACTGCACTGCCCATTGAGGTTGCAGTAGGTGTAATAAGCAGTAAAATCTGATGGGCTATAGCCAGAGTCCAGGAGTGAACTGCTCCTTGCCGTGGTGACAATGATCGATCAGTGGAAATAAATGGGGAAAAGCTGCTGCAAATTTGAAGTAAAATGAAAAATGATGGGAATACACAGAAGATACAGGTTAATGTTGCAGGCCGGAGAGCTGAGCTAGTTCTAACAGTCCGCAACATTGACTATCTGTCGACTGTACAGATGTTGACATACCTGCTGCATATTTCCAGCATTTTCTGCTTTTGTTTAGGATTGGTCAGTTTGGATAATAGACATTGGTCATGATTGGTCAGTTTGGATAATATTTACCAGAATGGTTCTGGGGATCGGGGATCTTAGCTACAAGGACAGGTTGGAGAAGCTGGATTTGTTTTCATTAGAGCAAAGGAGGTTGAGGGGTGATTTGATAGATGTGTACAAGATTTTGACGGGTTTGGACAGGCTAGATGGGGAAAGGCTGTTCCCACTAGTTGATGGTGCAAGGACTAGGGGACACAGACTTAAGGTTTTGGGCAAGAGATACAGGGGGGATGTGAGGAAAAACTTTTTTACGCAGCGAGTGGTGAGGACCTGGAACTCGCTGCCGACGGAAGTGGTGGAAGCGGAGACACTCAATGTTCTCAAGGGGAGACTGGATAGGCATTTGAGGGAAATAAACTTGCAGGGCTACGGGGATAGAGCGGGGGGAATGGGACTGACTGGATTGCTCTACAGAGAGCTGGCACGGACTCGATGGGCCGAATGGCCTCCTTCTGTGCAGTTATGACTCTATAACTCTATGACATGCAGGATTTTACATTTCATGCCCTTACATTTGTTACCTAGAACCCAATTAAACAACATTTTATCCTCCCCTCTCCCCACTCAGTCCTAATTTCTCATCTGATAAATTTTACAGCCATGTTCCAACTGAGCAAGAAACAGTAATACTGAATGTTTCAGAAGAGACTTGGATGTTTAGCATATTCATATGAGAATAACCAACCACTATGTTCTCCTTAGAGCAGAGAAGGTGAAGGGGCGATTTAATAGAGGTGTTCAAAATTATGAGGGGTTTTGATAGCGTGGATTGGGAGAAACTGTTTCTACTGGCAGAACACAGATTTAAGATAATTGGCAAAAAAGACAGTGGGGAGATGAAGGGAGAATTTTTTTATGCAGCGAGTTATGGTCTGGAATGCACTGCCTGAAAGGATATAATAACTTTCAAAAGGGAATTGGATATATATTTGAAAAGGGAAAAAATGTAGGTCTGGAGGACATAGACGCTGGTGAAATGAGCGGACACGTGGCAGAGTGAAATTTAACGCAGAAAAGTGCAAAGTGATACATTTTGGTAGGAAGAATGAGGAGAGGCAATATAAACTAAAGAATACAATTCTAAAGTGGGTGCATGAACAGAGAGACCTGGGGGGATATGTGCACAAATTGTTGAAGGATTTCAGTTATGTGGATAGACTGGAGAAGCTGGGGTTGTTCTCCTTAGAGCAGAGACGATTGAGAGGAGATTTGATAGAGGTGTTCAAAATCATGAGGGGTCTAGACAGAGTAGATAGAGAGAAACTGTTCCCATTGGCGGAAGGGTCGAGAACCAGAGGACACAGATTTAAGGTGATTGGCAGAAGAACCAAAGGCGACATGAGGAAAAACTTTTTTACGCAGCGAGTGGTTATGATCAGGAATGCACTGCCTGAAAGGGTGGTGGAGGCAGATTCAATCGTGGCTTTCAAAAGAGAGTTGGATAAGTACCTGAAGGGGAAAAAAAATTGCAAGGCTACAGGGAAAGGGCGGGGGGAAGTGGGACTCGCTGAAGTGCACTTGCAGAGAGCTGGCACGGGCTCGACAGCCCGAATGGCCTCCTTCTGTGCTGTAACCATGCTATGATTCAATGGGGAAAGAGCAGGGGGAGTGGGATTAATTGGCTAGCTCTTTCAAAGAGCCGGCACAGGCATGATGGGCCAAATGGCCTCCTTCTCTGCTGTGATTCTATACACACAGACATGCAGGCCTGCCAGACTGAGGGGTTGAACTCGTGTCAATCTGCATTATAACATTGTGACATCATGGAAACCATTTGACTTTGGAATGTTGTATCTGATCCAGTTGTTAGATTGCTCCACCTCTGAGCCACTTTTGTGTGAAGGCAATGCCAGTACATGCAGAAAAAAAACAGCTATAAAGGGAGATGCCACAGGGATGGCGAATGTGAAGAATTGAACTATCATACTGATGCTCTTCTAAGACTGGACCACATTGCCATGACCCAATATTTCCATGACCCATGAGTACTTGAGGCTGACAGGTGCAAAAATATTCCATTACATAGCACTGAAATAACTCGATGACCCTTCCTCAGACTGGAAGTAACTTCTTCCAGTTCTGACGAACGTTCATAGACCTGAAACTTTATCTCTGTTGCTCTCTCCACAGATGCTGTCTGACCTGCTGAGTATTTCCAGCATTTTCTGTTTTAATTGCTAATAAAACACTAATCGTTAATTTAAACTGAAAGATGCACAGAAATAAAATATCCCTAAATCTATTCTATTTTTAATGTCTATTATACAATTAATGCCCCATGGGGCCCACTGGCTGCGGATGGCCTCAAGCTTACCGGTGGACACTGCGTGAGTCCTCGCCAGGTCCACCTGGGTGCAGACAAGACCGCGGAAGAGAGGCTGGCAGTCAGAGCAACCATCCTCTACACATCCTGGACCTGAGGGGGAGGAGCGAGAGGAGACGCTGGAGATAAAGGTAGGCCCGATAGCCCGGAGGGTGTGCAAGCGTCAGGGAGCAAGGTAAGTGACGTCAGCACAGCTGAAGAGAGAAAAAAAATTGGTGAGTATTTTAGGGAGCTAGGAAAGAGATTAAAAAGCAGGGCCTCAAAGGTAGTAATCTCTGGATTGCTGCCGGTGCCACGAGCTAGCGAGTATAGAAATAGGAGGATAGAATAGATGAATGTGTGGCTGGAGAGATGGTGCAGATTCAGATTCCTGGGACATTGGGACCAGTTCTGGGGGAGGTGGGACCTGTACAGGCCGGACGGGTTACACCTCAACCGAGCTGGAACCAATGTCCTCGCAGGGGGGTGGTTTGCTAGTGCTGTTGGGGAGGGTTTAAACTCATTTGGCAGGGGGATGGGCACCAGGATGTAGCATTAGAAAGGAGAAACAAAGTGCACAAAGGATTGGGAGAGACGGATAGCACTAGAGTAAGAAATAGTAAGGTGGGGTCAGACTAAGTGAGAATACAAGAAGGTCTAAGATAGGTTTGCAGTGCATGTGTGTAAACGCATGAAGCCTGGTGAGTAAGGTTGGTGAGCTGCAGGCACAAATAGCCACATGGGAATATGATGTCGTGGCAATAATAGAGACCTGGCTCAAAAAAGGGCAGGATTAGGTTTTAAATATTCCCGGATATAAGGTATTCAGGAAAGATAGGGAAGGAAAGAAAGGAGGTGGGGTGGCAGTATTGGTTAAGGAGAATATTACAATGCTGGAGAGAGAGGATGTCCTGGAGGGGTCAAGAACAGAATCTATTTGGTTAGAGTTAAGAAATACAGGGGTGCTGCCAGAGGACTGGAGAATTGCAAATGTTAAACCCTTGTTTAAAAAATGGTGTAAGGATAAACCCAGCAACTACAGGCCAGTCAGTTTAACCTCAGTCGTGGGGAAGCTTTTAGAAACGATAATCAGGGACAAAGTTAACAGTCACTTGGACAAGTGTGGATTAATTAAGATAAGCCAGCACGGATTTGTTAAAGGCAAATCGTGTTTAACTAACTTGATTGAGTTTTTAATGAGGTAACAGAGAGGGTTGATGAGGGCAATGCGGTTGATTTGGTGTACATGGACTTCCAAAAGGCAATTGATAAAGTGCCACATAATAGGCTTGCCAGCAAAGTTGAAGCCCATGGAATAAAAGGGACAGTGGCAGCATGGATACGAAATTGGCTAAGTGACAGGAAACAGAGAGTAGTGGTGAACGGTTGTTCTTCGTACTGGAGGAAGATATACAGTGGTGTTCCCCAGGGGTCGGTTCTAGGACCACTGCTTTTCTTGACATATATTAATGACTTGGATGTGGGTGTACAGGGCACAATTTCAAAATTTGCAGATGACACAAAACTTGGAATTATGGTGAATAAGAGCTGCCTGCCGTCGTTCAGGCCGTGCACTTGGCAGAAGAAAAATGTCACCAATGCACGCCATTTGGGAGGAACTTTCACATAGAGGTATCTGTACAGGGCAGAAATTCGCAACCTGCACACCAACGCCTGGCCACCCTCCCTAAGCGGGAGACTCAGAACTGCCGCAGGGACTCGGTCCTTCCTTTTGTCCCAGAAGAAACCTCATTTGGAACTTGGTGACAAATTCAGGGAGAGGGATCAAAGCGACCAACTGATATAACAAAGCGTCCACCGGTTGGCTTATGATAGTGTTTGATCCCTGTAGGAAAGCACTTGGATTAATCCTGTCCAGCGCCCTATGGCTCTGTCCAATTTGTTGGCCAGGCTTCCTCAGCTGGGCTGTGATAGACTCCCAACAAGTGGGTGATTCTCCAGGTGAAAGCCCAGAGCGCCTGACACCTGACCCACCAGGAGTCCAGCGCATTTCTCCCAATTGATCTTTGCAGAGGATGTGATAGAGTACACCTCTTGGTGCTCCAGTGAAGAGGGGATGGCACGAATGCAATCTTCAACATTTTGTGGCATGAGTTTAAGACTAATAAATCTATTTTATCTGATCGTTTTAACACTTGGGCAATGTGTTTGTGCAGGTTGACATAGGAATTTTCTTTAAATGAGCATTCCAATGAAAAAGATTAGCAGATTTCTAGATGAATGTCACCAGGCCCTGTTTAACATCAGTAGTAAGCAAACTCTTAGAATCCATCATTTGAAATGAAATTAATGAGCATTTTAGAGATACAGGGAATAATCAATGGCAGCCAGCATGGACTTGTTAAAAGAAAATCACATTTGACAAATGTAATAGAGTTTTTAGAAGAAGTGAAATACTTATATAAATGGAATGCAGTAGATGTTGTGTATATGGATTTTCAGAATACATTCAATGAGGTGACTCACAAGAAGCTTCTTACAACAATGTAGGCATATTGTAAAGGAGATGTAGTAGCATGGACAGGAAATGGCCGTTGCTCAAATGGAAAGTGGCATACCCTAGGGTCAGTGTTGGGTTATTTTATTCTTGGTATAAATAGATGATTTGGACTTGTGTATAAAGCTTCTGTAAGATGTACACAGGTTAGCAGAATGGGCAGACGGCTGGCACATGGAACTTAATGTGGAGAAGTGTGAGTTTTTTTAAAAATTTGCTCTCAGGATGTGGGCAACGCTGGCAAGGCTGCATTTATATCATAGTCATAGAGTTATACAGCACAGAAAGAGGCCCTTCGGCCCATCGTGTCTGCGCCGGCTCTTTGAAAGAGCTGCCCAATTAGTGCCACTCCCCTGCCCTTTCCCCATAGCCATGCACGTTTTTGCCTTCTAGTATTTATCTAATCCCCTTTTGAAAGTTATTATTTAATCGGCTTCCACCACCCTTTCAGGCATTGCATTCCAGATCACAACAACTTCAGTGCATGAGCTTGGTGCCGGGTTTGAGGTCCTAGTCTTCAAACACTCTTCCTCAAGCGACCGAAGGCTGCACTGGCACACTGAAGGCGGTGTTGGACTTCGTCATCTGCCCTTGTTGACAGTAGGGCTCCCGAGGTATGGAAAGTGGTCCACGTTGTCCAAGGCCTTGTCATGGATTTTGATAATCGGGGGGTAGTACTGTGTGGCGGGGGCAGGTTGGTAGAGGACCTTTGTCTTACGGATGTTTAGTGTAAGGCCTATGCTCTCGTACACTTCGGTGAAGGTGTTAACGATGGTTTGGAGTTCGACCTCCGAGTGTGCGCAGACGCAAGCGTCGTCTGCATACTGTAATTCGACGACAGAGGAAGGGACGACCTTGGATCTGGACTGGAGGCGACGGAGGTTGAACAGTTTCCTGTTTGTTCTGTAAATTAGCTCCACTCCAGCGGGGAGCTTACTGAGGGCGAGATGGAGCATTGCCGCTGGTTTGTCTGCACAGCTAGTACTTTAGATATACTCACTTGTATTGGAACAGGAGTAGGTCAATCAGCCTATCTAGTCTGTCATTTTATTAGCCCTGCCAGCTCTATCTTTTTTAATGTCAATTCCCTGCACTTTCTCCATATAGCTGAATACCCTTGATACATTTCTGAGTCTCTTCTGTCCTTTTTAGCCTAAGTACTTTAGCTGTTGTATTTAGATTACTCTCATCAGTGAGTTCATAGTTTTTGACTGTCTGGAGAGTATCTTCACTGGCTTAAAACCACAACCTTCTGACTCAGAGGCGAGAGTGCTGCCAATGAGTCAAGGCTGATAAGAACGTACCTTATTTTTGCTAAAGAGGGAGAGGTAGGCAATGTTGTAGCCTTTGTGATGGATAAGATATGGGATTTGAAGGTCAGTTCAGGCTCAAATTGGACCTGTACCATCTGACTTGGCTTGAGCAACTATCCAGAGAGAGGGATGGAATTGGGGGCCAGGGTGCAGAGATTTTGGCAGGAGTTGATCAGGATGGCTTTGGTCTTGCTGATGTTAGGTTACATAGGAACAGGAGTAGGCCAATCAGCCTTCAAGCCTGTTCTGCCAATTAGACCATGGCTGATCTGTACCTCAACTCCATTTACCCGCCTTTGATCCACATCTCTTGACACCCTTACCTAATAAGGGAAAAGGTTCTGGCACATCCACGACTTGATGTTGAATCAGAAAACAGAGGATGGTGGTAGAGATGTAGAAGCGGGCTATCATCAGCATGTATGGAAGCTAGTCCCATGCCTACAGATGATCTGAGGGGAAGCATGTTGATGAGGAATAGGAAGGAGCCAAAAATGGAACCTTGGGCACTGATATCTGCAGACAAATAGCCATTTAAATGCCATCACTGGTGTTTGCAGATAAGACAATGCACAGTAACTGGTGTTTCTAGTCGGACAGTACTTTAGACACACAGTGACTGTGTGTCTCTTGTGTGCAGTGTCTCGACAGCGCTTTGGAGACAGTGGCATGATTGCTCTTGGGCTTGGCCCAGGTCCAGGTTGGATGTGGGTGGTGGTGGGGGAGGGATGTCGCTCTGGCTGCCTGCCTCCCTTCCGCGGTTTTGTTTGCGCCTGGGGCTGCCCTGGAGAAGGAGCGTGCGTTGTCCACTGTTACGCTTGAGGCTTTCCACGACCGGTGTGCGTGGTGGATAATAGTAATAACATTAGCATTTATAAGTTTCCTTTTTGGGTTTTGTGGTTAAGTTCATAGAATCATAGAATGATACAGCACAGAAGGAGGCCATTCGGCTCATCGTGCCTGTGCTGGCTCTTTCGTAAAGCTATCCAATTAATCCCACCCCCCATAACATTCCCCATGGCCCTGCAAATGTTTTCCCTTCTATGATGAGTTGTGCCTCTTAAAAAGGGGTTGGAGTGGGGGCACTTTTGTTTCGTGACACCTAGCAGCCACTTGGTAATGCACCAGCAGCCACTTGGTAGTCCACCAGCACCAGCAGCCACTTGGTAATCCACCAGCACCAGCAGCCACTTGGTAATCCACCAGCAGCCACTTGGTAATCCACCAGCACCAGCAGCCACTTGATAATCCACCAGCAGCCACTTGGTAATCCACCAGCAGCCACTTGGTAATCCACCAGCAGCCAACTGGTAATTCACCAGCAGCCAACTGGTAATTCACCAGCAGCCACTTGGTAATCCACCAGCAGCCAACTGGTAATTCATCAGCAGCCACTTGGTAATCCACCAGCACCAGCAGCCACTTGGTAATCCACCAGCAGCCACTTGGTAATCCACCAGCAGCCACTTGGTAATCCACTTGGTAATCCACCAGCAGCAGCCACTTGGTAGTCCACCAGCAGCCAACTGGTAATCCACCAGCAGCCACTTGGTAATCCACCAGCAGCCAACTGGTAATCCACCAGCAGCCACTTGGTAATCCACCAGCAGCCAACTGGTAATTCACCAGCAGCCACTTGGTAATCCACCAGCACCAGCAACCACTTGGTAATCCACCAGCAGCCACTTGGTAATCCAGCAGCCATTTAGTAATCCACCAGCAGCCACTTGGTAATTCACCAGCAGCCACTTGGTAATCCACCAGCAGCCAACTGGTAATTCGGCAGCAGCCACTTGGTAATTCACCAGCACCATCAGCCACTTGGTAATCCACCAGCAGCAGCCACTTGGTAATCCACCAGCAGCCGCCATTTGGTAATCCACCAGCAGCCACTTGGTAATTCACCAGCAGCCACTTGGTAATCCAGTAGCTCCAGCAGCTACTTGGTAATTCAGCAGCGGCCCCCGCCTGCGCGCACACTCGGTTATTTACGGTAGCACGCCGCTGGCCGCACGGAGTGTGCGCGGCGCCTCGCGGTGGGTGAGCTGAGCCGAGCCTTGCTGCAGGGACCGAGCCGAGCGGACTCAGCCACCATGAGCGACATCAACGTGAAGAAACTGAAGGTGCCCGAGCTCAAGGACGAGCTGAAGCAGCGGGGCCTCAGCGTGCAGGGCCTGAAAGCCGAGCTCCAGGAGCGGCTGCAGGCCGCGCTCGACAGCGAGACCCAGGAGCCCGAGGAGGCCGAGCTGGGGGAAGGGGAAGGGGAGCAGGAAGCCGGCGAGAACGGTGAGGGAGAGGCCGGGGAGGGCCTGGAGGAGCCGCCCGAGTCGGTGCTCGACGACGACGACGATGAGGAGGAGGAGGATCAAGAGGAGGAGGAGGAACCGCCACAGGCGGCGGCGGCCGGAGCAGCAGACAAAGCCGAACCTGAGCCGTCGGGCCCGGGACTCAACGGCGCTCCTCGAGGGGAGCCGGCTGCGGCGGCGGCTAGGCCGCTGATCGAGCCGGCGGCAGGCGGCCGTAGTCGCAGCAGGAGCAGCCGCCCAGGCTGGCGGGGAGCCCAGCCCGCCTCCGAGCGGTGACCAGGCCGCGGCCCAGCCCGCCCGAGGGGGAGGGGGGGAAACAACCGCCGCCGCCGCCGACCAGGAGGAGGCCGCCGAGAGCGGCGACTCCGAAGCCGAGCCCAAAAGAGCCGAAAGCGAAAGCGGCCTCGGCGAAGAGGAGGAGGAGGATGAGGAGGAGAACGGGATGGCGGAGGAGCCCGAGGCCCAGGCCGCGCTCGCCAAGCCGCAGGAGGGAGCGGGAGGAGAGGAGACAATGGAGCTGGGGGACAGCGAGGCGCGGGATCCGGCGGCCGCTCAGAAACAGCAGGAGGAGGCGGCCGCCCCGGCCCCCCAGCACTCCAGTAAAGGTGGGCCCCCTGGGGGAAGGGACAGAAGCCTGGGGCTTGATTTATTCTCATTTCTCCTCCCCCCCCCCCCCCCGGGCTTTAAGGCGCTCTTTTTTTCTCCCCCCTTTTTCAAACGGTAAAATTTGGGCCTCAGGGCCGCCACTTCCGGCGGCGCGCCTCCATTGGGCCCAGGCTGCTGGGCGCGCGTGTTCGACATGGAGGCGAGGTGAGGGGGAGGGAGGGCGAGAGCAGCAATAAAAGGAGGCCTGGGGCTGGATATGGATGGAGTGGATTGGAAAATGGGAGAGAGAGAGGGGGGAGGATGAATGTGGAGCAAGGGTCAGCAGAAGAGAGAAAATGGAGGAGAGATTGGAAAGCAAAATGGAGTAGGAAAGGGAGTGAGCAAACTCTCCTGGAAGGGGGGGAGGGAATTGGCATGTGAGAACAGAAATAACTTTGCAACAGTTTTTTTGCCTTTTTATATAGCGTATTTTAACATAACATAGAAAAATCATTCTTAAGGCATAATCCACCTCCACCCAAATGAGGCATAAATCCATGGTGTGCTTGGCTGTGTCAAAAGCTGTAGATTGAGGTTGGTTGCATGTAGATAACATCCCTTCTACACCAGATCTGTAGCCAACTCCAATAAATAGGTCAGATGTGACGACCTTCCCCTTCTGAACCCATGCTGGAGGTCTCTAAGCAGATTTCTAGGATAAAAACGGAAAATGCTGGAAATACTCAGCAGGTCAGGCAGCATCTGTGGAGAGAGAGAGAGAGTAACAGAGTTAACGTTTCAGGTCGCTGGCCTTTCATCAGATAAGGCATTTGTATGATGGGTTTTGCTGGAGGATGGGCGGAGGTGGTCAGTATCGAATGGTGGAAGTAGGTCCCTGTGATGGAGTAGATATAGCGTCAGAGGTTGAACAGGACACAGGTTGCAAAGACTGATTCGGTCTGAGACGGTGTTCAGGGAGTCTATGGCAATGGTAGAGGTTTGTGGTGGGGGGTTAAGACGCTAGCTTCCATCTTCCCATTGTTTAGCCAACTCAAGTTGAGGCTTATCCAATCCTGGATGTCATCCAAGCAGTATTGGAGGGAGTGGGAGATGTGGTGGAGAGGTAAAGCTGGCTGTTAGGATCATATTCCACATGCATGGCACTATGTGTGGGTGATGTTGCATGGAGATAAGTTCTAGGTTTAGGGCCAAGATTGAGTTCTTGGCGGTTCCAGAGCTGACGTGGGGCTGGGAAGAGAAGCCACTGATAGATATGCTCTGGGTTCCATACAGATGAGGATGGAGCCAAGCAAAGTCAGTCCCACCGAGCTAGACAACAAAGGAAAGGCATTGGAGTGGTGTGCTTGGCTGTGTCAGAAGCTGTAGATTGAGGATGCTGGTTGCAAGTAGAAAATGAGTACCAATGCAGTCTATATAGAGTTGCAGCACAAATATGCCAAGTAGTTCAGGTTTAAACCCCAAGATAGCAAAATTTGTATTTGTTTTTAAAAAAAAAAGTAATCTTTGGCCTAATAGTTTTTCATCTTGTCTCTAACCCTGCTTAACATTCTGCTAGATAGGTGTTTATCTAAAAGTCCAGGTATGTTCATTCAACTTACAAATATTAGACTAATATATTTAAAAAAAAGTAGATAATTTCATGCTAACTGCTCCTGAACTGGAAATTATCAGCAAAGTTCCCTCACCAGCGGCAATTAACACCTAACTGAGCTCAGGGCATAGCTATTTAAATTATACTTCGTGGTCTTAATATATCATTCTGCTGCTGAGATGCAATTGTGATTCCATAGTGTAACAACCCTGTCGTCGTAAAGCAGCATGCCATGCTACGTACTATGAGCAATGCCATGGGAGAGCCATTCATAAACAATTTAGCTGCTACAGTAAGTGTGTGTGTGATATGGCACTGGCTGTCAAACTATAATTTTGAAATACAGCTGAGATCAAAGTGGACACTTTTCCATCTGAGAAAAGGCTGCTGCATCAATCAAAAGCTGAGTTTGCTCTGCCCAGATTTGAAGAAACAAGCAATATTTAAGATGGCTGTTTTGCTAGTATGCAAAGAATGCAGTTATAAGGCTACATTATAGTAGACTTCCGATCAGTCATTGCAATATCGATTTGCAGCCAGCTGCACCTTGTTTATGCTGCTTGGCTGCGAATCCAATTCTCTGGGACGAAGATAGCTGCTCACTGCTTATGCACAGAGCTCTACTCAGGCTGGTCTATTTTGAGTGTTTGAGAGCTTTCAGGTTCAAAGAAAAACTTGTTTATGAAATGCCCAGGTGGTCTAGTTGTACTTCCATGTATTATCAAGCCCATGTATGTGGTGTAAGTCTTGAGAGGGTCTCCCATAGTTTTACTCAATTCAAGGCAGGTTGCTTCTTGTGAGCCAGCATTTTAACTTGGCTGCAGTGGCTGTTATAAGACTTCTATACTACAGTAGAGATCTAAATAATCTAACCTTTTTATGTTTAAAGTTTAAAAAGCATTACTTCTAAATCTCAAATAATCAGTCTGAAGTGGAAATGCTCATTGTGTTGTTGAGTTTAGTGAGTTGTCCACGTGTTCTCTTGGACCATTTTTGCATTACATTGGTTACAATTTTTTAAAAATAAGGACCAAAAATCAACCAACAATTTAGTGTCCCCCAAATTGGGCCAGATGCAGCAGTTTTTGGTGTAGATTTCATTCTGTGGTGAACTTTTTAAAAGTATTAAAATGTAAACGGTTGGTGGATCTGATAGTAACCTGGTTGGTGGATCTGACAGTAACCTGCCTTTAAATAGCATTGAGATGCTTACCATGCTCTTCCCGTGCCCCCCCCCCCCTAAAATATACTTACTGCTTTTGGTGCTCTACTGATACTGAACAGTTTAAACTGGGCAGCTGGTCTCAAGCTCACAGCAGGACTTGCTTATTAACGGCCAAGAACTATTTTTGGAAGCAGCTTTATGTGTCCCATTTCAATCTCCCAATGACAGAGCTGTCCTAGTTATGCCGCAGGGTGTTTCATCAGCACGTTTCCACCGAGGAATAAAGTAGTGAGGGAGGAAACTATTCCAAGTGCAAGTGTTCTGTGAAATACTTCGGCTGCATTCACAAAATAACTAGCATCTATGCAAAACGGTTTCATTTTGTACTGATGCTGTGTTTATAGTGTAAATGCTGCCTGAAGCCGGAGTCCAGGCCTGGAGCAGGCAGTCTCCTGCTTTGCACTGATGCTAAACTTGTGGCATGAATGCACAGTAAATTAGCACCTTGGTTCCTCTGTATATTAATATTGATGCAAACTGTAACATTGCATTAAAAAAATTACAAATGCATGGAGATTTGGTGGTGCAGTGGGTCACTTCTGCAGCAAAGGCTAAAATCTGAAAATGACAGTGGATGAAAGTCTCTCTTCTGCAACTATATATTAAATGAATTTGGGCAGTTTTAAACCTTTTCCTGTATGGGGCCACGGTGCTAACCCGTCCCTAAATCGGGATTCTAATTCAGAGATACCGGCGTGGCTGGTCTAGGAATCGAAGGGTGAGGAGTCATGTTGGTACAGTTGAGGTTGAACCGAGTTTCTGCAAAGGGAACTTCTCTAAGTGATTCGTTGGTACTGATTTGACATCCCCTATCAGCAGAGTGGAGGTGATGATGTTGGGGGGGGAGGGAGGAGGTCTGTGGAGGGTGGCACTGGAGAACTGCTGCCTTTGGCTGGTTTTGTTTTAAATAATGGCATGGTACTTGCAGTGAGCTGATCCAAAAAAAAGACTTTGTTGAAAAATTCTCATGTGCAGTAAAACAAGAATTTGTAGTTAAGCAGTGGTAACAGTTGAGCTGTTTAGAAGGGTTGTGCTGAATGTTTACCAGATAGCTGGGTGTGTAGAAAATTCAAGAGGCATAACTTAATCCTTTCAATGAGAAGTAGTGTTCTAACGGAAAGGTTCTGTTTTTGAATAATCCAGTTCATGGGTTAAATATCCTCTAAATTGCAGAAGAGTATTACAGTGGTTAACATTAAGCCAATAAATTCTTCTGTAATTGTGTGCACTTTGCAGAAATTTGCTTTGCAAGAATGAAACTTAAAAGGCCATTTATACTTTCCCCCCCAGTAGTGTGAGAACAACGATTTAGCTCAGTGTAGTAAACTGAAATGAATTTAAGCAAACACATTGAAGTCCTAGTGAATTACATGGGTGATACTTCAACTGTTCCAAATGAGGTCAATTGTGTAATACCCATATTTATGAATTATGTTCATGTTTAATTTCCTTAAATAGTTTATACATAAATTGTATGCTGATCTCTTCACCCCTCCCCCAATTTAGTGGATCAGAGGTCTGAAATCATTGTAATCTTGCTTTTGGAGCCAGTATTGGTCAGTTTGTAACCTGCTTTCCTTTGTAGGAAAAGAGAGCCAGGTTGAACAGACAGCTGATAAGAGTAAAGAGCAAAATCGCAGAGGCGTAAAGAGACCCCATGAAGACCATGGACGTGGCTACTATGAGTATATCGAAGAAAACAAATATCGGCGGTATGATTAACTATATATTATCAGTTCATAGTAATTTGCTACTGTTTAGTGCCAAGCTATTAACCAGTATGTATGGCTGTTTCCAGGTCTAAGTCTCCCCAGCCACCTGTGGAAGAAGATGAGGAGGAGTTTGATGATACTGTAGTTGCCCTGGATACATGTAAGTGATCTTAAGTAAATCTGGTAGCACATGCATTCTAAAAATGGGATCAGGTGGGAATTTGAATTATCAGGAACTTGTGAAGAATTGTTGCTGATGTCAAATGTTGCAGATATGATCAACCTAAAGACCACACCATCCACAGAACTCCCCACAATGAGACATGATGCAGCCACCTACTACTGTTGTGGCACCTCCCCAAGTCATGCAGTTTCCTGGGAGAGGCAAAAAATCGGAGGCCTATTTAGGAAAAACTCTTGGGGAAATTCTTCTCCTAGGGCAATCGCGCAAGCTCCAGGAAACTGTTGTAACCCCTGACTCTATTCCCAGCCACTTTGTAATTTGCCTCCCTATATATATTTGTTTCAGAGGACGATGCCTCTCTGAGAGAAATGTTTAATGTCATTGAACCTGCCTATGTATTTCATATGCATGCCCTAACTCCTGCCATCTCTCTGTATCTAAAATAATGTATGCAATTGGATAGAATCAAGTCCGTTCATTTCTCATATCTACTTCTGAGCCTGCATTTCTCCAAAGAAAGTAACTCTTAACTTATTGAGCCTATCCTGATTACCCAGAGCCCCAAGCCTGGGTAGCATTGGTCACCCTCCTGTATCTAACCCAGACCCCAACTCTTCCCCAGCATGTTTGAAGACTAGAACAGACATATCCCTCAGCCTAATGTAGTAACTTTATATTGTACATTCCTAACCATTTGATCTGAAATAGTATTCGCTTATCCATTGGCCTCATTACATTACCTGTGAACCTTCAATGACTTATGAACTATGACCCCCCTCCCCCCAGGTCCCTATACTGTTCCATTACCTATTGTACAACTCATGCTGGACTGCCATCATTCATTAATTTGGTCACTTCCTCAGTCACGTTAGTGGGGCAGGACCTCTGTTTCCTTAAGCCATGCTGGAGTTCCCAAGTAATTGCTGCTGACCTCAGCTGATCATAAGAATATCCTTTATAATGCTCTCCAGCATCTTTCCTACAGCTAACGTCAAAATAATAGATCCATAATTCCTAGTTTCTGATTTCTCCCCCTTCTTAAATATTGGAACCACATAACTCCCTTCAGTCAATTGGAACTAGCCCAGGCCTCAGAACTCTTAAACAGATGAACACATGGCTTGCATAATAGATCTTGCGTCGTTTAGCTCTCTGGGTACATGGCATCAAGTCCAGTTGCCTGATCAGCCACGAGTGTCTTAATCTAAGACCATTTCTGAATCAAATTTAGAAACATGTTAGCATTATCTTCAGCAGTGAAAGCATGCAAGGTGTTCATTTACACTTCAGGCATATCCTTGTCCTCAAAGCTAACCTGCCCCGCTAAGTCTCCAAGGACCATTTCTTGGCTTCTGGCATATCCAAAGAAGGCTTTGCGATTGCTACTATAGCGGTCCACAATCCTTGGCCTTTCTAATGACATGGCGTGCTTTTAATTCAGCAAACAGCTCATTCTTCACAGCTAAGAATGTCCTTGAATTTTGCCATAATTATAATGTTCCTGACAGATGTCATCTGTCAACACAGTATTAGTTATGGGGAGACAATGCATGTTAAAGTTACAGCATTCAGTTTTTAGCATTCACTTTTTAAAAAAGTTTTTTGCCCTTTTCAAATTCTGGAAGTGAAAATGTATTTTTCCCTCCTTCATAGCCGTAGGATAAGCATTCTCTGACTCCCTGTGGTATGTTCAGATTTTTGAGCATGCCACACACACAGGGAAGGGAAATGAGAGAGTAAATAAAACAGTTCAAGTTTTTACTGGTTTGTTACCAAGTGTCGCAGGTTTTTGATGTTTATTGCGATACCATAAAGAAGGGAGGACAAGATTGGGGGGGGGGTTCTAATGTTGAAATGGTATGATATATTTTGTGCTGGGGTATGTGTGCAGGTTTGTAATCATCGCTCATGATAAAAGTTTATAGGAAAGCTGGACTTCACTTTCTCTCCACTAGCTCATTTCTCCTCCTCCACCCAAGCATAAGCTTGTGACTTAATATATTTTAGTCAGTCAGTTTCCTTGTTAGTCGTCTCATCTGGCATCCATTTTAATATGTTATTAAAAAGACTTATTGTAGCTAAGTTAATTATTTATTAGGGAAAATCCCTTGGTCTTGCAGCATAGTTCAACTGATTTTAAAGCAGTAAAGTGTGGTAATTTAAAAAAAAACTGCTTAAAAAATGTCCTTTCAGTTTGTCTAATGCTGCAATGATTGCGTAACAGTATTTAGCCTTGGATGGTGAAGGAAATTAGTGTCTACCATCCTTGTGTGGGTGTTAAAAATATCTGGAGCCTGAGAGTTGTTGTGTTAATACTCTAGAGCTCTAGTCTATTTTGGTGCAGTTTAGTCCCTGAAAAGATAGATGTTACCAAATCAAAATGTTCTTGTCGTTACTTTTCTGTCCCTCTGCTGTACTGATTCCATTGTAAAATAAGCAGCATACTATTATTTAGTACAGATCACCTTTTTATGTTTTAGGTTCAGTTTGCCTCCCTTTGCTTTGTTACACTATAGTTTCTATTCAGTGATCTAGTACTGTAGTTGATTATTTGCTTAGTTGATGCATAGCGTTATCTTCAATTTGTGTTCCAGTGGGAAATGTCCCTGTTGTGTTAAATACACACATGCTTGTCAGTGTGCACTAGCAATGGGTTTCCTATTATGCTAGGTAGCTTGTACTCACAGATGCCATATTCTTTTACAGACAACTGCGATTTGCACTTTAAGATCAATAGAGATCGTTTTGGCGCGATGCCTCTGACTATGGAAGGATTTGCTTACCTCTGGGCTGGAGGAAGAGCTTCCTACGGAGTTAACACAGGCAAAATCTGCTTTGAAATGAAGGTAAATGTCTTTGATGTAATTTTGTAAGCAATTTTTTTTTTTAAGTCACAAAATTATGATGGTATTACCTTGGCTTTAACATTTGTCTCAACAGGTAACTGAGAAGATACCAGTTAAGCATTTGCCACCAGATCAGATTGACCCACATGAAGTGAGGATTGGCTGGTCGCTGGCTTCCTACAGCATGTTACTTGGTGAGTTTATTTTCAACTTTCTCTCTTTCCCCCACCCCTGCTCCCAATCCTTTACTCCACCCCCTCTATCTCTTCACCCACTAATAGAGGTAAAAATGCACAACCATTTCTGTTGAGGGTGCCTGATTTGTATTAAAATGCCAGTTCCCAAGTCTGACAGAGAACTGTTGGTTAACAGGCTTAAACATTGCTCACTGTTGGGTGTGTAGTAAGCCAGTTGAATGTGACTTGCTAATGTGTGATTTTTTTTTGATGGAGGAGTATTGGGAAGGGAGAGGTTTTATGGTGGAGTTTACAGCAGCTTACTTGCTAGTCACCATGTGGCAGTGGACTTGGAACTATGTTGCAATGGCTTCATTGGTGCTTTTTAAAAATGGAGCCACATGCTAAATCTAATAATCTGATTATTTTGTGAAAAGATAAACAGTGTTGCAGAACTTTGTGTTTCCCATTATGTGGACAATTCGATTACATCTGGATTTTTTTGTTAGTGTTTTTGATTTTAAAAAAATCCCAAGTGCTGGTTGTGGGTAGTACAATATGTTAGACACTCTTCTTTCACTTGTGTGAGTTAGCAGGCTCTCGAGGGTACTGTGAAATGATGGGCAGTTTCAATCCAGTTCTAAGTGGGATGTGCAGCACAGAATTGCCCCTAATTTGACATTAATTGCTCATAGGCCACACCGAGGGAGGTGGAACATGTCCTGGTGTAGTGAAGAATGCTGTTCTTTAGATGGGATTATAGTACATTGTTGGAGCAGGATAGAGCGATGTTTGCAGTCCATCTAACTATGCTATATCTAATCTGGGAGTACTTGATACTCCGTACTAAAAATGGGAATACCAAACACTTAACATTTCTCATTGATGAACACACCAATGATGGCAAAATAGGGCAAGCAGGGAGCCTGAGATTTGAAGAACAGCATGTGGCTGAGTGCAAGACTTTATACTTTGTATTTTTTTTATTTTCTTGCCATTTTGAGGGCTAGTTCTAGTTTGCTTTGACACAAAAAAGCTAACCTGAATAATATCTGCTGGGAACTCTCAGCACGGAGGTCCCTCGCCTAATGAAAATAAGTAGAATTGTGTGTTCTCTAGTTTGTTGTGCAGTACTCGATTGCAGGCAGTGGTGTGTTGGTATTTCTACTTCCCAGATGGCTTGGTTGGTAAAGGCGGTGTGTAACTGAGCAACATAGACCAGAGGATTCAAGGTCCGATTCTCAGTCTGCACTGAGTTAGCTGGTGTCAGGTGCTACAATTTGGTCTTAATGTCCTAGGCCGGAGGTGGGTTTCCAAAAAAAAAAATCGAACTTGGGGGTTTCTGCTTGTGATTGGAATCCAGTGACATCTGCTGCAGAGTGCAGGTTTGTGAACGTTCGGTGAGGTGGTTGTGATGCCACCTGGTGAGCTTTTCGGTGTCTAGGCTCAAGCAAAGAACGTCCGCTTACTCAGTGGACTGAGCCCTGGTAAGTGTGCGTATTTTCAAGAAAAGCAAATTGGGAGGTTGATTGCTGTGGTTAATACAGGAAACAGATATTTATATGGGAAAGAAACACTGAAGGAGAAAAAAGCAATAGAGACAGTGAATTAAGATACGAGAGTTAGCACAACTTAAAGTCTCTCACTATAAAACGTTTATTAAATAATATGGGTCATATATATCAGATTTAAAGAACACTTAAAAAAAAAAAAAAAATTTGAGCGTGCATTCTATTGGTTAAATGATTTGTAACCTGTGTTTGCATCTTAAAAAAAAATAACATTAGTGGGTCATTCAACGCCTAAAGTTTGAGGGACTTCTGGTTTCTCTTTTTTAAGTGTTCTTTAAAACCTGATATATGACCCATATTACTTAATATACTATAAAACATTTGTGCGAGACTGTGTGTTATGCTAACTCTTGTATCTTAATTCTCTGCCTCTATTTCCCCATAACTAGTGAGACATTTGGATATTTCAGGCATTCATTGTTCCCTTGATTTGGAGGTTAAATTTATAGCTACTGGGAAAATTTGCCAGACTTTCAGATTCTTGTAGAATATTGAGTCTGGGGACTTTCACAATGATCACTAGGACCCTGTTCCTTTTTTTAAAATGTAATACTCTTTGGAGCATCGCTGATGTCTTCGGTGTGCTTGTGTACTTTTTAGGCGAATAATTACAACGCAGCAACAAAGTAATGGCGTGTTGCAAATCACCATACATTAATCAAATGTGCAGCCAACCCTATAGAGACCATACCTGAGTCCCAGGACACGCAGAGTTTTCTTTGCTCTGTCTAATTGGTTTCAACGATGCAGCGCTGTTGATATTCTTTGACCTTTTGTGTTTAAGCGATCTCATTCTTTAGAATTCTTTCGCTTAGAAATCAGCCCTCTTCAACATAATTTTTTGGTGAATTTTTCTGAGATTTATGAGTTACCCAGTCTCTATCATGCAGTCCCAGGCCAAGTATAGGACAGCAAGATGCTTTCTGTTCTAATAGCTTATTCCTGGTTTTGTTTTTTCTTTTCCTATCCTTCCCTTTGTTTGGTAGTTCTTTGCTATTATGGTCTCCCTAACTGTCGCTCCGCCGCAACAGTTTCACCTTTATCAGTATTTGACCCAGAACGTCTTTCTGTGCACAGATCACCAGGATAATCAACTGGTAGATTTCCTATTTCCACACCTTTTTTTGTCCTTGTCCCATTTATCTTAGTGAACTGCATTTATCATCTGTGCACATGTAGATTGCCTGCTCTCCTTTCAAAAGCAACACTCGAGTTTACATACATTGTGTTGTATAATTACCCCAGATGGGATTTCACTGTAGACTTCCCACCTTTCATAAACTGCCAATGTAACAGCATTTTTCCACCACTCTTCACATGAGGCATTCCGCCTTGGTCTGCCCAATAATACAGTTTTATCCAGCTATTGGCATGGTCTCCGAGTGTGCTCCTGAAACCAAGCAGTGGTCCAGTATTCTCGAGGGTTTCTGGCCCAAAGCACTGTCGTGAAGATAGCATGTGACCCGAGACCCTTTGAAAGTTTATCACTTGAGGGGGTAAAACTGCCACTTCTGGGGGAAGAAAGAATTTTACGGCAATCCTGGAACATTCTCCTTTCTGCCCATTTCAGGTCCTTCCCGTCAGTTCAGGGTATCGGCTGTAGCTCCATGCTCCTGTTGCCTCCACGAAGCTGCGTTTACACAATGCCTGCGATGGGTTTCCTTTTACGTACATTTATGTACATTTGCATTACATGTGGGAATAATTTGTGTGCTTGAATAACTCGTGCACAATTAAGTGGTGACATGAAATGTTGAGGGATGTCTTCATTACGCTTTACTAAAATTAGGAGCATAGGAATTGCTAGACGAAGAAAGACCAAGGTCTATCTCGTTCGCCTTCTACCGTCCTGATAGTTGCATGACGCAACAATTCTGATAACTCTGGGATGACTGGCCACTTGTGTACTTTATCTTGTATTCAGTGTACCTGACCACTGCTTGCCCATTCTTGCTTTACACCAATTGTAATATGATTCAAATCGTAACCAGTTCTAATGAGAGGTCTACTCCCAAAGGGTAAACCTGCCTTTTCTCTACTGAGATACAGAGTGGCCCGTGTATTTCCAGCGTTGCTGTCATTTTATTTTCTTCTTTCCAATAGTTTTTTGTTGGGGTACTGTTTGTTGCTCTCTAACTTACACAGCATTGGTTGCTTGAGGGGTCTAAATCATATAAAACTCTTTTTTGCTTTCAGGGGAAGAAGAACTTTCCATTGGGTACTCTGGAAACGGAGCAAAATGTTCGAATTGCAAGTCCGAAGAGTATGGTGAAAAGTTTGGGGAGAATGATGTGATTGGTTGCTTTCTTGTAAGTTAACTATTTATCGGGGATCTTACCATCGGGACCAACAAAGGATTCCCATTTGCGTTGTATTGTTTTATTCCACCGTTTCTGCTGTGTTTTCAAATCTTAAAATGGGTAGAAATAACATTGGGGTCACTG
The DNA here is from genome assembly GCA_030390025.1 of Squalus acanthias. Classification (NCBI taxonomy): domain Eukaryota; kingdom Metazoa; phylum Chordata; class Chondrichthyes; order Squaliformes; family Squalidae; genus Squalus; species Squalus acanthias. The sequence continues at coordinate 10,815,000 of CM059436.1, read as the reverse complement.
CCCGAAAGGGTGGTAGAGGCAGAAACCCACATCACATTTAAAAAGCACTTGGATGTGTGCTTGAAGAGCCGTAACCTACAGGGCTGCAGACCTGGTGCTGGAAGGTGGGATTAGGCCGGGTAGCTCTTTTCCGACTGGCACGGACACGATGCGCCGACTGGCCTCCTTCTGTGTCGTAATTTTTCTATGGCTTGAAGGGATCGATGAAGCCGCTCATTTGACTGCCAATTTACCATTAGTAGATAGTGATAAGTGATAAATTGAAAGATGATTCAGTGTCCACTTTATTATTTTATTTAGTTAGCTTTTTCACATTGGGTTCAGTAACCCTTCTATGCCAATGATGTCATTTTTGTCAGGGCATAAGGTCTTAAAATTATTAAATGAATTGGATTTTATTTAAAAAGAAATCCCCAAAATATATGGGAGGTTATTCGTGGAAGGAACTTTTAAAAAATGTCTAATTGCACGTATACTTAACATCAAGAACTGAGCATTACCGGTCCTAAACCTGAGATCGACGTTTCACAGTAAGGATCAGCAATCCCATCAGGATTTTTTTGATGAGTGCCATTTTAATACATTCTCTGATTTATAGAAAATCAGGGTGATTTTTTTAATCCTGCGTTTGGTATAATGATTGACAGATCTCGTGGCCAGTGTTCCCTCTTAATTTTTGGGGGGTGCGCAGCCCGTTCAAATTTCCACCCATGCACGGATTTTCCATTTAAAAGCCGCGGAGCGACCTGCGCGGGACTGGCCGCACAGCTTAACGGGACATTGTTCACGGCACAGCATGGGTATTAAATAATGGGCAGCAGAATTTGTTATGCAGTAGCTATCAAATTCTCAGAAGCTATGGACTGCTGTCAGTCCACTTGAATTTTGCTCTCTGCAGGAAGTTCTGCTAGCGCTCCCAACATTATTTTGTGTGTTTTCTTGTTTCAGAACTTTGATGCTGATGAAGTTGAAGTCTCTTACTCCAAGAACGGTCAGGATCTGGGTGTTGCATTTAAGATTGGGAAAGACAGTCTCGCTGACAGAGCCTTGTTTCCGCATGTTCTGTGCCACAATTGTGCAGTCGAGTTTAATTTTGGACAGATGGAGACTCCGTACTTTCCTACACCTGAAGGCTTCACCTTCATTCAGCAGGTCTCATTGGAGGAGCGTGTACGAGGGCCAAAGGGACCCAAAACCAAAGCAGAATGTGAAGTATGTGTGATACTTTAAAATCATTGATTTTTACATATCAGTGCAAAAGTAGGAACGTAGGAGTAGACTATTGAGCCCCTCAAGCCTACTCTATTAGATCATGGCTGACTTTGTACCTCAACTCCATTTACCTGCCTTTGTTCCAGATCTCTTGATGCCCTTACCTAACAAATCTACTCAATGTTGAAAAGTTGCAAGAGCTGTTTCATATATAGGGTTTTCATTTTCTACAATATCTGACATACAAGTTTCCCCCCATGTTTAAAACATGGTTAGATTCCATACCTGATACTGCAATGCTCCATTTAAAAAGTTACTGTTCTCTTATCCCACCCTAGATATATCTATAATATATTAAATGTCTCCTATATAGCACACTTGTACTTCCTTTCTCACTAGATGTTGCACTTCAGAAGTCACTGAGTAATGCCATGTGTGTATGTTAGAAACTATAGTGAAATATAGAAGTGTGACAGATTCGCAATGCAAAGTGAAGTCTGCAATAAATATTTTATTAACTATCAACAATAACAATTATCAGTGGTCAATTTAGATGGGGATATTTGAATTAGTCTGTAATTATGTTGTTTGTTGACTGGTTTGTTTTAGGTTTTGATGATGGTCGGCTTGCCTGGGACTGGTAAATCAGTATGGGTTTCGAAGCATGCAGCAGAGTACCCGGGCAAATACAACATTTTGGGGACAAACAACATCATGGATATAATGAAGGTCAGATACTTGAGAAACTTACCTTTTTGATGTGTGTGGGTGCAAATAAAATAAGATTGATTGCATAAGAATTGAATTGTTCCTGACCAAACAAGATTTACATTTACATCGCTGTTTATGATGTCTCCCAGATGCACCTCAAAGTGCTATACGTATGAATTACTCTTCTTTTGAACTGTAAAGATGTATATATTAGTTTGTATATGTGCGCACTTCCAATCCAACTTTGGTTGTGATTTTTTTTTTTTGTTACGCTTTTATTCCATAATTTAACATTGAAACTGCCTATCTAAACACTTAATGGAAATCCTGTACGTAAACCGTTGCCTGTAACAATGTAGTTGCATCCTACGGCAGGTAGGTGGCACTATGAAGTGAGTTTCTCCGTTCCCATATCTATTCCTCAGCTGACGATGGGCAATTTACTAGTGTTAGGAAAATAAATAGATTAACCTAAAGCACAAGGAAAGGATTCTACTGTGGCAGTTGGATGCTTAGTGTAGGGGAAATGAATAGGTTGTGTTACCACAGAATGCCTGCAATGGTTTATTTGTAAAATGGCACCACAAACTAAATGGCAACCGAACAAATGTCAATAATTGTGTTCATGCATATCAACACAAACGTAGAAAAGTGCTGTGGAATGCACGCGAGTAAAGATTCTTGTAAACAACAAAAGCTTACCCTGGCCTTTCCAGGAAAGAATCTATGAACAGATTAAAACAATCTTTTCAAGAATGTTTGGTCTTAATTTTCAATATTCTTGGATGCTTTCTGTTCAACTTCTGCACCCTATTTCAGGTATTGAGCTTCAAACGTCAAAAGACTGACAGAGGTAAACTAACTACATTGATTCAACAAGCTACACAGTGTTTGAGCAAGTTTATTGAGATTGCAGCTCGCAAGAAGCGCAACTATATTCTTGATCAGGTATGTGGGAAGTTGATTTTTCCCTAATTTTACACATTGAATTGATATGTCCATCTGACTGGTTGTATAATTTTTGTACCTGTATATGGTCTATGAAATAGGTCAGAGTGTTTGGGAGACAAAAGGATAGAATTAGGGCCACAGTTTTATATATTTAAAGAAATTTATATTGGAGTACAGATTAGAGATAGGACACTTAAGTTCTCGCTAAATAGGAAAACAACCAAATAACCCAGTATAATTGCACTTTCATTCCTTATTGTAGCCGTTCCTCTTTGTAATATGTTTGCTGTAATTAATCGTATACTTAATGCACAATAACTAGTGCTGTCTATCCGCTATGCTGGGCTTAATTTAAGAAAGATGGAATGCTGGGAAAAAATGGGAGGGGCGGGGGTGCCTGGATATCTCAAATGAGAAGCACAGTTTTTTTTTCAAAAAAAACTTTTAATTTTCTTGTGTAGACAAATGTGTGTGCAGCTGCACAGAGAAGGAAGATGTGCCTGTTCGCAGGCTTCCAGCGTAAAGCGGTTGTCATTTGCCCATCAGATGAAGAATATAAGGAGCGTTCAAAGAAGAAAGCAGAGGAAGAGGGAAAGGATGTCCCAGAGCATGCTGTTCTGAAAATGAAAGGTGTAGATCCAATTTGAGTGCAACTCTGGTCTTGCCTTGATCAGGTTTCTTTGGAAGCTAGAACACCTAGTCTTATTCTATATGGTTTGGATGTGTTAGTGGTACAACAGTGCACCTATTAATCACCTGGTATTTTTACCAAACCTTAAAGTATGGTTTCCCCTTTTGGATTTTTTTCATATATATATATTATATATACTGGTAACCTATTACATTGGATCTTTTGGCCTTTCTGATCCATAGAAAAAAATATTAGTAAAGTGTAATTTTAGAGATTTATTTAACTCTGGTGTTTTATTTGCCTGCTATAAAATAAAATGTTTTGTGCCTTTTTTTAAAAAAAAAATCTTGCTTCGGAAGTGATCTATAGTTATAAGCTACTCCTGATGCAATACAGTTTATTTTACTCAAACTTGTAATTTTGGTCTAGTGTGATATTTTATAGGCCAACACTTTCACATTGACACAAAGTAGTTTCTGATGTGCCGGGATACGTGGTCGTGTTACTCCGTGTTCTGACTGCTAGGATATTGTGTCTCATTACTTGGGCTGCACACTGGTGTAATTCCAACTTAAAAAAAAATCCCAGAATACTCCCTTTTTGATATGAATTTCGTAAATTTATTTCTCAAATGTTTTTAAAGTTGGTGTCCTTTGTCACTGAGCTCAGTGTGACGTGCAGCCTGGATTGAAGGAGGAGAAGGAAAGGGTGCTTTCCTGGATTGTACAAGCTTCTGTTTGAGCTCCTCTGATACTTCAGTTGGTAAATGCATTGCTCTGAGAAATGCAGATCAGGGCTATCCCATGCTTGATGCCAGATCTGTACCGTTGGCTGATCTTGGTAAATAATAGTGCTGGAGTGGCTTTTGCACCTCCCTTGGACCCTTGGTTTCTTGCTGCTGTTCAGTGAGTCCCTGCTGGAAAAGGCATGCACGTGGACATTGGGTGAGTACAGAGCTCAGCTGTGATGCTTCCCACAGTTGAGTAGTCTATTTACACTCTGTCTAGCCTGACATGTGAAGAAAGGTGGCAAAGGACAGCTGGTGCTATGGAGCTGCTCTCCAGCATGAGTCGGAGAGTGGGAAGCGAGGAAGGTTTTATTAAAAAAAGAATGGTGGTGTCACGTGGCTGCAGTGCTCTGCTCCTCCAAGGAGGGTATTGTGGACGTGCAGACAAATTAAAGTAGAGATATTCTACTGCACCATGCAGATTCTTACTTTTAATGATCTGTTTTTTCAAGGTATCTTCGCACTGCCCGAAGCGGGTGACTTTCTGGATGAGGTGAGCTACGCAGAACTGCAGAAGGAAGATGCTCAGAAATTGCTTGAGCAATACAAGGAAGAAAGTAAAACGGCCCTTCCGCCAGAGAAAAAGCCCAATACCAATGCTGGGAAGAGAGGGATGAATCGGGGGCGAAGTGGTCAACGAGGTGGAATGAACCAGTACAACAGAGGTGGCCAGAGAGGAGGGCGTGGTGGATATCAGAACCGTGGCAATTATCGAGGCGGTAGGGGAATTGTATACATTTTTTAAGCTTGTACAAATGAATTGAGGTTCAGTTTCACCTGGGTGCTTTCTGTTGGCAAATGTCTATTTTTCACAGTAACCCATGTACTCACACTGGAGAAACTTAATCCTACAATCATTGCTGACCAGAAGTAATACTTGGAAGAACATTTTGTATGCAGTTTTATTTTATATAGCGTCGCTGGCCACTAGGTGTCTATGCTTTCTCCCCATCTCTTCTGAAGATACTAACGTTTTGGGGTATGATTTCATTGATGTCCCTGGCATCCTCCAGTGTTTTGTCCAAGTAGTCATAATTCTTGCGTGAGCCTTGATAACAAACTGCTAATAGGGTTGGGAGCATTGCAGCCAAGCCCAATTTTGTTCTTGCCTGATTCCTGCAAGTACACGTGCAGCAAGAGATTGCTGGATACAGATCAGGAGCAGGGATCCTCATTAATTTCCCCTCCCTGATCTAGGAACTCCCAACACCAATTGTGTAGCAGCTTTGGCAAAGATCCGAGTTCGGCACAGATCAGACATCAAACTTGAGACCTTGCCAGTTTGTAGGGTTCAGCTGCTCACTGGATCAACTTGCTTATATGTATGCCTTCTGCAGGGAACACATTTTCTGTAAACTGACTATTTCTCAAAGTCACCTTTATTATAGAATCAGAAGGCGGCCATTCGGCCCATCATGCCTGTGCCAGCTCTTTGAAAGCACTATCGCCTGCTCTTTTCCCATAGCCCTGCAAAATTTCCCTTTCAAGTTTTTAATTGAAGTATTAAATAGAAATGAAATGCAATAACACCAAGACTCTCTGCCTTTTCTACACAGGTTCAAACCGTGGACAATATAATAGAAGAGGAAATCAACAGAATCGTGGCTATGCTCATAATCAACGCTTCAGTCCGATGGGAGGCTACAACAGGGGTGGTTTTCTCGAAAGAGCCTCTTACAGTGGCAGAGGAGGTTCCTACAACCACAGGGGTGGTGCAGCAGACACCCACAGAGGTCCAGGCAGCAACCGAGGAGGCTATGGACAGGTAAAGTACAGATTTTGGAATATTTGTTCCTAAAATAATTCGGTCTGGCGGCAAACTGTTTTTGAAACGCAAACCACCCAAGTCTTCTAAATTATTCTGTTCTGTAGGACCATAAATCTGTTTTGGGTACCAGTAAGCTCTTCAAAGTTTGTGTCAAGCAAATAGTTTGGCCAAGACCTCAGTTCCTGACCAGTTATTTTTTTCTTCAATTTTCCTTTTGGTCTTTCTCTCCAGTCTTTGCTTCCCTTGCCCGTTTCTTATTTTTATTCACTGTGAATAACTGAGACTAGGAGAAGGTAGGGACTCTATTATTCTTCCCGCCAATTGTATGTATTGCACAGTATTTCTTCCTCTTACTGACTTTGTAATGCACAGTATGCATTCCTCTTTCCAGCTGTGTGCCTTGCAGGGTAATTGGTCCTCCCACCTAGTACCACCTCAAACATTGTCATGGTAGTTAACTTTAAGAATAAAGCTGTTCCTTTAAAGATAAAACTTTGAAATGGTGTAGCCAGGAGGTTTGTTGCCGCCTTTATTTTACTATTTATTGGATATCCGAGCAGGATTGTGTGATGCTGCTTAGAAAGTGAGGGCTTACAGAAAAACTGGGTTAGATTAGGCTGTGGAAAATCCTTCCGCACTGTGGTTCATCCTTCAGTAGGAATGAGAGAATTGTGTTCACCTTTGCTGTTGAAATGGAGCTGGCAATTAATGTATCTCTATGTATTCATTACACTACATTAGTCATTTCCGATCAGAGCCCCACAATACAATACCAAGGAAAATTGGTATTTCCTGCTATTAATGGCGCCAGTTCCCTTCAATCACAATGGCTAGTGTAGCACTGCAGGTAGCTGGGAAAACTCCAAATGGTGCAACTAAACACTTGAACAGTGCAATATGCATTACTGTTGATACACCTTGAGTTTTAGGGGGCAAGTAGAAAACTGCAAACCTGTCTCTTGACTAAAGCACCTTTTTTTTTGTGACAGAATTTCAGGGGCAGGGGAAATCGTGGCTATAACCAAGGCTACAGAAATGAAAACTACAACCTAGGTCAGGGCTACAAACAGAACTGGAACCGTCAGCAGCAGGCGGTAAGTGACCAGACAGTCCAAGACGGTGAACAGCAGACACAGCGCGTTTACCTGCAGCCCTGTAAAAGCTGTTTCAGACAGTGACTGATGATGTTCCATTGATGGATCCTGATGTGCAGCTTTCTGGGCTAAAACTGTTCTTTTTGCAGGTGTCTGTCAAACACTGTTGCTGAATTTGGTATCTACTTAGTATAGTTGCTTAGTATACTTTAAAAGCATGGCATCATCTGCAGGTTTTCTGCCTCTTCAAAACTCTTTTTTTTTAAACTAAATGACAACCTGATATCAAACTAGGGTGGAACATGGTGAGGGTGAGTGCTGATAAGATAGTTGATGCAGAAGGGGGTTGCTGTTTAGCCGTATTGCAATAGAGTTTAAAAGGGAATTGGATGCTCGAATAATAAAGATTATGGAGGATCTTGAAGCAGCTTAGAGTGGGAGGATTGATGCGCAAAAGTGGGACATGCCGTCCGGTAGCCTCTGGTGAAAAGATTACTGGTAGTGATTTAGTATTTCAATTTTAAACCCGGTTCCTTGTGATGAGAGAATCTGAGGACTGAAGCAGCAACTTCTAAAATGGATTTTGATGGTGAAATACTTCTCTTTGCTGCAAGATATAGTCATCCTGACATTGCTAATGCATTCATTTTTTGATAAACAAATGAATAAATTGTTGCTTCAATACTATTACGTTTGCTGAAGCTACTAGACTATCCCTGGATAGATGTCATACTTTTCATAGCCTTCTGCTGCTAGGCGTGGAGGTCCTCTTGGGATGGTACCCTCGGAACAGTCATTTTGTGTAGAAGGTGGTCTCCAGTGTGTTAAGATAATGCAGTGTGTATTTGTATAGAACCTTATCGTATCTCTCCAATGTCTCAAAGCATTTCACATACATTGAATTATTTTGAAGTGCGCTTACTGTTATACGGGCATTTTGTGCACAGCACCAAACATCAATGAGTTGAGTGACCCAGGTAGGCTCTTTTTAATGGTATGGTTGGGGGTGGTGGGGACTGTTGGCTAGGATGCGGAGAGAGCACCCTGCTCCTCTTTGAATAGCGCGCCGAGAGATCTTTAAGTTGGGGGGGGTGGTTGGACGTGACCTTTGTTTGAAATCTCATCTGAAGGTTGGCACCTCTTAACAATGCAGCACTCTCTCAGTACTGCGCTAGAGCCTCGATTGAGCCCATGGCCATCCCTGACACTAATTAGGAAAGAGAACAATGGGCGGCTCAACTTCACAACAGAAGGCTGCCTGTACAGAAAAAGCATGTTCCCTGGCTCTCTGCCGCACAAAAGGTAGAAATGGAAGGGAACCGGGGTGGTAGTTTTGGACGTTTTTCATGCCATCGAGGGTTATGTGCACTTCATGATACCACTCCTAGCTTAGTTATGCCCACTTTAAACTTAAAACCTTTTCTGGATTTTTATTTTCAGAAAGGTGCAATTCTTTTTGGTTTTTTTTCCTGATTCTCACATGTTATGTTTTGTTTTAAATGTTGCAGCGACTTCAACAGTTCTGGAGCCAGTACAGCAATCAGTATAACAAAGACTACTACTAGGATCTGCAGTGAGTGATCCAACGACGGTTTCACCGCAGCTGTAACTTCAACCAAGAGATGTCAACTTTTTTAATCTTGATTTTTAAACATTCCAAAACAAAGTGCCTGCAGGTCGTATTTGGAAGCTTTATCAATTAATTGATTTTTAAGTGTCTTTTATTTTTTTACATTTTAATTGTAATGTTTAGGTGGAATGTGGTGAACCTCCAATTTCTAGAGGATGAAAACATTTTCAGTTTCTGCATTTTTTCTGTAAAATTTTATCAAATAAAAAAACCCCCCTGAACTTGTCCTTTTATGTGTGTTGCTCGTGTTTATTAATGAACCAGCATGGTGGTGGTTCCTGATTCTGCTAATTTTAATACTTCCCCTCCCAATGGTGTAACTTCATGGACTTCCCTCCCTAGCCACTTTCAATGATAACTCTTGAGGAAGGAAAAAATCCTGTGGCCAATTTCAGGCGAAACTCTGGGAAGTTCCCCCCCCCCCCCCCCCCCCCAACAAAGTTAACCTGTAACGTAACCAGGTGAATTTAAAACCCACCACCACCTGCTGTAGTGCTCTCCTCACTCATAGGAACTCGTCGAACCTCTTTTTAAAAAAAAAAGGACTGAGTTTAATGGTACCATATTGGCCAGAAGGGGGTTACTATTATTTAACATCTCCCCATGAAGTTGGTGGCTTGTGCTGGGCAGTGAACATGTGATGTGGCTCGATCTAGCTAAGCTGTGATTCTTCCTACCATGGGGATTCTAACCAACTGACATACACTCAGCTGCCTGGGCTCAACACATGAGGAATGGCCAGTTGAGTGAGGTACCAGAGGGCTTCTGTGAAATTACACCCCCAGCCTTATGAGGAGTAAACGGGGGGGGGGGGGGGGAAATAAAATGAAAACAGCCTAGCAACAATAATGGATGCTTAGAAGGTAGTTGTGATATTAACTGATTCTCTGGATATGTTCAGCTGTGGAGTGACGTGCCAGTCTACTGATGCCAGCAGAACCCAGAGTAGAATTTGTAGCATTTTTATTCCCTCATCTCGCAATATCTTGCTTCTGTATGCTATCATACTAAATCTGCTTTCTTCACTTACACACCACTGGTGTGCTACTTAAATGTAGACAGGGGAATATGTTCATAGATTGCATCAACAAAGCTGCTCACAGGAGGTGATTGCAAAGTGGTTTCTGTTATGCCTTGATGTGATAGTGGTATAAACTCAAAAGCTTTTGAGTCCACATCTAGTAGGCAATCTTGTACAGGTTTGGTGTTGCACCAGATGAACTCCAGCTTGTTGGACCCTGGGATCTTCATAAATGCTTTGATTCTTGAGCTTGGCTGAGTGGCAGCTGTCTGAGAGATTGCTGCGGCGTGCGAGATGCTGTGTTTTGCATGAGATGCAAAAACTTCGCCTTGCTCAGGTGGACAAAAGATCTCTGCTCTTTGAAGAGCAGTAGAGTTCTGGTGTCCCTACAGATTAGCTTGCCGTTTATCTCATTGCTGTTTGTGGGAGCTTGCTGTGTGCAAATTGGCTTCCAAGGCTTTGTATTTAAAAATGACTCCACTGCCAAAGCAATTCTGAAGCACTTTGGGCCATCTTGAGGACTTGAAAGGCACTCTATAAATGCAAGCTTGTTCTTTGAGAGAAGCGAAGTGTCATTCCTAACCCAAAATTCGCAACCCAGGTTACATACAGAGCTCAGTACATGGAGCAATTGGTAATGTAGCTCAGCTGTCCGTGGCTGATTATTCATAATTTGAACAGTCGTGTTTCACTCATATTGAGGCTATTAACCTGTTGAGAATTGCTAGCAGACGCTGGGGGGAAAAAAACAGGTTACGTTCCAAGTGTTCTAATTCTACTTTCATAACCTGAGAGAAAACAATTGGGCTCAGCTATGATGTCTTCCATGATTGGTTAACTTAACCATCTCGGTACACGCATGAATGACTTACTTAGGTCGGCCACCTGTGAATCAGCCCAATTAAGGAGACAATGGGAGGCGGGTAATAGTTACATAAGTACCTTTGTTTCCCTTTTGCAAAATATAATTGCAAGGCTTGTGGCTCCGTTCTATGGGGAACTTAAAGCAACAAGGAAGACGATGAATTATCTTAAAGCATAGTTGCATAAGCATTTGATTTGAGAGGTTGTATTTAAAATAAAGTCCATGTGGGGGAAGAGGTGGTCTGATCAACTAAATCAAGTTCCTTAATAATTACTTCAGAATTTTGTTTGGCTAACAACTATCCAGCCCTGGAAGAAATATGAGGCAATGTCTCGGGTGCTGACCCTTTTAACATGAATGCAGAATAAGAGTTTACACCTAAATCATTAATCTATCTTTTCAGGTGCTGTGTATTTTGGTTTTTTTTTCTGATTTCCAGCTTTTTTAAAAAAAAAAATCATGTTCTTTGATCACCTAAACTTTAAAATCAAATTTGCCAAAAATTATTTTTTCCCTAAATAACAAGGTTTGCTTGCACAATAATAAATCATTGAGAAAATAAATGGTAGTGGAAGTATTGACTTGAAACTTACAACAGACAGATCACATGGGGCATTGCTTAAAGGTTTAGATAGAAATTTTAAAACCATAGAAGCACAAAGTAAATGCCTCCTCTCTTTCCTCCCCATTACCATTACAAAAACACACTTAAGCAAAAAAATCCCAGATTATTACTGAGAGTTATACTAATACTGCACTGCATTAGTGAGGGAGTGCTGCACTGCCGGAGGTGCCGTCTTTCGGATAAGATGTTAAACCGAGGCCCTGTCTGCCCTCAGGTGATAGAAATGATCCAATGGCACTATTCGAAGAAGTGTAGGGGAGTTCTCCCTGGTGTCCTGGCCAATATTTATCCCTCAATCAACATTACTAAAACAGATTATCTGGTCATTATCACATTGTTATTTGTGGGAGCTTGCTGTGTGCAAATTGGCTGCTGCGTTCCCTACATTACAACTGTATAAAGCGCTTTGGGACGTGCTGAGGTTGTGAAAGGTGCTATATGAATGCAAGTCTTTTTTTCTCTCAACCAAGTATGGCACCAAAGAGTTCTACAAAATCTGAGATCAAGGGGGGGGTCAAAAGGAAAACCTCCAATACCTGGAGTCATACCTGATGCACAGGAAGGTGGTTGCCAGAGGCCAATTATCACAGCCCCAGTACCAGTACATTGCTGCCAGAATTTCTCGGGGCAGTGTCCTTGGTCCAACCACCTTCAGCTGCTTCATCAACATTTTCCATTTGTCATAAAGTTAGGAGTGGGGCTGCACAATGACAATCCCTAAGTATTCAGCTCCTTTCATAACTCTCATAATGAAGCTACCCATGCCGGCCTGCAGCAGGACCTGGAGAACATCCATCACCCCCCAAGCCTGACTTGGACATATATTGCTACTCCTTCACTGTCGCTGGGTCAATATCCTGGAATTTCCTACCTCACATCATTGTAGAAGCAGCATCACCACAAGGACTGGAATGGTTCAAGGAGAAGGCCCACCACCACCACCACCTTCCCAGTGCAACTAGGGATGGACAATAAATGTGGCCTTGCCAATATTGTCCATATTCTGAGAACAAATAAAATTTTTAAAAGTGCCCCAACCTTTCTTTTGCAGGTGTTAGAAGGCAATTCAACTGTAGAATGCATCATATACAAGCCCACTCTTGTCCTTACAATAGCGAAATACTGCGGATGCTGGAAATCTGAAATAACAGAAAATGCTGGAAACACTCAGCAGGTCAGGCAGCATCGTGGAGAGAGAAACAGAGTTAATGTTTCAGGTTGATGACCCTTCGTCAGAACTGGAAAAGGTTAGAGAAGTAACAGATTTTTAAGCAAGTGTGGGGCAGGGAAAGGGAGGAGGGGAGGAAAGAACAAAGGGAAGGTCTGTAATAGGGTGGAAGGCAGGAGAGATTAAAAGACAAAAGGGATGATGGTGCAAGGCAAAAGGAGATGGTAATAAGACAAGTTAAGAAACAAAAGATGACTAGAGGTGTAAATGGCAATGGCAGAATCATCAACAGCTGCCATGTGAGAGAAAAAAAATATCGGGGCCGAGGTTATGGTCTGAAATTGTTCAACTCGATGTTGAGTCCAGAAGGCTGTAAAGTGACTAATCAAAAGAAAGGCCACTCTTGTCCTTGCCTGACTTTCCTATGTATGGTCCGTCCAGCAGGGGTTGGTTGCACAGCAATCTGGAACCCTGTCTGATTCCCATCACAGGGCACTGAGTCTAATTGTCGCACCTCTACTGCCCCTGTATCTATTTTCTATTTGTTTGTCTTTCTCTTCATGCTCCTGAGTTTTTCACACAGAGGGTTGTTAAGATCTGGAACACACGACCTGAAAGGATGTTGGAATCAGATTCCATAGGAACTTTCAAAAAGCAATTGAACATGTTCTTGAAGAGGACTAATTTGCAGAACTTTTCCCCTTAGTAGAGGGGTCAATAACCAGGGGGCATAGTTTCAAGGTAAGGGGCAGGAGGTTTAGAGGGGAGGAAAAACTTTTTCACCCAGAGGGTGGTTGGAATCTGGAACTCACTGCCTGAAAGGGTGGTAGAGGCAGGAACCCTTACAACATTCAAGAAGCATTTAGATGAGCACTTGAAACGCCATAGCACACAAGGCTACGGACCAAGTGCTGGAAAATGGGATTAGAATAGACAGGGCTTGATGGCCGGCACGGACACGATGGGCCGAAGGGCCTCTTTCTGTGCTGCATAACTCTATGACTATTATAGGGATAAAGCTGGGATCTGGGATTAAATTAGATAGTTCTTTCAAAGAGCCGGCACAGGCACGACGGGCCAAATGGCCTCCTTGTGAGCTGTAAGATTCTATGATTCTATTCTATTCTATGTTGGTTATTTATTTTACCATAAGTTCCTGAGGCCTGTCATGTATCTTGGTTTGTGTATTTTAAATGGGAGTAAGTTAACTAAATTAGCAGAGTCAAAGCTGCATGAAGGTTAGATGGTCTTATGCCAGTTCAGTTCTGTGACAGGACCTGTTAGAGCCTACTCTTATTTACTCAGCCAAGTGTTTTTATCATGGGTGTGTGTTGCGGGGGTTGGGAGGAGAGGGTATAGCTCTGCAAAAGGTGCTGGATGCTTTGGGAGATAGTACAGAGGGATCCATGATGAAGACCCTGGAGAGAAATGGGGAGGCATGTTGGGGGAAAATTACTAATAAGAAATGTTAAGGAAGTGGTATCAGGGCACTTAGAAAATCATAATATGATTAGGCAGAGTCAACATGGTTTTATCGAGAGGCCATATGGCCTACTCCTGCTCTTATTTTTTATGTTCTTATGTTAGATCGAAAGTTATGTTTTGAGAGAGCACAAAACTAGTGAGAAATATAGAAGGTGGGTGAAATTTAAATGTTTTATGTTGCACTTTCTCTCACACAAACTCTGTTTATACTCATTCACTCTCCTGTCTAGTAATAAAACTCAAATCCAAGGTAGAACATGACACTGGGAAAAGCTGAAAATGGGTAGCATCAGATTGGGGGAAGGTGCTGAGTGGAGTATCACAGGTTTTGTTTCCACATAAATGACCTGGATGCAAAGATCAATTGTTAATCTTTTGGCAACACTAAAACAGGGAGTGCAGAAGGGATGGGGGATGCAGTTGATATTTTGCAGAAGGATTTAGATGGGAGACAAAAGGATAATGAAATTTAATACCCACATATGCAAAATACTGCAAATTGGCAACCAGAATGAGCACCACAGGTATGCAATGAAGGGAGCAAAAATGAGCACAGGGTGCCCTTGAAAGGGAGCTGGGAATGATAGTAGACTTGACAGTTTAAAAATCAGGACAATGGGCGAGAAGCTGTTAAATAGACTGTTGGGGCACAGAGCCAGAATGTCAGTCCACAGAGGCTTCATCATTGACTGGTCCGATCAGACTTGGGAGTAATGTGTGTGGTGTTGGTCACCACACCTCAAAAACAGACATGTCTCCATTGTAAACGGTGCAGAGAAAAGCAACAAGAATGGTCCCAAGGGTACAGAGGAGGGTCTATGAGGAAAAGAGGCTTAAGTTCTACAATCTAGAAACAACACAGGTAAAGTGGGGACCTCGTTAAAGTATACAATATTAAGTGATATCGATAAGATGAATCCAGAATGTCATTTCAAGGCCAGAGGACATGATTTTATTGATTGATAAACTTAAAATACATATTTAAAAAAATCTTTACTCAAAGGGTGATGAACGTTTGGAATAATCTAACAGTTGGGGGTGTTCAAGATGCAGTTGGATGCTTGGCTGGAAGAGCTGGAGTACTGGAGGCTGAATGGCCTTTTCTTGTCTTTCACACTCCTTGTTATGCTTACAGGTTCCTTCCCTAATGCCTCATTTACAGTGACACAGGAGTTGAGTAGACCAGAGAAATGGTAGGGATCGGTTCTAATTTGTTATGGCAAATAGAAAATAGGCAGGAAAAATAAAGGTCACTTTTACCATTTGCTTTTGTCAATGTTGAATTTTCATATTTCAGGGGGCTCCTTGGAGTTCCTGTCGCCATTAGAGTTACCAGGTACAATAACCAACAACCTGCCTGCTTCCTGCCCTCCTACTTCAATCCATCCTGGGCGTTGGCATTTTATTTTGTTGCTGTGGACGTAAAATGCTCATCAAGAAAGTGGAGCGAGGAGGGGAGGGGAAGGTGTGTTTGTTTGGGGGGTCATGTTGTAGGTTGGCTGAAATGCTATGAAGATGATCTGGCGAATACAGAGGCTGGTGAGGTGGAAAGCGAGGACCAGGGAAACTCTGGTCACAGTTGTCACAGAGGGAAGAGGCAGAAGCATGGCAGAAGGGACAGACCTGGTCAAGTGCCCTGTGGACCACAGCAGAGGGGAATCCACAGCTGAGGCAAAGGGAGGACATTTCAGAATCTCTGGAGCGGAAGATAGAGCCATCAGAGCACAATTGTTCTGATCATATTAATACGCCTGTTTGCCTCTTATTTTGCAGTTCTGAAGAAAGGTCCACACCCAAAATGGAAATGTATCTATTACTTCCACAGATGCTGGGTGTTCCAGCATTTTAGGTTTCTGTTTTAGCCCTCCCCATCTGTCTTGTGATCTTAGATGACTAATTTCCACACCAGCCAGTGCATGCATTCACTAATCCACTTGGGGGAGCTGAACGCTCCATTCTTTGAATTAATCGTGTGCCAGGATAGAATACAACACATGCAGCAAACATTACACATGCAGACGTGGACAGAAGCAAAATACCACAGATGCTGCCAATCACTTCTCTACCTCTGGGGATAGGCTGTCCACTGACATCTATTACAAACTCGCTGGCTCCCAAAACTACTTGGATTATACTGCTTCATACCTTGTAAGGACTCCGCTCCCTTCTCCCAATTTCTCCATCTCCATCGCATCTGCTCTGATGAGGCTACTTTCCACACTAGATGGTGGATAAGACCCTTGACTGAGTCCGTTCCATTTCTCGTGCTTCTGCGCTCGCCCTTTCTCCCCTCTCAGAACGGTGACAGGGTCCCCTTGGTCCTCACCTTCCACCCCCACCAGCCTCCGTATCACCATCCGCCATTTCAGCCACCTCCAATGTGATTCCACCACCAAATACATCTTGCCCTCCCCTCCTTGCATTCCAAAGGGACTGATTCCTCCATGACACCCTGGTTCACTCTTCCATCATCCTCACCACCCTGGCCATTCACCGCCTCTCGCACCATTGTTTCAGGCTCCAAACATTCCTTCCGGGTGAGACAGAAATTTATTAGTACTTACCTCTAACCTAATATACTGTATTCGCTGCTCATGGTGCGATCTCCTCTCCACCGGGCTAACCAAATGCAGATAAGGTGACCGCATTGCCGAACACCTCTGTTCATTTCACAAGTGCGACCCAGAACTCCCTGGCGCCTGGCACTTTCTAACGTCAAAATTAATTCTTCAGTTCTAGAAGATTTACTTGGAGTCGGTGCAGAGGAGATTTACTAGAATGATACCAGGGATGAGGGACTTCAGTTATGTGGAGAGACCAGAGAAGCTGGGCTTTTTCTCCTTCGAGCAGAAAAGGTTAAGGGGAGATTTAATAGAGGTGTTCAAAATTATGTAGGGTTTTGATAGAGTAAATAAAGAGAAACTGTTTTCAATGACTGGAGGGTCGGTAACCAGAGGACACAGATTTAAGATAATTATCAAAAGAACCAGAGTGGAGATGAGCAAATTTTTCTTTTTTACGCAGCGAGTTGTTATGACCTGGAATGCACTGCCTGAAAGGGTGGTGGCAGCAGCTTCAATAGCAACTTCCAAAAGGGAATTGGATATATGCTTGAACAGAAAAAATTTGCAGGGCTACGGGGCGGGGAAAGAGCAGGGGAGTGGGATTAATTGGATAGCTCTATCAAAGAGCCGGCATAGGCACGATGGGCCGAATGGCCTCTTTTTGTGCTGTATGATTCTATTCTATGAAAAGATGATTCTTGGAAAATCATAAATGATAAAGGGCTGAATATCATAGTCATTAAATGTTAAGGCTGCCACATCTAATGATGATGAGGAACTGGGCTTTGGGAATTGTGAGTGCTCCCACTGGAATGGCAGAATCACCCACCAGGAAACAACAGTGGAAGCATCATTGCGCGTGCACTGGATCCTGGGATAGCAAAATAAATTTGTATTTATCAAATGTCTCGGGACTTTTTGTTTTACATTAGTACTGCTAATATAAGTGCAGTTGTTGTAAACCCTTTAGCGATACTGAGATTGCGAAGGAATGCTTGCTGAAAATAACAAAAGCAAGAATTAATGAGAGACTGATGAAAGGCATTCAAAAAGTCTCATTATTTAATTCAACAAGTGCATGCCACGTAGAAGTTTTGTCTGATGGTTTTAACAGGTAATAATTAGATCTGAAAGGTGCACAGTGCTGTCACTGCAGTGGATGAATCAGGCGACATAACCGACATTGCATAGTTGTCCATTTGTACAATGATAAAGCATTTATTGAAAACCTATTTATAATGTTGCCTTTGAAAAATCACACAGGAAAAAATGAGCTTTTTGAGCAGCTGTAACCATCGCTCCAGGAGCAAGAGCCCAGTGTGTTCAGAAAGTGTTCATAACCACAGACAGAGCTCCTGCAATTGTGGGACATGAGAATAGGTTGGTGGCCAAAGTGAAGGAACAACATCTAGCTCTGTGGGGGCATTATTCATCAGTCCGTGCTTCATGGAAAGCTCAAAAGCAAATTTGAGGACATCTAGTGCACACTCGTGCCGTTGACCAACTTAATTTCCTACATTACAACAGTGACGACACTTCAAAAGTGCTTCATTGGCTGTAAAGTGCTTTGGGACGTCCTGAGGTGTTGGCATATGGAACTCGGTTAATTCAGCTTCCGAAAGGTGTTCATGTTTAGTTCATTCAATATTGGGAAAAAATGTGGTTGGCATCATTAGAGTGAGAGATACAGATTTAACTTGGCAACAGCCAGTGTTCAAGATTGAAGTAAGGTCATGGGATGTTTATAGTATTGCCATACTGTAAACCTCCCATCATTGCAAGAGGATGTTGAAGTACAAGGAGGATGTTGAAGGACAGTACATTGAACATAAACTACCGAATGTTGATATACAAGAAACGTAAACTTGTGTGCATCGACTGAAGGACGGTGCTTTTGACCGGAGACTACCAAATAAGGCCAGGCGACTTCCAGTTTTTTAATAGTGTATAAATATAAGCTTTTTCCTTTTTTCAAGCAGCAAGAGGTGGCAGCCATGCCTAGGTTCGCGTGGTCTATCTGTGACTGTACTCCGCTTGTAAATTGCTTTTTATGCTGAAGTTAAAGACTAAAATGATTATAACCAGAAGACTGAATTCATTACTACTCAAGTGAGCAAACAGAACACTGTTTTACGACAACATTGGCCAGCCGAGCGAAGGACCTGATCTTGTTGCTGTTTGAAAACCGGGGGTGTCGAGACGGGACTGAATTCGAATCTCAACCATCAAGAACTCAATCACGAACGAGCTCTGGGGTAGGAGGTAGACTACTTTCACCAACGACAAACCAAGGCAACGTAGCAGGACTCAGGATAAAAGAACACATACACGTGTGAGTAGTATTCAATTTAATAACAGATAAAATGTTATATGGTGTTTTAACGTGACAGTGGCTGAAGGACCACTGTACTAATCATATAGTTCTCAATCTCTTATCGGCATCATAGAAAGGGGGAGGTTGTTGTAAGTGGGGAAATTAGAGACTGATCACCTCCAATAAAGGCCGAGTCCAAGAAGGAGAGGGCCAAATAGGGACTGCAAAAATAAACAATAATAAAAGAATATTATCGTGGATGTTGTGGGCAGAAGGTTATGTCTAATAGCACACTTGGGAAGGACCTTTTGAGGAGGGCAACGGTGACCCTTACAGGGACCTTACGATGAAGTGTGATAAAGGCTGAGTCCAAGAAGAAGAGGGCCAAACAGAGAACTGTAAAAATAAAATGTTAAACGATAATATTGAAGTACCCTAATGGAGGGTGTGGGCAGAAGATGATAAAGGCAGGCAGTTGTTACACTATGCAGCTCATGTTTGCACACAATGTGGTGACGTAAGGGTTAACTACTATCAGGGAGATGAAAGAGAGAGGGAAAATGGACGTCAGCAGCAAGGAAACAGGAATGGTAATCTAAACTGTATGCTAACCAAACTCCAGGCAGGGGCTGTGGTAGCAGCAGCACAAGTTCTAGGAACTCAGCAAATGCATGAAAAGAACATTAAGTTGCAGCATCATAATGGGCTGCTGAGTCGACCATTTAAAAGGGAAAAAAAACCGTAAAGTTGAACCGTCACTGAAGCTGATGGTACATGCAGCCTGCTTCTGTGCCAAGAAAAATAAAACACAAGATTACCGAGTGAAAGCAACCATAAAGGATGCTGGAATTTCAGTTGTGTGAAAGTGTGCAAGTTTTTAAAAGGTACAAAGACTGAGGGGAAAAAATATTAAAAAGATGGCGTTTGGGAAAGTTTTCTTAAATTTACGTGAAGTGATGCAATGGCGTCTGACAATGTTTTGCTCCGCCTTCTTATAAACCTGCAAAGAAGTTAACCCTTTCCGCTGACAGCTGTTTGCTTAATTCAGCAAGGAGCCATTTTGTTTTGCTGGATGTAAATTTATATGGGGAATTAATAAACTTAAGTTTCTTAATTTAAGTGGATATTTCCCCACGGTGACAGACTGAAATTATGAATTGTCAAATTAACCCATTGGGCTCTTAAGCAGAGCCACAATGGATTCTCTGTTTCTTTGTTCTTATAAACAGGGTACCACTGTTTCCCGGACCATATGGAGGTTGATGGCATAGCAAGAGATCCAGCAGTTTTAAGAATTTATCTGCAGACATCGAATGTCACAGCGTGGTGACAAAATTGGACTTAAGACTTTAACCTAGTGGGATCGTTTGTTATTTTCCAAGACACATTGCTCGGAGGGGAATATAAATGACTTGTATCCAAACGCAATTGTTACTTTTGTCTTCTTTTGTAAAATCACAAAGTCTGGACATAATTTGTTTGCGAAATTAAAATTGATAAGAGTTGCTGTTCAAACACTCGGGAAGGGAAATTTATCTGAAATTTAAGGGGAAAATCTAATTTTATTTTTGAAAAGGTCCAGTCTACGTGGTTCTGTCCAAACTGTGTATTCAGAAAGATCTTTTTTGGGGGAGACTGTTGTGTTATAGGTAACTAACATCCCTCATCTTGCAGTTGAATTGCTCTCTGGCATATTTTCAGGTTCTTTTAGAACAATGAAAGGCCCAAGAGGTTCAGTTAAATAAAATGAAACAAAAAATGTGTTAAAACTTGGTCCAAGTGGGAACGTTTGATCTATGTTTTAAAGACATCCAGGTATTAGACATCCAGGGCTCATGAATGAAATGGGGAATACTGTATAAAATTGAATGAGAGGAAGTGAGTGAGGATATAAGATGAGAACAGGAAAACTACACCACCAAATGGGAATTTTACTAAAATCATTGTTCTTAGGTGAATTGGCATAAATCACCTGGGTGCAATCTGGTATTAATGTACCTTCTCGTGAAAGTCAGGGAAGTGTAGTAAATTGATAAGCTTTCTCTTGGAGATGTTTGTGTTATTGCCTATACTGAACAATAAGAAAACTGCATTTGATAGCCTGGCCACTACCCGAGACATCGAGACCATGCAGGGGGAGGTGAGCAAAGATCTCCAGATGCCCCACGATCTTTTGATAAGATCACCTGAAAGCCCGAGAATGGCTTGGATCAGATGTCACGTGTGGCATGATATTGGGATACTGGGGTGCGTGCAAATGTAAATGTGTTATGTGTGAAGTAACTAACATGCGGGAATCCATGATGAATTTGCACTGAAGAACGGGACTCAGACATGCTCAGTTATCGACAACAGCACAGCATGAAATGGTTATTGTGGCCCAGGAGAGTGAGACAACTTTTTAATTCATGAAAGCACTGAAACATATTCCACAGAGAAACCAACTCTGAAATAATCAGGATAGAGTTAAACACACTGCTATCTGCCTATGGGATTCTGGCATTAAAGAAAATAGCTTTAGGGATTCTGGTCATTGCGTTATGCTGTGTAAGGAAGTCGGTAAGAAACATAGAAAATATAAGGAAAGGTAGGGAGATACCAAGGGATCACCAAGAGGAAGCCAGGATTATTAAAGACAAAGAAGGATATAAAGCACTTTGCTAAGAGTTAATGTAACCCATAAAAAAAGGACATGTTGGCATATGGAACTCGGTTAATTCAGCTTCCGAAAGGTGTTCATGTTTAGTTCATTCAATATAGGGGAAAAATGTGGTTGGCATCATTAGAGATACAGATTTCACTTAGCAACAGCCAGTGTTCAAGACTGAAGTAAGGTCATGGGATGTTTATAGTATTGCCATACTGTAAACCTCCCATCATATACCATTGCAATTTTTGCAAGAGGATGTTGAAGTACAAGGCGGTTGAAGGACAGTACATTGAAAATAAACTACCGAATGTTGATATACGAGAAATGTAAACTTGTGTGCATCGGCTGAAGGACGGGGCTTTTGACCGGAGACTACCAAATAAGGCAAGGCTACTTCCAGTTTGATAATAGTGTATAAATATAAGCTTTTTCCTTTTTTCAAGCAGCACGAGGTGGGAGCCATGCCTAGGTTCGCGTATTCTATCTGTGACTGTACTCCGCTTGTAAATTGCTTTTTATGCTGAAGTTAAAGAATAAAATGATTATAACCAGAAGACTTAATTAATTACTACTCAAGTGAACAGAAGTCTGTTTTAAGACAACATTAGTCATCAAAGCTGCAATATAAATGCAAGTTCATTCTTTCTTTCTTTAATTCCCCACTGCAGCACTGGCAACGAACAATAGTTTCTGTTAGGCATGACGACCATCTGATGCACTGGGATGTCAGACGGCCAAGTGAAGGGTGTGTGTTGTGAAGTATGAGGAAGTCTTGGAATTCCTCAAAAGCCTCCACGGTCCGCTGACTGCTTGGAGAAAGATACCAATCCTTCCTTCCTTATCAGCCATTTTGGAACGCCTAAAAATGAGCTCAATGGGGACCTCCTGGAAAGGTAGGAAAACCATCCTAACCGAGGTTCGGTGTACAAGCTTTCAAAAGCAAGCTGCACTTCTTTCAGGGAGTTGTAACATCAAAAGAGTTGCTCCGCTTCCCCAAGATTGGCTGAGCAGGTGTTGGTGGTGAAGGGTCCTCGCTTGTAATTATTTACCAGCTACCTACACAGCCTGCAGAGAGAGTTCCTCACTTCGGGTGAATTGACACAGCTCGCCTTAACTCATTTACATTGCAGCCCAACGGCAACTGGAATCAGCAAATATAATCGTCTGTGCAGAGGGAAGTTTCATAGAAACAGGAGTAGGCCATCTAGCCCCTCGAGCCTGTTCCGCCATTCAATGAGATCATGGCTCATCTGTGACCTAACTCCATATCCCCATATCCCTTAATACCTTAGGTTAACAAAAATCTATCAATCTCAGATTTAAAATTAACAATTGACCTCGCATCAATTGCCGTTTGCTGAAGAGTTTTCCAACCTTCTACCACCCTTTGCGTGTAGAAGTGTTTCCTAACTTCACTCCTGAAAGGCCTGGCACTAATTTTTAGGCTATATCCCCTAGTCCTATAATCCCCAACCAGCGGAAATAGTTTCTCTCTATCTACCATATCAATTCTTCTTAATATCTTGAAAGCTTTGTTCAAATCACCCCTTAACCTTCTAACTTCCAGGGAATACAACCCTAGTTTGTGTAATCGCTCCTCGTAATTTAACCCTTGGAGTTGAGGTATCATTTTGGTAAATCCAGGCTGCACTCCCTCCAAGGCCAATATATCCTTCCTAAGGTGTGGTGCCCAGAACTGCTCACAGTACTCCAGGTGTGGTCTAACCAGGGTTTTGTATAGCTGTAGCATGACTTCTACCCTCTTGTATTCTAGTCCTCTAGATATAAAGGCTAGCATTCCATTAGCCTTTTTGATTATTTTCTGTACCTGTCCATGACATTTTAATTGGAACAAAGGAGGCTGAGGGGAGACCTTATTGAGGTGTATAAAATTATGAGGGGTCTAGATAGAGTGGACAGGAAGGACCTATTTCCCTTAGCAGAGCGGTCAATAACCAGGGGGCATAGATTTAAAGTAATTGGTAGGAGGTTTAGAGGGGATTTGAGGGGAAATTTCTTCATCCAGAGGGTGGTGGGGGCCTGGAACTCACTGCCTGAAAGGGTGGTGGAGGCAGAAACCCTCACATTTAAAAAGTGCTTGGATATGCACTTGAAGTGCCATAACCTACAGGGCTACGGACCAAGAGCTGGAAAGTGGGATTAAGCTGGAAAGCTCTTTGTCGGCCGGCGTGGACACAATGGGCCGAAATGGCCTCCTTTCCGTGCTGTAATTTCTATGATTTTAATGACCTATGTACATGGACCCCTAAATCTCTTTGGACCTCCACTGTTTCTAGCTTTCAAACTAGAGAGGGTTCACTTGGACGCCAATGAGGGTTGAAGCAGGAACAAGAGCAGAAAGACTGAAGAATCCTCAGGAGAGCCTGTAGAAAATAAAAAGTGTCCAACTCTTTGAAAAAAAGTCCTTGCAGTTGCCATATGCGCAAAGTCTGGTTCCACCCGTTACATAAACTAGGCTTGTATTCCCTGGAATATAGAAACTTAAGGGGTGATTTCATTGAGGTTTTTTTTAGGATTCTGAAAGGAATTGATAGGGTGGATAGGAAGTTTTTTCCGCTGATGGGGGAGTCTAGGACAAGGGGACATAACCTTAAAATCAGTGCCAGGCAATTCAGGAGAGAAGTTAGAAAATATCTTCTTCACGCAAAGGGTGGTAGAAGTGTGGCGCACTCTCCCATAAAAAGCAGTAGATGCTAGCTCAATTAATAATTTTAAATCTGAGTTTGATAGATTTTTGTTGGACAAGGGTATAAAAGGATATGGAGACAAGGCAGGTGGATGGAGTTAAGATACAGATCAGCCATGATCTCACTGAATGGTGAAACAGGCTCGAGGGGCTGAATGGTCTCCTCCTGTTCCTATGATCCACCCCCCCGCCCCCCCACCCCCAGATTCGCCAGCCTACATTCAGTGCCGTGAATCTAACTGAACAAGCAAAACACTTTGATGATCAAAATCTGTGCACGCCTCAAGGACAGTTTTAAACATGCCAACCTGTTTGGCTTTGAGCAAAGCAATTGGGAGTGTTGGGGGGGGGGTGGGTGACAGGAAGCAAGAAGGCAGATCAAAGACCCTGGCTGGAGCAGAACAGGGAGCACAGTCTGGGAGAACCCAGCCTGAGACAGTGCAGGAAGGTGGAGTTGAGGTAGAAGATCAGCCATGATCTTATTGAATGGCGGAGCAGGCTCAAAGGGCCGAGTGGCCTACTCCTGCTTCTATTTCTTATGTTCTTAAGAGACACAAGAAACTCACGTGAGGTTTGTAATTGTATAAACTTTAAATACACAAATTATAATAAAATTGCAACAACCTAATCTTAGAGGCCTTTAATTTAAAGTCAATGTATTTCTGAGCCCTTTGTATAAGCATCATCGATTCTTTCTACACAAGGGATAATTTTCTGGCTTTGCATTCAGCAGAGACCTTTACCCACCAGTAGTGCACATCAGAAATTCGAGCCTATGCTGTGTATGATTTTCCGACCATTGAATTGAATAGTGAAAAAAAAATTGCGCGCCTAAATTGCCAGTATACACGTCCCACTAGGAGCTCAAAGTCAGAAAATTACCCCTGGAGGCTGCTCATTATCTTGTCAAAGCAATAGCAAATACAGCCCCTCGTGATCAAAGCATACAGCTGCACACTGTCTCAGCGGTGCCCCTCGCACTGGACCACGTCTCTTGTATGTTGGACACCCATGTATAGAAAAAGACTAGGCGTTCTCAATCCAGGGGGCTGGGACTACAACCCACGGTATGAAATTAGATTCTTTGAACTCGGAAGAATTTGTCTTTCTGGCCACAAGCCACATTGCTCTCAGGGGCAATGGTCTATGAGTTGTCTCCTCGGTTGTCTTTGTTGCTTCTATCCGGTTTTCTGGTTGGATCCATTTTGGTCCCTTCGAACGTAACCTTGTTTTTCACACCTTCCTGCACCATTCGGTGCTGGATTCTCAGCTTTGCGTTCTGATACCTGCAGAACATCCTGAAAAAGATATACGCATATTTGAAATGTTTTTTTTTGCCTCAAATCACACAGAATTGCAGGTGCATTGAGATACTGCCACAGCAGGCTGAAAGCCCAGTTGCTCTGCAGTCCCTGCATCAATACAGTGGTGTCTGCACAAAGCCCAGCATCACTGTGGTTGGAAGTCACCAATCTGAGGGCGATATGAGTTTTGGCAAATGATACAAGACCCCCCTCTCGCGCAATGCAAGTGTAACTTTTATCCCCCTCAACAATTGTCTCCCTTCCCTGAAGCTGCTGCCTAACAATGCTGTACACATTTTTGTAGTCACCCTCCAGAACCTCAGCCAAGTGACCATTATTCATGTGTGAACCTTCATAGAAACATAGAAGATAGGAGCAGGAGTAGGCCTTTCGGCCCCTCGAGCCTGCTCCGCCATTTAATGCGATCATGGCTGATCATCCAAATTCAGTACCCTGTCCCTGCTTTCTCCCCATATCCCTTGATCCCCTTAGCCTTAAGAAATATATCTAACTCCTTCTTGAATATATTTAATGAATTGGCCTCAACTGCCTTCTGTGGTAGAGAATTCCACAGGTTCACCACTCTCTGGGTGAAGAAATTCCTCCCCATCTCAGTCCTAAATGGCTTACCCCTTATCCTTAGACTGCGACCCCTGGTTCTGGACTCCCCCGCAATCGGGAACAGCCTTCCTGCATCTAGTCTGTCTAGTCCTGTTAGAATTTTATAAGTTTCAATGAGATCCCCTCTCATTCTTCTAAACTCTAGCGAATATAAGCCTAATCGACCCAATCTCTCTTCATACGTCATTCCTGCCATCCCAGGTATCAGTCTGGTGAATATTCGCTCCACTCCCTCCATGGCAAGAACATCCTTCCTCAGATAAGGCGACCAAAACTGCACACAATACTCAAGGTGTGGTCTCACCATGGCCCTGTACAACTGCAGCAAGACATCCTTGCTCCTGTACTCGAATCCTCTCGCTATGAAGGCCAACATACCATTTGCCTTCTTAACCGCCTGCTGCACCTGCATGCTAACCTTCAGCGACTGGTGCACAAGGACACCCAGGTCTCGTTGCACTTCCCCTTTTCCCAATCTATTGCCGTGCAGACAATAATCTGCCTTCCTGTTTTTGCCACCGAAGTGGATAACCTCGCATTTATCCACATTATACTGCATCAGCCATGCATCTGCCCAATCACCCAACCTGTCCAAATCATCCTGGAGTTTCTCTGCATCCTCCTCACAGCACACATGCCCACCCAGCTTTGTGTCATCTGCAAACTTGGAGATATTACATCTAGTTCCCTCGTCTAGATCATTAATATATATTGTGAATAACTGGGGTCCTAGCACCGATCCCTGCGGTACCCCACTAGTCACTGCCTGCCACTCGGAAAAAGACCCGTTTATTCCAACTCTTTGCTTCCTGTCTGCCAACCAGTTTTCTATCCAAGTCAGTACCTTACCCCCAATCCCATGTGCTTCATGGGGAACGCTGGCAGGCTACTTGACTGCAGGGAGCATCACAGGTGAGCCCTCTCCCGACAGCCTGGCATGCGCACTTCCAGCGAGGGTGGTTCGATAGCAAACCCTGGCTGAATTTCTCCTCCCGAATCCAGCCACATGAAGGCAAACTGCAAGTCCCCTACCACCATTCCTCTCACCTCCCACCAACCAGCTGAGGAATAAAACTGGGATTGTTCTGGTCTGTGTGGTTCACATACTTGTTGGATAAACTCACTTAGCGTTCAAGTGAGCCAAAGGCATCTTTTTAAAACTTTGCTTTTTTTTTAAAGTTTAAATAAAATTACACTTACCACTTTTAAGAACGACATAGTATTTACAGCACAGAAACAGGCCACTCGGCCCAACTGATCTATGCCAGTGTTTATGCGCCACACGATCAATGTTTCCTGTAAGCTGCGCTTTGTTCTGTGCGGCCTGTTTCCTTTAATGCGCGGTCCCTTTAAATTTCTGCGCATGCGCGGTATTTACAATGTAAAAGCCGGTGAGCGGCCTGCGCAGGACCTTACAGATTACCTGCGTGGCCACGTGCGTGCACACCTTAGCGGGAACATCACACACGATTTTTAATGTTAAAGAGCCAAGAGTAGGCAGTCGTGTCTTCGCTAATGTTAAAGACCGCACTAACGTTCCAAACCCGGCGAGCTCAGCACTGCTCACGTGTTTTAAACAGAGCTCCGGTTAGCCTGAGCAAGAGACGGTGCGGGTGGGATAAGGGCGTCCCCTCACATCGCTCTCGACGCAGCTCACTCTATCAAACTGCTACGTGCAGTAGAGAGAAGCAGTATCGGAGGCTACAGGTAACAGCAGCAACAAATCCAACTAACGCCAAAGCAAAAAGAAAGCAGAGAAAGAATACGTTAAAAAAAAACAAAATGTCACAAAAAACCTCAAAATCAAGAAAGAAAATAAAACAAAAAGAGAACCTTGCAACCATAGAACAAAGATACATTCTCGAGATGAACAGGCAACCAGACTTACCAAGTCCCCAAAGTCGTAAGTAGGAAGCTCCCCACACCAAAGTCAAAAGATCGCTTTACTCTGCCTGCAGGAAAAGAGAAGGCAGAATTATTGTAAAAATTAAAACAAAATTCAAAGATGATCACCAATTTCATATCCCCGATTTTAATCGCTCCACCACTGGCGGCCGTGCCTTCAGCTGCCTGGACCCTAAGCTCTGGAATTCCCTCCCTAAACCTCTCCGCCTCTCTCTCCTCCTTTAAGATGCTCCTTAAAACCTACCTCTTTGACCAAGCTTTTGTGGTCATCTGCCCTAATAGCTCCTTATGTCGCTCAGTGTCAAATTTTGTTTTAGAACGCTCCTGTGAAGCGCCGTGGGACGTTTTACTATGTTAAAGGCGCTATATAAATGCAAGTTGTTGTTGTTGTTGTGATGATTGTAGTGTGTAAATGAGCTGTAAGTCAGAAGGTCCCCGGTTCCATTCCCAGTCTATGCGGAGTTCACTGGTCTCACCCAGGGTAGTGACGGAGCTACTACTATTGGTCTCGATTACCAGTCACTTATTGTTGGAACAAAGGCAAAATACTACGGATGCTGCAAATCCAAAATATAAACAGAAAATGCTAGAAATACTCAGCAGGCCAGGCAGCATCTGTGGAGAGATGCTGCCTGGCTTACTTATTGCTGGAAAGTAGACAACCAGATGAAGATAGGATCAGGCTTGGCTATGCCCCCTCCTACAGTTGTATAGCCTGCTGACACTCACCAAGCCAGGCTCACACGTGAGAAATGGCCACTGGGCAAGATAACAGAGGAGAGCAGAGTCCGATAGTGCTTGATGTGGTCCAGCCAGATCTGGCGAGGAATGGCTTTACCAGTTGTGCGCCATATTCTGCGCCCCTTGGACTTAAGCGAGCAAAGATGGGGGGCCGCACCAGGGTGAACGACCAAGGTGGAAGAGGGTAAGGGCCTTACTGGGAACGACGACATTAAAGGTGGACATGAGGATGTGATTGAGCAGATCGATAACCTCAGAAGTAGCGTGTCAAACGGAGGGCCAACGGCTAGACAGTTGGGAGTTTGAAAGTGCCGTTGTAAGTGACTGGGGGGGGGGGGGGGGGGAAAGAGTTTTTCTCCCCCAGGGGAAGAGGGATTGAAAGTGGGATGCGAGTGGCGAGGGATACAAGGAAGTGGCCAGAGATGGCCTTGTCCGTGATTGAGACGATGGAAACAGAGAGGCCACGCGAGATGGCAAGGTCAAGGGGGTGGCCGTGAATATGGGTAGGAGAGTTTATACAGAGGAAGAGGTTAAGGGAGGGCAGTGAACTCAGGGCAAGGTGAGTTAACCTGAGCAAAAGAAAAACACATCACATCATAGCTCATACCTTCCCATCGATACCACACCAATTCTACCCTGCAATCTGCTTAATACACCCAAAAGTAAATTTAAGTCAATATAGATTATACAAAACAATAGAAATTTGGGAACTTTTTAAACAATATTGAGTTTCTGTGTAATCCTGAAGTCTATAAACCATTTGCGTTTTAATCTTGTGGTTTATGACTTGGTGCAATAAGGCACAGCACTGCTTCCGAGGCTCGGGTCTCAACACAGTGCTGACAGGATGGATGGAGGTCTCCACCTTCGGCAAGCCGCAAAGGTCCCGTCTGAAATTAGTTTGAGCAGATTTAACCCATCTCAATGTCGGCATGAATCGAGATCTCAAAATCACTCACAATTCAGGACTAACTGGCAGCCTCCTCCAGAGGCAGCACAGTGACAACTGGTGGACAGAAGTGTCACATTGGTGCAGGAGGAGGTGCTCTTCCAAGATTGAAGTTAAAGTAAATCATTAGGGCAGAGAAGAGGGTGCTTCACCCTGCATATGATTGTGGTGTCATATTTGAACCCCAGATAAGCTTCCGACCATATATCACTAAGACCGCCGAGTTCCACCTCCGTAACATCGCCCGACTTCGCCCCTGCCTCAGCTCATCCGCTGCTGAAACCCTCATCCATGCCTTTGTTACCTCTAGACTTGACTGTTCCAACGCATTCCTGGCCGGCCTCCCACGTTCTACCCTCCGTAAACTTGAGGTCGTCCAAAATTTGGCTGCCCGTATCCTAACCAAGTCTCGTTCACCCATCACCCCTGTGCTCGTCGACCTACATTGGCTCCCAGTTACGCAATGCCTCAATTAAAAAATTCTCATCCTTGTTTTAAAATCCCTCCATGGCCTCACCCCTCCCTATCTCTGTAATCTCCTCCAGCCCTACAACCCTCCGAGATCTCTGCGCTCCTCTAACTCTGGCCTCTTGAACTTCCCTGATTTGAATCGCTCCACCACTGGCGGCCGTGCCTTCAGCTGCCTAGGCCCTAAGCTCTGGAATTCTCTGCCTAAACCTCTCCCTCCTCCTTAAAATCTACCTCTTTGACCAAGCCACAATATCTCCTTATGTGACTCGGTGTCCAATTTTGTTTGATAACGTTCCCGAGAAGTGCCTTGGGACGTTTTACTACGTTAAAGGCGCTATATAAATACAGGTTGTTGTTGTTTGCCTGACACTAGGTGCAAGTAGGAAAATGGAGGCTGTCTATTTTCCCAGCACTGACGTCCCTCACCTTGACCAGAATGATCGCTTCAAATACAAAACAAATCCTAACATTATTCAGACACACACACTTCAAGTATTACAGCACTGCCAAAGGCAAACCTTTTCTGTTGTTATCGACCCTATGATAAATGTTATAGAATAGAGCTCTGAAAAAAAAATCACTGCAATATTGTGGAGGATGCTTACTTGTTGCTAGGAAGTGGCCAAGCCCAGCTACTACTGCGCCCGCTGATCCATACAGTACAGAGTCTCGGGCACAGGGAACGTTCTGCACATCCAAGATTCCCAGGAGCTTGAATGACTGAAAGAACAAAAAAAAAGAAAGTTTTGACAAATTAGAAGAA
Organism: Squalus acanthias; assembly: GCA_030390025.1. Classification (NCBI taxonomy): domain Eukaryota; kingdom Metazoa; phylum Chordata; class Chondrichthyes; order Squaliformes; family Squalidae; genus Squalus; species Squalus acanthias. Next base: position 10,784,063 of record CM059436.1, on the reverse strand, counting down.
ACATGATTTCTTTCTAATAACAATACAGATTGGAATCCCTAGGTTTGCACGCAATTCAAAGAAAACTAGAGAAAGCCGAATAAGACAATGCAGCCCACACCATGAAGTGCAGTGACTGTTGTTATGTAAGCAAACACAGCACCTGTATCAGCAACAGCCATGAATGAATAATCAGTCAATCTGCTTTCAGTTGGTGAACAGATGTACGTTGGTTACAAAACAAGGAGCATTCCCTGCAAATTTCAAAATTCGAAATGTCCTGGCCAATATTTATTCCTCAATCGACATCATTTAAAAAAAACAGATTATCTGGTCATTTTCACATTGCTGTTTGTGGGAGCTTGCTGTGCGCAAATTGGCTGCCGCGTTTCCTACATTACAACAGTGACTACACTTCAAAAAGTACTTCATTGGCTGTAAAACACTTTGGGACGTCCTGAGGTCGTGAAATGCGCTATATAAATGCAAGTCTTTTTCTTTCAAATTGTTCCATGGAATATTTAATGTCTTCCCGAAACATCAGAACAAGCAGAGGAGATCTCGATTTAACGTCTAAACTGAAGGATGACATTCTTGACAAGGCAGCATTCCTTCAGTATGGAACTGATCCCTGTGGGGTACAGTTCCACAGCCTATTCTTTAATGGTGACTGTCAGCAGGCTATTTGACTGGGGATGGGGCGGGGGTATCAGAGTGATCCTGTCCTCACCTGATCACACACAGACCTGCAGCATGAGTTGCTGGACACTGATCAGGTTTGGGAACCGTGGCCGATTTTCCCCTTTCCAACCAGTGACTCCAAGAGCAATTGTTGCATCCCTGGAGCTGGCATGGTTGAGGTAAGCAAACAGTATAGACCAGGGATCAAACCTGGGCCCTTACGTAGGAACAGGTAGCCCTTCGAGCCTGTTCCGCCGTTGCTCATCTGTAGGGCTCAAACACTCGGAAAAATTGCAGCGTCGTTTTTTTATTTTTAAAATGTGCTGTGCAGTTTTCGTTCCTCAAAATTGCTAGCCAACCTTGAAACCTAGAGTGTCCAAGTTGAAAACCAAACAGGTGGTCACCACAGTTAGGAGATTTATGGTCACAGAACAAAGAAAGACTTGCAGTTATATAGCGCCTTTCATGTCCATCGAATGGCCCAAAGCGCTTTACAGCCAATGAAGTACTTTTTGAACTGTAGTCACTGTTGTAGGAAAAGCGACAGCCAATTTGCGCACAGCAAGCTTCCACAAACAGCAATGTGATAATGACCAGATAATCTGTTTTTGTTATGTTGATTGAGGGATAAATATTGGCCCCAGGACACCGGGGATAACTCCCCTGTTCTTCTTCGAAATAGTGTCATGGGATCTTTTACATCCACCTGACAGGGCAGACGGGTCCTCGGTTTAACGTCTCATCCGAATGACAACACCTCCAATAGTGCAGCACTCCCCCAGCACTGCACTGTGGAGCGTCAGCCTAGATTTTTGTGCTAAAGTCTCTGGAGCGGGACTCGAACCCACAACCTTCTGACTCAGAGGCGAGAGTGCTACCACGTCACAAAGGCTGACACAGATTTTTGCGAACACTTGCACAAAATGGAGCTGCGTTTATTTTTCAGAAGTGACTTGGCAGGTAGGCACCAAAAGGTGGTGCCATTTTCAGAGCTTGTAAGAATTATGCAAAAGAGTAGAGCAAGCCCACTTCATCCATGCAAAAAAGCTGGAAATCTGAAGAGAAAATGCTGGAACACTCAGCAGATGCCTGAACCTGGCTGAGTACTTGCAGCATTTTCGGCTTTTTGCATTTCCCCCCCCAGGAGCAGCAGCAACGACCTTGGCTTGACATTGACGGTACCCAGTGCGCATGCCCGTGACCTTTCACCCAGCCCCCGGCCCGTCGCTCCAACCAGCCGTTATGACGCGTTCACCTTCGGCTTCTCCGCCTCACTCTCGGTCGACATGGCGGCTTCTCCTGCTCACCGTGGGGGGGGAGGGGGGGGTATCTAAAACCTTTCCCCGCCCCGCTGTATGTTCAGTGCTACCGAGTCCGCGTTCAATCAGCGAAACAATGGCCGCCAGTGAGCGCCGAAAGCGTCAGGTCAGGAGCGGAAGAGACGGTCAGGTAGCTCTGCGCATGCGCGTACTTGGGTGTGGTTGGGGGGGAGGGGAAGTTGAATTATGCACACTTAAGTGGGCAAGAGGAAAAGTTCATGTGTTCGTAAGGACACCAACAACTATAATAACCTGCAGTCTTTTTTTTTAAAGCTCCTTTAACTTAGAAAAACGTCCCCAAGAACCTCACATAGTGCAATCAGTTAAACAAATTGGAATAACAACAGAAAACGCTGGAAAAACTCAGCAGGCCAGGCAACATACGTGGAGAGAGAAACAGAGTTAACGTTTCAGGTCGAAGACCCTTCGTCAAACAAATTGGACATGGATCCAATAGGGAATTCAGGAGAAAGAAACTTCTTTACCCAGAAAAAGAAATAAAAACAGAAAATTTCTGAACAGAACAGTTGACAAAAGGTCATCGGCCTGAAACGTTAACTCTGTTTCTCTCTCTCCACAGATGCTGCCTGACCTGCTGAGCATTCCCAGCATTTTCTGTTTTTATTTCAGATTTCCAGCATCCGGCACGGACTCGATGGGCCGAATGGCCTCCTTCTGTGCCGTTATGACTCTATGATTATCTGCAGTATTTTACTTTTGTAAAAAAAAGAAAGTCTTGCATTTATACAGCACCTTCCACCACCTCAGGACGTCCCAAAGCGCTTTACAGCCAATGAAGTACTTTTAGTCACTGTTGTAACACGGTGGCATAGTGGTTAGCACTGGTGCCTCACAGCGCCAGAGACCCGGGTTCGAATCTGACCTCGGGTGACTGTCTGTGTGGAGTTTGCACATTCTCCCCGTGTCTGCGTGGGTTTCCTCCGGGTGCTCCGGTTTCCTCCCACAGTCCAAAAATGTGTGGGTTAGGTTGATTTGGCTATGATAAATTGACCTTAGTGTTAGGGGGGATTAAATATGTGGGGTTATGGGGATAGGATGGGATATGTTAGGGGGAATTAAATACGTGGGGTTACGGGGGTAGGGTGGGATATGTGTACTGTGGGGATTAAAGCAGGGACAGGGTACTGGATTTGGATGATCAGCCATGATCGTATTGAATGGCGGAGCAGGCTCGACGGGCCGAATGGCCTACTCCTGCTCCTAGATTCTATGTTTCTATGTTTCTATGTTTCTATGTAATGTGGGAAACACGGCAGCCAAGTGGCCAACAGCAATCTCCCACAAGCAGCAATGTGATAATGACCTGATCTGTTTTTTTGTGATGTTGATTGAGGGATAAACGTTAGCCAGGACACCGGGGATAACTCCCCTGCTCATCTTTGAAATAGTGCCTTGGGCAGAGTGGTGAGAATGTTGAACTCGCTACCACATGGAGGAGTTGTGGTGAATAGCATAGATGCATTTAAGGGGAAGCTAAATAAGCACACGAGGGAGAAAGGAATAGAAATGTATGCTCTCGACCTCTTTCTTCAGCAGCACCGACTCACTCTATCTCAAAGCTGTCCTGGTCCGCAGTTCCATTTCATCCTTCGCCCCATCTGGCGCTTTAACAAAAAACTTTTTTTCTTTCTTTCAGGTGTCAAGGATCGCAAGCTTCAACATCTCTTGGAAAGCAACGCCCCTCCGGAACCTTCTTCCCCTTCACTTTCCTCTGACCCCATCCCTTCTCCCAATCTCACCCCCTGCCGCGTTTTCACTATCCCCTCTGACCTTCTGCTCTCTGACCCTGAACGATCAGTCCTTAGCAAAGGCCTGAGCTTCATCCTCTTACGCCCCCACCTCAATGAATTTCGAGCTCGGCACGACGCTGAGCTCTTTTTCCGCCGCCTTCGTCTCCGTGCCCACTTCTTTGGCCAGGAGTCTTCCCCCCGCATGGCTGACCCTTTCTCTCGCTTTCAGAATTCTCGATCTACCTGGACCCCTCCCTCTGGCCTCTTAACCTCTCTAGATCTTTTCATTGCAAACTGCCGGCGTGACATCGGCCGTCTCCATTTCTCTGCTCCCCTCACTCACTCCAACCTACCTCCCTCTGAACTTGCAGCACTCCATTCTCTCAGATCCAACCCCAACGTTGTCATTAAACCTGCTGACAAGGGTGGTGCTGTTGTTGTTTGGCGAACCGACCTCTACCTAGCAGAAGCTGAACGCCAACTCTCCGACACCTCCTCCTACCTCTGCTTGGACCACGACCCCACTACCGAACGTCAAGCCACCATTTCCAAGACTGTCACTGACCTCATCTCCGCTGGAGATCTTCCCCCCCACGGCCGCCAACCTCATAGTTCCCCAACCCCACACAGCCCGCTTCTACCTCCTTCCGAAGATCCACAAACAGGACTGCCCTGGTCGACCCATCGTTTCAGCCTGTTCTTGCCCCACGGAACTTATCTCTTCCTATCTTGAGTCTATCTTTCTCCCCTTGTCCAGTCTCTTCCCACCTACATCCGCGACTCTTCCGACACCCTCCGCCACTTTAACAGTTTCCAGTTTCCTGGCCCCAACTGCCTCCTTTTCACTATGGACGTACAATCCCTCTACACCTCCATCCCCCACCAGGATGGCTTGAGGGCGCTCCGCTTCTTCCTTGAACAGAGGCCCAACCAGTCCCCATCCACCACCACCCTCGTCCGCCTGGATGAACTTGTTCTCGCATTGAACAACTTCTCCTTTGACTCCACTCACTTCCTCCAAATCAAAGGTGTTGCTATGGGAACCCACATGGGTCCTAGCTATGCCTGCCTTTTCGTGGGATATGTGGAACACTCTTTGTTCCAGTCCTACTCGGGTCCCCTCCCTCACCTCTTTTTCCAGTACATTGATGACTGTATCAGTGCCATTTCCTGCTCTCGCTCTGAACTAGATAATTTCATTCACTTTGCTTCCAATTTCCACCCTTCCCTCACCTTCACATGGTCCATCTCCGACTCTTCCCTTCCCTTCCTCGACTTCTCCGTCTCCATCTCTGGGGATAGGTTATTGACAAACATTCACTACAAGCCCACTGACTCCCACAGCTACCTGGACTACACTTCCTCCCACCCCGCCTCTAGTAAGGACTCTATTCCATTCTCCCAGTTTCTCCGTCTCCGCCGCATCTGCTCTGACGATGCCACCTTCCATGCCAGTGCTTCCGACATGTCTTCCTTTTTCCTCAACCGAGGATTCCCCTCTACTGTGGTTGACATGGCCCTTGACCGTGTCCGTTCTATCTCCCGCACTTCTGCCTTCACCCCTGCCCCTCCCTCCCAGAACCACGATAGAGTTCCCCTTGTCCTCACCTTTCACCCCACCAGCCTCCACATTCAACGGATCATCCTCCGCCATTTCCGCCACCTCCAGCGTGATCCCACCACCAAACACATCTTCCCCTCACCTCCCCTTTCAGCATTCCGCAGGGACCGCTCCCTCCGCGACACCCTGGTCCACTCCTCTATCACCCCCAACACTCCTTCCCCTTCGCCCGGCACCTTCCCGTGTAAGCGCAGGAGATGCAACACATGCCCTTATACCTCCCCCCTTCCCACTGTCCAGGGCCCCAAACACCCCTTCCAGGTGAAACAGCGATTTACTTGTACTTCTTGCAATTTAGTATACTGTATTCGCTGCTCACGACGTGGTCTCCTCTACATTGGGGAGACCAAACGCAGATTGGGTGACCGCTTTGCGAAACACCTCCGTTCAGTCCGTAAGGGGGACCCCGAGCTTCCGGTCGCCTGTCACTTTAATTCTCCGCTCCACTCCCACTCAGACCTCACCATCCTCGGCCTCTTGCACTGTTCCAATGAAGCTCAACGTAAGCTCGAGGAACAGCACCTCATCTTTCGATTAGGCACTCTACAGCCCTCTGGACTCAACATAGAGTTCAACAATTTCAGATCATAACCTCGGCCCCTATCATATATATATTTTTTATCCAGACCTTTTGTTTGTGTCTTTTCTTCTCTCCCACATGGCAGCTGTCTTTCATTCTGCCAGCGCAATTTACACTTCCTCTAGAGCCATCCTTTGTTTCTTAACCTGTCCCATTACCATCTCCTTTTGCCTTGAATATCTCTTAATGTCTCTTAACCTCTCTCCGCCTTCTATCCTATCACAGACCTTCTCTTTTGTTCTTTCATCCCCTCCCCCCTTTCCCAGCCCCTACACTTGCTTAAAAATCTGTTCCATTTCCTGCTTTTTTCCAGTTCTGACGAAAGGTCATCGACCTGAAACGTTAACTCTGTTTCTCTCTTCACAGATGCTGCCTGACCTGCTGAGTATTCCCAGCATTTTCTGTTCTTATTTCAGATTTCCAGCATCCGCAGTATTTTCTTTTTGTAGAAGTGTATGCTGATAGGGTTCGATAAAGTAGGGTGGGAGGAGGCTTGTGTGGAGCATAAACACCAGCATAGACCAATTGGGCCGAATGGCCTATTTTTGTGGTGTACATTCTATGTAAAAGCCAAAGAAGGAAATATTAAGAGGGTAACCTCGCCCTATCTGCTCTAATTTTGCTGCCTTACTGCCCTCGCTTAACTGCTCTCCATATAAACTCACCTGCTCTTATTCATGGTGAACCCCCTCGACCGTACCATCTCACGTGGTGGCCTCAGTACTCATGGTCTCGATCACAGATAATAGCCATCTCCAATCGCTTCCTTGTATCTCTTACCATCCTCATCCCCCTACCTCTTCCAATCCTACTTCCTTCTGCGTCTACCCTTGGGGGAAAAAAAAAACTCTCCCCCGAAGTCACTTACAACTGCACGTTCAAACTGCCAATTGCTTAGCCTTTGGCTCTCGATTCGCCACGATACTTCTGCAGCTATCGATGTGCTCAACCGCTCCCGGCCCTCCATCTTTGATGCCGTTGTCTTCGACAAAACCTTCATAGGAAATTAGGACCACGTGTAGGCCATTCAGCCCCCCGAGCCTGTTCTACCATTCAGTCAGATCGTGGCTGATCTGTACCTCAACTCCATTTACTTGCTGTTGCTTCATATCCCCAGATTCCCTTTCCCAACAAAAAGTTATCGATCTCAGTCTTGGAAAATTTCAAGTGACCCAACGTTCACAGCCTTTTATGGGGAGAGAGTTCCAGATTTCCACTGCTGATTTCACTCCTAAATGGCCCAGCTCTAACTTTAGATTGTGTCCCCTTGTTCTGAATTCTTCCCATGATGCGGAGATGCCGGTGTTGGACTGGGGTGGACAAAAATGAGAAGTCGCACAACACCAGGTTATAGTCCAACAGTTTTATTTGAAATCACAAGCTTTCGGAGCGCTGCTCCTTCGTCAGGTGAAGTGAAGGAATACAAATCAGCAAAGCATATATAGTCAGAGAACAATGCCTGTGCAGAGTACAATGTCAGACGACTACAGTAAATCTTTCTGACTGCCCTCCATCACACCTCGGCAGAGATACAATCAGGCCAGTCAGGAAGGAAGCTGTATTTTGCTGTGTCTTTGATGTAATGCCTTCCTGACTGGCCTGATTGTATCTCTGCCGAGGTGTGATGGAGGGCAGTCAGAAAGATTTACTGTAGTCGTCTGACATTGTACGCTACACAGGCATTGTTCTCTGTCTATATATGCTTTGCTGATTTGTATTCCTTCACTTCACCTGACGAAGGAGCAGCGCTCCGAAAGCTTGTGATTTCAAATAAAACTGTTGGACTATAACCTGGTGTTGTGCGACTTCTCATTTCTGAATTCTTCCACCAGAGGAAATAGTTTATCTACGAATCCTTTTATCATTGTAAACACCTCAGTTAGTTCACCCTTCAACCTTCTACACTCAAGGGAATACAAACCAAGTTTGTGCAACCTGTCCTCATAATTCAACCATTGGTATAATTGCCCTGGTATAATTCTGTTGAATCTGCACTGTACCCCCTCGAACCCAGTATATTCTTCTTGAGGTGCAGTGCCCAAAGTGGAACACAGTTCTCCAGATGGAGTACAGACTTGAGTGATTCTGGCACACAATTGATTTAACCATTCATCACCAGATGTGTGGACCCACACCAAGCACTATCAGGCCTCATTCTCCTCTGCCAAAACCACCCACTACTCCAGGATCATCTGGAGAGAAAATGTAACTCCTGGCTTCATTTCGTCACTGTTAACCATCTTCTTAAACATCTCTCCTTTGCCCCTCCACTCTCACCAACAAATGCGAGGAGCTCATGGACTTCTTTGTCACTACGATTGAGACCACCTGTTCAGCTGCCTCTGCCACATCTTGGGTTTCTCTTGCACACCAAGGCAAATCGCCCCCAAAGCTTCCCCTTACACTAGCCGTGTGTCAGCCGTGGCTCAGTGGGTAGCACCTCTCGCCTCTTGAGTCAGAAGGTTTGTGGTTTCATAGTCCCACTCCAGAGACTTCAGCACAAAATCCAAGCTGATATTCCAGTGCAGTACCGAGGGAGTGCTGCACTGTCGGAGGTTTCGTCTTTCGGATGCGACATTAAACCGAGGCCCCGTCTGCTCTCTCAGGTGGACATAAAAGATCCCAAGGCATTATTTTGTGGAAGAATAGGGGAGTTCTCCCGGTGTACTGACCAATAATTATCCTTCAATCAACATCACTATACCAGATTATCTGGTCATTAGCACATTGCTGTTTGTGGGACCTTGCTGTATGCATTTTTGATTGCAGCATTTCCTACCTTACAACAGCGACTACACTTCAAAAAGTACTTAATTGGCTGTAAAACACTTTGGGACGTCCTGAGGTCGTCAAAAGCGTTATATAAATGCAAGTTTTTTTAAATTTTTAGTCCTGAACCTGTGTCTGGCTGGCCTCCCAGCCTCTACCCTCCATAAACCGTAACTTACCCAAAACACTGCTGCCCGTGTCCTAACTCACACCAAGTCCCGTTCACCCATCACCTCTGTGCTCGCTGACCTACATTGGCTCCCGGTCCAGCAAGGCCTCGAATCTAAAATTCTCATCCTTGTGTTCAAATTCCTCCGTGGCCTCGACCCTCCCTATCTCCTCTGTAACATCCTACAACCCTCCGAGAACTCTGTGTTGCTGTATCCACTTTATGCAGAGTTCATCCCAAGATTGTGTTACCACTCATGCTGATGCCCAGTTCTAACAGAGCCGGTTCCAACTGCAGCCCCAGCTGATAATCAGTTAGCTCACCACAGGCTGGGGTCCAACATCTGGGAGTGTCCTGGTCTGTGTGGCTCAGTGCTACGTTGGACAACTGAATGATCACGGGAGCCTAGTTGCAATGACCCTTTCACTGTGCTAATATTGTATTCAGCTCTCTCTAAACCTCTCCGCCTCTCTACCTCTCCCTCCTCCTTTAAAACGCTCCTTAAAACCTACCTCTTTGACCAAGCTTTTGTTCACCTGCCCTAATATCTTCTTATGTGGCTTGGGGTCAAATTTTGTTTGATAAAGCTCCTGTGAAGCACCTTGGGACGTTTTATTATGTTAAAGGCGCTATATAAATACAAGTTGTTGTTGTTGATGCACTTGTCCTGCTGTAATTATACCATCCTGCCACTGGTGGTGCTGTAGAGCTACAATTTTGCAACTTCCATCTCTTCAGCCTGTGCTGTGGATAAACCCCTATGTTCCCACCAATTCTCTACTTCTCTGCTTCCCAAATTGCCATAGGTTTTATTATTTAATAATTAATAATAATATTAAATCACATTATTATGTAAATAAAAATAGAATGTTTGACTTGAAATTTTGGGGTGGTGGGGACTGAATTAAACCTGCGAGCCCTGGTCCCCCACCCTCTCACCCCACTTTTGCTTGAAGACTGCACTTGGTCCTGACTCCCACGGGGAATTAGTTTATATTTTCATCATTTGGTTTAAATTCAGCTGCTACAGGTCTCATTCAGCCATTACTGCGGGCCACCCTTTATTTCTGTTAATTAGTTCTTTCAGTTTTCCGGCAACTTTTTTAATTGCAGTTACTTTTTTTTGTCGTTTGTTCTGAGGGTGTGGGCAACACTGGGCAAGGCTGCCCCGAGAAGATGGCGGGCCTTTATCTTCAGCGATTGTTTTTACAACTGGGTGTCAGACCTTCTGAGGCCATTAAGAGTCAATTCATGGCTGAAGTTATGAGCAGGCCAGACCAGGTAGAGGCGGAAGATTCCTTTCCCTCAAACAGTTGGTGTTTCTACGACTAGTCTGGCGGTTTTCCACGGTCATTTTTCTGCTGCCAGCCCACAAATTACTAGATTGAATCCAATTTCACAGTTGGCATGGCGGGATTTCTACTCGTACTCTCTGGGTTGCAAGTCCAGAAGCGTAACCACTAAACTGCCGTACTCCGAGGCAGTCCAGTTTGATAATGGCTTTAATTAATTGTTTATAAGAAGGAAAAAAAGATTTCATAGCTCTGACCAGTACAAGCTAAGCATCCCTTAAGCTGTTCTGAAGCTCGACAAGCTGTGACTGAGGCCTCATGGACTGTGCTGCTGAGGTTTTGCCATCACATTTTATTGATGAATGATTTACTGTATTTCTCCCTTTTTGCTTCATCTTTTGTCTCCTGAGGCATCCTGATTTAATATTTACCATAACAAATTCCTTTAGTTTTACAGTGATTTTATTTACTTTTTATATCCTGAGTCAAATCACACACAGGGAAAGAGTTTAAAATATTTAATTGTTATATATTTTAATGATACCCGGGGGCATATTTAATACTAAAATTTAAAAATATATATTTTTTTTACCAAGTTTGTTAGCGATGTCAACAACTCCATTATCGTTGTATCATGCGACTACAAGGATGCTGGAAGGCGAATTAGACTTTGATCTTTTTTCGGCTAGCAATTCCTATGTTCCTATGATATCCTGAGGGAGTCATTATCACCACTATATACAGTCGTACCCATTTTTTTGCAACTCGTTTAATTGCAATTTCTGATTTAACGCAACCATTTCTAACGTCCCGGATTCCCCCCCGCCCCCATTCTTCCAATTGTGAAAAGTTTGTACTATTGCCATTACATCTATTGCATTTCCCTCTTATATGCAAGTGTAGCACGCAGGAATCTCGCTTTAATAAGACTAATTACCTTTGAACCTGAGGCTTTCACCTCTCAATCTGATTGGGTTCGGTGCTCATTGTGCCTAAGAACGGGTTTGACCTGGTTTCCTCCTGTTTGTTGGTGTTACGCGGGTGAGGGAGGTGTGCGGGTGAGGGGGGTGTGCGGGTGACGGGGGTGTGCGGATGAGGGAGGTGTGCGGGTGAGGGGGGGTGTTGGTGAGGGGGGTGTACGGGTGAGGGGGGTGTGTGGGTGAGGGGGGTGTGCAGGTGAGGGGGGGTGTTGGTGAGGGGGGTGTACGGGTGAGGGGGGTGTACGGGTGAGGGGGGTGTGCGGGTGAGGGGGGTGTGCAGGTGAGGGAGGTGTGCGGGTGAGGAGGGGGTGCGGGTGAGGGGGGTGTGCGAGTGACGGGGGTGTGCGGGTGAGGGAGGTGTGCGGGTGAGGGGGGGTGTTGGTGAGGGGGGTGTACGGGTGAGGGGGGTGTACGGGTGAGGGGTGTGCAGGTGAGGAGGGGGTGCAGGTGAGGGGGGGTGTTGGTGAGGGGGGTGTATGGTGAGGGGGGTGTGCGGGTGAGGGGGGTGTGCGGGTGAGGGAGGTGTGCGGGTGAGGGTGGTGTGCGGGTGAGGGGGGTGTGCGGGTGAGGAGGGGGTGCGGGTGAGGGGGGTGTGCAGGTGACGGGGGTGTGCGGGTGAGGGAGGTGTGCGGGTGAGGGGGGGTGTTGGTGAGGGGGGTGTACGGGTGAGGGGGGGTGTGCGGGTGAGGGGGGTGTGCAGGTGAGGGGGGGTGTTGGTGAGGGGGGTGTACGGGTGAGGGGGGTGTGCGGGTGAGGGGGGTGTGCAGGTGAGGGAGGTGTGCGGTGAGGAGGGGGTGCGGGTGAGGGGGGTGTGCGGGTGACGGGGGGTGTGCGGGTGAGGGAGGTGTGCGGGTGAGGGGGGGGTGTTGGTGAGGGGGGTGTACGGGTGAGGGGGGTGTGCGGGTGAGGGGGGGTGGTGCAGGTGAGGGGGGGGTGTTGGTGAGGGGGGTGTACGGGTGAGGGGGGTGTGCGGGTGAGGGGGGTGTGCAGGTGAGGGAGGTGTGCGGGTGAGGAGGGGGTGCGGGTGAGGGGGGTGTGCGGGTGACGGGGGTGTGCGGGTGAGGGAGGTGTGCGGGTGAGGGGGGGTGTTGGTGAGGGGGGTGTACGGGTGAGGGGGGTGTACGGGTGAGGGGTGTGCGGGTGAGGAGGGGGTGCAGGTGAGGGGGGGGTGTTGGTGAGGGGGGTGTACGGGTGAGGGGGGGTGTGCAGGTGAGGGAGGTGTGCGGGTGAGGGAGGTGTGCGGGTGAGGGGGGCGTGCGGGTGAGGGGGGTGTGCGGGTGAGGAGGGGGTGCGGGTGAGGGGGGTGTACGGGTGAGGGGGTGTACGGGTGAGGGGGGTGTGCGGGTGAGGGGGGTGTGCGGGTGAGGGAGGTGTGCGGGTGAGGGGGGGTGTGCGGGTGAGGGGGGTGTGCAGGTGAGGGAGGTGTACGGGTGAGGGGGGTGTGCGGGTGAGGGGGGTGTGCAGGTGAGGGAGGTGTGCGGGTGAGGGGGGTGTGGGTGAAGGGGGTGTGCGGGTGAGGGGGGTGTGCGGGTGAGGGGGGTGTGCGGGTGAGGGGGGTGTGCGGGTGAGGGGGGGTGCAGGTGAGGGGGGGTGCGGGTGAGGGGTGTGCGGGTGAGGGGGGTGCGGGTGAGGGGGATGTGCGGGTGAGGGGGTGTGCGGGTGAGGGGGTTGTGCGGGTGAGGGGGGTGTGCGGGTGAGGGAAGTGTGCGGGTGGGGGGTGTGCGGGTGAGGGGAGTGAGGGGGTGTGCGGGTGAGGGGAGGTGCGGGTGAGGGAGGTGTGCGGGTGAGGGGGGTGTGCGGGTGAGGAGGGGGTGCGGGTGAGGGGGGTGTGCAGGTGACGGGGGTGTGCGGGTGAGGGAGGTGTGCGGGTGAGGGGGGGGGTGTTGGTGAGGGGGGTGTACGGGTGAGGGGGGTGTGCGGGTGAGGGGGGTGTGCAGGTGAGGGGGGGTGTTGGTGAGGGGGGTGTACGGGTGAGGGGGGTGTGCGGGTGAGGGGGGTGTGCAGGTGAGGGAGGTGTGCGGGTGAGGAGGGGGTGCGGGTGAGGGGGGTGTGCGGGTGACGGGGGTGTGCGGGTGAGGGAGGTGTGCGGGTGAGGGGGGGTGTTGGTGAGGGGGGTGTACGGGTGAGGGGGGTGTACGGGTGAGGGGTGTGCGGGTGAGGAGGGGGTGCAGGTGAGGGGGGGGTGTTGGTGAGGGGGGTGTACGGGTGAGGGGGGTGTGCAGGTGAGGGAGGTGTGCGGGTGAGGGAGGTGTGCGGGTGAGAGGGGCGTGCGGGTGAGGGGGGTGTGCGGGTGAGGAGGGGGTGCGGGTGAGGGGGGTGTACGGGTGAGGGGGTGTACGGGTGAGGGGGGTGTGCGGGTGAGGGGGGTGTGCGTGTGAGGGAGGTGTGCGGGTGAGGGGGGTGTGCGGGTGAGGGGGGTGTGCAGGTGAGGGAGGTGTACGGGTGAGGGGGGTGTGCGGGTGAGGGGGGTGTGCAGGTGAGGGAGGTGTGCGGGTGAGGGGGGTGTGGGTGAAGGGTGTGCGGGTGAGGGGGGTGTGCGGGTGAGGGGGGTGTGCGGGTGAGGGGGGGTGCAGGTGAGGGGGTGTGCGGGTGAGGGGTGTGCGGGTGAGGGGGGTGCGGGTGAGGGGGATGTGCGGGTGAGGGGGTGTGCGGGTGAGGGGGGTGTGCGGGTGAGGGGGGTGTGCGGGTGAGGGGGGTGTGCGGGTGAGGGAGGAATGGAAGTCAAATCTCCAGGTGGCTCAGCAAAGAAAGCGCCGTGACTTGTCGCTGCGTGAGCAAGTGAATGTTTTGAACAGTTTGAAGGAATTGAGGATTCTAAAGCTAGTCCCACAGAAGCCTGGCGTTTCTGAATCTCAGGTTTCTAGAATTCTGAAAAGAAAGGCGGACATCTTGGAAGAACTGGGAAAGAAATGAGAACCGGGATAGCAAACGGAAGCGTGAAACTAAGATGTCTGACATTGATGAAGCACTGCTTGGGTGGTTTAATCACAAAAGAGATCAGAAAATCCCGCTTGACAGCTACCTGTTGAAAGCTAAAGCTAATGAGCTTGCCAACAAACTCGACGTGGACAGCGCGGAGAGATAACTGATGCAGAAATCGTTTCTTCTCTGAAAGACTCATAAACAGAGGCTGTGAATGAAGATGTGTTAGAGATGGAAATTCACAAAGTTTGAGAGGTAGATTCTGCACTGTGCGTTCTGCGCCGATTCATCGAGTCAAAAGTTAGTGAAACGTTTAATGAACTTTCTGCACTGAAAGGGAACGTGCGAAGGCAATCCCTGTTTTATTGCAATTTGTGAGGTTGCCCCAAGTGGTTGCAATTAAGCGGATTCCACTGTATTATACTCCTGGTTAGCAGTGTGACTGCTCACCCACCTGTCGTGTGCGGAGCAATGATGCTGCCAAACATCCAACAAATAGTAAACCACACACAGCCTTGCAAATGCTTTTTTTTTTATGACATTAAACATTTATTTTTCAAACAGTTTTAATAAAATTATACTTTAATAAAATCATGAGGGAGCATTTGCTGCCAAAGTATATTAAATGAAAACTACTGTTTATACATATTACAAAAGCAAGGTAACATTTGCGCCACACAAGTGTGAGGCAATGACTATCTCCAACAAGAGAGCATCTAACCCCTTGACGTTCAACGGCATTACCATCGGCGAATCCACCACCATCAACATCCTGGGGGTCACCATTGACCAGAAATTAACTGGACCAGCCACATAAAGAGTGTGGCTACAACAGCAGGTCAGAGGCTGGGTATTCTGTGGCGAGTGTCTCACCTCCTGACTCCCCAAAGCCTTTCCACCATCTACAAGGCATAAGTCAGGAGTGTGATGGAATACTTTCCACTTGCCTGGATGAGTGCAGCTCCAACAACACTCAAGAAGCTCGACACCATCCAGGACAAAGCAGCTTGATTGGCACCCCATCCACCACCTTAAACATTCACTCCTTCTACCACCAGCGCACCATAGCTGCAGTGTGTACTGTCTACAAGATGCACTGCAGCAACGCACCAAGACTTCTTCGACAGCACCTCCCAAACCTGCGACCTCTACCACCTAGAAGGACAAGGGCAGCAGGCGCATGGGAACACCATCACCTCCAAGTTCCCCTCCAAGTCACACACCATCCTGACTTGGAAATATTGCTGTTCCTTCATCGTCGCTGGGTCAAAATCCTGGAACTCCCTCCCTAACAGCACTGTGGGAGTGCCTTCACCATACGGACTGCACCGGTTCAAGAAGGCGGCTCACCACTACCTTTTCAAGGGCAATACTTGCCACTTATCAGCCCAAGCCTGAATGTCGTCCAGGTCTTGCTGCATTCAGGCATGGACTGCTTCATTATCTGAGGAGTTGCGAATGGAACTGAACACTGTGCAATCATCAGCGAACATCCCACTTCTGACCTTATGATGGAGGGAAGGTCATTGATGAAGCAGCTGAAGATGGTTGGGCCTAGGACATTGCCCTGAGGAACTCCTGCAATGATGTCCTGGGGCTGTGATGATTGGCCTCCAACAATCACAATCATCTTCCTTTGTGCTAGGTATGACTCCAGCCAGTGGAGAGTTTTCCCCCTGAGTCCCATTGACTTCAATTTTACTAGGGCTCCTTGATGCCACACTCGGTCAAATGCTGCCTTGTTGTCAAGCAGTCACTCTCACCTCACCTCTGGAATTCAGCTTTTTTTATCCATGTTTGGACCAAGGTTGTAATGAGGTCTGGAGCCAAGTGGTCCTGGCAGAACCCAAACTGAGCATCGGTGAACAGGTTATTGGTAAGTGCTGCTTGATAGCACTATCGACGACACCTTCCATCACTTTGCTGATAATTGAGAGTAGACTGATGGGGTGGTAATTTGCTCGATTGGGCAGGGGATGCCTTTATGTCACTCCTGCCTCATTTAAATGCAATTTGAATACATTTGTCAGTTCCAGTGCAAGCACTCCACCCCTCCCCCAAGAGGAAATGCCATAAATTCCATGGCAACGCAAAGTGGGTGGAAAGTGGGCCCATATACTTCCACTTTTTCCTCTGCTTTGTGCCTGGGAATTTAGCATTCTCTCGGCACAAAGCAGAGGAAAATCAGCCGATATACTTCCCCTTTCCCCTTAAGGTGCCACCTGTGATGTTAACATCCCAGTAATAGTAGACAATCAAGGGGCAAAAGGGAGGGAGGAACTTAAAACAATCACTATCACTAGAGAAAAAGTGCTAGGCAAACTTATGGGTCTAAAGGCTGACAAGTTCCCTGGACCTGATGGCCTGCACCCTAGGGTCTTGAAAGAAGTGGCTACAGAGCTAGTGGATGCATTGGTTGTAATCTTCCAAAATTCCCTTGACTCTGGAAAAGTCCCTGCGGATTGGAAAACCGCAAATGTAACGCCCTTATTCAAAAAAGGAGGGAGACAGAAAGCAGGAAACTATAGGCCAGTTAGCCTAACATCTGTCATTGGCAAAATGCTGGAATCCATTATTA
Source organism: Squalus acanthias (assembly GCA_030390025.1). Classification (NCBI taxonomy): domain Eukaryota; kingdom Metazoa; phylum Chordata; class Chondrichthyes; order Squaliformes; family Squalidae; genus Squalus; species Squalus acanthias. The sequence goes on along the minus strand of CM059436.1, from coordinate 10,767,422 downwards.
AGGAAGTAGTAGCAGGGCATTTAGAAAATCATAAGACAATCAAACAGAGTCAACATGGTTTTATGAAAGGGAAATCGTGTTTGACAAATCTATTAGAGTTTTTTGAGGAGGTAATGAGCAGGGTGGATCAAGGGGAACCAGTAGATGTAGTGTATTTGGATTTCCAAAAGGCATTCAACAAAGTGCCACATAAAAGGTTACTGCATAAGATAAGAGCTCATGGTGTTGGGGGTAATATATTAGATTGGATAGAGGATTGGCTAACTAACAGAAAACAGAGAGTCGGGATAAATGGGTCATTTTCAGGATGGCAATCTGTAACTAGTGGGGTGCCACAGGGATCAGTGCTGGGGCCTCAACTTTTTTCAATCTATATTAATGATTTGGATGAAGGAAGCGAGTGCATTGTAGCCAAATTTGCGGACGATACAAAGATAGGTGGGAAAGCAAGTTGTGAGGAGGACATAAGGAGTCTGCAAAGGGATATAGATAGGTTAAGTGAATGGGCAAGAATTTGGCAGATGGAGTATAATGTGGGAAAATGTGAAGTTATCAACTTTGGAAGGAAGAATAGAAAAGAAAAATATTAATTAAATGGTAAGAGACTACAGAATGCGGCGGTACAGAGGGATTTGGGTGTCCTTGTACATGAAACACAAAAAGTTAACATGAAGGTGCAGCAAGTAATTAGGAAGGCAAATGGAATGTTGGCCTTTATTTCAAGGGGGTTAGAGTATAACAGTAGGGAAGTCTTGCTTCAACTGTATAGGGTGCTGGTGAGACCACACCTAGAGTACTACGTACAGTTTTGGTCCCTTTATTTAAGGAGGGATATGCTTGCATTGGAGGCAGTTCAGAGAAGGTTCACTAGGTTGATTCCTGGGATGGAAGGGTTGTCTTATGAGGAAAGGTTGAGCAGGTTGGGCCTATACTCATTTTATAGAAGAATTAGAGGTGATCTTATTGAAACATATAGGGGGAGAAATTCAGTATCGCCCCATTTGGGGCGCAATTATCGGCCGGGCGCAAAGATTAGCGCCTGGCGCTAATTATCGCCACTGACTGCAAACTTGACTTTTATCGCCCCTGGAGGTGATTGGAGCGCTAAATCAGGCGCTTCACACCTGTCTTAAGGCGCAAAGGCCGAGGAGCGAGGCGCTACCTCAGAGCACTGGCGAAGCTCATGTGATGTCAGTCAGCAATGGAACACAGACACAATGGCGCGGGCCAGTTCTTAAAGGGAAGGGTTGATCTTGCTTTCCATCCACATCCTGCTCATTGCAGCCTTGAATCTCGGCCTGGAGAGACCTGCACATCAAATCTGCTGGAAAGAACAATGGAGAGTACCAGGGAACGAGCTCAGAGTGCAGCCCCCACAGTCTCTTCTAAATCGATACAAGGAAGGGCAAATTAAAATGAACCTGCAAAGTGCTGCTCAGTACCCAAAACTCCTTCACACAGCGTTGAATCTCTCCAGAAGTCTCTCTCTCTCTCTCAGAATGCGTGGTTCTAAAATGTCACCAACAATAAAAGGCAGGAAGCGGTCGCCTTTAAATAGTGCTCCCCCAGCCCCTTCCTGACTGCAAAACGCTCCCCTCAACCTGTCGTTGCTAGCGGCAGGCGGTAAGGCAGGGGGCGCCACTCAATATCTGTTCCGGGGCGTTGCGCACTCGACTGATGTCACGATCTGCCGGCGCAGGAGATCGTGGCGGTAGTGTTTAGCGCCGCCGCAAAATGTCTAGTTAATTTCGCGAGCGGCACAAACATCGCTGCGCCCGGGCGCCCTCTTAAGGCGCTAACGGGAGGCGCAACCAACTGAATTTTTCCCCCATAAGATTCTGAGGGGGTTGGACAGGGTAGATGCTGAGAGGATGTTTCCCCTCGTTAGGGAATCTAGAATGAGAGGGCATAGTCTCAAAATAAGGGGTTGCCCATTTAAGATGGAGATGAGGAGGAATTTCTTCTCTCAGAGGGTCGTGAATCTTTGGATTTCTTTACCCCAGAGAGCTGTGGAAGCTGAGTCATTGAATATATTCAAGGCTGAGATAGACAGATCTTTGAGCAACAGGGGACTCAAGGATTATGGGGAGCGGGCAGGAAAGTGGAGTTGGGGCCAAAATCGGATCAGCCATGATCTCATTAAATGGCGGAGCAGGCTCGAGGGGCCGAATGGCCTGCTCCTGCTCCTATTCCTTATGTTCTTATGTTATGTAACCCAGTGCTATGCAAGGGGAGGGACAGTATTAATGCGGCACCAACACAGTAAATTCATTGCAGTTTAGAATCTCGGCCCTTCCACAAACTGTATATGACTCTCATTGCATTTATTTGCAATATTGTGAATCTGCATCAAAGCATGTGCTCTATCAAACAAGGTCCCCAGAAAGTGTGTAAACATCTTGAGCAAAACAATTAAGAAAAGCTCCTATGTGTCATAGATTCTCAATGACGTTAGTGCCCTGTTCAGCAAAATCCACTGTTGCAACTAAAAGAGGAAATGGCCTGTTTAACCTTCCTACAGTACGTGAGGCTCTTTGTAGCTGTAAACCTTGCTCCTACATGGTGCACCAGAAACATCCATTGATAGCATGACGTGTTAATTTGTTTTCTCCCCACTTGTCCTCACTCCTCTCCAGAAGGCATTGACCACACGCTGAGGTACCATTCAGTGAGTGGCAGATGCCTTCCAATTTCTTGTCCAAGTGATTATTTTTCATATATGAGCTTAGACAGTTAAGCTCCAATATTTGCGGGGAGGTTGAGGGCGAGGTCGAAAACGGCCGAAGAACCGGGCAAGGCCGGGGACTCGGAGGTCCTGCCAAACTTTTGTTTTATTCATTCATGGGATGTGAGTGTCGTTGGCACGGCCAGCATTTATTGCCCATCCCTAATTGCCCTTGAGAAGGTGGTGGTGAGCCTCCTTCTTGAACCGCTGTGGTGAAGGTGCTCCCACAGTGCTGTTAGGGAGGGAGTTCCAGGATTTTGACCCAGCGACAATGAAGGAACGGCGATATATTTCCAAGTCAGTATGGTGTGTGACTTGGAGGGGAACTTGCAGGTGGTGGTGTTCCCATGCGCCTGCTGCCCTTGTCCTTCTAGGTGGTAGAGGTCACGGGTTTGGGAGGTGCTGTCGAAGAAGCCTTGGCGAGTTGCTGCAGTGCATCTTGTAGATGGTACCGTAAAAAAAAGGGTGTGGGCATGTGAGCGCAGTGTTGGTGTTCCCTGTATTTATGTCTTTATCCAACCGACCCCCCCGACCCTGTTCCGCCCATCGTGGGGGGTTAATATCGAGGCCTTAGTGTTTTAGACTATTTAATAATATGTGGCATGACACATCAAGCCCAATTCTATCCTCATCTGAAATCCACCCATGCATAGTTTCCAGCAAGGGTCACTTGGTAGCGATGAGGAGCAGGAAGTACAGCTGATTAATTCCCCTCATTAATCGAGGAAATCTGAGGCCAATTGTATTGCCTCCACTTCCCACTTCTGCTAAGATAAGCTAATGCACACAGACATAGGACAGAACCTGGGACCTTCCTGCTCTATATGGCTTAGTAACCCTTGCCTAGAATGGGGGGGGGGGGAGGGGGGGGGAAATAATCTACCACTCCTGGTTCTGATTACTATCCAACCAACCATGCTCAAAAGTGCACGATCAGTAACCGCAACACACTGAACCTACAATAGCGAGAAATGGACACTCTAAAAACGAGCCTGATGCGTCAAACATGATAGAGAGCATAAGATAACGGGCTGCAGATCCTATTAAAAGTGATGCTTATCATTAATGTTTCTGCTCATTTTTATGTTGGTGCATTCGTTATAACTACAGCAGTGCAATATGGTACTTTACACTGCTTGCAGTTAAATAACTGCAGCTTGAAGCTTCTCGAATGCAGTGATGTAAAGTGGAAACCCAAGCAGAAGCTTTTCGTCTATGGCATGGCAATATTCATTTGCAAGGGTCCCCCTCAGTTTGTACCTTAAACTACGGTAGTCAGTAAAAACTCTGTGGCCAGATATCAATACCGCAATTTGCAAACTCTACACATTTGTTGGAATTTAGCACAAATTGGCAGAAAAGTGCATTTTAACTGATACTCAACATCTTTATGAGGAACATATTATCCTCATATTTAGTGATTTTTTTGCTTAAAGTGTATGATATATATATATATAAAATATATGTCTTAAAGTGTATATGGTTTAAAGTGTATATATACATACAACATATATATGGTTTAAAGCGTATGTATATATATTTATAATATATGGTTTAAAGTGTGTATATATATATATATAAAATATATGGCTTAAAGTATGTGTGTATGTGTATTTGAAACAGAAGAATGAAATCATACTAAAGCCTTACTCTGAAGGTCAGAACAAAAGAGGAGGTCAAGGGCACAGCTATAGGTAGTTGTTTATCAAAACCATTGAGTTCAGTAACTAACAATTTTTAAATAAAAACACTGCAGCCTGTCCTGTGTACCCTAGTGCCAAATGTGCCCCCTCTGATGCTGAATCAGTATTCCAGCTCGTGTTGTGTCTGAGCTGCATACATTTGGCTGATCAGAGAATGCGTCTATTTATGGTACAGCACCAACTGGAGGCACAGAGTGAGTTGCAGTGTTCAGTAACAGGCAGGCTCATTCACACACGCACGCACGCACAAACACACTGCAAAGGAACATCAAGCCAGAAGTCTGCTGACATTTTCTTTATTGCTTATCATTTGGTGGAGTCTCTTCTGATTCCCGGTCCTGATATATATTTTTTTAGCAGCTGTTGAATTTCCGCAATGGATATTGGAAGAAGGTTGAACAGAGGTGAAAATATTACATTTATTAACCCCTGGATTAAGTATTATCTATTTTTCTTCAGTTTCCTGTTCTGGGTAAGTAATTGCTGATCTGACATTTACAGCCAGTTTATCCAGAAAATGCATGCAGGTGCTTAATTTATTTTGTTTAAAGCTTAATTTTTAGCAGCACCTTCTGTAATCTCTTCTTCGCCCAGTAACATTACCCATCAGTTCTAATTGAAGCTATTAGTGGGCATTGTTTGAGCTTGTGTTCAAATTTCCTTTTGATTATTACTTGACTGTGATTCGTAATCATTTGTTGAGGGGTCTATTTTTTTTTTAAAGGATTCATTCACCGTTTTAGGTGTTGGTGCAGTTGTGCTTTTTGCTTTCATGGGAATTTGCAGGAGTGTGTTCATTGATACAGTGAGCCTGTCAGATCAGTTGTGTGTATTGGTATAGTAGGTGGCTTTAGGGGAAAAGGGGTAGGTGGGTGAAGGGGGATGTTCTATCTGGTCTGGGGCAGCACTGATGCCTGAAGTGGCGACCTCCCATCTCCCTCCCTCCGCAGAGGTGTGTTGTAGAGTTGCGTCCTTGAGATTTCTATTGGTTGTTGCATCCATTTTCTGCAGAGTTCATTCCAAGATTATCTTACCCCTCATGCTGGTGCACAGTTCTAAGAGCGATGGCTAATTAGTTAACTCATCACAGACTGGGAGTGTCCTGCTCTGTCTGGATCAGTTCCAGATTGGACAATTGAATGATCAGGGGAGCCTAGTTGCGATGACCCTTTCACTGTGCTAATATTGTATTTAACTTCCTTCAGAAAGGGTCTTTAATAGATAAACTGGAAAAATATTACCAGTATTCCACAACAGTTATAATTTAAAAAACTAGCTGATCGCCCATGGTATTGTTTACAAGTAGTCTGGACCTGGAGCATGGCGGGGACATTTTGAAGCTGGTTAATCTGGCCTGTCTCTTTAATACCACAGCTCGGACACTCCTTGTTGGGAAGTGATCTAAATCTGCACATTATGAGGTCAATTAGAGGGTAATTGGCAGCTGGTTATAAATGCCTGGCTCTTGGCCTTAGGGAGAGGCCAGGTTCACAAGGTCAGAAATACCAGTAGGAAATGATCAGCTTCATTCTCATACTGTGACGCTTGGCGTAGGATGGCCATGTGCTAGATGCAAGATTTTAAAAAAAGTATCACATAATATACATATATACACGCACACACATATACATTATTACTTCTTCATTCCCCCAAACACTCTTTGGCCCAAGTGCAGAGTATAATGTACTCCAAAGTTGCAAAACAAAAGACTTGCATTTGAAAAGCACCATATTGTGTTTCTCAGGAACATCTCAAAATCCTTAATTTGACTTGCCCCCAGCTTGCTGCCAATGATGCTCTGAGCACTGGGTGAGAGGAGCTGGGGTAGACTCCTTTGATTTTTACTTTGAGTGGAAAAGCTTCTCAGCTCAGTGTCCCTTCCCTTCCAAGGCACAGCTGAAGTTAAGAACTCACCATGTGGGAGGAGGAAATTGGCCACGATCCCACTCCGGATCGCTATTCATTGGTGTATCATGCACTCCAAGGTTGCCAAGAAAAAGGAAGAATTGCATTTATATAGTGCCTTATCACGTTTCTACATCTCAAAACCATTCGCACACAATAAAGAATTAGTTTGAAGTCGAGTGACTGCTGTTATGTCGACAAATATGGCAGCCATTTTACGCATTACAAGATCCCGCAAACAATGATGAAATAAATGACTAGGTAATCTGTTTGTGATACTGAGGGAGGATTATTGGTTACGACACCAGGATAACACCCTGCTCTCCTCTGAATAGTGTCATTGGATCCATCTTTTGGATGAGATGTTAAACCGAGGCCCCGTCTGCCCTCTCAGGTGGATGTAAAAGATCCCACGGCACTATTTTGAAGAAGAGCAGGGGAGTTATCCCCAGTGTCCTGGCCAATATTTATCCCTCAACCAACATCACTAAAAAACAGATTATCTGGACATTATCACATTGCTGTTTGTGGAAGCTTGCTGTGCGCAAATTGGCTGCCGCGTTTCCTACATTACAGCAGTGACTACACTCCAAAAGTACTTCATTGGCTGTAAAACGCTTTGGGACGTCCTGAGGTCTTGAAAGGCGCTATAGAAATGCAAGTCTGTCTTTCTTTCTTTAATGACCATCTGAACCACGGGAACAGACAGGAAGGAACGGAGTTGAACCCTTCATTCGAAGAATAGACTCATGCTAAAACGCAAGGCTGTGGTCAGATCTGTTTCTGATATATGTGACTTGTCTACAGGTAATGAGACGGGGAGTGGCACCATTGTGGTAAGCATTTGCAGGAGTACCTCCAAGGCGAGTGATTAAATGACTAATCACTGGTGCAGATTCCCCTCACATACTGATATTTTATACTGGGGAATGAAATATTTTGGCTGATTACACTCCTGTGAAGCACCTTGGGACATTCACAGAATCACAGAATCCCCACAGTGCAGATAGAGGCCATTTCGGCCCATCGAGCCTGTACCGACACATATCCCACCCTATCCCCGTAACCCCACGTATTTAATCACCCCCTAACACTAAGGGTCAATTTATCATAGCCAAATCAACCTAACCCACACATCTTTGGACTGTGGGAGGAAACCGGAGCACCCGGAGGAAACCCACGCAGACACGGGGAGAATGTGCAAACTCCACACAGACAGTCACCCGAGGCTGGATTTGAACCCGGGTCCCTGGCACGGTGAGGCAACAGTGCTACCCACTATGCCACCGTGTTGCCACATTGTACTATGTTAAAGGCGCTATATAAATGCAAGTTGTTGTTGTTTCCATTTTGGGGCATCGAATGTCATCAAATTTCGTGCCAAAATAGAGACAGTTCTGTGCCATAGACCTATGCCCACCAGGAACTGGGTTTGTGTCAACAGGGCATGTTCCAGATCTCGGGTATGCTGTCAGGCAGGACAGTCCCCACTGTATCTAGGAGAAATAAAATCCCTCTGTGCATTACATTTATCCCACTGTCAAAGCCAATGTGCCAGTTTTATGTATATGGATATATGTGTGTGATGCACAGAGAAATTTCCCCTCCAGTGTTGTATGCCCTGAATGTTTGAAGCTCAGATCCCAAAATGACACTGACAGGGTCCTCCAGCAACAGCCCGTTCCATTGAGATTATTGCTGCATATTGAAATGCGCAAACAGAGCTGACAACTCGATTGCATGTGGCATTATAGCCATGTTGTTTTCAATTTCCCCCCTTACCCCATTGATTATTTCACACACATACACTCTTGAATCTCGCTGGAGTCAAACATTTATTAGTAAAATTAAAACACAGTCAAGCAGCAGGGGGTAAGATCAATCTTAGCTCAGATAAACCATTTCACAGTTTGACTAGCACAGCAGAAAACAAGTGAATACCGAAACTGGGACAGCTATGAGCAGCATTAAGAATAATCTATCTTCTGAGAAAATCTCCGTTCCGTGAGTTTGTGTCGCTGTTGCACATTCTTTCCAGAGAGAAACCGCCTCTGAGATCTCAACTTGCTATCGAGGGGAATCTGTTCAGATCAATCTGCAAGTCTTCACAGCTGACACGAAGAAATACGGTCCTTCGAACATCTGTTCTGGTGGACGTTAAGGATTCGATGGCACTACTTGAAGAGGCGTAGGGAGTTCCCTCAGTGTCCGGTCTAACATTCCTTCCTCCATCAAAAACAGATCAGCTGGTATTGCTCACTTTGCTAGCACAGAATGGCTGCCACATTTGCTCACACAAGAGTCACTGCTGCTCAGAAAGCAATTTGTGAAGCACTTTTAAGACATGAAAGGTGCTATGTAAATGAAAATATTGTTTTATTGGAAGACCAACTTATTTTTGTTTTGTTCACAAACACCTGATACTATCATGCAGACAGTGTCAAAACACAGCATTGTTCCCCATATAACCCAGGCAGCATGCAAGAGGGACATGGCCCGTCTTTTGGAGCTTACAATAGGGTTGTTGCTGTTTCGTATGGCGGGAAAAGCTCATAATGGGATGTCTAGTTTGGCTTTCCATTCGATGGCCTCCTGAGATGCCGAGTGGAGAAATGAGGTGCCTCCCGCAGCAGATCTCAGTGGGCAGGTTGAGGTGATGTGTTCCACGGTCTGGGACTCATGGCCACAGTCGCACTTCGGGTCGTCCCTCATCTTCCACTTGTGGAGCAGGAGGCCGCATCGTCCGTGTCCTGTGCGGATTTGGTTGTGTGCTGTCCACTGTCTTCGAGGGAGGGCGAAGCCAGGGACCTCTGCTGTTGGGTCAGTGATGAGGTGTTGGCTCTTTATGTTGCATGCGTCCCATGATTCCGTCCATCTGAATAGTGGGTTAATATCAGCTGCATGAATATTGGCTGCTGTTTCTCAGAATGGCCGGCGCGATTTTAAGCACTTTTGTGGTGGGTTTTTCAAGTCTTCGTGAATGGGTTGCAAATATCCAGTGTTCAAAGAGGTTACTGGAAGAGACAATCACAGCTGTAAATACCAATATCACTCACATGAAACAGCCCAAATCCTCTGTAAGATGCTATGTAAGGCTCACCTTCTATCCCGCTACACCTATAGCTGCTGAACCAGACATACAACAACAACTTGCATTTCTATAGCGCCTTTAACGCCCCAAGGTGTTTCACAGGAGCGATATCAAAAAAGGTTTGACACTGAGTCACATAAGGAGATATTAGGACAGGAGACAAAAGCTTGGTCAAAGAGTTAGGTTTTAAGGAGCATCTTAAAGGAGGAAAGAGAGGTAGAGAGGTTTAGGGAGGGAATTCCAGAGCTTAGGGCTTAAGCAGCTGAAGGCACGGCCGCCAATGGTTGAGCGATTAAAATCGGGGAGGCTCAAGAGGCCAGAATTGGAGGAGCGCAGAGATCTGGAAGTCTTGTAAGACTGGAGGAGGTTACAGAGATAGGGAGGGGTGAGGCCATAGAGGGAAGAAGAATGAGAATTTTAAAATTGAGGCATTGCCGGACCGGAAGGCAATGTAGGTCAGCGAGCACAGGGGTGATGGGTGAACGGGACTTGGTGCAAGTTAGGATACGGGCAGCAGAGTTTTGGATGAGCTCAAGTTTATTTAGGGTGGAAGATGGGAGGCCGGCCAGGAGAGCATTGGAATAGTCAGGTCTAGAGGTAAAAACCCTGAGTGATTCTAGAGGTATCGCTCTACATCTATAGATGCTGAACCAGACATACTGTACACTAACTCAGCAAGGTATAACTGTATGACTGTGCTTTAATAGAACAATTGCAATATAACACAAACCATTGTGATTAAAATGACTTGTAGTCTTCTGGCTGTCAATCCTCCTGTTTCCTTTTTGGGAAAAAAAGGGTTGCTTAGCACTTTTGCATGGAACAAAAACAGAAAATGCTTTAAGTACAAATACACAGCAGTCCTTCAGAATCTGAAAAGAGAAGACAGCTTGAGTTGTGACAGAGTGCCTCTACCTGAAACGTTAGCCTTTTCTGATGCTGATATGAACCTACTGTATATTTGCAGTGTTTTCTGTCTTTATTTCAGATTTTCAGCAGTTTTTTTTCCTTTGTACCTCTCAATGCAGATTTATAATTAATAAAAGCTAAGATATTCCTCTATATCATGCACAATTTGTCATATCACAAAGGACGAGCACGCTTGGAGGTTTTCTCAACCACTCGCTGCCTCATAACACACTGGACACCGCATGTTATCCAATATTATACAACCCAGGATGGAATGCCAGAATTAGGCTCTCTTTCAGAAAGAACTGTGCAGGAACAGCCATTTTCTTGGTATAACATTTTTTTTTTAACATCCCTGGGCTAAGGACGGGGAGGGGGAAATCACCCAGAGTTGCTGCTCCTGAATACTATTCCAGTGACTCCTGCTGGAATATATATGCGGGCGTGTGCGTCAGGTGGCCACGGGGTTGGGGGTCTATGCGATGCCCTCCATAGCGAATAGCCTGTTGACGATGTCCGCTCACACCTACACAATGTCCGCATGGGTGAGGTTGCGCCTCAGCAAGAGAAAACGGCCGGAGAACGAGGGAAATCATTTTTAAAACTGAGCGCTGCTCACAGTTGTTGCTGGACTGTTGTGTGTTTTGTTTTTGTGCCATGTTAATTGGACTGTGAAAGTGCTTCATCTGAGTTAATCTCATTCTTTTTGTGCCTGATAGTGACTGTTTTGCATTCCGAGCTGAATGACTAAGACTGAGTGATGATTTTGCGAACACTGCCCTTACTGTGTTCATTACTGTTTACGCAGCACTTCATACATCATTTATATAACCTACGAGCCACTATTAAAAACAGCAAGCAGGCTCCATGATTATGAGACGGTGATTATTGACGTATCTATACTTTCAGGTTGTCCAGTTTGCCCCATTAATTCGATTTTATGATAACCACAAGTAATTAAACAGCTTAAAGGGAGCTAGCCCAGTTTAGCCCAACTGACCGCACAGATCAAAAGATCCTAGCTTTGATTTTGATCAGTCAGTGACAGCTACATAACCGGCAACTCACTGTCCCATTCAGCTCCTTCGCTGTAACACGTACTGTCAAACAGGGCATTGCCAAGAGTCAAAATTATGGGGCGTCCTGAGGTCATGAAAGGGGCTATAGAAATGCAAGTCTTTCTTTCTTTTGCTGTACACATGTCCTGTATTTAGCCGTTCTTTTATGATTTCACTAGATCACAGTCCACCTTACAACTCAGCAGAGAATGGAAGTGACTGAGGTGGCTGCCTGGCTGGTGACTGTCTGAGTAGTCCACTGCCAACCTGTGGGCCCCTTCTGTCTGACTATCCTGCTCTATTTATCCTACTGCCCATGTTGGGTTGCCAACTCTGGTTGGAGTCATTCCTGGAGGTTTGATCACGTGACATTCTGACCACATGACATTCGACCATGTAATGCCTGATCACGTGACATCTGATTATGTGACTTCTACAAATGTCACTGCGTTTACCTTATAAAGGCTGGGTCCCCTGTAGTTGAGTATCTTTGTTTGTGGCTTTGTGCCAGTAGCTGTTGTGCAGGCTGTAACTAGTGGGGTGCCACAAGGATCAGTGTTGGGTCCTCAGCTATTTACAATCTATATTAATGACCTAGATGAAGGGACCGAGTGTAATGTATCCAAGTTTGCTGATGATACAAAGCTAGGTGGGACAGTAAGCTGTGAAGAGATTAAAGAGTCTGCAAAGAGATATAGATAGACTAAGTGAGTGGGCAGTAAGGTGGCAGATGGAGTATAATGTAGGGAAATGTGACGGTATTCACTTTGGTAGGAAGAATAGAAAAACAGAATATTTTTTAAATGATGAGAAACTTTCAAACGTTGGTGTTCAGAGAGATTTGGGTGTCCTCGTGCAAGAAACACAGAAAGCTAGCATGCAGGTACAGCAAGCAATAAGGAAGGCAAATGGCATGTTGGCCTTTATTGCAAGGGGGTTGGAGTATAAGAGTAAGGAAGTCTTGCTACAATTGTACAGGGCCTTGGTGAGACCACACCTGGAGTACTGTGCACAGTTTTGGTCTCCTTGTCTAAGGAAGGATATACTTGCCTTGGAGGCAGTGCAACAAAGGTTTACCAGATTGATTCCTGGGATGAGAGGGCTGTCCTATGATGAGAGATTGTGTAGAATGGGCCTTTACTCTCTGGAGTTTAGAAGAATGAGAGGAGATCTTTTTGAAACATACAAGATTTTGAAGGGGATTGACAGGGTAGATGCTGAGAGGTTGTTTCCCCTGGATCAAGGGTCTAGAACTAGGGGGCATAGTCTCAGGATAAGGGGTAGGCCATTTAAGACTGAGATGAGGAGGAATTTCTTCACTCAGAGGGTTGTGAATCTTTGGAATTCTCTGCCCCAGAGGGCTGTGAATGCTGAGTCATTGAGTATATTCAAGGCTGAGATAGATAGATTTTTGGACTCTAGGAGAATCAAGGGATATGGAGATCAGGCAGGAAAGTGGAGTTGAGGTCAATGATCAGCCATGATCTTATTGAATGGCAGAGCAGGCTCGAGGGGCCGTATGGCCTATTCCTGCTCTTATTTCTTATGTTCTTATGCAACAAGTTCCAAGAACCAGGAGCCACCCGTGAGCAGGCGAAGAGGGCAAACTGAGGAACCACCTGTTTCAGAGTCCCCCATTTCAGAGCTCTGAGTGTGACACCAGGGGCAAATCAGGATATCACAGGGAGAACCACCAGGACATATCAGGGGAACACATTAAGAGGTGACCCTGTTGGTGTCTGATTTACATTTTAGACAATTCTAAGTAGTGCGCGCAAAAGCCAGTCCAAAAGCTGACAGTTGTCGATCTGTCCCAATAGGAGAGTTCGGAGAGCAGAGCCCAATGTCTGAATCGCAGTGATTTAATCCGCATTCCTGCTCTTGCCTCTGATTACAGCTCTGTAACAACGTTGCTTTAGCAAGTGTTGGCTGTACAAATCCTATAAACACAACAGTGAGTTGACCCTGTAAGTCACAGCAAGACTCCCCGATTGCGGAGACAGGATTGTCGACACTCAATTTCCCGAGCCCTCCCGATGCCTGACTCTGTAGCCCCCCTCCTGACTGCACTACACGCGGTCCCGGCTCTCTGCGGGTGATGTCACGGAGCCGGTGGGGGGTGCGCACTGCGGCGGGAGTTTAAATTAATTATCTCCCGGGCTGCTGGAGGCAACGCTTGGGATAGGAACCCCCGATTCCAGGAAACTGCCGGTCATTCCGGGAGGATTGGGAACCCTATGCCCATATCGCACACAAAAAATAATAGAGTGCGTTGATCTGTAACACCCAATGGGATGTAATTCTGCTGTAGGACATCCAATTTTCAATCTTGTGATGGAACCTCTGGACGGTGCACATTTCCCTTTAAATTTGAAGTACTTTGGAAAGACAGCAGCATGTGGTGTGAGGGATACACATCTCCAGGGGCTGGTCAGTGCGTGAGCATCTGTAGTATTTGAAGGCAGGGAGTATCTGGTTATTCAAGGCATGCAGAACCTCTGTAGATACTGCTCAGAGATGCCTACAGGTTCAGGCATTCATGGTATAGTATTCTAGAGAGTTCAGTCTTGAGTTGGGAAGAAACTAAGCAAGGGAAAAAGACAAAGAAAATATCCTTAGAGTTCAGTGGCGTTCAGTACTTTACAACGTTTGTAATACATAAAACCACACAAAGGAAGTCAGTTGAAAACCTACTAACTCTCGCTCAGAATCCAGTCTCACTTTATAGCAAAGTATTTATTCCCATTTTTCTTCAGCCTTTACCACAAACCTGTAACTTTGCCACCAATTCCATCCCCCTTTCCAGCCACCGTCTCGAGACGAACCAGATTGTTAGCAAGATTGGCGTTTTATTCAACCCTGAGCTGAGTCTTTGACCCCATATCCTCTCCATCACAAATACCTACTTCCACTTCCATAACATTGCCCCCCCATAACCCCACCTCAGCCCATCTGCTGCTGAAACCCTCATCCATGCCACTGTCGCCTCCAGACTCGACTAATCCGATACTCTCCTGGGTGGCCACCCCTCCTCCACCTTCCATAAACTTAAGCTCATCCAAAATGATGCTGCCCGTTTCCTATCCCGCACCAAGTCCCGCTCTCCCACCCACCCTGTGCTCACTGACTTACTTAGGTTTCCAAGCCCCCAGGCCTCAAATTTAAAATTCTCATCCTTGTGTTTAAATCCCTTCATGGCCTCGCCCCTCCCTATCTGTAACCTCCTCTGGCTCGACAACCCTCCAAGAACTCTGCGTTCCTCTGACTAGCCTCTTGCGTATCCCCCTCCTTTCCCATACCATTGGTAGCTGTGCCTTCAGCCGCCTAGACCCCAAGCTCTGGAATTCCTCTCCAGAGCCCTCTGCCTCCCTACCTCCCTCTGCTCCTTGAAGACCTTCCTTTAAACTCTTTGACTAACCTTTTGGTTATCCGTACTAATATCTCCTTCTTTGACTCGCCATTCATTACACCTCTGTGAAGCACCTTGGGATATTTTCTATGTTAAAGGCGCTATATAAATGCAAGTTGTTGTTGCTATCTATGGCGACGTCATTAAGCAGTAACGTAGCACTTCCCCCCTCTTAATTCTTCAGTAAATGTACAGTACACGGTTCCCACCCCATCTCTTTTAAATGTGTTTCCCCCTCCCCCCTTGGGTCTTCCCATACCATTGTCAATTACTACTCTGACTGCTGCTCTTGGGACCTCCACGAGGAGGTGCACGAGCAGCCCAGGTGAATTGCCCTGGAAAGAGCACATGTGTAGACATCAGTTTAGGACAGAATCAGGCTCAGCTGTGATGCCTGCGTTGTTGACTAGCCTGCCAACACTCACTGTTTAGGATCAGAACATGCACTTAGGCGAGGTAATGGAGGGCTGCCAGTGCTCATGTACCAGGAGTCAGCACCCTCAGGAGGAGCGGATAGAAAAATAGTTTGAAAAACAAGTGAATGTCGTAATCCAACAGAGGTGAATATAGAAAAGGATCTGGGAGTCATAGACCCATCATTTTCAATATCTAGATAATTTGACAAAGCATTTTAAAGAGATAATAGAATTCTTTGATATATAATCAGATCAGTCCAATTCTGGCCACCACACTTTAGGAAGATTTCAAGACCTTGGAGAGGGTGCAGAGGAGATTTACTAGAATGGTACCAGGGATGCGGGACTTCAGTTACATAGAGAGACTGGAGAAGCTAGGTTTGGTCTCCTTAAAGCAGAGAAGGTTAAAGGGAGATTTAATAGAGGTGTTCAAAATCAGGAAGGGTTTGGATAGAGTAAATAAGGAGAATCAACAACTTGTATTTATATAGCGCCTTTAACATAGTAAAACGTCCCAAGGTGCTACACAGGAGTATTATAAGACAAAAAATTTGACACCGAGCCACATAAGGAGAAATTAGGGCAGGTGACCAAAAGCGTGGTCAAAGAGGTAGGTTTTAAGGAGCGTCTTAAAGGAGGAGAGAGAGGTAGCGAGGCGGAGAGGTTTAGGCAGGGAATTTCAGAGCTTAGGGCCTAGGCAACAGAAGGCACGGCCACCAATGGTTGAGCGATTATAATCAGGGATGCTCAAGAGGGCAGAATTAGAGGAGCGCAGATATCTCAGGGGGGGTTGCGGGGCTGATGGAGATTACAGAGATAGGGAGGGGCGAGGCCATGGAGGGATTTGAAAACAAGGATGAGAATTTTGAAATCGAGGCGTTGCTTAACCGGGAGCCAATGTAGGTCAGCGAGCACAGGGGTGATGGGTGAACGGGACTTGGTGCAAGTTAGGACACAGGCAGCCGAGTTTTGGATCATCTTCAAGTTTATGTAGGGTAGAATGTGGGAGGCCAGCCAGGAGTGCGTTGGAATAGTCAGGTCTAGAGGTAACAAAGGCATGGATGAGGGTTTCAGCAGCGGATGAGCTGAGGCAGGGGCGGAGACGGGCGATGTTACGGAGGTGGAAATAGGCGGTCTTAATTATGCTGCGGATATGTGGTTGGAAGCTCATTTCAGGGTCAAATATGACACCAAGGTTGCAAACAGTGTGGTTCAGCCTCAGACAGATGTTAGGGAGAGGGATGGAGTCAGTGGCTCGGGAACGGAGTTTGTGGCGGGGACGGAATACAATGGCTTTGGTCTTCCCAATATTTAATTGGAGAAAATTTCTGCTCATCCAGAACTGTTTCCAGTGGCAGAAGGGTCGGTAATCAGAGGACACAGATTTAAGGTAATTGGCAAAAGAACTAGAGGTGAGATGAAGAGAATTTTTTTTACGCAGTGAGTTGTTGTGATCTGGAATGCACTGCCTGAAAGGGTAGTCAAAAGTGAGAAGTCGCACAACACCAGGTTATAGTCCAACAGTTTTATTTGAAATCACAAGCTTTCGGAGCGGCTGCTCCTTCGTCAGGTCACTTCACCTGACGAAGGAGCAGCCGCTCCGAAAGCTCATGATTTCAAATAAAACTGTTGGACTATAACCTGGTGTTGTGCGACTTCTCACTTTTGTCCACCCCAGTCCAACACCGGCATCTCCGCATCATGAAAGTGTAGTGGAAGCAGATTCAATAATAACTTTCAAAAGGGAATTGGATAAATACTTGAAGGGGAAAAATTTGCAGGGCTATGGGGAAAGAGCAGGGGAGTGGGACTAATTGGATAGCTCTTTCAAAGAGCCGGCACAGGCACGACAGGCCAAATAGTTTCCTTCTGTGCTATAGATTACACAGGGCAATTAGTGTATGTGAAATTGCGCCATAGAATGGGTTGGTTCGTTCAGGATACTATTGGGGAAATTCTTTAGGTTTCCTGTAGATGTCTCCCTTCTTCTGCGAGAGTTACATCGGGCAGCAGCAAAAACTGGAAGGATTTGGGGTTATGTATGGAAAGATTCACTTCGTAGTACATGCTACAGGATATCAAGGTTGGGCTTTGGCAGAGAGCTGCAGAACTCGCTTACATTTCTGTGGCTATGAAGCTATTCCAGTGCTGTGTGGATCTCTCTACACAATGTTGTCTGTGCCGTATGGCATATTGGTTAAGTCCGCCCTAAGCGAGACCCGGCGGGCAGGGGAAGGCCAGCTCTACAGGACAAACGGGAAACTGTTCAACCTCCGTCGCCTCCAGTCCAGATCCAAGGTCGTCCCATCCTCTGTCATCGAATTACAGCATGCAGACGACGCTTGCATCTGCGCCTTCAACCACCATCTGCCCCACCTGTGACAGAGGTCACTGATATGTTAAACTTTGATGTTCAGACAGTTCTCTATTAATTTTCTTTCCTTGCAGATCATCTCACTGGTGATTGTTGCCATAGGAGTATACGCCAAGGTTCAGAAAGCCACAGGTAGGTGAGAAGCTTTCCCTTCTCTCTGTTATATGGACAATCGGTTCAGAGAATCTTCAAAGCCCTGCATTGGACAACTTGGGATTTCCTAGTAGCTATAACTCCTAAACTTTGTAGGAATTCTTAGATTCTACACACAGAATCATCAACAGCTGCCATCAAAAAAAAATGGGGGCCGTGGTTATGATCTGAAACCTGGTGTCCAGAAGGCTGTAAAGTGCCTAATCGAAAGATGAGGTGCTGTTCCTCGAGCTTACTTTGAGCTTCATTGGAACAGTGGACAGAGGACAGAGAGGTCATAGTGGGAGTGAAGTGGAGAATTAAAGTTCCAATGATTCTGCTATTCCCATTTACACCTCTTCTAGACCCATCTTTTGTTTCTTTACTTGTCCCATTACCATCTCCTTTGGCATTGCACCATCATCCCTTTCATCATGTAATCTCTCCTGTCTTCCACCCTATCACAGACCTTCTTCCCTTTTGTTCTTTCCCCGCCTCTGTACTTGCTTAAAACCTGTTACATCTCTAACCTGTTACACCCAAATAAGAGTTCTGTACACAAATACATGTAGCATAAGAAGTAAAACAAGTAAGTTAGAAGCACACATTCAGCTTAAAGGGTATGATGTAGTAGACATTAGAGAGACTGGGTACAACCTGAGCATGATTGTGAGCTAAATATTGCAGGCTATAGCATCCTGAGAAAGGTCAGAGGAATTGGGAAATGAGGGTGAGATATTGATAAAAGACAGAATTATAGCAATAGAAAGAAGGGATTTCAGTAAGGTTGATCAGGCAGGAGTTCTGGTGGGAGTTATCTTCTTCTTCTTCTTCTTAGGCAGTCCCTTGGAACCGAGGATGACTTGCTTCCACACTAAAAATGAGTTCTCAGGTGACTGATGAGTCCAATGCAGGACCTACAGTCTCTGTCACAGGTGGGGCAGAGCAGTACGGCGTTCCGGTCTGTTGCTGTTGGGGTTGTCCATGAGGGTCCTGATGTTCCAGGTCCCGAACTTCATTTTAAAGGGTGGAAGATGCCTGTGCGTGAATTCTTTTAATGTGGGGTGGCCGTTGCACACCAGCTACCACACGGGCTTGACAGAGTAAGGTCTTGGTCCAATGGCAAGGGGATCCAAGACGATTGGAGACCAGGCTCTGCTACATCAGCCTAGCACACACAGTTGTCTACAGACATACTGGGGTTTGTATAAATACAGAGTCAGGGAAGTATAGAGCAAAAAAAGCTGTGGTCATAATGCGAGATTTTCATATTTAAAAAAATTAAATTCTCGACATGTGGGCATCGATAGCTAGGCCGGCATTTATTACCCATCCCAATGTGGTTTGATACAACTGAGTGGCTTGCTAGGCCACTTTAGAGGACAGTTACAAGCCATCGAGAGTCACATATCGGTCAGATGGGGTAATGAGGTCAGGTTTCCTTCCTATCTCTCCCGATCTTTATTGAAGCCAATGGAAAATAAAAATGGGGAGAGATGTAAAACGGGCTGTCGACTTGTCATCACCTGCTTTACACCAAAGTCAAGATCTACTCTATTGAGTCCACTGAATGATTGCCCCTCTGGTTTTCTTTCAGACGCTGTGCGGGATACCTTTGTAGTTGACCCTGCGATAATTATGATTGTGGTTGGAGCCATTATGTTTTTAATCACCTTCTGCGGCTGCATTGGGGCCCTGCGAGAAAACATTGTGCTCCTGCAAGTGGTGAGTTTAGAGCAGCACAGCCGTGTTTGAAATGTGTATATCAATAAAAGATCAATGCATAACTGCAGACATTTCAAAAGGAGCAGCGTGGCTTTTTCATTGAAAGTACATTGTCCTCTCATCCTTCCTGGGGTCATGGTTAATCACATTTATTTATGTAATTTGTATAGTTTGCACCATTTTAGACCTTCTCACTGGCAAGCCACTGTGCGACATCAGTGGTAGACATGCTGGAGAGGCTCCATTGAAAACCTAGGATTACAGACTGGCCTAATCTGCTAAGTATGCTAAGTATGCTAAACCTTCCTTCTCCTTTTCGTACTTATTGCTTTTGTTTCGATACCATTCACTATATTTCCCCCCTGAAGGAGTTGACTCGGGCTGAGGCACGATTCGACAGGTTCCAGACACTCTTCAGAACCTCACTCGTGCTCTTTTCTGATGCGAGATTCTAGACGATGAGTACTGACAAAGTATTTGCATGTGGGGGTGGCATAGCAGAGCCCAATCCTGTCCACACAAATGCACTTTCCAGCAGGGATTACTGGATAGCGATCAGGAGCAGGAACCCTTGCTGACAGGAACAGGAATAGACCATTCAGCTCCTCGAGCCTGTTCCGCCATTCAGTTAGATCATGGCTGATCTGTATCTCAACTCCATTTACCCGCCTTGAGTCCATATCTCTTAATACCTTTACCTAACAAAAATCTATCAATCTCAGTTTTGAAATTTTCAATTGACCCCCAGCCTCAACAGCTTTTTGAGGGAAAGAGAGTTCCAGATTTCCAATATCCAAATTCTTCCCCCTCCCTAGCCCAAGGTGTTGAGGATAGTTGCAGCACATTAACCTGGGTGAGATCAGGTAACTCAGCATAGACTGGAGATTGATCCTGGGATGTTCCTGGTCCAGTGCCTAGTCCTTTGGGAGAGCTGCTTTGTTGTTTCTTATGAAGCTTAGCAAACGTGAGTCGAGAACATCTGCATTCTAATTCCGTAACAAATATAATAGCAACTAATCTTTGTGCTTTATAGAGTGCAAAGTTGTCAGCTTGTAGCAGTTCACTGCACTCTCAACTGCATGTCTGCAGGTTGTGGGTTTCAAGCCCATTCTGGGCTTTAAGTGCACAATCTAGCCTGACACTTTAGTGCAGTACAGAGGCAGTGCTGCCTTGTCAGAGGTATCCTCCTTTGGAATTCTGTTCTGATGGTTTATGTGGTGAATGTTGAAGATCACATGGCACTGCTCAAGAACAGGGAGTTTTCCCGATATCATACCCATCATTTCTCCCTCAAGCAACACCACTAAAAATGTGGTTAGTAATTCACCTTGAGTATTGTGTGCAGTTTTGGTCACCTTATCTGAGGAAGGATGTTCTTGCCATGGAGGGAGTGCAGCGAAGATTCACCAGACTGATACCTGGGATGGCAGGTATGACGTATGAAGAGAGATTGGGTCGATTAGGCTTATATTCGCTAGAGTTTAGAAGAATGAGAGGGGATCTCATTGAAACTTATAAAATTCAAACAGGACTAGACAGACTAGATGCAGGAAGGATGTTCCCGATGGCGGGGGAGTCTAGAACCAGGGGTCACAGTCTAAGGATAACGGGTAAGCCATTTAGGACTGAGATGAGGAGGAATTTCTTCACCCAGAGAGTGGTGAACCTGTGGAATTCTCTACCACAGAAGGCAGTTGAGGCCAATTCATTAAATATATTCAAGAAGGAGTTAGATATATTTCTTAAGGCTAAAGGGATCAAGGGATATGGGGAGAAAGCAGGGACAGGGTACTGAATTTGGATGATCAGCCATGATCTCATTAAATGGCGGAACAGGCTCGAGGGGACAAATGGCCTACTCCTGCTCCTATCTTCTATGTTTCTATGTTGGATCTTGCTGTGTGCAAATGGCTGCTGAGTTTTCCCATACAACAACAGTCACTACAATATCGAAGTAATATGTGAAGCGAGAGGCATGATAAGTGCAATTTTTTCCCGATCCACTTCACATACTACAGTATTATAAATTGTCAAGTATAATGTGTTTGTGTGGGGGGAGGTGGTGGTGGGGGTCCCTGGATGTTCATAAATCCCATAAAGAGCAAACTGATTGGAATAGGACAGTTATTTGACTGTTTTTATGACATGTCTGAAAATGGCAACAAGTAGGAAAAGAGAGAAGCACATTCTTTCTAGCTGTATTATGATGTGTTCAAATTGGTATTAAGTCCCTCCCCCAAGGGGTGTCAAACTCATCTTCTATGTTGGGCCTGATCTGATATCCTGGCACTTGGCCACATTCAGCAGAAGTTACTATACTAGAAATAAAGATAAACCATATTGGTACTTACTTACATTGTACTTATTGCTACCGCTGCTCCACAATACCTGGCACCTCTTAGCTTGAACCTTTGCAACAACGTTTGGAACTGAGGCCTGTTTTGGATAAAGACATAAAACATAGAAACATAGAAAAATAGAAGCAGGAGTAGGCTATACAGCCCTTCGAGCCTGCTCCGCCATTCAACATGATCATGGCTGATCCTCTATCTGAATACCATATTCCCGCTCTCTCCCCATACCCCTTGATGCCTTTTGTGTCTAGAAATCTATCTATCTCCTTCTTAAATATATTCAGTAACTTGGCCTCCACAGCCTTCTGTGGTAGAGAATTCCACAGGTTCACCACCCTCTGAGTGAAGAAATTTCTCCTCATCTCAGTCCTAAATGTCCTACCCCGTATCCTGAGACTGTGACCCCTCGTTCTAGAGCCCCCAGCCAGGGGAAACATCCTCCCTGCATCCAGTCTGTCTAGCCCTGTCAGAATTTTATAGGTTTCAATGAGATCCCCTCTCATTCTTCTAAACTCTAGTGAATACAGGCCTAGTCGACCCAATCTCTCCTCATACGACAGTCCTGTCATCCCAGGAATCAGTCTGGTGAACCTTCGCTGCACTCCCTCTATGGCAAGTATATCCTCTCTTAGGTAAGGAGACCAAAACGGCACATAGTACTCCAGGTGTGGTCTCACCAAGGCCCTGTACAACTGTAGTAAGACATCCTTGCTCCTGTACTCAAATCCTCTTGCAATGAAGGCCAACATACCATTTGCCTTCCTAACTGCTTGCTGCACCTGCATGTTTGCTTTCAGTGACTGGTGTACAAGGACACCCAGGTCCCTTTGTACATCAACATTTCCCAATCTATCACCATTTAAATAATACTCTACCTTTCTGTTTTTCCTACCAAAGTGGATAACTTCACATTTATCCACGTTATACTGCATCTGCCATGTATTTGCCCACTCACTCAACTTGTCTAAATCGCCTCGAAGCCTCTTTGCATCCTCCTCACAACTCACAATCCCACCTAGTTTTGTGTCATCAGCAAACTTGGAAATATTACATTTGGTTCCCTCATCCAAATCATTGATATATATTGTGAATAGCTGGGGCCCAAGCACTGATCCCATTTATTCCTACTCTCTGTTTCCTGTCTGTTAACCAATTTTCAATCCATGCCAGTATATTACCTCCAATACCATATGCTTTAATTTTGCACACTAACCTCTTATGTGGGACTTTATCAAAGGCCTTCTGAAAATCCAAATACACCACATCCACTGGTTCTCCCTTATCTATTCTACCAGTTACATCCTCAAAAAACTCCAGTAGGTTTGTCAAACACGAGTTCCCTTTCATAAATCCATGTTGACTTTTTCTAATCCCGCTGATATTTTCTAAGTGTCCTGTTATCACATCCTTTATAATAGACTCTAGTATTTTCCCTACAACTGTTGTTAGGCTAACCGGTCTGTAGTTCCCGGTTTTCTCTCCCTCCTTTTTTAAATAGTGGGGTTACATTTGCCACCCTCCAATCTGCCGGAACTGTTCCATAATCTATAGCATTTTGGAAGATGACAACCAATGCATCCACTATTTCTATGGCTACCTCTTTTAGTACTCTGGGATGCAAATTATCAGGCCCTAGGGATTTATCAGCTTTCAGTCCCATTAATTTCTCCAGCACTATTTTTTTACTAATACTAATTTCCTTTAATTCCTCCTTCTCACTAGACATTTGGTTTCCTCACGTTTCTGAGAAGTTATTTGTGTCCCCTTCCATGAAGACAGAACCAAAGTATTTGTTTAATTGCTCTGCCATTTCCTTGTTCCCCATTATAATTTCTCCCGTTTCTGACTGTAAGGGACCTACATTTGTCTTCACTAATCTTTTTCTTTTTACATACTTGTAGAAGCTTTTACAGTCCACTTTTATGTTCCTTGCAAGTTTATTCTCATACTCTATTTTTCCCCTCTTGATCAATCTCTTGGTCCTTTTTTGCTGAACTCTAAACTGATCCCAATCCTCAGGCTTGCTACTTTTTCTGGCAACTTTATATGACTCCTCTTTGGATCTAATACTATCCTTAATTTCTTTTGTTAGCCATGGTTGGGCCGCTTTTCCTTTTGTGTTTTTGTGCCAGAAAGGAATGTATAACTGTTGCAATTCATGCATTCGTTCCTTAAATGTTAGCCATTGCCTAGCCACCGTCATGCCTTTTAATGAAGCTCCCCAATCTATCATAGCCAACTCACTCCTCATACCATCGTAGTTTCCTTTGTTTAGATTTAGGACCCTAGTTTCGGATTGGACTTCTTCACTTTCGATCTTAATGAAGAATTCTATCATGTTATGGTCACTCTTCCTGAAAGGACCCCGCACAACAAGATTATTAATTAACCCCTTCTCATTGCACAATACCCAATCTAGGATAGCCTGTTCTCTAGTTGGCTCCTCAACATACTGGTCTAAAAAACCATCTCGTACACACTCCAGGAATTCATCCTCCACAGTATTATTGCTAATTTGGTTTGGCCAGTCTATATGTAGATTAAAGTCACCCATGATTACTGTAGTACCCTTGTTACATGCATCTCTAATTTCCTGTTTGATGCCATCCCTAAATTACCACTACTGTTTGGAGGCCTATAGACAACTCCCACCAATGTTTTCTGCCCCTTGGTGCTTCTTAGCTCCACCCAGACTGATTCTACATCTTGATTTTCTGAGCCAATACCCTTTCTCACTATTACTCTGATTTCATCTTTTACTAACAACGCCACCCCACCTCCTTTTCCTTTTTGCCTGTCCTTCCTAAATATCGAATATCCTTGGATATTCAGCTCCCAGCCTTGGTCACCCTGCAGCCATGTCTCCGTAATTGCAATTATATCGTATCCGTTTACATCTATTTGCGCTGTTAATTCGTCTACCTTATTACGAATGCTTTGTGCATTCAGATACAGTGCCTTTAGATTTGTCTTTTTAACATTTTTAGACATCTTAACATTTTTTTGTACTATGGCCCTATTTGTCTTACTACCATTTTTTCTTACCCGGACCCTATTTGTTAGTGCACTCTTGGCTTTTGGAGTCAAGGGACCCTAGGGACAGGGAACATGATGGAGGTACCGCAGGGTGCGGGGCTTGACCTGCGATGGGGCAGATCTTCTTCCCCCACCTTTCGTGCCCCTCATATTAACTGCGAGGCTGGGCTGCAGGGTGTGATAGTGGCCGGGCAGGAGGAAAATCTCCGGTCAGGCAGCGAGTAACGGGCGCGAGCCGAGCGCTCAAACCCAACTGAAAAAGTGCGAGTGGCTGGGCAGAGCGGGAAAAAGTGAAGCTGTGTTTGGAGGATCAGAGAGCACGAGCGGGAGAGGGGGATTCACGGAGCACAACAACGCGCGACAAGAAGTGCGGGCGAGAGGCAAGGAGCCGTCTGTTAGAAAGTTAAATTCAGCTGTCAAGGTTTCCGGGCACTAGGAAAATTTCCCAATAGCTAGTCCCGTCTGAGGGAAAGGTGGATGAAGGTTCTTAACCTACGACCTGGGTACCCACCTGAACTCTCCTCCCTTCAGTCTTATGGAAATCTCGATCAACGAGGCGTGGGCCCATTCGATTCATTTATGGCCCAGAAATTAAACATCGATGGTTCCCGTGGGGGTAAAGATTCCCCGCGATATCGCACTCCGCGCCTACCTTTTTGTTTCGGGCCCACACGAACTTCAGTTTCAGGGCCTCTCCCTGTTGCAACCGTGCAGTGCTTGCGTGTCCCAGAGGCGCAATTAGTTTGTGCGAGCTCTGGGATCACGTGATTCAGTTAGAGCCAATGGCAGCACACCATCTTTCATTCATCGTTTTGACAGCAAGGGCTGTCAAAGCTATGAATACTACAAGCCCCCAAAAGAACAGCTAAACCGCAATTAAATTTTTTAAAAAAGCCATCACATTAATAAAATAACTATAGATAAATAAATTAACCACTTTAAACAAAAAATTAAATTTTTGAAAAAATTTAAAATCTTTTTAAAAGTTATAAAAATAAACTTACCTTTCTTTAAAGTCTCTAAAAAAGATAAACCTGTTGAAAAAAATTAAAAATAACACTTAATTAACTACTTACCTTGTTAAAAGGGGGTCCTACGCCTGCTTTCTTTATGTGTAAAATCTTCACCACTTACCTGCGCGTTCAAACCTGAAAAAAAAACTAAGTGCACTGTGTGCACACAACCTGTAGTGTGCACGCGGTTCACTTAGGAACCGCCCCCTTTGCAATACACGAAGTGCCGCTTTCCCGCACATGCGCAGTGCATGCAGGAAACCGGCAATTCGGGACCTAATACGCGAGAGTACACAGTGCGTACTCTCGCGTATTAGGTCTAATTTTCGGGCCTATATATTTTTATTTATTGTTTAACGGGCCGAATCTGGCCCACCTGTTTGGCACCCCTGCCCTACCCTGCTCTTTATAATTAGGGCAAATGTTTTATTGCAATCCAACTTCCAGTCCCAGATCCCACTTTTTTTGTTGGGGGTGGGGGGGGCTAATTTTTTTTATATATAATATACCGCAAAAAGAAACAATTCAACAATAAGAACATAGATCAGCATGTAAACATCAATATTTCAAGATGTGGTACAAATATTCCAATGAACCCCTATTATTCCCCTACATCCTCCTGCCATGAAAGGGAGAGGGTGGTGGTGGGGGAAGAAGATCTGCCCCATCGCAGGGGAAGCCCGGCACCCTGCCTCACCGCCGTCATGCTCCCTGTCCCCAGGGTCCCTTGACCTTGTACGCCAAAAGCCCTCCTCATCCCTTCCTAAATGCGGTAGAACATTTCTATCATTCCTGCTTTGTAAAGTGCCAGTCGCTCCAGTCACGTATCTTCACAGACTGCAGTGGGAGTGCGTAGATTGAGCACTATGCCGGTATAACGTACCTCTTCACCACAAACAACGGCGATAGAATTATTGTGCATAAACACAGTGAATCTTCGATTTTGACATTAATCCCAACAAGCATATTTTAGGGATCAATAGCTATGGTCTCTTCCCTGCCTATGGTGCCAACCACACTCCGCCAAGCAGAAAGGCAAGATTTTAGTTCAGTGTTACAATACATGACGAAGGTACCCTCTTCTGAGCCACAACACCAATACCTACCCTAGAATGAGTATCCATTTAAAATCCCACAATTGTCTAATTCATTGCACGTGGCATGATTTGCTGACCCAGTCCTACAATTCTGCACAAGCATTCTCAGAGGTTGTGAAAATGCTGGTGTACGAGGACAGCTGAGTGGTCATAAATCACAATAGGCAGCACTGCTCTGTTACAAACATGTTACAAGGTGGCTTTGTGAATTTTTTTTTCTTCACAGTTTTCGATGAGCCTGACAGTCCTCTTCTTGGTACAGTTGGCGGTTGGAGTCTTGGGATTCGTCTACTCTGATAAGGTAATCCTAGGGTGGACACACAGTGCTGGGTTGAAAGATCCCTCCTGGAACATGAAAGCGGTGCACCCCGCCCGCTATATGGGAAGTCAAGAGATTCCCTGAGCGCTCCGTGAATGATTCCATTGCTCTGGATTATATAGCCTCCCTTTTTCCAATCACTGGAGCCATTCCACCCCTGCCCACATCAGATAAAGAGGTCTCGTAGCCTTGTTTTAACAAAAATTGTGTGGCCTTCCTCATTGGTTTGCCTTCTATAAACTGATGAAAGACTGAACAGGCTGGGGCCCTTTTTTCTAGAATAGAGAAGGCTGAGGGGTGACCTAATAGAGGTCTTTAAAATTATGAAGGGGTTTGATGGGCTAGATGCAGAGAAGATGTTTCAACTTGTGGGGGAGACCAAAACTAGGGGTCATAAATATAAGATAGTCGCCAATAAAGCCAATAGGGAATTCAGGAGACACTTCTTTACCCAGAGAATGGTTAGAATATGGTTCGTGCTACCATATGGAGTGCGTGAGGCAAATAGTATAGATGCATTGAAGGGGAAACTAGATAATTGCATGGGAGAAAGGAATAGAAGGATATGTTGATAGGGTTAGATGAAGTAGAATGGGAGGAGGCTCGTGTGGAACATAAATACCAGCATAAACCAGTTGGGTCGAATGGCCTGTTTCTGTGCTGTAAATTCTATGTAATTCTAATCTATGTAAAGAGTTATATTGTGATCAGGCCAAGCAGCAATTAAGGAAAGCTTTGATTTTATACAGACCTAGTTCGGAGATGTTTTATTTTCCCTCTGGCTCATAACGTTGAACTCTTACCTCTGAGTCAGAAGATTCAAGACGCACTTCAGAACTGAAGCACATACTCCAGTGCAGTACTGAGACAGTGCTACATTGCTGGATGTGCCATTTTTTGGATGAGACATTAAACCAATGTCTGCTTGTTCTGGTGGTTTAGATGGACACACAAGATCCAACAGCACTATTCAAAGAAGAGCAGAGGGTTCTCCTGATGCCCCTCAAGAGATATATGATGAAAAATATTGAACTGGGCAGTGAGGGGAGGAGAGGAGGGAGGGGAAAGATTAAATGTGCTGTGCCATTGCACATTGGCGTTCCTCCGGATCTCCCCTGCTCTTCTTCAAATTAGTGCCATGGGATCTTTTATGTTGACCTGAGCGGGCAGACGAGGCCTTGGTTAAACGTCTCATCTGAAAGACGGCACCTCCTACAGTGCACCACTCTCGCAGTACTAGCACTGGAATATCAGCCTAGATTATGTGCTCAGGTCTCTGGAGTGGGACTTGAAGCCACGATCTATCTGACTCAGAGGCGAGAGTGCTACCCACTGAGCCACAGCTGACACCTATAAACTGTTGGGGCCACTGAAGAGGCTACAGCAGAAATAACGAGTGTTGCTGCTTCTACCCGGAATCTTCAAAACCAGTATTTTTTTTGCCGATTCAATTTATAATATAAAGGGGGAAAAATTGTGTTGCTTTGCGGCTCCCGTTAGCGCCCCCTGGGGGGGACGCTAATGGGGCGCAAAGCCTTTAGTGCAAGGGCGTGGCGCCGCTAACGCCTCCTGCGAAATTCAGCGGGAGGTTAGCGGCAGCGGTAGCCAGTAGTGCCCTGTGGTGCTGCGCCTCCGGCGATGACGTCATCACCATGCGCAGCACCCCGCTCGCACTCCGGCCACCAACTTCGGTTGCGCCCTCTGACCTACCGCCAGACGCTATGTCCGACAGGGTCAGGGTGGTGTTTTTGCGGCCGCGGCGGTGCAAATTAAAGGGCAGGTGCTGGGCAGCCATTTTAATTTGGCCGCCTGCCAGCACCTCATAGAATCATAGAAAGAAAGTTACAGCACGGAAGGAGGCCATTTCGGCCCATCGTGTCCACGCCGGCCAACAGAGAGCTATCCAGCCTAATCCCACTTCCCAGCTCTTGGTCCATAGCCCTGCAGGTTAGAGCATCCCAAGTGCACATCCAAGTACTTTTTAAATGTGGTTAGGGTTCCTGCCTCTACCACCCTTTCAGGCAGTGAGTTTCAGACCCCCACAACCCTCTGGGTGAAGAAATTTCCCCTCAAATCCCCTCTAACCCTTCCACCAATTACTTGAAATCGGTGCCCCCTGGTTTTTGACCTATCTGCTAAGGGAAATAGGTCCTTTCTATCCACTTTATCTCGGCCCCTCATAATTTTATACACCTCAATAAGGTCTCCCCTCAGCCTCCTTTGTTCCAAGGAAAACAGACCCAGCCTATCCAGTCTTTCCTCATAACTAAGATTCTCTACTCCCGGCAACATCCTTGTAAATCTCCTCTGTACCCTCTCTAGTGCAATCACATCTTTCCTGTAATGTGGTGACCAGAACTGCATGCAGTACTCTAGCTGAGGCCTAACTAGTGTTTTATACAGTTGAAGCATAACCCCCCTGTTCTTGTATTCTATGCCACGGCTAATAAAGGCAAGCATTCCGTAAACCTTCTTAACCACCTTATCTACCTGGCCTGCTACCTTCAGGGATCTGTGGATATGCACTCCAAGGTCCCTTTGTTCCTCTACACTACTCAGTGTCCTACCATTTAATGTGTATTCCCTTTCCTCGTTAGCCCTCCCCAAATGCATTACCTCACACTTCTCCGGATTAAATTCCATTTGCCACTGTTCTGCCCACCTGACCAATTTATTGATATCTTCCTGCAGTCTACAGCTTCCTTCTTCAGTGTCAACCACACAGCCGATTTTAGTATCATCTGCAAACTTCTTAATCATACCCCCTATATTCAAGTCCAGATCGTTGATATATACCACAAAAAGCAAGGGACCTAGTACTGAGCCCTGCGGAACCCCACTGGAAACAGCCTTCCAGTCACAAAAACACCCATCAACCATTACCCTCTGCTTCTTGTCGCCGAGCCAGTTTTGAATCCAACTTGACACTTTTCCCTGGATCCCATGGGCTTTTAACTTTGTGACCAGTCTGCCATGTGGAATCTTATCAAAAGCCTTGCTAAAGTCCATATAAACTACATCAAACGCACTACCCTCATCTACCCTCCTTGTTACCTCCTCAAAAAATTCAATCAAGTTTGTCAGACACGGGCAACACGGTGGCATAGTGGTTAGCACTGTTGCCTCACAGCGCCAGGGACCCGGGTTTGAATCCGGCTTCGGGTGACTATCTGTGTGGAGTTTGCACATTCTCCCCGTGTCTGCGTGGGTTTCCTCCGGGTGCTCCGGTTTCCTCCCACAGTCCAAAGATGTGCGGGTTAGGTTGATTTGGCTATGATAAATTGACCCTTAGTGTTAGGGGGATTAAATACGTGGGGTTACGGGGATAGGGTGGGATATGTGTCGGTGCAGGCTCGATGGGCCGAAATGGCCTCTATCTGCACTGTGGGGATTCTGTGACACGACCTTCTCTTAACAAATCTGTGCTGACTATCCTTGATTAATCCGTGTCTTTCTAAATGAAGATTTATCCTGTCCTTCAGAATTCTTTCCAATAATCTTCCCACCACCGAGGTTAGGCTGACTGGCCTGTAATTACTCGGTCTATCCTTTTCTCCCTTTTTAAACAAGGGTACCACATTAGCAGTCCTCCAGTCCTCCGGCACCACACCTCAATAAACTTAAAAAACTTTAAGAAAGCCAAGTAAAACCACTTACCAGATACTCACCAATCAGCTCCCTCTTTTTGAACGTTTAGTTTTTAATCCTGGCTCTTAATTTAAACCAATGCCCAAGATAAAGAGAGAAATACTGACCGACCAATCACTTCCCTGCTTTCCTGGGACGTCACTCCTTTTTTGGACTCCTGGATTTTTTCCTCTCTGCTCCGGTTCCCGGCTCGGTCCGCTCCTCCTCAGCTGCTCGCAGTGAGTTCAGGCCCCTCTCCGACCCCGCTCTTTATTTACTGGCCTCTGCTCCGGTTCCCAGCTAGGTCCGCTCCTCCTCAGCTGCTCGCAGTGAGTTCAGGCCCCTCTCCGACCCCGCTCTGTATTTACTGGCCTCTGCTCCGGTTCCTGGCTAGGTCCGCTCCTCCTCGGCTGCTCGCAGTGAGTTCAGGCCCCTCTCCGACCCCGCTCTGTATTTACTGGCCTCTGCTCCGGTTCCTGGCTAGGTCCACTCCTCCTCGGCTGCTCGCTATTTTATGCGGGGTGCCAGCTGCTATCAGTCAGCCTGGGCTGTTTTTCCGGCACCCTGCTCCCCGGTGGTCCAGCAGGGCTCCGGTGCGTGCTGCGCTAGGCCCCTCCTCTTTAATCAGGGGAGGGAGGCCTGCAATACTGCGTTGCTACGTGCTGACACGCAGGCCGCTGTTGCACGTAGCGCCGCGATATTCAATGGTAGCGCCCCAGGAAGGAGGGGGAGCGCTTCCAGTAGTGACCCGCCTCCTGCTTGGGGCACTACCACTGAATTTACGGCGCAGGGGCGCTAACTTTTTTGGGGCGCTAAAAGTAGCGTTCCAGCGAAGTTAGCGCCCCAAAGGGGGCACCACCACCGAATTGTTCCCCCAAAGACTTTTGTGTAAAATGGTAGTACACTAATCTATTATAATTTCTGACACCAATCATTTGTTCTTGTCTTCTCTTCTTAGGCTGAAGACACAGTGAGCAAATTCATCAAGAAAGCCATTGTCCATTACAGAGACGATATTGACCTGCAGAACCTGATCGACTATATTCAGGGAGAGGTAATGACTAACTATATTCAAAGCGAGAGAGTGCCACTAACTATATTCAGAGAGAGAGAGTGGCACTAACTATATTCAGAGAGAGAGAGTGGCACTAACTATATTCAGAGAGAGAGAGTGGCACTAACTATATTCAGAGAGAGAGAGAGTGGCACTGACTATATTCAGAGAGAGAGAGAGTGGCACTAACTATATTCAGAGAGAGAGAGAGAGTGGCACTGACTATATTCAGAGAGAGAGAGAGAGAGTGGCACTGACTATATTCAGAGAGAGAGAGAGTGGCACTAACTATATTCAGAGAGAGAGAGAGAGTGGCACTGACTATATTCAGAGAGAGAGAGAGAGAGTGGCACGAACTATATTCAGAGAGAGAGAGTGGCACTGACTATATTCAGAGATCATGATGTGGAGATGCCGGCGTTGGACTGGCATGTCACGATACAGAACGTGACTTGACATCATGGCCGGTCTTCCCAGGTGTTTTTTTTAAAAAAAGGCTAACACAAGAACCTACACAGATTGACAGGATATGCAGCCAGCAGGTGGTTTGACACGTTGGACCCCCTGGGACACATCTCATTGTCTTGGCTATGCTCTTTGATGTAGGGAAAGATTTGAATATATTTTGTCTGTGTTTAAATTGTGAATTCTGGGAGATTCTCTCACTGCTAAACTTACCTGACGAAGGAGCGAACTGCTCCGAAAGCTTGTAAAATTAAATAAATCTGTTGGACTATAACCTGGTGTTGTGCGACTTCTCATTTTTATATTCAGAGAGAGAGAGTGGCACTGACTATATTCAGAGAGAGAGAGAGTGGCACTGACTGTATTCAGAGAGAGAGAGAGGCACTGACTATATTCAGAGAGAGAGAGAGAGTGGCATTGACTATATTCAGAGAGAGAGAGTGGCACTGACTATATTCAGAGAGAGAGAGAGTGGCACTGACTGTATTCAGAGAGAGAGAGTGGCATTGACTATATTCAGAGAGAGAGAGTGACACTGACTATATTCAGAGAGAGAGGGAGAGTGGCACTAACTTTATTCAGAGAGAGAGGGAAAGTGGCACTGAGTATATTCAGAGAGAGAGAGAGAGTGGCACTAACTATATTCAGAGAGAGAGTGGTGCAAACTATATTCAGAGAGAGAGAGAGTGGCACTGACTATATTCAGAGAGAGAGAGAGTGGCACTGACTATATTCAGAGAGAGAGTGGCACTGACTATATTCAGAGAGAGAGAGAGAGTGGCATTGACTATATTCAGAGAGAGAGAGTGGCACTGACTATATTCAGAGAGAGAGAGAGAGAGTGGCACTGACTATATTCAGAGAGAGAGAGAGACACTGACTATATTCAGAGAGAGAGAGAGAGAGTGGCACTGACTATATTCAGAGAGAGAGAGAGAGAGTGGCACTGACTATATTCAGAGAGAGAGAGAGAGAGTGGCATTGACTATATTCAGAGAGAGAGAGTGGCACTGACTATATTCAGAGAGAGAGAGAGAGAGAGTGGCATTGACTATATTCAGAGAGAGAGAGTGGCACTGACTATATTCAGAGAGAGAGGGAGAGTGGCACTAACGTTATTCAGAGAGAGAGGGAGAGTGGCACAGAGTATATTCAGAGAGAGAGAGAGTGGCACTAACTATATTCAGAGAGGGAGAGTGGCACCAACTATATTCAGAGAGAGAGAGTGGCACTGACTATATTCAGAGAGAGAGTGGTGCAAACTATATTCAGAGAGAGAGAGTGGCACTGACTATATTCAGAGAGAGAGAGAGTGGCACTGACTATATTCAGAGAGAGAGAGAGAGAGTGGCACTGACTATATTCAGAGAGAGAGAGAGAGAGAGTGGCATTGACTATATTCAGAGAGTGAGTGGCACTGACTATATTCAGAGAGAGAGGGAGAGTGGCACTAACTTTATTCAGAGAGAGAGGGAGAGTGGCACTGAGTATATTCAGAGAGAGACAGAGTGGCACTAACTATATTCAGAGAGGGAGAGCGGCACCAACTATATTCAGAGAGAGAGAGAGTGGCACTGACTATATTCAGAGAGAGAGAGAGAGTGGCACTAACTATATTCAGAGAGAGAGTGGCACTGACTATATTCAGAGAGCGAGAGAGAGTGGCACTAACTATATTCAGAGAGAGAGAGAGAGAGTGGCACCAACTATATTCAGAGAGAGAGAGAGTGGCACTGACTATATTCAGAGAGAGAGAGAGAGAGAGTGGTACTAACTATATTCAGAGAGAGAGTGGCACTGACTATATTCAGAGAGAGAGAGTGGCACTGACTATATTCAGAGAGAGAGGGAGAGTGGCACTAACTTTATTCAGAGAGAGAGAGAGTGGCACTGACTATATTCAGAGAGAGAGAGAGTGGCACTGACTATATTCAGAGAGAGAGAGAGAGAGTGGCACTAACTATATTCAGAGAGAGAGTGGCACTGACTATATTCAGAGAGGGAGAGTGGCACTGACTATATTCAGAGAGAGAGGGAGAGTGGCACTAACTATATTCAGAGAGAGAGGGAGAGTGGCACTAACTATATTCAGAGAGAGAGAGAGTGGCACTGACTATATTCAGATAGAGAGAGAGAGTGGCACTGACTATATTCAGAAAGAGAGAGAGAGTGGCACTGACTAAATTCAGAGAGAGAGAGAGTGGCACTAACTATAGTCAGAGAGAGAGAGTGGCACTAACTATATTCAGAGAGAGAGAGAGTGGCACTGACTAAATTCAGAGAGAGAGAGAGTGGCACTAACTATATTCAGAGAGAGAGAGAGAGTGGCACTGACTATATTCAGAGAGAGAGAGAGAGAGTGGCACGAACTATATTCAGAGAGAGAGAGTGGCACTGACTATATTCAGAGATCATGATGTGGAGATGCCGGCGTTGACTGGCATGTCACGATACAGAACGTGACTTGACATCATGGCCGGTCTTCCCAGGTGTTTTTTTTAAAAAAAGGCTAACACAAGAACCTACACAGATTGACAGGATATGCAGCCAGCAGGTGGTTTGACACGTTGGACCCCCTGGGACACATCTCATTGTCTTGGCTATGCTCTTTGATGTAGGGAAAGATTTGAATATATTTTGTCTGTGTTTAAATTGTGAATTCTGGGAGATTCTCTCACTGCTAAACTTACCTGACGAAGGAGCGAACTGCTCCGAAAGCTTGTAAAATTAAATAAATCTGTTGGACTATAACCTGGTGTTGTGCGACTTCTCATTTTTATATTCAGAGAGAGAGAGTGCACTGACTATATTCAGAGAGAGAGAGAGTGGCACTGACTGTATTCAGAGAGAGAGAGTGGCATTGACTATATTCAGAGAGAGAGAGTGACACTGACTATATTCAGAGAGAGAGGGAGAGTGGCACTAACTTTATTCAGAGAGAGAGGGAAAGTGGCACTGAGTATATTCAGAGAGAGAGAGTGGCATTGACTATATTCAGAGAGAGAGGGAGAGCGGCACTAACTTTATTCAGAGAGAGAGAGAGGGGCACTGACTATATTCAGAGAGAGAGAGAGTGGCACTGACTATATTCAGAGAGAGAGAGAGAGAGTGGCACTAACTATATTCAGAGAGAGAGTGGCACTGACTATATTCAGAGAGGGAGAGTGGCACTGACTATATTCAGAGAGAGAGGGAGAGTGGCACTAACTATATTCAGAGAGAGAGGGAGAGTGGCACTAACTATATTCAGAGAGAGAGAGAGTGGCACTGACTATATTCAGATAGAGAGAGAGAGTGGCACTGACTATATTCAGAAAGAGAGAGAGAGTGGCACTGACTAAATTCAGAGAGAGAGAGAGTGGCACTAACTATAGTCAGAGAGAGAGAGTGGCACTAACTATATTCAGAGAGAGAGAGAGTGGCACTGACTAAATTCAGAGAGAGAGAGAGTGGCACTAACTATATTCAGAGAGAGAGAGAGAGTGGCACTGACTATATTCAGAGAGAGAGAGAGAGAGTGGCACGAACTATATTCAGAGAGAGAGAGTGGCACTGACTATATTCAGAGATCATGATGTGGAGATGCCGGCGTTGGACTGGCATGTCACGATACAGAACGTGACTTGACATCATGGCCGGTCTTCCCAGGTGTTTTTTTTTAAAAAAGGCTAACACAAGAACCTACACAGATTGACAGGATATGCAGCCAGCAGGTGGTTTGACACGTTGGACCCCCTGGGACACATCTCATTGTCTTGGCTATGCTCTTTGATGTAGGGAAAGATTTGAATATATTTTGTCTGTGTTTAAATTGTGAATTCTGGGAGATTCTCTCACTGCTAAACTTACCTGACGAAGGAGCGAACTGCTCCGAAAGCTTGTAAAATTAAATAAATCTGTTGGACTATAACCTGGTGTTGTGCGACTTCTCATTTTTATATTCAGAGAGAGAGAGTGCACTGACTATATTCAGAGAGAGAGAGAGTGGCACTGACTGTATTCAGAGAGAGAGAGTGGCATTGACTATATTCAGAGAGAGAGAGTGACACTGACTATATTCAGAGAGAGAGGGAGAGTGGCACTAACTTTATTCAGAGAGAGAGGGAAAGTGGCACTGAGTATATTCAGAGAGAGAGAGAGAGTGGCACTAACTATATTCAGAGAGAGAGTGGTGCAAACTATATTCAGAGAGAGAGAGAGTGGCACTGACAATATTCAGAGAGAGAGAGAGAGTGGCACTGACTATATTCAGAGAGAGAGTGGCACTGACTATATTCAGAGAGAGAGAGAGAGAGTGGCATTGACTATATTCAGAGAGAGAGAGTGGCACTGACTATATTCAGAGAGAGAGAGAGAGAGTGGCACTGACTATATTCAGAGAGAGAGAGAGACACTGACTATATTCAGAGAGAGAGAGAGAGAGTGGCACTGACTATATTCAGAGAGAGAGAGAGAGAGTGGCACTGACTATATTCAGAGAGAGAGAGAGAGAGTGGCATTGACTATATTCAGAGAGAGAGAGTGGCACTGACTATATTCAGAGAGAGAGAGAGAGAGAGTGGCATTGACTATATTCAGAGAGAGAGAGTGGCACTGACTATATTCAGAGAGAGAGGGAGAGTGGCACTAACGTTATTCAGAGAGAGAGGGAGAGTGGCACAGAGTATATTCAGAGAGAGAGAGTGGCACTAACTATATTCAGAGAGGGAGAGTGGCACCAACTATATTCAGAGAGAGAGAGTGGCACTGACTATATTCAGAGAGAGAGTGGTGCAAACTATATTCAGAGAGAGAGAGTGGCACTGACTATATTCAGAGAGAGAGAGAGTGGCACTGACTATATTCAGAGAGAGAGAGAGAGAGTGGCACTGACTATATTCAGAGAGAGAGAGAGAGAGAGTGGCATTGACTATATTCAGAGAGTGAGTGGCACTGACTATATTCAGAGAGAGAGGGAGAGTGGCACTAACTTTATTCAGAGAGAGAGGGAGAGTGGCACTGAGTATATTCAGAGAGAGACAGAGTGGCACTAACTATATTCAGAGAGGGAGAGCGGCACCAACTATATTCAGAGAGAGAGAGAGTGGCACTGACTATATTCAGAGAGAGAGAGAGAGAGTGGCACTAACTATATTCAGAGAGAGAGTGGCACTGACTATATTCAGAGAGCGAGAGAGAGTGGCACTAACTATATTCAGAGAGAGAGAGAGAGAGTGGCACCAACTATATTCAGAGAGAGAGAGAGTGGCACTGACTATATTCAGAGAGAGAGAGAGAGAGTGGCACTAACTATATTCAGAGAGAGAGTGGCACTGACTATATTCAGAGAGAGAGAGTGGCACTGACTTTATTCAGAGAGAGAGGGAGAGTGGCACTAACTTTATTCAGAGAGAGAGAGAGTGGCACTGACTATATTCAGAGAGAGAGAGAGTGGCACTGACTATATTCAGAGAGAGAGAGAGAGAGTGGCACTAACTATATTCAGAGAGAGAGTGGCACTGACTATATTCAGAGAGGGAGAGTGGCACTGACTATATTCAGAGAGAGAGGGAGAGTGGCACTAACTATATTCAGAGAGAGAGGGAGAGTGGCACTAACTATATTCAGAGAGAGAGAGAGTGGCACTGACTATATTCAGATAGAGAGAGAGAGTGGCACTGACTATATTCAGAAAGAGAGAGAGAGTGGCACTAACTATATTCAGAGAGAGAGAGAGAGTGGCACTAACTATATTCAGAGAGAGAGAGTGGCACTAACTATATTCAGAGAGAGAGAGAGAGAGTGGCACTGACTATATTCAGAGAGAGAGAGAGACACTGACTATATTCAGAGAGAGAGAGAGAGAGTGGCACTGACTATATTCAGAGAGAGAGAGAGAGTGGCACTGACTATATTCAGAGAGAGAGAGAGAGAGTGGCATTGACTATATTCAGAGAGAGAGAGTGGCACTGACTATATTCAGAGAGAGAGAGAGAGAGAGTGGCATTGACTATATTCAGAGAGAGAGAGTGGCACTGACTATATTCAGAGAGAGAGGGAGAGTGGCACTAACGTTATTCAGAGAGAGAGGGAGAGTGGCACAGAGTATATTCAGAGAGAGAGAGAGTGGCACTAACTATATTCAGAGAGGGAGAGTGGCACCAACTATATTCAGAGAGAGAGAGTGGCACTGACTATATTCAGAGAGAGAGTGGTGCAAACTATATTCAGAGAGAGAGAGTGGCACTGACTATATTCAGAGAGAGAGAGAGTGGCACTGACTATATTCAGAGAGAGAGAGAGAGAGTGGCACTGACTATATTCAGAGAGAGAGAGAGAGAGAGTGGCATTGACTATATTCAGAGAGTGAGTGGCACTGACTATATTCAGAGAGAGAGGGAGAGTGGCACTAACTTTATTCAGAGAGAGAGGGAGAGTGGCACTGAGTATATTCAGAGAGAGACAGAGTGGCACTAACTATATTCAGAGAGGGAGAGCGGCACCAACTATATTCAGAGAGAGAGAGAGTGGCACTGACTATATTCAGAGAGAGAGAGTGGCACTAACTATATTCAGAGAGAGAGTGGCACTGACTATATTCAGAGAGCGAGAGAGAGTGGCACTAACTATATTCAGAGAGAGAGAGAGAGAGTGGCACCAACTATATTCAGAGAGAGAGAGAGTGGCACTGACTATATTCAGAGAGAGAGAGAGAGAGTGGTACTAACTATATTCAGAGAGAGAGTGGCACTGACTATATTCAGAGAGAGAGAGTGGCACTGACTATATTCAGAGAGAGAGGGAGAGTGGCACTAACTTTATTCAGAGAGAGAGAGAGTGGCACTGACTATATTCAGAGAGAGAGAGAGTGGCACTGACTATATTCAGAGAGAGAGAGAGAGAGTGGCACTAACTATATTCAGAGAGAGAGTGGCACTGACTATATTCAGAGAGGGAGAGTGGCACTGACTATATTCAGAGAGAGAGGGAGAGTGGCACTAACTATATTCAGAGAGAGAGGGAGAGTGGCACTAACTATATTCAGAGAGAGAGAGAGTGGCACTGACTATATTCAGATAGAGAGAGAGAGTGGCACTGACTATATTCAGAAAGAGAGAGAGAGTGGCACTGACT
Source organism: Squalus acanthias (assembly GCA_030390025.1). Classification (NCBI taxonomy): domain Eukaryota; kingdom Metazoa; phylum Chordata; class Chondrichthyes; order Squaliformes; family Squalidae; genus Squalus; species Squalus acanthias. The sequence goes on along the minus strand of CM059436.1, from coordinate 10,727,897 downwards.
AAATTCAGAGAGAGAGAGAGTGGCACTAACTATAGTCAGAGAGAGAGAGTGGCACTAACTATATTCAGAGAGAGAGAGTGGCACTGACTAAATTCAGAGAGAGAGAGAGTGGCACTAACTATATTCAGAGAGAGAGAGAGAGTGGCACTGACTATATTCAGAGAGAGAGAGAGAGAGTGGCACGAACTATATTCAGAGAGAGAGAGTGGCACTGACTATATTCAGAGATCATGATGTGGAGATGCCGGCGTTGGACTGGCATGTCACGATACAGAACGTGACTTGACATCATGGCCGGTCTTCCCAGGTGTTTTTTTTAAAAAAAGGCTAACACAAGAACCTACACAGATTGACAGGATATGCAGCCAGCAGGTGGTTTGACACGTTGGACCCCCTGGGACACATCTCATTGTCTTGGCTATGCTCTTTGATGTAGGGAAAGATTTGAATATATTTTGTCTGTGTTTAAATTGTGAATTCTGGGAGATTCTCTCACTGCTAAACTTACCTGACGAAGGAGCGAACTGCTCCGAAAGCTTGTAAAATTAAATAAATCTGTTGGACTATAACCTGGTGTTGTGCGACTTCTCATTTTTATATTCAGAGAGAGAGAGTGCACTGACTATATTCAGAGAGAGAGAGAGTGGCACTGACTGTATTCAGAGAGAGAGAGAGGCACTGACTATATTCAGAGAGAGAGAGAGAGTGGCATTGACTATATTCAGAGAGAGAGAGTGGCACTGACTATATTCAGAGAGAGAGAGAGTGGCACTGAGTATATTCAGAGAGAGAGAGTGGCATTGACTATATTCAGAGAGAGAGGGAGAGCGGCACTAACTTTATTCAGAGAGAGAGAGAGGGGCACTGACTATATTCAGAGAGAGAGAGAGTGGCACTGACTATATTCAGAGAGAGAGAGAGAGAGTGGCACTAACTATATTCAGAGAGAGAGTGGCACTGACTATATTCAGAGAGGGAGAGTGGCACTGACTATATTCAGAGAGAGAGGGAGAGTGGCACTAACTATATTCAGAGAGAGAGGGAGAGTGGCACTAACTATATTCAGAGAGAGAGAGAGTGGCACTGACTATATTCAGATAGAGAGAGAGAGTGGCACTGACTATATTCAGAAAGAGAGAGAGAGTGGCACTGACTAAATTCAGAGAGAGAGAGAGTGGCACTAACTATAGTCAGAGAGAGAGAGTGGCACTAACTATATTCAGAGAGAGAGAGAGTGGCACTGACTAAATTCAGAGAGAGAGAGAGTGGCACTAACTATATTCAGAGAGAGAGAGAGAGTGGCACTGACTATATTCAGAGAGAGAGAGAGAGAGTGGCACGAACTATATTCAGAGAGAGAGAGTGGCACTGACTATATTCAGAGATCATGATGTGGAGATGCCGGCGTTGGACTGGCATGTCACGATACAGAACGTGACTTGACATCATGGCCGGTCTTCCCAGGTGTTTTTTTTTAAAAAAGGCTAACACAAGAACCTACACAGATTGACAGGATATGCAGCCAGCAGGTGGTTTGACACGTTGGACCCCCTGGGACACATCTCATTGTCTTGGCTATGCTCTTTGATGTAGGGAAAGATTTGAATATATTTTGTCTGTGTTTAAATTGTGAATTCTGGGAGATTCTCTCACTGCTAAACTTACCTGACGAAGGAGCGAACTGCTCCGAAAGCTTGTAAAATTAAATAAATCTGTTGGACTATAACCTGGTGTTGTGCGACTTCTCATTTTTATATTCAGAGAGAGAGAGTGCACTGACTATATTCAGAGAGAGAGAGAGTGGCACTGACTGTATTCAGAGAGAGAGAGTGGCATTGACTATATTCAGAGAGAGAGAGTGACACTGACTATATTCAGAGAGAGAGGGAGAGTGGCACTAACTTTATTCAGAGAGAGAGGGAAAGTGGCACTGAGTATATTCAGAGAGAGAGAGAGAGTGGCACTAACTATATTCAGAGAGAGAGTGGTGCAAACTATATTCAGAGAGAGAGAGAGTGGCACTGACAATATTCAGAGAGAGAGAGAGAGTGGCACTGACTATATTCAGAGAGAGAGTGGCACTGACTATATTCAGAGAGAGAGAGAGAGAGTGGCATTGACTATATTCAGAGAGAGAGAGTGGCACTGACTATATTCAGAGAGAGAGAGAGAGAGTGGCACTGACTATATTCAGAGAGAGAGAGAGACACTGACTATATTCAGAGAGAGAGAGAGAGAGTGGCACTGACTATATTCAGAGAGAGAGAGAGAGAGTGGCACTGACTATATTCAGAGAGAGAGAGAGAGAGTGGCATTGACTATATTCAGAGAGAGAGAGTGGCACTGACTATATTCAGAGAGAGAGAGAGAGAGAGTGGCATTGACTATATTCAGAGAGAGAGAGTGGCACTGACTATATTCAGAGAGAGAGGGAGAGTGGCACTAACGTTATTCAGAGAGAGAGGGAGAGTGGCACAGAGTATATTCAGAGAGAGAGAGTGGCACTAACTATATTCAGAGAGGGAGAGTGGCACCAACTATATTCAGAGAGAGAGAGTGGCACTGACTATATTCAGAGAGAGAGTGGTGCAAACTATATTCAGAGAGAGAGAGTGGCACTGACTATATTCAGAGAGAGAGAGAGTGGCACTGACTATATTCAGAGAGAGAGAGAGAGAGTGGCACTGACTATATTCAGAGAGAGAGAGAGAGAGAGTGGCATTGACTATATTCAGAGAGTGAGTGGCACTGACTATATTCAGAGAGAGAGGGAGAGTGGCACTAACTTTATTCAGAGAGAGAGGGAGAGTGGCACTGAGTATATTCAGAGAGAGACAGAGTGGCACTAACTATATTCAGAGAGGGAGAGCGGCACCAACTATATTCAGAGAGAGAGAGAGTGGCACTGACTATATTCAGAGAGAGAGAGAGAGAGTGGCACTAACTATATTCAGAGAGAGAGTGGCACTGACTATATTCAGAGAGCGAGAGAGAGTGGCACTAACTATATTCAGAGAGAGAGAGAGAGAGTGGCACCAACTATATTCAGAGAGAGAGAGAGTGGCACTGACTATATTCAGAGAGAGAGAGAGAGAGTGGCACTAACTATATTCAGAGAGAGAGTGGCACTGACTATATTCAGAGAGAGAGAGTGGCACTGACTTTATTCAGAGAGAGAGGGAGAGTGGCACTAACTTTATTCAGAGAGAGAGAGAGTGGCACTGACTATATTCAGAGAGAGAGAGAGTGGCACTGACTATATTCAGAGAGAGAGAGAGAGAGTGGCACTAACTATATTCAGAGAGAGAGTGGCACTGACTATATTCAGAGAGGGAGAGTGGCACTGACTATATTCAGAGAGAGAGGGAGAGTGGCACTAACTATATTCAGAGAGAGAGGGAGAGTGGCACTAACTATATTCAGAGAGAGAGAGAGTGGCACTGACTATATTCAGATAGAGAGAGAGAGTGGCACTGACTATATTCAGAAAGAGAGAGAGAGTGGCACTAACTATATTCAGAGAGAGAGAGAGAGTGGCACTAACTATATTCAGAGAGAGAGAGTGGCACTAACTATATTCAGAGAGAGAGAGAGAGTGGCACTGACTATATTCAGAAAGAGAGAGAGAGTGGCACTAACTATATTCAGAGAGAGAGAGAGTGGCACTGACTATATTCAGAGAGAGAGAGAGTGGCACTGACTATATTCAGATAGAGAGAGAGAGTGGCACTGACTATATTCAGAAAGAGAGAGAGAGTGGCACTAACTATATTCAGAGAGAGAGAGAGTGGCACTGACTATATTGAGAGAGAGAGAGAGAGAGAGTGACACTGACTATATTCAGAGAGAGAGAGAGTGGCACTAACTATATTCAGAGAGAGAGAGAGAGTGGCACTGACTATATTCAGAGAGAGAGAAAGTGGCACTAACTATATTCAGAGAGAGAGAGAGAGAGTGGCACTGACTATATTCAGAGAGAGAGAGAGAGAGTGGCACTAACTTTATTCAGAGAGAGAGAGTGGCACTAACTATATTCAGAGAGCGAGAGAGGGTGGCACTAACTATATTCAGAGAGAGAGAGAGAGTGGCACTAACTATATTCAGAGAGCGAGAGAGGGTGGCACTAACTATATTCAGAGAGAGAGAGAGAGTGGCACTAACTATATTCAGAGAGCGAGAGAGGGTGGCACTAACTATATTCAGAGAGAGAGAGAGTGGCACTAACTATATTCAGAGAGAGAGAGTGGCACTGACTATATTCAGAGAGAGAGGGAGTGGCACTAACTATATTCAGAGAGCGAGAGAGTGGCACCAACTATATTCAGAGAGAGAGAGAGTGTGGCACTGACTATATTCAGAGAGAAAGAGAGTGGCACTGACTATATTCAGAAAGAGAGAGTGGCACTAACTATATTCAGAGAGAGTGGCACTAACTATATTCAGAGATGAGAAGTCGCACAACACCAGGTTATAGTCCAACAGATTTATTTAATTTTACAAGCTTTCGGAGCTGTCGCTCCTTCCTCAGGTAAGTTAGCAGTGAGAGAATCTCCCAGAATTCACAATTTAAACACAGACAAAATCTATTCAAATCTTTCCCTACATCAAAGACAAACTAAGAGCACAGCCAAGACAATGAGATGTGTCCCAGGGGGTCCAACGTGTCAAACCACTTGCTGGCTGCATATCCTGTCAATTTGTGTTGGTTCTTGTGTTAGTCTTTTTAAAAAAAAACACCTGGGAAGACCGGCCATGATGTCAAGTCACGTTCTGTATCGTGACATGAACCCGATATCGCGATTGAGGCCATCCTCATGAGTGCGGAACTTGGCTATCAGTTTCTGCTCTATGATTTTGCGCTGTCGTGTATCCCGAAGGCCGCCTTGGAGAACGCTTACCCGCAGATCCGAGGCTGAATGCCCCTGGCTGCTGAAGTGTTCCCCGACTGGGAGGCAACCCTCCTGCCTGGCGATTGTTGCGCGGTGTCCGTTCATACGTTGTCTCAGTGTCTGCATGGTCTCGCCGATGTACCATGCTCTGGAGCATCCTTTACTGCAACGTATCAGGTAGACAACGTTGGCCGAGTCACGTGAGTATGTACCGTGTACCTGGTGGGTAGTGTCCTCACGTGTGATGATGGTATCTGTGTCCATGATTTGGCATGTCTTGCAGAGGTTGCCGTGGCAGGGTTGTGTGGTGTCTTGGTTGCTGTTCTCCTGAGGGAGAGTGGCACTGACTATATTCAGAAAGAGAGAGTGGCACTGACTATATTCAGAGAGAGAGAGAGAGTGGCACTACCTATATTCAGAGAGAGAGTGTGGCACTGACTATATTCAGAGAGAGAGAGAGAGTGGCACTAACTATATTCAGAGAGAGAGTGTGGCACTGACTATATTCAGAGAGACAGAGTGGCACTAACTTTATTCAGAGAGAGAGGGAGAGTGGCACTAACTATATTCAGAGAGAGAAAGTGGCACTAACTTTATTCAGAGAGAGAGGGAGAGTGGCACTAACTATATTCAGAGAGAGGGAGAGTGGCACTAACTATATTCAGAGAGAGAGAGTGGCACTGACTATATTCAGAGAGAAAGAGAGTGGCACTAACTATAGTCAGAGAGAGAGAGAGTGGCACTGACTATATTCAGAGAGCGAGAGAGAGTGGCACTAACTATATTCAGAGAGAGAGAGAGTGGCACTAACTATATTCAGAGAGAGAGAGAGTGGCACTAACTATAGTCAGAGAGAGAGAGTGGCACTGACTATATTCAGAGAGAGAGGGAGAGTGGCACTAACTATATTCACAGAGAGAGAGTGGCACTAACTATATTCAGAGAGAGAGAGAGTGGCACTAACTATAGTCAGAGAGAGAGAGAGTGGCACTGACTATATTCAGAGAGAGAGGGAGAGTGGCACGAACTATAGTCAGAGAGAGAGAATGGCACTGACTATATTCAGAGAGCGAGAGAGAGTGGCACTAACTATATTCAGAGAGAGAGAGAGAGAGTGGCACTGACTATATTCAGAGAGAGAGAGAGTGGCACTGACTATATTCAGAGAGAGAGAGGGAGAGAGTGGCACTAACTATATGCAGAGAGAGAGTGGCACTGACTATATTCAGAGACCATGATGCGGAGATGCCGGTGTTGGACTGGGGTGGACAAAAGTGAGAAGTCGCACAATACCAGGTTATAGTCCAACAGTTTTATTTGAAATCACAAGCTTTCGGAGCTCTGCTCCTTCGTCAGGTGAAGTGAAGGAACCAGATCGGCAAAGCATATATAGACAGAGAACAAGGCCTGTGCAGCGTACAATGTCAGACGACTACAGTTAATCTTTCTGACTGCCTTTTATCTGATATATTCAGAAAGAGAGAGAGAGTGGCACTAACTATATTCAGAGAGAGTGAGTGGCACTAACTATATTCAGAGAGAGAGAGAGTGGCTCTGACTATATTCAGAGAGAGTGAGTGGCACTAACTATATTCAGAGAGAGAGAGTGGCACTAACTATATTCAGAGAGAGAGAGAGTGGCACTAACTATATTCAGAGAGAGAGAGAGTGGCTCTGACTATATTCAGAGAGAGTGAGTGGCACTAACTATATTCAGAGAGAGAGAGAGTGGCACTAACTATATTCAGAGAGAGTGAGTGGCACTAACTATATTCAGAGAGAGAGAGTGGCACTAACTATATTCAGAGAGAGAGAGAGTGGCACTAACTATCTTCAGAGAGAGAGAGAGTGGCACTAACTATATTCAGAGAGTGAGAGTGGCACTAACTATCTTCAGAGAGAGAGAGAGAGTGGCATTGACTATATTCAGAGAGAGAGAGAGTGGCACTAATTATATTCAGAGAGAGAGTGGTATTGACTATATTCAGAGAGAGAGGGAGCGGCACTGACTATATTCAGAGAGAGAGAGAGAGTGATACTGACTATATTCAGAGAAAGTGAGTGGCACTGACTATATTCAGAGAGAGAGAGAGAGTGGCACTGACTATATTCAGAGAGAGAGATAGAGTGACTATATTCAGAGAGAGATTGGCACTGAGTATATTCAGAGAGAGAGTCGCACTGACTATATTCAGAGAGAGAGAGAGTGGCATTAACTATATTCAGAGAGAGTGAGTGGCACTAACTATATTCAGAGAGAGAGAGAGTGGCACTAACTATAGTCAGAGAGAGAGAGTGGCACTGACTATATTCAGAGAGAGAGGGAGAGTGGCACTAACTATATTCACAGAGAGAGAGTGGCACTAACTATATTCAGAGAGAGAGAGAGTGGCACTAACTATAGTCAGAGAGAGAGAGAGTGGCACTGACTATATTCAGAGAGAGAGGGAGAGTGGCACGAACTATAGTCAGAGAGAGAGAGAGTGGCACTGACTATATTCAGAGAGCGAGAGAGAGTGGCACTAACTATATTCAGAGAGAGAGAGAGTGGCACTAACTATATTCAGAGAGAGAGAGAGTGGCACTAACTATAGTCAGAGAGAGAGAGTGGCACTGACTATATTCAGAGAGAGAGGGAGAGTGGCACTAACTATATTCACAGAGAGAGAGTGGCACTAACTATATTCAGAGAGAGAGAGAGTGGCACTAACTATAGTCAGAGAGAGAGAGAGTGGCACTGACTATATTCAGAGAGAGAGGGAGAGTGGCACGAACTATAGTCAGAGAGAGAGAATGGCACTGACTATATTCAGAGAGCGAGAGAGAGTGGCACTAACTATATTCAGAGAGAGAGAGAGAGAGTGGCACTGACTATATTCAGAGAGAGAGAGAGTGGCACTGACTATATTCAGAGAGAGAGGGAGAGAGTGGCACTAACTATATGCAGAGAGAGAGTGGCACTGACTATATTCAGAGACCATGATGCGGAGATGCCGGTGTTGGACTGGGGTGGACAAAAGTGAGAAGTCGCACAATACCAGGTTATAGTCCAACAGTTTTATTTGAAATCACAAGCTTTCGGAGCTCTGCTCCTTCGTCAGGTGAAGTGAAGGAACCAGATCGGCAAAGCATATATAGACAGAGAACAAGGCCTGTGCAGCGTACAATGTCAGACGACTACAGTTAATCTTTCTGACTGCCTTTTATCTGATATATTCAGAAAGAGAGAGAGAGTGGCACTAACTATATTCAGAGAGAGTGAGTGGCACTAACTATATTCAGAGAGAGAGAGAGTGGCTCTGACTATATTCAGAGAGAGTGAGTGGCACTAACTATATTCAGAGAGAGAGAGTGGCACTAACTATATTCAGAGAGAGAGAGAGTGGCACTAACTATATTCAGAGAGAGAGAGAGTGGCTCTGACTATATTCAGAGAGAGTGAGTGGCACTAACTATATTCAGAGAGAGAGAGAGTGGCACTAACTATATTCAGAGAGAGTGAGTGGCACTAACTATATTCAGAGAGAGAGAGTGGCACTAACTATATTCAGAGAGAGAGAGAGTGGCACTAACTATCTTCAGAGAGAGAGAGAGTGGCACTAACTATATTCAGAGAGTGAGAGTGGCACTAACTATCTTCAGAGAGAGAGAGAGAGTGGCATTGACTATATTCAGAGAGAGAGAGAGTGGCACTAATTATATTCAGAGAGAGAGTGGTATTGACTATATTCAGAGAGAGAGGGAGCGGCACTGACTATATTCAGAGAGAGAGAGAGAGTGATACTGACTATATTCAGAGAAAGTGAGTGGCACTGACTATATTCAGAGAGAGAGAGAGAGTGGCACTGACTATATTCAGAGAGAGAGATAGAGTGACTATATTCAGAGAGAGATTGGCACTGAGTATATTCAGAGAGAGAGTCGCACTGACTATATTCAGAGAGAGAGAGAGTGGCATTAACTATATTCAGAGAGAGTGAGTGGCACTAACTATATTCAGAGAGAGAGAGAGTGGCACTAACTATAGTCAGAGAGAGAGAGTGGCACTGACTATATTCAGAGAGAGAGGGAGAGTGGCACTAACTATATTCACAGAGAGAGAGTGGCACTAACTATATTCAGAGAGAGAGAGAGTGGCACTAACTATAGTCAGAGAGAGAGAGAGTGGCACTGACTATATTCAGAGAGAGAGGGAGAGTGGCACGAACTATAGTCAGAGAGAGAGAATGGCACTGACTATATTCAGAGAGCGAGAGAGAGTGGCACTAACTATATTCAGAGAGAGAGAGAGAGAGTGGCACTGACTATATTCAGAGAGAGAGAGAGTGGCACTGACTATATTCAGAGAGAGAGGGAGAGAGTGGCACTAACTATATGCAGAGAGAGAGTGGCACTGACTATATTCAGAGACCATGATGCGGAGATGCCGGTGTTGGACTGGGGTGGACAAAAGTGAGAAGTCGCACAATACCAGGTTATAGTCCAACAGTTTTATTTGAAATCACAAGCTTTCGGAGCTCTGCTCCTTCGTCAGGTGAAGTGAAGGAACCAGATCGGCAAAGCATATATAGACAGAGAACAAGGCCTGTGCAGCGTACAATGTCAGACGACTACAGTTAATCTTTCTGACTGCCTTTTATCTGATATATTCAGAAAGAGAGAGAGAGTGGCACTAACTATATTCAGAGAGAGTGAGTGGCACTAACTATATTCAGAGAGAGAGAGAGTGGCTCTGACTATATTCAGAGAGAGTGAGTGGCACTAACTATATTCAGAGAGAGAGAGTGGCACTAACTATATTCAGAGAGAGAGAGAGTGGCACTAACTATATTCAGAGAGAGAGAGAGTGGCTCTGACTATATTCAGAGAGAGTGAGTGGCACTAACTATATTCAGAGAGAGAGAGAGTGGCACTAACTATATTCAGAGAGAGTGAGTGGCACTAACTATATTCAGAGAGAGAGAGTGGCACTAACTATATTCAGAGAGAGAGAGAGTGGCACTAACTATCTTCAGAGAGAGAGAGAGTGGCACTAACTATATTCAGAGAGAGAGAGAGAGAGTGGCATTGACTATATTCAGAGAGAGAGAGTGGCACTGACTATATTCAGAGAGAGAGAGAGAGAGAGTGGCATTGACTATATTCAGAGAGAGAGAGTGGCACTGACTATATTCAGAGAGAGAGGGAGAGTGGCACTAACGTTATTCAGAGAGAGAGGGAGAGTGGCACAGAGTATATTCAGAGAGAGAGAGTGGCACTAACTATATTCAGAGAGGGAGAGTGGCACCAACTATATTCAGAGAGAGAGAGTGGCACTGACTATATTCAGAGAGAGAGTGGTGCAAACTATATTCAGAGAGAGAGAGTGGCACTGACTATATTCAGAGAGAGAGAGAGTGGCACTGACTATATTCAGAGAGAGAGAGAGAGAGTGGCACTGACTATATTCAGAGAGAGAGAGAGAGAGAGTGGCATTGACTATATTCAGAGAGTGAGTGGCACTGACTATATTCAGAGAGAGAGGGAGAGTGGCACTAACTTTATTCAGAGAGAGAGGGAGAGTGGCACTGAGTATATTCAGAGAGAGACAGAGTGGCACTAACTATATTCAGAGAGGGAGAGCGGCACCAACTATATTCAGAGAGAGAGAGAGTGGCACTGACTATATTCAGAGAGAGAGAGAGAGAGTGGCACTAACTATATTCAGAGAGAGAGTGGCACTGACTATATTCAGAGAGCGAGAGAGAGTGGCACTAACTATATTCAGAGAGAGAGAGAGAGAGTGGCACCAACTATATTCAGAGAGAGAGAGAGTGGCACTGACTATATTCAGAGAGAGAGAGAGAGAGTGGCACTAACTATATTCAGAGAGAGAGTGGCACTGACTATATTCAGAGAGAGAGAGTGGCACTGACTTTATTCAGAGAGAGAGGGAGAGTGGCACTAACTTTATTCAGAGAGAGAGAGAGTGGCACTGACTATATTCAGAGAGAGAGAGAGTGGCACTGACTATATTCAGAGAGAGAGAGAGAGAGTGGCACTAACTATATTCAGAGAGAGAGTGGCACTGACTATATTCAGAGAGGGAGAGTGGCACTGACTATATTCAGAGAGAGAGGGAGAGTGGCACTAACTATATTCAGAGAGAGAGGGAGAGTGGCACTAACTATATTCAGAGAGAGAGAGAGTGGCACTGACTATATTCAGATAGAGAGAGAGAGTGGCACTGACTATATTCAGAAAGAGAGAGAGAGTGGCACTAACTATATTCAGAGAGAGAGAGAGAGTGGCACTAACTATATTCAGAGAGAGAGAGTGGCACTAACTATATTCAGAGAGAGAGAGAGAGTGGCACTGACTATATTCAGAAAGAGAGAGAGAGTGGCACTAACTATATTCAGAGAGAGAGAGAGTGGCACTGACTATATTCAGAGAGAGAGAGAGTGGCACTGACTATATTCAGATAGAGAGAGAGAGTGGCACTGACTATATTCAGAAAGAGAGAGAGAGTGGCACTAACTATATTCAGAGAGAGAGAGAGTGGCACTGACTATATTGAGAGAGAGAGAGAGAGAGAGTGACACTGACTATATTCAGAGAGAGAGAGAGTGGCACTAACTATATTCAGAGAGAGAGAGAGAGTGGCACTGACTATATTCAGAGAGAGAGAAAGTGGCACTAACTATATTCAGAGAGAGAGAGAGAGAGTGGCACTGACTATATTCAGAGAGAGAGAGAGAGAGAGTGGCACTAACTTTATTCAGAGAGAGAGAGTGGCACTAACTATATTCAGAGAGCGAGAGAGGGTGGCACTAACTATATTCAGAGAGAGAGAGAGAGTGGCACTAACTATATTCAGAGAGCGAGAGAGGGTGGCACTAACTATATTCAGAGAGAGAGAGAGAGTGGCACTAACTATATTCAGAGAGCGAGAGAGGGTGGCACTAACTATATTCAGAGAGAGAGAGAGTGGCACTAACTATATTCAGAGAGAGAGAGTGGCACTGACTATATTCAGAGAGAGAGGGAGTGGCACTAACTATATTCAGAGAGCGAGAGAGTGGCACCAACTATATTCAGAGAGAGAGAGAGTGTGGCACTGACTATATTCAGAGAGAAAGAGAGTGGCACTGACTATATTCAGAAAGAGAGAGTGGCACTAACTATATTCAGAGAGAGTGGCACTAACTATATTCAGAGATGAGAAGTCGCACAACACCAGGTTATAGTCCAACAGATTTATTTAATTTTACAAGCTTTCGGAGCTGTCGCTCCTTCCTCAGGTAAGTTAGCAGTGAGAGAATCTCCCAGAATTCACAATTTAAACACAGACAAAATCTATTCAAATCTTTCCCTACATCAAAGACAAACTAAGAGCACAGCCAAGACAATGAGATGTGTCCCAGGGGGTCCAACGTGTCAAACCACTTGCTGGCTGCATATCCTGTCAATTTGTGTTGGTTCTTGTGTTAGTCTTTTTAAAAAAAAACACCTGGGAAGACCGGCCATGATGTCAAGTCACGTTCTGTATCGTGACATGAACCCGATATCGCGATTGAGGCCATCCTCATGAGTGCGGAACTTGGCTATCAGTTTCTGCTCTATGATTTTGCGCTGTCGTGTATCCCGAAGGCCGCCTTGGAGAACGCTTACCCGCAGATCCGAGGCTGAATGCCCCTGGCTGCTGAAGTGTTCCCCGACTGGGAGGCAACCCTCCTGCCTGGCGATTGTTGCGCGGTGTCCGTTCATACGTTGTCTCAGTGTCTGCATGGTCTCGCCGATGTACCATGCTCTGGAGCATCCTTTACTGCAACGTATCAGGTAGACAACGTTGGCCGAGTCACGTGAGTATGTACCGTGTACCTGGTGGGTAGTGTCCTCACGTGTGATGATGGTATCTGTGTCCATGATTTGGCATGTCTTGCAGAGGTTGCCGTGGCAGGGTTGTGTGGTGTCTTGGTTGCTGTTCTCCTGAGGGAGAGTGGCACTGACTATATTCAGAAAGAGAGAGTGGCACTGACTATATTCAGAGAGAGAGAGAGAGTGGCACTACCTATATTCAGAGAGAGAGTGTGGCACTGACTATATTCAGAGAGAGAGAGAGAGTGGCACTAACTATATTCAGAGAGAGAGTGTGGCACTGACTATATTCAGAGAGACAGAGTGGCACTAACTTTATTCAGAGAGAGAGGGAGAGTGGCACTAACTATATTCAGAGAGAGAAAGTGGCACTAACTTTATTCAGAGAGAGAGGGAGAGTGGCACTAACTATATTCAGAGAGAGGGAGAGTGGCACTAACTATATTCAGAGAGAGAGAGTGGCACTGACTATATTCAGAGAGAAAGAGAGTGGCACTAACTATAGTCAGAGAGAGAGAGAGTGGCACTGACTATATTCAGAGAGCGAGAGAGAGTGGCACTAACTATATTCAGAGAGAGAGAGAGTGGCACTAACTATATTCAGAGAGAGAGAGAGTGGCACTAACTATAGTCAGAGAGAGAGAGTGGCACTGACTATATTCAGAGAGAGAGGGAGAGTGGCACTAACTATATTCACAGAGAGAGAGTGGCACTAACTATATTCAGAGAGAGAGAGAGTGGCACTAACTATAGTCAGAGAGAGAGAGAGTGGCACTGACTATATTCAGAGAGAGAGGGAGAGTGGCACGAACTATAGTCAGAGAGAGAGAATGGCACTGACTATATTCAGAGAGCGAGAGAGAGTGGCACTAACTATATTCAGAGAGAGAGAGAGAGAGTGGCACTGACTATATTCAGAGAGAGAGAGAGTGGCACTGACTATATTCAGAGAGAGAGGGAGAGAGTGGCACTAACTATATGCAGAGAGAGAGTGGCACTGACTATATTCAGAGACCATGATGCGGAGATGCCGGTGTTGGACTGGGGTGGACAAAAGTGAGAAGTCGCACAATACCAGGTTATAGTCCAACAGTTTTATTTGAAATCACAAGCTTTCGGAGCTCTGCTCCTTCGTCAGGTGAAGTGAAGGAACCAGATCGGCAAAGCATATATAGACAGAGAACAAGGCCTGTGCAGCGTACAATGTCAGACGACTACAGTTAATCTTTCTGACTGCCTTTTATCTGATATATTCAGAAAGAGAGAGAGAGTGGCACTAACTATATTCAGAGAGAGTGAGTGGCACTAACTATATTCAGAGAGAGAGAGAGTGGCTCTGACTATATTCAGAGAGAGTGAGTGGCACTAACTATATTCAGAGAGAGAGAGTGGCACTAACTATATTCAGAGAGAGAGAGAGTGGCACTAACTATATTCAGAGAGAGAGAGAGTGGCTCTGACTATATTCAGAGAGAGTGAGTGGCACTAACTATATTCAGAGAGAGAGAGAGTGGCACTAACTATATTCAGAGAGAGTGAGTGGCACTAACTATATTCAGAGAGAGAGAGTGGCACTAACTATATTCAGAGAGAGAGAGAGTGGCACTAACTATCTTCAGAGAGAGAGAGAGTGGCACTAACTATATTCAGAGAGTGAGAGTGGCACTAACTATCTTCAGAGAGAGAGAGAGAGTGGCATTGACTATATTCAGAGAGAGAGAGAGTGGCACTAATTATATTCAGAGAGAGAGTGGTATTGACTATATTCAGAGAGAGAGGGAGTGGCACTGACTATATTCAGAGAGAGAGAGAGAGTGATACTGACTATATTCAGAGAAAGTGAGTGGCACTGACTATATTCAGAGAGAGAGAGAGAGTGGCACTGACTATATTCAGAGAGAGAGATAGAGTGACTATATTCAGAGAGAGATTGGCACTGAGTATATTCAGAGAGAGAGTCGCACTGACTATATTCAGAGAGAGAGAGAGTGGCATTAACTATATTCAGAGAGAGTGAGTGGCACTAACTATATTCAGAGAGAGAGAGAGTGGCACTAACTATAGTCAGAGAGAGAGAGTGGCACTGACTATATTCAGAGAGAGAGGGAGAGTGGCACTAACTATATTCACAGAGAGAGAGTGGCACTAACTATATTCAGAGAGAGAGAGAGTGGCACTAACTATAGTCAGAGAGAGAGAGAGTGGCACTGACTATATTCAGAGAGAGAGGGAGAGTGGCACGAACTATAGTCAGAGAGAGAGAATGGCACTGACTATATTCAGAGAGCGAGAGAGAGTGGCACTAACTATATTCAGAGAGAGAGAGAGAGAGTGGCACTGACTATATTCAGAGAGAGAGAGAGTGGCACTGACTATATTCAGAGAGAGAGGGAGAGAGTGGCACTAACTATATGCAGAGAGAGAGTGGCACTGACTATATTCAGAGACCATGATGCGGAGATGCCGGTGTTGGACTGGGGTGGACAAAAGTGAGAAGTCGCACAATACCAGGTTATAGTCCAACAGTTTTATTTGAAATCACAAGCTTTCGGAGCTCTGCTCCTTCGTCAGGTGAAGTGAAGGAACCAGATCGGCAAAGCATATATAGACAGAGAACAAGGCCTGTGCAGCGTACAATGTCAGACGACTACAGTTAATCTTTCTGACTGCCTTTTATCTGATATATTCAGAAAGAGAGAGAGAGTGGCACTAACTATATTCAGAGAGAGTGAGTGGCACTAACTATATTCAGAGAGAGAGAGAGTGGCTCTGACTATATTCAGAGAGAGTGAGTGGCACTAACTATATTCAGAGAGAGAGAGTGGCACTAACTATATTCAGAGAGAGAGAGAGTGGCACTAACTATATTCAGAGAGAGAGAGAGTGGCTCTGACTATATTCAGAGAGAGTGAGTGGCACTAACTATATTCAGAGAGAGAGAGAGTGGCACTAACTATATTCAGAGAGAGTGAGTGGCACTAACTATATTCAGAGAGAGAGAGTGGCACTAACTATATTCAGAGAGAGAGAGAGTGGCACTAACTATCTTCAGAGAGAGAGAGAGTGGCACTAACTATATTCAGAGAGTGAGAGTGGCACTAACTATCTTCAGAGAGAGAGAGAGAGTGGCATTGACTATATTCAGAGAGAGAGAGAGTGGCACTAATTATATTCAGAGAGAGAGTGGTATTGACTATATTCAGAGAGAGAGGGAGTGGCACTGACTATATTCAGAGAGAGAGAGAGAGTGATACTGACTATATTCAGAGAAAGTGAGTGGCACTGACTATATTCAGAGAGAGAGAGAGAGTGGCACTGACTATATTCAGAGAGAGAGATAGAGTGACTATATTCAGAGAGAGATTGGCACTGAGTATATTCAGAGAGAGAGTCGCACTGACTATATTCAGAGAGAGAGAGAGTGGCATTAACTATATTCAGAGAGAGTGAGTGGCACTAACTATATTCAGAGAGAGTGAGTGGCACTAACTATATTCAGAGAGAGAGTGGCACTGACTAAATTCAGAGAGAGAGAGAGTGGCACTGACTAAATTCAGAGAGAGAGAGAGTGGCACTAACTATAGTCAGAGAGAGAGAGTGGCACTAACTATAGTCAGAGAGAGAGAGTGGCACTAACTATATTCAGAGAGAGTGAGTGGCACTAACTATATTCAGAGAGAGAGAGAGAGTGGCACTGACTAAATTCAGAGAGAGAGAGAGAGTGGCACTGACTAAATTCAGAGAGAGAGAGTGGCACTGACTAAATTCAGAGAGAGAGAGAGAGTGGCACTGACTAAATTCAGAGAGAGAGAGAGAGTGGCACTGACTAAATTCAGAGAGAGAGAGAGAGTGGCACTGACTAAATTCAGAGAGAGAGAGTGGCACTGACTAAATTCAGAGAGAGAGAGAGTGGCACTGACTATAGTCAGAGAGAGAGATTGGCACTGACTATATTCAGAGAGAGTGGCACTAACTATATTTCGAGAGTGTTTTGTGCATTTTGGTTTTTGTTGCATCTTTTCCAAACCGTTCCCCCGATTGATTCATTGGGGGTGATTTCCAATTGCTGGCAGCCCACTTCTTACATGAAAAGCAGACAGCCTGTCGTTGAAAATAGTCTAAATTCACCTCCATTGATTCTAAAACTTAAACTATTCCACCGTGTACGAATATAAAGAGGAAATAGCCTCAAAACTGTGGAACATTTCACATCCCTGAATCTTCCCTTCCTGCTACAATCGTCAGGCTGTCAAAGCCCAGCTTGGTACCACCAGACCAGTACTTCTGTTTTTGTCTTGTTTTCCCTTACAACAACAACAACTTGTATTTATATCGCGCTTTAACGTAGTAAAACGTCCCAAGGCGCTTCATAGGAGTGTTATAAAACAAAATTTGACATCAAGCTACATAAGGAGAAATTAGGGCAGAAAAGAGGTAGGTTTTAAGGAGCATCTTAAAGGAGGAAAGAGAGGAGGCGAGGCTTACGCAGGGAATTCCACAGATTACAGAGATAGGGAGGGTAGAGGCCAGGGAGGGATTTGAAAACAAGAATGAGAATTTTAAAATCGAGGTGTTGCTTAACCGGGAGCCCATGTAGGTCAGTGAGCACAGGGGTGATGGATGAACGGGACTTGGTGTGAGTTAGGACACGGGCAGCCGAATTTTGGGTGACCTCAAGTTTACGTAGGGTGGAATGTGGGAGGCCAGCCAGGAGTGCATTGGAATAGTCAAGTCTAGAGGTAACAAAGGCACGGATGAGGGTTTCAGCAACAGATGAGTGGAGGCAGGGGTGAAGACGAGCGATGTTACAGTGGTGGAAATAGGTGGTCTTAGTTATGGCTTGGATAGGTGGACGGAAGATCATTTCAGCGTCAAATATGACACCAAGGTTGCGAACAGTCTGGTTCAGCCTCAGACAGATGCTAAGGAGAGGGATGGAGTCGGTGGCTAAGGAACGGAGTTTGTGGCAGGGACTGAAGACAATGGCTTCAGTCCTCCCAATATTTAGTTGGAGGAAATTTCTGCTCATCCAGGACTGGATGTTGGACAAGCAGTCTGACAATTTAGATACAGTGGAGGGGTTGAGAGAGGTGGTGGCGAGGTAGAGTTGGGTGTCGTCAGCGTACATGTGGAAACTGACGCTGTGTTTTCGGATGATGTCGCCGAGGGGCAGCATATAGGTGATAAATAGGAGGAGCCAAGGATAGATCCTTGGGGACACCAGAGATAACGATGTGGGAGCGGGAAGAGAAGCCATTGCAGGTGATTCTCTGGCTACGATTAGATAGATAAGAATGGAACCAGGCGAGTGCAGTCCCACCCAGCTGGACGATGATGGCGTGGTCAACCATGTCAAAGGCTGCAGACAGGTCAAAAAGAACGAGGAGGGATAGTTTACCTTTTTCACAGTCACAAATGATGTAATTTGTGACTTTGATAAGAGCCATTTTGGTACTGTGGCAGGGGCGGAAACCGGATTGAAGGGATTCAAACATGGAGTTGCGGGAAAGATGGGCACGGATTTGGGAGGCAACAACACATTCAAGGACTTTGGAGAGGAAAGGGAGGTTGGAGATGGGCGGTAGTTTGCAAGGACGGAGGGATCGAGGGTTGGTTTTTGAGGAGAGGGGTGATGACGGCAGATTTGAGGGAGAGGGGGACAGTACCTGAGGAGAGAGAACCATTAACAATGTCAGCTAACATGAGAGCCAGAAAAGAAGTTGGGTGATCAGCAGTTTAGTGGGAATAGGGTCGAGGGAGCAGGAAGTGGGTCTCATGGACAAGATGAGCATGGAGAGGGCATGAGAGGAGAACGGAGAGAAACTGGAGAAAGATGCGAATTCAGGGCTAGGGCAAGGCTACTCTTTATAACATTACAAAAGCAAAATACTGCGGATGCTGGAAATCTGAAATAACAACAGAAAATGCTGGAAACACTCAGCAGGTCAGGCAGCATCCGTGGAGAGAGAAACAGAGTCAATGTTTCGAGTCAGGGACCCTTCGTCAGAAGTCTGTTGCTACTCTCTATAACCTTGGTGAAGCCCTGTACTATAGATCTTCATTGTAGTTTCACAACTTAAAAATACTGCTACATATGATGGGACAGGCTAGATACGGTGACTTTTTTCTTTAAAAGGCTATTAATTCCCCCAGTGAAGTGTTTTCATTCCCATTTTCTCACCATTGTCTCTTCTGAGCCACAAGCATCTGCTACCAAGAGGGCTTTTCAGTGTTACAAGGTCCTACCATCTCGGAGCCTCCTTTACCCATCTCGGAGCCTCCTTTCCCTGTTTCAGAGCCTCCTGTTCTAATTCCCGAGCCTCCTTTCCCCATCCCCGAGCCTCCTTTCCATGTCTCCGACCCTCTTTTCCCCGTCTCTGAGCCTCCTTTCCCCATCAAACCGTAGTCCTTGAACAATCCAACTTCCAAACACTTTTTTTTCTTAATGCACATAACATAAAGCAAGACCACACAGTCCATCTTTCAGCTCTTCCCTTGGACCTCGCCTTTTTATGCTCAGCTGGCTGGGTCAAAGTCTCCTCTCACTTCAGGTGCAATTATCATTTAAAGGGAAGGGGGGTTCTTAAAGTGGCCCCATACCCTTCCTCTGGGATCAGGGCCTGCGGCTGAGATACCAGCCCTCAATCACCCTGCTACACCAGCCAGCAGAAAGTGGATGATAGCAGTCCACTGAGGTGAGGCCACCCCAGCCAATTTTAAATCTACTCCCCCAACCAAGAAAGAGAGTTCCATTACCAGTTGTCTCTTTCCTCGCAGTCCGAATGTTGTAGATTGTGCCCCGGTGCAAGCTATGGGAGGCCAGCTGGTGGAACGGAGCCTGCCCATCGCCCGCTAGTCCCAGTGGGAAGACATTTGGAGGGTTGGGCCTCATTAGCATTGGGGCGGTGGGCTGCAGGTGGAAGACGGGCGCCCTGAGCAGTCTACAGTATTGAGTGGACTGATTGGCCTCCGGGCACCGGAATAAGGTAGGTCTCTGGGGGAGGGGTCCGATCTCGGAAGGTGGGTGGTGGGGGGGGGGGGGAGAGGGAAGCTGTAGCAGCAGCGGCCCAGGCTGGTTTTGTAGAGCCTGGAGTGACACTCCCAGCCCCACAGAAATACAGTAAAACCTAACTGTGGGTTAAAACCTTAACTCCTCAGCTGGAACCCCAGCTGATACTGGGAGGAGCGTGCATGGTGACACTCTGCCCAATACTGTCCATAAATGTGACCTCATCCAAAACTCTGCTACCCGTGTCCTAACTCGCACCAAGTCCCGTTCACCCATCACTCCTGTGCTCACTGACCTACATTGGCTCCCGGCCCGGAAATGTCTCAATTTTAAAATTCTCATCCTTGTTTTCAAATTCCTCCATGTCCTCGCCCCCTCCCTATCTCTGTAATCTCCTCTAGCCCTACAATCCCCCAAAATCTCTGCGCTCCTCCAATTCTGGCCTCTTGTGCATACCCGATTTAAATTTGAACTATTGGTGGCCGTGCTTCAGATGCCTGGGCCCTAAGCTCTGGAATTCCCTCCCTAAACCTCTCCGCCTCACTCTCCTCCTTTAAGATGCTACTTTAAACCTACCTCTTTGACCAACTCACCTGTCCTAATATCTCCTTGTGTGGGCTCGGTATCAAATTTTGTTTGATAACGCTCCTGTGAAGCGCCTTGGGACGTTTTACTACGTTAAAGGCGCTATATAAATACAAGTTGTTATAAAAGGGCAAACAGTGTCCTATGTACAGCATATTAAAGGGCCCTGCTGCCTGACTCAGGCGGGCACTCCTGCTGTGTAGCGGTAGGCTCGGGGGGCGGGGTGGGGGGGGGAAGATTGCTGCTGCAGGATCTAGGCGGTAAGCCATTTCCCACCATTTTCTGGGCGCCGCCACCCCCATTCTCCCCCAGCGTCTGCCTTCCATTAAGTAACTTAGTGAAGAGAGTCAGTCCTCTGTTTTGAACCGTGGTATTTTAAAAGCATATTAAATAGAAAAATGAATCTGTGTCTTTCTTAGGATGTAATGTCTTGTATTAACATATCTGACCGATACTGTATTCTCCTTCTATTCTTAATTTATACTATGAGTTGGTCCTTATTTATATATGTATTACCATTGATGTGTACTGTGCACAAGTATAAAAGTAACACCTTGAACTGAAGAGAGAGTTATGTACTGAACTTTATGGAACAACTTGCTATTTGACTTTATGTATTAATACAAAACATTACTTTCATGACACAATTTAAATGTAACATTTTTAGTAATTATATATTATGAGGGTTTTTGTAATAGTGTTAATAATAATCTTATTGTAACCTCATAAACCTCTGTTATTATATATGAAGTATTGACACCACTGTGTCAGCCAGTGAGTTGGAGGTGGGGCGGGCCTTACGGCAGGACTCGCAGCAAACAGTCCATTTACTGAGCAAACAGCAAACGAGTGGAGGATAGTTACAAAATACAAATTCCGTGGGTGAAATCAATCAGCAGTGCGGTCTCGAAGCGTGATTGATCTAATCATTTCCATTCTGGCCAGGAATAGTGGTGTTACTCTATGCAGTCTATTTAAAAAGAGTCTATGAACTACAGCAAATAGAACTCATGACCGAAACTACAGCAAAGTCTCCCGATAAAAGAAGGATTATTTCTCCAGCAAAATGCAGTGAGTGGAGGATGGTTATACAATACAAATTATGTGCATAAAATCAATCCCAGTCACTTACGATTGACGGGGGAATGACCCAATCCTCTCCATTCTGGCTGGGAATAGTGGTCTATTATATATACAAGGGTTTTTGTGAGTGTGTTAATAATGATCTTAATGTAATGTATACCTCATAAAACCACTTATTATACACACATATATAAAAGAGTTTTTGTAATTGTCTTAATGATGATCTTGATGTAATGTATACCCTGTAAAACCTTTCTTCCTTTACCTTCATGCAGTTTCAGTGCTGTGGTTGGACTAACTACAAAGATTGGTCAAAGAACATGTATTTCAACTGTACCCCTACCAACCCAAGCCCTGAGCGCTGTGGTGTGCCTTACTCTTGCTGTACACTGGTACCCGGTGAGGTAAGCTGTTCGAGAAAACTACAGCTTTTTTCTTTGATCTTTTACCAACTTTTAACCCCTTCTCAGGGTACCGAGTGTTGCTGGGGTTCGCTTCCTTTGGTGCTGACAGCCCTCCAATGCCTCAGCCAAGTGACCATCGTTCATGTGCGAGCTCAGAGGGCGAGCGTAAGCAGGGAGATAGATCCTGTTGTCACCCAGCGTCCGCATACACACACTGAGTCACTGAATAATGTTCAGGACCGGGAATCCTGGCTGGTTTTATCCCTGTTTAAATCAGGCGTGCTGGGGCCAATTGTAGCTACCTGGAGTGCTGCCTGTAAATAGCCGTGGAACCCTCACACTGATGTTAATATAGTCCTGGCTGCACTCTCCATTCTGAATGGTAACTATTCCAGGACCATTTCTGGAATACAAAAATGGCTTCTTTTCTCTCCTGCAAACCGTCTTCATAAACCGTTCTTTACATAGGAATACATAGGATATATGGCACAAACAGGCCATTCGGCCCAAACAGTCCATGCCTGCGTTTATGCTCCACTCCAACCTCCTCCGTCTTTCCTCATCTAAATCTATCAGCATACCCTCTATTCCCTTCTCCCTCATATACTTTGTCCAGCCTCCCCTTAAATCCATTTATAGTATTCGCTTCAACCACTCCCTGTGGCAGCGAGTTCCACATTCTGACCACTCTCTGGGTAAAGAAGTTTCTTCTGAATTCCCTATTGGATTTCTTGGTGACTATCTTATATTGATGGCCTCTAGTTATGCTCTTCCCCACAAGTGGAAACATTCTCTCTGTATCCACTCTTATCAAAACCTTTCATAATTTTAAAGACCTCTATTAGGTCACCCCTCAGCCTTCTTTTTTCAAGAGAAAAGAGACCCAGCCTGTTCATCCTTTCCTGATATGTATACCCTCGCATTTCTGGTCTCATCCTTGTAAATCTTCTCTGCACCCTCTCTGGTGCCTCTATATCCTTTTTATAATATGACGACCAGAACTGTACGCAGTACTCTAAGTGTGGTCTAACCAAGGTTCGATACAGGTTTAGCATAACTTCCCTACTTTTCAATTCTATCGCTCTAGAAATAAACCCTAGTGCTTGGTTTGCTTTTTTTATGAGAAGTCGCACAACACCAGGTTATAGTCCAACAGATTTATTTAATTTTACAAGCTTTCGGAGCTGTTCGCTCCTTCTTCAGGTCCTGAAGAAGGAGCGAACAGCTCCGAAAGCTTGTAAAATTAAATAAATCTGTTGGACTATAACCTGGTGTTGTGCGACTTCTCATTTTTGTCCACCCCAGTCCAACGCCGGCATCTCCACATCATGCTTTTTTTATGGCCTTGTTAACCTGTGTTGCAACTTTTAGTGATTTGTGTATTTGTACTCCGAGATCCCTTTGTTCCTCTACCCCACCTAGACTCGCACTCTCCAAGTGATAAGTGACCTCCCTATTCTTCCTACCAAAATGTAATACCTCACATTTATCTGTGTTGAACTTCATTTGCCAATTATTTGCCCATTCTGCAAGTTTATTAATGTCCTCCTGTAATTTGTTTCAGTCCTCCTCAGTATTGATTATTCCCCCAATTTGTTATCATCTGCAAATTTAGAAATTGTGTTTTTGATTCAAAGTCTAAATCGTTAATGTAAATTGTGAACAGCACTGATCCTTGTGGAACACCACTACCCATCTTCTGCCACTGTGAATAGCTACCCTTTACTCCCACTCTCTGCTTTCTGTCTTGAAGCCAGCTAGCTATCCATTCTGCTACTTGTCCCCTGACTCCGCATTCTCTGACTTTATTCATTAGTCTATTATGGGGTACCTTATCGAAGGCCTTTTGAAAATCTAGATAAATTACATCTACTGCATTACCATTGTCTACTCTCTCTGTTACCTCTTCAAAAAATTCTATAAGGTTGGTCAAGCAAGTTTTTCCCTTTTGAAATCCATGCTGACTATTCATTATTATACTTTTCTCCCCTGTCTCCTCCACCCTCACCTCCAACAACAAGTGTGAGGAGCTCATGGACTTCTTTGTCACTAAGATTGAGACCATCCGATCAGCTGCCTCTGCCACTTCCCTCCCTTCCCCTAGCCCACTGGGCCAAATTTCCTCCAAAGGTTCCTCGCTGCCCTAGTCCTGAACTCGCATCTTTCTCCATTTTCTGTTCGAATTCACCTTGTCCATGAGACCCACTTCCTGCTCCCTCGACCCTATTCCCACTAAACTGCTGAGCACCCATCTTAATTTCCTGGTTCCCATGTTAGCTGATATTTTTAATGGTTCTCTCTCCTCAGGTACTGACCCCCTCGCCTTCAAAGCTGCCGTCATCACCCCTCTCAAAAACCAACGCTTGACCCCTCCGTCCTTGCAAACTAACGTCCCATCTCCAACCTCCCTTTCCTCTCCAAAGTCCTTGAGCGTGTTGTCGCCTCCCAAATCTGTGACCATCTTTCTCTGAACTCCATGTTTGAATCTTTCCAATCAGGTTTCCGCCCCGCCACAGTACTGAAATGGCTCGTATCAAAGTCACAAATGACATCCTATGTGACTGTGATAAAGGTAAACTATCCCTCCTCATCCTTCTTGACTTGTCTGCAGCCTTTGACATGGTTGACCACTTCATCAGCCATGATCGCATTGAATGGCGGAGCAGGCTCGAGGGGCCGAATGGCCTACTCCTGCTCCTATCTTCTATGTTTCATCCTCCTCCAATGCCTCGCCACCGTCGTCCAGCTGGGTGGGACTGCACTCGCCTGGTTCCATTCTTATCTATCTAATCATAGCCGGAGAATTACTTGCAATGGCATCTGTTCCCGCTCCCGGACCGTTACCTCTGGTGTCCCTCAAAGATCTAACCTTGACCCCCTCCTATTTCTCATCTACATGCTGCCCTTTGGCGACATCATCCAAAAGTTTACGGAGGGTAGAATGTGGGAGGCCAGCCAGGAGTGCGTCCCTTTGGCGACATCATCCACATGTACGCTGACGACACCCAGCTCCACCTCACCACCACCTCTCTCGACCCCTCCACTGTCTCTAAATTGTCAGACTGCTCCATTACTGGGTGAGCAGAGATTCCCTCCTATTAAATATTGGGAAGACCGAAGCCATTGTCTTCAGTCCCTGCCACAAACTCCGTTCCCTAGCCACCGACTCCATCCCTCTCCCCGACAACTGTCTGACCTCTTTTGTTAAACCGATTACGACAACTGTCTGAGGCTGAACCAGACTGTTCACAACCTTGGTGCCATATTTGACCCCAAAATGTGCTTCAGATCACATATCCGCACCATCACTAAGACCGCCTGTTTCCTTCTCCGGAACTTCGCTCGTCTTCGCCCTTGCCTCAGCTCATCCGCTGCTGAAACCCTCACCCATGCCTTTGTTACCTCTAGACTTGACTATTCCAACGCAGGCCTCCCACGTTCTACCATCCGTAAACTTGAGGCCATCCAAAACTCTGCTGCCCGTGTCCTAACTCGCACCAAGTCCCGTTCGCCCATCACCCCTGTGCTCGCTGACTTACATTGGCTCCCGGTTAAGCAACGCCTCAATTTAAAAATTCTCATCCATGGGCTAGAAATTCGAGTACGCCGGAAACCTGCCGGTAACAGCGCCAGCCCAGGCTAACGGCCGCCCGCCGAGAGAGCGCAGGCAGCACCGGTATTTTGGTGCTGCCTGCTAATTAACACCAGCGGTGCGTCGACGTTGTGGTGTAACGCGCTCTTTCCAGCGCTAAGCTCAGCAGGAGGCCGAAGGTGGCGTCTGTCTCCCGCTTGCAGTGAAGGGGAACGGGGAAGAAAGGAGCGAACCTGTCGGCCATGTACGGAACAGTTGCCGTACTTGCTACAAAAATATTACCCGCCACCCGATGTTAGTTGATTTTTTAATAGTTGATGAAATGAATGTGTCTGCGTTCCCTGTAACACTAATCTTTCCCCAATGGTCACTCTTGAAAGTGTTTCAATGTGTAGTCATCGCGCCAGCTTTTAGTGGGTCTTGCATACTCGACACAAAATAATTATTTGATACACAATTGGTTATGGAATTTTGAATAAATTAATTATAATTCCTGATAATCTTAAGTAGTTGAGTCCAGATTTACTAGGGGGGTGACGTTCTGGTGACGCTATCATAAAGATAAAAGAGATTTTATCAGGGATGATCTTCAAACGCTGCACTGGAGTTCAAGCCAATCGGATGCTCTTTAGGTATTCTTTTTGTTTATTTGTTGGGAATCCGCTGAGGGATTTGCAGTTTTGTACAGGTGTTCAGTCCTGAACTAAAAACTTGTTCCACGAGGTTTCACCCATTGATCTATTAACCCACAAACACAGGCCCCCCGGAAAGCCGCCAGAAAATGCAAACCCCACGCACCCCGCACCCCCCGCACCCCACCACTGATGGGCAAAAAATGAAAGTATAAAAGAAGAACCTTGGCAAAGGAGGCGTTTGAAGTTCCGGCAGCCACTTGTCAGGCCCCATCCTCGTATACAGTCTGCCAAGTCCTGCCAGTCTCTTCATGGCCGTTAACGTTGCTGAAGTGCTTTTAGCAGCTGCACGCACGGGCGTGCTTTAGGGAGGGCGGCAATAGGAACCGGCGAAATCCAAAATGGGTGAACGGGCGTCAACTTGGCGTTGCACGCCGATTGACGTCACGCTCCGACTCATCACTATATCTTCGGCGAGCGCAGGCAACGGCAGCGCTGCTGACCTGCCGAAAATGGCAGCCGCGGGCGGTAGCGCGGCGGCCGCCATTTTGTTCCCGGAATCTGGCGGTAACGGGTGTTGCTAAACCCCAGAATTTTTAGCCCCATAGGTCCAAAGTCAACAGTTCCTCCCAAGGAACTTCCCACATGTCATGTCTCAAATTACTCATATACTGAGTCCCAAAATATTATTTAGCCTCCCTGGAGCAATACATGGTAACATACCAATCTATGAAGAAAACAAAAACCACACAAGCCAGTACATTTTAATGTTGCAGAAAGAATTTCTTGTTATGAGACTTGTAATTCATCACCTGATGTTTGCTCCCACCACTTCCATCGTCACCACCAGCGACAGACCAAAGCCATCGGCAGTGTTATATTGTACCAAATGCTCTAAGTTTGGAAGGGCAGAATCGTGTCACACTGGGGCAGGAGGGGCTGTTCATCTAAGGTTAGGGCTGAGGCATATTTTAGGAGCAGAGTAGAACAAGCCTTAACTTTGTAATTAGCACACTATACTTGACTTGGGAGTGCTTGATATGGGTATTAGGTGCCTGAAATAGAAAAGAGTTTAATTCCCCAGTTCTAATGGTCTTTGCCTTGAAAATTCACCAAACAAATGACTCATGAACTAAAGTATGAATGCGACTGCCATTTCCCCAAAGCCAGCTCCAGTTTTCCTGCTTTTATCTGTTTAGGGGGTGCGCCGGATTAGTAACAACTGCCGGAAATCAGACCTGTCCTCCAGCCCACCAGGCCCACAAGCACGCCACTATGGAAATGTCTGTCTCATTCATCATTTGATGCTTTATTTGTTCCTCCTCCTCCCCCTCTGCCACCAGTCGGTGATCAACACAATGTGTGGTTTTGGGAAGCAATCGCTGAACCAACTGGAGGCCTCAAAATTCCTGCACCCGGTGGGCTGTGCTGACAAAGCAGCGATCTGGATAGAGAGTCACCTGCTGCTGGTGGGGGGCGTTGTCCTTGGGATGGCGCTGCCACAGGTAGGTACCCTTGGTATGGATCATTCCACCCATATATAGGTGTATGTGTCTGTGTGTATCCGTCTGCCTGTGTCTATAGGTATCCGTCCACCTGTGTCTGTATGTATCCGTCTGCCTGTGTCTGTATGTATCTCTCCGCTTGTGTCTGTATGTATCTCTCCACTTGTGTCTGTATGTATCTGTCGGCCTGTGTCTGTATGTATCTGTCGGCCTGTGTCTGTATGTATCTGTCTGCCTGTGTCTGTATGTATCTGTCGGCCTGTGTCTGTATGTATCTGTCGGCCTGTGTCTGTATGTATCTGTCGGCCTGTGTCTGTATGTATCTGTCGGCCTGTGTCTGTATGTATCTCTCCGCTTGTGTCTGTATGTATCTGTCCGCCTGTGTCTGTAGGTATCTGTCGGCCTGTGTCTGTATGTATCTGTCGGCCTGTGTCTGTATGTATCTGTCGGCCTGTGTCTGTATGTATCTGTCGGCCTGTGTCTGTATGTATCTGTCTGCCTGTGTCTGTATGTATCTGTCGGCCTGTGTCTGTATGTATCTGTCTGCCTGTGTCTGTATGTATCTGTCGGCCTGTGTCTGTATGTATCTGTCGGCCTGTGTCTGTAGGTATCTGTCTGCCTGTGTCTGTAGGTATCTGTCTGCCTGTGTCTGTATGTATCTGTCTGCCTGTGTCTGTATATATCTGTCGGCCTGTGTCTGTATGTATCTGTCGGCCTGTGTCTGTATGTATCTGTCGGCCTGTGTCTGTATGTATCTGTCAGCCTGTGTCTGTAGGTATCTGTCTGCCTGTGTCTGTAGGTATCTGTCTGCCTGTGTCTGTAGGTATCTGTCTGCCTGTGTCTGTATATATCTGTCGGCCTGTGTCTGTATGTATCTGTCAGCCTGTGTCTGTAGGTATCTGTCGGCCTGTGTCTGTATGTATCTGTCGGCCTGTGTCTGTATGTATCTGTCGGCCTGTGTCTGTAGGTATCTGTCTGCCTGTGTCTGTATGTATCTGTCGGCCTGTGTCTGTATGTATCTGTCGGCCTGTGTCTGTAGGTATCTGTCGGCCTGTGTCTGTATGTATCTGTCGGCCTGTGTCTGTATGTATCTGTCGGCCTGTGTCTGTATGTATCTGTCGGCCTGTGTCTGTATGTATCTGTCGGCCTGTGTCTGTATGTATCTGTCGGCCTGTGTCTGTATGTATCTGTCGGCCTGTGTCTGTATGTATCTGTCTGCCTGTGTCTGTATGTATCTGTCTGCTTGTGTCTGTATGTATCTGTCTGCCTGTGTCTGTATGTATCTCTCCGCTTGTGTCTGTATGTATCTGTCTGCCTGTGTCTGTATGTATCTGTGGATCTTTGTATCCTTCTTGTCTGTACATATCTGTCTGTACCTGTTTGTGTATGTGTCTGTGTGTATTTCTCTGTCAACTAAATGTATCTAAATGCCCTCTGATGTTAGTTCATGTCATCTACCTTCAGTTAAACCCCTCGCTCCCTGAGGAGATCAAAATTAAAGCAGTCTATGAAGAGTCTCTGCAGCCGTTTACAAGATAGTGCTAGACTTCAAGAAGACAAAGACAGGCTGGTGGAATGGGCGGACACATGGCAGATGAAATTCAATGTAGATGTTGCATTTTGGTAGGAAGAATGAGGAGAGACAATACACACTAAATACATAGATACATAGATACATAGAAGATAGGAGCAGGAGTAGGCCATCCGGCCCTTCGAGCCTGCTCCGCCATTTAATGAGATCATGGCTGATCCTCCAATTCAGTATCCCGTCCCCGCCTTCTCTCCGTAACCCTTAACCCCTTTTGCCTGTAGAAATATATCTAATTCCCTCTTAAATATATTTAATGAGCTGGTGTACACTGCCCTCTGTGGCAATGAGTTCCACAGGTTCACCACCCTCTGAGTGAAGAAATTCCCCCTCATTTCTGTCCTAAATGGTTTAGCCCTTATCCTTAAATTATGTCCTCTAGTTCTGTTCTCACCCGCCAAGGGAAACATTCCTTCTGCATCTAGTCTGTCTAGACCTGTCAGAATTTTATACACTTCTATGAGGTCCCCTCTCAATCTTCTAAACTCCAGTGTGTACATCCCTAAACTACATAGTCTCTCCTCATAGGTCAATCCCGCCATTCCTGGTATCAGCCTGGTGAATCGCCGCTGCACGCCCTCCATGGCAAGAACATCTTTCCTCAGATGAGGCGACCAAAACTGTACACAGTACTCGAGGTGTGGTCTCACCAGTGCCCTGTACAGCTGCAGCAAGGTATCCCTGTTCCTGTATTCCAACCCTTTTGCTATGAAGGCCAGCATACCGTTTGCCTTCTTGATCGCCTGTTGCACCTGCATGCTCGCCTTCAGTGACTGGTGTACAAGAACACCCAGGTCTCTCTGTACTTCCCCCTCTCCCAATTTATTGCCATTTAAATAATAATTTGCCCTCCCGTTCCTGCACCCAAGGTGGATAACTTCGCACTTGTCCACATTATAGTGCATCTGCCATTTATCCGCCCAATCACCCAGTCTGTCCAAATCGCTCTGGAGCTTCCTGGTCTCCTCCTCTGAGCCCACCCCCCCCTCCTAGTTTAGTGTCGTCTGCAAATTTGGAAATGCTGCATCCGACTCCCTGATCCAGGTCATTAATGTAAATTGCGAACAGCTGGGGACCCAGGACAGATCCCTGTGGTACCCCACTTGTTACTGCCTGCCATTCAGAAAATGAGCCGTTTATTCCAACTCTCTGTTTTCTATCTGACAGCCAGTTCTCTATCCACGTCAATACTTTCCCCTTTATCCCATGAGCTTCAATTTTCCCTGCTAATCTTTTATGTGGGACCTTGTCGAAGGCCTTTTGGAAGTCCAGGTACACCACATCTACTGGCTCTCCCCCATCTATTTTACCAGTTACTCCCTCAAAAAATTCCAATAGATTAGTCAAGCACGATTTACCCTTTGTAAATCCATGTTGACTCTGTCCTATCCTGTCCCCATTTGCTAAGTGCTCCGCTATTTCATCCTTAATGATGGACTCCAGCATTTTGCCCACAACTAAATGGTACAATTTTAAAGGGGGTGCAAGAACAGAGAGACAGGACAGGTTAACAACGCAGTTAATAAAGCATATGGGATCCTGGGCTTTATAAATAGAAGCATAGAGAACAAAAGCCAGGAAATTATGCTACACCGATATAAAGCACTAGTTCAGCCCCAGCTGGAATATTGTGTCCAATTCTGGGCACCACAATTTAGGAAGGACGTGAAGGCTTTGGAGAGGGTGCAGAGGAGATTTACTAGAATGATTCCAGGGACGAGGGATTACAGTTACATGGAGAGACTGGAGAAGCTGGGGTTGTTCTCCTTGGAGCAGAGAAGGCTAAGAGGAGATTTGATAGAGGTGTTCAAAATCATGAAGGGTTTAGATAGAGTAGATAAAGGGAAACTGTTTCCAACAGATGAAGGGTCGATAACCAGAGGGCAGAGATTTAAGGTGATTGGCAAAAGAATCAGAGGCGACATGAGGAAAAACATTTTTACACAACGAGTGGTTAGGATCTGGAATGTGCTGCCCGATGGGGTGGTGGAGAGGAAGTACTCTGAAGATGCAGCTGCAGCATTTATAGCTCTTACAGCAGAACCGACACACAGGACGGTGAAGACGTGGCTCCGACAGGTACAAGCAGCAGGGATCTCAGGGAGTGATATAAATATTCTCACTGAGATTAGGCACGGTGTTGGGAATAATAGGAGTGGATAGCAAGAGACCTGTTAATACAGCAGGTAGAACCATGTGGGAGGAAGTGGCAAAGGTCAGTGCTTGGCATCTCTCGAACCCCCAGGAAACTCCCGAACCCCTGGGAAACTCTCCAACCTCCCGGAAACTCCCAAACCCCCCCGGAAACTCCCGAACCACCGGGAAACTCCCGAACCCCCAGGAAACTCCCGAACCTCCAGGAAACTCCCGAACCACCGGGAAACTCCCGAACCCCCCCGGAAACTCCCGAACCCCCAGGAAACTCCCGAACCCCCCGGAAACTCCCGAACCCCCCGGAAACTCCCAAACCCTCAGGAAACTCCCGAACCCCCCTGGAAACTCCCGAACCCCCAGGACCCCTCCCCAATACAGGGCGAGGTTTAATGCTGTACATTTCAGTGAGGAGACCTATATTTACCCGAAAAGTGCATTCACAAGCCTAAGGCTATCACCCTGAGCACTGTGAATTATAGTGACGCATGCACACAGAAGGCTTGAGTTTAGTGGATGAAGCAGTGCAGTTGCTGATACTGTTTTTTCAGGAAATGGAATATTTCTCTCTGATCTGTCATTGCAGATTGGAGGAATTGTACTTTCTCGGATCCTGATTGGACAGATCAAAGAGGAGATTAAGTCAATATAACCGAAGGGAGCCTTGGCAACAGGGAACAAACCAAAGGCAGTGGGATTCACCGAGAAGCCAAGAAAGAAAGAAGCAAAACAGGGTGAAAGAACATTCAAGACTTTTTGTGCGAAAGACAAACCTACAACAGCTCCCAATACTGTTCTTTTTTTAAATATAAATTGCAATTAACTGAGGTGGAGGAATCCAAAATGGCGACCACCAGTCACACTCCTGACCTTTCACCTCCAGGGCTCAGATTTGAACAGCACAGAGCTCTAATGTGTGAGAGATACCGAGGGTCACAAGGACCATTGCTCTCAGCTCAGCCCTCAGTCAACACTCCCATTCCCTGCCCCTCAGGCATTATTTAATCCGTCACCTCGCAGGCAAAGGATTAAATAATCCCGTGTGTCCACATGGGATCACGAGAACAATTTCAGCATTTCCAACATGATTTCACATCGCAAAAGCATTTGTAAACGCCAGATATATTTACCAGAACGTTTCTGTCTAGATCCACAGTGCAATTCACCTGTTCCTCTTCAGAAAGATGTGGAATAGGAAAATGTTACTTTCAAAGCACTGTAATAGTATCACCACTCAGCAAGGAGATTAGCACCTCTGTAACACAGGGAGGCATGCAACGTATACACACCTCTCTCATTTAATCTTTTTTGGTGTCACTCCAATTTTCTACCCTTCCCTCCTTTCTCCTTCGCCGCCTCCTCCTCCCTCTCCTAAAAGCTTTGATTGTGCTGTTGTACAGCACCATCGGTTCTTGCACTGCTTACACAGTGAGTGGCCGCAGGCTATCTGACCTCTGTGCCCTGCCCTCACCTGGCGTTTGCACACATGCACTTTCTAGCGGGTGGGGAGGGGCGGGAAAGGGCCTGGGGTGGGGTAACAGTTGCTGGAGAGCAATTAGAGACAGGAGCCCGAGATGATTTTTGTTTTCCACCCTCGTTCAGAGACGCTGAGCCCAATTCTAGCGGCCTATCCGAGGTCAGTAACATCGGCCGTCGGCTCGGTGGGTAGCACCTCTCGCCTCCGAGTCAGAAGGTTGTGGGTTCAAGTCCCACGCCAGAGACTTGAGCACAAAATCCAGGCTGACACTCCAGTGCAGGGCTGAGGGAGTGCTGCCCTATCGGAGGTGCCGTCTCTTAAATAAGACGTTAAACCGAGGCCCCGTCTGCTCTCTCAGGTGGTCATAAAAGATCCCACGGCACTATTTCGAAGAAGAGCAGGGGAGTTCTCCCCGGTGTCCTGGCCAATATTTATCCTGCAATCAACATCATTAAAACAGATTATCTGGTCATTATCACATTGCTGTTTGTGGGAGCTTGCTGTGCGCAAATTGGCTGCCGCGTTTCCCACATTACAACAGTGACTACACTTCCAAAAAGTACTTCATTGGTTGTAAAGCGCTTTGAGACGTCCGGTGGTTGTGAAAGGTGCCGTATAAGTGCAAGTCTTCCTTTAATTCAACACAAACCACACATCAACGCTGGGAAGGTGAGGTCTGTGTGGTTTGGTGCAGGCACCCAGCAGATCATTAGGGAGCTCAAGATAACTCGAACAGGAAACCAGCATCTAATTATCCACAGCAAATGCCGGAAATGCACCAAAGGTTGATCCGCATCTGAAAGCGAGAGGTAAGTTAGTGCTTCGGGGAGTGTCCCTTCAACAAAAGCGACCCTCTGTGCATCTCCAGCAATTTCTGCAGTTTCAGATTTCCAGCATTCTTGTGTATTTTTTTTAACCACACCGAAATATCCCACCTCTGCCACAGCAGGCTCTTTATTTTATCTCACTGAAAAGTTTGATTAAATCCTGCATTGTAAAGAAGGAATGATTTCTCCCGAGTATTATATATATGGAGTGAGCCAAGTCAGATATCGTTGGGACATTTACTAACAGTAGAAAACAAATGGTGATTTTTTCCAAATAGATCTCCCGATGTCAGTAACTAAATTCGTTGCTTTGTCTTAAAAAATAAGTTTATTTTCCAATAAGCCTGCTTCTCCCGCAGTAAAGTATTTTGCCTTAGTTACCTCCCCCACATTACTTCTAACTCCTTCCCCCGCCTGCCCACCACCCGCCCCCCAGTTTCCTATCCTGAGAATATTGACTTGTACCAGGGTGCAGTTCTACATAGAGTCATAACGGCACAGAAGGAGGCCATTCAGCCCATCGAGTCCGTGCCGGCTCTCTGTAGAGCAATCCAGTCAGTCCCATTCCCCCGCTCTATCCCCGTAGCCCTGCAAGTTTATTTCCCTCAAGTGCTTATCCAGTCTCCCCTTGAAAACATTGCGTGTCTCCGCTTCCACCACTTCTGTCGGCAGCGAGTTCCAGGTCCTCACCACTCGCTGCGTGAAAAAGTTTTTCCTCACATCCCCCTGTATCTCTTGCCCAAAACCTTAAATCTGTGTCCCCTAGTCCTTGTACCATCAACTAGTGGGAACAGCCTTTCCCCGTCTAGCCTATCCAAACCCGTCATAATCTTGTACACCTCTATCAAATCACCCCTCAACCTCTTTTGCTCTAATGAAAACAAATCCAGCTTCTCCAACCTATCCTTGTAGCTAAGATCCCCCATCCCCGGAACCATTCTGGTAAATCTCCTCTGCACCCTCTCAAGGGCCTTCACATCCTTCCTAATGCGTGGTGACCAGAACTGGACGCAATACTCCAGTTGTGGCCGAACCAGCGCTTTATAAAGGTTTATAACAGCGCTTTATAACATGTGGCTGTATATCAGGCGGGGTGTATAATACGCGGCTGGTGCGGTACAGCCCGTTTTGCGCAGCTGCCAAAGACACTTTCCTACCCCTGTGGTTCCTGCAGCTGAATGGGAGTGTGAGATAGAAGCTATAGTCCCAGATTTTGCAGGGTCGATCTCAGCGTGTGCCATCGTAAGCCCTCAGAATGGCCCGGGTTTCCCCGTGCACTGCGCATGCGCGAAAACCCGGAACTTGCGATCTGCCAAGGTTCGCCTCGTCAGTCGTCCACATGCGCCCCAAAAACACTTCCGCTGGCACAGAGTTGGACGATTTGCCCAAGTACTGCCCCTGCTAATGCCCACGGAACCTTTACGCCTGGTAAAAGCAGGTGCAGGGCCCGCTTTTTTACCAGCGTAAGGGTTAAAATAAATGTTAAGTTACATTTTTTTAATTGATTAAAACTTACAAAATCATTGAAAATTAATTTATGTAAATTTAGGCTCAGATTAAAATATTTAAAATTATTTTTCAAAAAAATTAATTTTTATTTTAAATGCTTAATTAAAGGGACTTTTAATTAATTTTGAACATGGGAATATTTATTTTTATTAGAGTTGTGTTAATTATTTATTTATTTGAGGATTTCTCATAAGCTTATTGGTTGGCCTGGCCCACGTGATCCCAGGGACGCTTCCGAACCGCCTGTGTCCCTGGGATCCAAGGGCCTTTACGCAGGCGTACGCCTGCAGGCCCAGTAACCCGAAGACTCCAAAGCCCGGGAGCCAGCAGGTACTTGCGTATTTTGTTTTCGGGTCAGAGGCGTACTCCGGAGGTACACCTCCGACTGCAAATTTTGGCCCATAATATCAGCGCCATGGAGCAGATACCTCACACAATACCTGACCCGAGAGGGCCAGCAGATTAAAGGGAGGTCTGGTGGCTACATAAATGACATTCAACAATATCCCATATGAAAAGCAAGGCAGGAAAAGACCACAACCTCGTGCACTCCCCCACAACTGGTAGCAGTGACTGTTCCCGGGGAGTTCAATAGGCCAATTTCAGGAAAGAAAAACTGGGAAATTCCTTTCCAACGCTGCATGGCAATCCAGCAAACTCAAGGAGACCATGGCTACCAATGATGGATCACTAGGCGAACTCAAGCAACGAACACACACCTAACCCCAATGTACCGCAGCTCCCTCCTGTCTCAAGAACTGGTCAAGTCCCTTCTTAAAGGTCTGTGGCCGACCCACACATACCACCTGCACCAGTGGTCCGTTCCAGAGGGCTAACACAGAGAGGACAAGGAGGTCAACATTAGCAATGTGTAATTTACAACTTAATGTGAGAAGCCACACAATCGGAGCGTGTTAATCTGTTACTGAGGTACTGGAAGTTAAAGCAGATCAGACGCCTTAGAAAACCCTAACCTTCAAACATCTAAACGCAAACAGATTTTTTTAATTAACCTTTGCGTTCTGAAAAATACTTTGCAGTTTTCAAAAATAATTTAGTATGTTTTCTATACCAGAATGATTTCCTGAAGATTTTTATGACAGAAACATTCCTTAAGTGACAGAAAGCTGAATAAACTGGAGCTCGTTTAATGCAAAAACTGCAGCCCTCAAAGGGCTAAAAGCAAGAATTTGAGTTCTGGAATTACTAGGAATTTTTTTTTTATACGTGGCGATATCAATTGTTGTTTATGATTATTTATATTATATGTTACAGTTGCACGGTATTAAAACTATTCAGTATTAAAACAAAACTGCAATAATGTTTCACCAAATGATTTAATAAACATTTATTAATTTATTGTCGTTCATTTGTTCACCTCCACTGGTTGCCTGGCAATATTTGATTGCTGGTGTGTTCAAGTTTGGGCAATATGAGGAACTCAAAGCTTTTCACTGGTTTACTGAATAAGTCAAATTCTGTTAATATTGCATGGGATTCTCAGGATTTTTACCAGTATTTTAGGAAATAGATTCCATGATTCCATTTATTTTCCTAGATCACCAAAAAAAAACAGCAGCACTGAATAAGCTTTTCATCAATTGGTGGGTCTGATCAATGTTGACACATATCTGATGGTGCAGCATGTTGGGTGACCAGTAGGTGGTGATCATGAACTATGAAGAAGTATCAGCTGCAGCCTTGGGCGACTCCAAGTTCATGGACATTGATTTAACACCAGGGGAATGTATCACTGACAAAAGAAAAACTGTTCCATGGAGAAGAGAAGACCTGGGTAAACAATATAGTCATTTTTAACTGCATGGTGCAATGATTGTTTCCACCCCTCTCCGCACGAGAGAAGTATGTTACTGTGAGTCCACTGGATTCTTGTACCAGTTTCCACATAAGGTAGACACAACACAGCATTTTCCTAGTTTATTGTCATTTCATTACAACAGGTAAAAAAAAGAACAAAGCTGTGCATATTGAAGAAAGGATCTGATACACTATTACCTACAGGACCTTGTATTGGTTCTAATCTACAAATATTAACACTATCTCCAACCCAAAGATTATCACACAAAGTTTTTCCTAACAAAAGCATTCAATTAACTTAAGTTGTCTTGATGTGCACAGGATGTAATTACGGATCTGCAATATTTAAGGTTGGCAACAGCTTGGCTCAGTTGCCTCGGAGTTAGTGGGTTGTGGGTTCAAGGGATTTGAGCAACATCATCTAGGCTGACACTTTGGCGCAGTACTGAGGGAGCGCTGCACTGTCAGAGGTACCGCTTTTCAGATGGGATACCAAGCCGAGGCTCTGTCTCCCTGCTCAGGTGGATGTAAAAGATCCCATGGCACTATTTGAAGAAGAGCAGGGGAATTCTGCCCAACATTTATCCCTCAACCAACATCACTAATAACAGATTATCTAGCCACATACTTGGTTGCTTTTTGTTGGACCTTGCTGTGCATAATTTGGTTGCTGCATTTCCCTACACAGCAACAGTGACTATACATCAAAAATAATTGAGGGAGAAAGGAATAGAAGGTTATGCTAATAGGGTTAGATGAAGAGGGGCGGGAGGAGGCTCGTGTGGAGCATAAACACAAGGCATAGACCAGTTGGGTCGAATGGCCTGTTTCTGTGCTGTACATTTTATGTAACTTTTTTTATTCGTTCCTGGGATGTGGGCGTCGCTGGCAAGGCCAGCATTTATTGCCCAACACTAATTGCCCTTGAGAAGGTGGTGGTGAGCCGCCTTCTTGAACCGCTGCAGTCCTTGTGATGAAGATACTCCCACAGTGCTGTTAGGGAGGGAGTTCCAGGATTTTGGCCCAGCGACGATGAAGGAATGCCGATATATTTCTAAGTCAGGATGGTGTGTAACTTAGAGGTGAACTTGGAGGCGATGGTGTTCCCATGCGTCTGCTGCACTTGTCCTTCTAGGTGGTAGAGGTCGCGGGTTTGGGAGGTGCTGTCGAAGAAGCCTTGGCAAGTTGCTGCAGTGCATCTTGTAGATGGTACACACTGCAGCCACGGTACACCGGTGGTGGAGGGAGTGAATGTTTAAGGTGGTGGATGGGGCGCCAATCAAGTGGGCTGCTTTGTCCTGGATGGTGTCGAGCTTCTTGAGTGTTGTTGGAGCTGCATTCATCCAGTCAAGTAGAGAGTATTCCATCACACTCCTTACTTGTG
Organism: Squalus acanthias; assembly: GCA_030390025.1. Classification (NCBI taxonomy): domain Eukaryota; kingdom Metazoa; phylum Chordata; class Chondrichthyes; order Squaliformes; family Squalidae; genus Squalus; species Squalus acanthias. The sequence goes on along the minus strand of CM059436.1, from coordinate 10,689,584 downwards.
CCTTGTAGATGATGGAAAGGCTTTGGGGAATCAGGAGGTGAGACACTTGCCGTAGAATACCCAGCCTCTGACCTGCTCTTGTAGCCACACTATTTATGTGGCTGGTCCAGTTAAGTTTCTGGTCAATGGTGACCCCAGGATGTTGATGGTGGGGGATTCGGCGATGGTAATGCTGCCAAATATCAAGGGGCAGTGGTTAGACTCTCTCTTTTTGGAGATATTCATTGCCTGGCACTTGTGTGGCGCGAATGTTACTTGCCACTTATCAGCCAAAGCTTGAATGTTGTCCAGGTCTTGCTACATGCGGGCATGGACTGCTTCATTATCTGAGGAGTTGCGAATGGAACTGAACACTGTGCAATCATCAGCGAACAACCACACTGGTAATGGTAGACTGAGGGATATGCGGGGCCATGAGGTTACAGATTGTGGTGGAATATAATTCTGCTGTTGCTGATGGCCCACAACGCCTCATGGAATGCCCAGTTTTGAGCTGCTAGATCTGTTCTGAATCGATCCCATTTAGCACGGTGGTGGTGCCACACAACACGATGGAGGGTGTCCTCAGTGTGAAGATGGGACTTTGTCTCCACAATGACTGTGTGGTGGTCACTGCTACCAATACTGTCATGGACAGATGCATCTGCGACAGGTAGATTGGTGAGGACAAGGTCAAGTAGGTTTTTCCCCTCCTGTTGGTCCTCTCCCCACCTGCCGCAGGCCAAGTCTGGCTGCTATGTCCTTCAGGATTCGGCCAGTTTGGTCAGTAGTGGTGCTACTGAGCCACTCTTGGGGATGGACATTGAAGTCCCCCACCCAGAGTACATTCTGTGCCCTAGCTACCAAAGTGGTGTTCAACATGGAGGAGCACTGAGGGAGGGCGGTAGGTGGTAATCAGCGGGAGGCTTGACCTGAAGCCTTGAGACGTTATGGGATCCATAGTCAATGTTGAGGACCCCCAGGGCCACTTCCTCTCGACTGTATACCACCGTGCCGCCACCTGCCGGTGGACATATCCAGGGATTGTGATGGAGGAGTCTGGAAAGGTATGATTCTGTTAGTATGACTAGTCTGTGGGACAGCTCTCTCAACTTTGGCACAGGTCCCCAGATGTTAGTGAGGGGGACTTCGCAGGGTTGACTGGGCTGGGTGTGCCGTTGTCGTGTCGGAAGCCGGTGCTGAGGTCGATGCCGGATGTTTCTTCCGGTTTTATTATTGTTTACTGCAGTGGTTTGTTACAACTGAGTGGCTTGCTGGGCCATTTCAGAGAGCAGTTAAGAGTCAACCACATTGCTGTGGGTCTGGAGTCACATATAGGCCAGACCGGGTAAAGACGGCAGATTTCCTTCCCTAAAGGACATCAGTGAACCAGATGGGTTTTTACGACAATCCGATAGTTTCATGGTCACCATTACTGATACTAGCTTTTTAATTCCAGATTAATTTAATTAACTGAATTGAAATTCCCCAGCTGCCGTGGTGGGATTTGAACTCACGTCTCCGGATCATTAGTCCAGGCCTCGGGATCACTAGTCCAGTAACATAACCACTGTGCTACCGTACCCTTAATCATTGGCTGTAAAGCGCTTCGGGACCTCCTGAAAACATGAAAGGTGTTGAATAAATGCAAGATTTTTTTTACCAGGCAACAAGCTGCTTAACAGCTGGCAACCCATCCAGCAGCTCAGCAGTTCCGCCACTTCCGTACTCATGCCCTATGTCTTTAATGGAACTCCAATCTGTTCTGGCTAGGTACATTGGTGGTCTCATAGGAGCTAAATTTATATCAGTGTTCCTCCGCTCCTGTTTCGTACGGGGCTATGGCCTCACAGGCCCCTCTTGTATCTACTGAAGTGGCCAATCTGCAATGCGTGTTGGCCGGCTGTTTGACCACCAGGATTTTCAACGACGTTATCCATTCGAACCGCCCCAAATAACTAGATGGGGCGTTTTCAGCATTTAAGTGCTGCTACTGACGCAACTAATAGTGATGCAAAGGCACATTTAACCTTGTACCCGAAACATTTCTTGTAAACCTGCAGTAGTCTGCCTGGCACTGTTTCCATTCTATCAGTTTCCACATGAATCAGAATGGTAGGTGACAAAAAAAAACAAATATACACGAGTGTGTTTAGAAAGTACCTCAGTCATCATCCCAGTGACCCAAAAGCCACGATAAAAAGAACCTGCATTTATACAGCGCCTTTCATGACCTCAGGGCATCCCAAAATGCATTACCGCTAATGAAGTACTTCTAAAGTGTAATTACTGTTGTAATGTGGGAAACGCGGCAGCCAATTTGCGCACAGCAAGCTCCCACAATTAGTAATGTGATAATAACCAGGGTTTTTTTTTAGGGATGTTGATTGAGGGATAAATATTGGTCAGGACACCGGGGATAACTCCCCTGCTCTTCTACGAAATAGTGCCGTGGGATCTTTTACGTCCACCTGAGAGGGCAGAACGGGGCCTCGGTTTAACGTCTCATCCGAAAGACGGCACCTCCGACAGTGCAGCACTCCCTCAGTGAAGTGTCGGCCTGTATTTTGTGTTCAAGTCTCTGGAGCGGGACTTGAACCCACAACCTACTGACCCAGAGGCGAGACAGCGGCCCACTGAGCCACGCTCGCTAATTCACCCCCAATTAACCAAATTGGTGCAGAAACACTGAAATTGAACTTCCTTTTCACATATTCAAGAATGGTCACATGAGGTTCTGGAGAAGTGCAAGATATCTGCGGAACTGTATCCCAGCGAGAACTAGCCAAAAAAACCTCAAGGAATTGCACAACACTAACTTGTGAACACCAGGCACAATGTCTCGAGGCTGTCTGTGGTAGTTTCAGTTTGAGTCACAGCTGCTCTGAAGGGTGGTTATTATGTGATTGTCTATTGGCTGCAGGGTGTTTCTGTTTACTAAATCCCAGCACACACCCCTCCCAGGACATGACGATTTACAACAGAATTATGATAAGCACATAAAAAGCTTGCCAAGAAATGTTGAGTTTGGATCTGTAAACTGCTGACTGTACGAGTCCCACACATGAAATGAGGTTGGGCCATCGCAGTCCAGCTCCTGATGAGCACAGGCCCACAACACAAAATTCAGCACTAGTTTCAGTCTCCCCCCAGGTGACAGGATGACTGGTGCTGGAAATGGTAACATGTCACACTTGTGGAGGAGGGGAGCGCTCGTCAGTAGCTGCAGATGAGCCACACGGTTGGGCGGCGTAGAGAGAGCTTTACTCTGTGTCTCACTGTTATAACAGTGTAGAGGGAGCTTTACTCTGTGTCTCACTGTTATAACAGTGTAGAGGGAGCTTTACTCTGTCTCACTGTTATAACAGTGTAGAGGGAGCTTTACTCTGTCTCACTGTTATAACAGTGTAGAGGGAGCTTTACTCTGCCTCACTGTTAGAACAGTGTAAAGGGAGCTTTACTCTGTCTCACTGTTATAACAGTGTAGAGGGAGCTTTACTCTGTCTCACTGTTATAACAGTGTAGAGCGAGCTTTACTCTGTCTCACTGTTATAACAGTGTAGAGCGAGCTTTACTCTGTCTCACTGTTATAACAGTGTAGAGGGAGCTTTACTCTGCCTCACTGTTATAACAGTGTAAAGGGAGCTTTACTCTGTCTCACTGTTATAACAGTGTAGAGGGAGCTTTACTCTGTCTCACTGTTATAACAGTGTCGAGCGAGCTTTACTCTGTCTCACTGTTATAACAGTGTAGAGGGAGCTTTACTCTGTCTCACTGTTATAACAGTGTAGAGCGAGCTTTACTCTGTCTCACCATTATAACAGTGTACAGGGAGCTTTACTCTGTCTCACTGTTATAACAGTGTAGAGGGAGCTTTACACTGTGTCTCACTGTTATAACAGTGTAGAGCGAGCTTTACTCTGTCTCACTGTTATAACAGTGTAGAGGGAGCTTTACACTGTGTCTCACTGTTATAACAGTGTAGAGCGAGCTTTACTCTGTCTCACTGTTATAACAGTGTAGAGGGAGCTTTACTCTGTGTCTCACCGTTATAACAGTGTAGAGAGAGCTTTACTCTGTGTCTCACCGTTATAATAGTGTAGAGGGAGCTTTACTCTGTGTCTCACCGTTATAACAGTGTAGAGGGAGCTTTACTCTGTGTCTCACCGTTATAACAGTGTAGAGCGAGCTTTACTCTGTCTCACTGTTATAACAGTGTAGAGGGAGCTTTACTCTGTGTCTCACTGTTATAACAGTGTACAGTGTAGAGGGAGCTTTACTCTGTGTCTCACTGTTATAACAGTGTAGAGGGAGCTTTACTCTGTCTCACTGTTATAACAGTGTAGAGCGAGCTTTACTCTGTCTCACTGTTATAACAGTGTAGAGCGAGCTTTACTCTGTGTCTCACTGTTATAACAGTGTAGAGCGAGCTTTACTCTGTCTCACTGTTATAACAGTGTAGAGGGAGCTTTACTCTGTCTCACTGTTATAACAGTGTAGAGGGAGCTTTACTCTGTCTCACTGTTATAACAGTGTAGAGGGAGCTTTACTCTTTGTCTCACCATTACTCGATGCACCAAAGTACAAAATCCATGTTTACAAGAACAACCTCGACCTTCCGAATACGTTGCTAATTCTTTCTGTGATCTCACAAAAATACGGGCAAAGTGCACAACAGTGAAAAACTAGAGATACCGGGCGGAGGATTTGGTGCATAGATTCTATATTCTATTTAACGGAAAACAGCCTTCATACAAAAAGTGTTTGGTAAACGCGTTGTTTTGTTTGGGAAGCCCCGCATCATATTTGTCTTCAGTAAATGGCACAACACCTTTCAATGTGATTTATGTTGTCAGGTCCTGTGTTCTTGGAAAAGATTTGTCAAATGCTTTTTTCATGAAGGTGTGTTCCTCTAATAAGAGTAAATGGGAAATGGTTTGGTTCCTCGGAATTCTTCAGAATGGAGCAAATAATGGTCCGGGCCTCACTGGGATTCTACACAATGGGATTGACTGGGATTCTACACAGTGGGATTGACTGGGATTCTACACAATGGGATTGACTGGGATTCTACACAATGGGATTGACTGGGATGTGTTTTGGTCCATTGGAATTCTATATTTGGGTCTGGAATATGCTAATGAATGGAGTACCTTCAGGCTAAATACTGCCTGTTCACACATTCTGGCAAATAGTCCCGATCTCTTGCTGTCTAATTGATGAGATCTGGTCTTTCTCTTTCCAAAGGCAGAATACAGCCCGAGGGAAACCATCACCTCTTAATTTCCCCTATCATTTTAGTACGTCTCTTGGCTTACCAACTATGGCCTGTGATTAAAGCTGTGGGAGTTGGTCTAGAAACGCCTGTTATGTGTGGTAGATTCAACTGACTGTATTCTAAAAATAGAAACTGCATTTCTGCTTTTGTAGGACCAAATTTCAGTTGTATAACTTTTATATGTGACATGTAAAATCTTACCTCTGTCTACGCTTCCTGTCAACTTGTTCCGCATAAATTGCGATGATGAAACCTCTGTGTAAACTTGTCACGCTGTAATGTCACTCTGCTCCCAGTAGTGGCAGTGTAGCCCCAGTTTTGCATCTCCCAGTTCCTCAGCCAGTACGGCAGAGACAATGCTTTGCTCCAACCAGCTCTGCTGCCCTCGTTCCCAATTTGCTACTTAACTATAAATAATAATATAACATAAAAGTATATAGGTATGACTTTAACATGGGGATTTAATTAAGTCAGCATGCCTTGGATATGTATATATATCATAGAATCATAGAATCGTACAGCATAGAGGAGGGCATTCGGTTCATCGTGTCTGTGCTGGCTCTTTGGTAAAGCTATCCAATTAGTCCCACTCCTCGGCTCTTTCCCCATAGCCCCATTGCAAATTTTATATATGAATTTACAATAACATAAGAACATAAGAAATAGGAGCAGGAGTAGGCCATACGGCCCCTCGAGCCTGCTCCGCCATTCAATAAGATCATGGCTGATCTTTGACCTCAACTCCACTTTCCCACCCGATCTCCATATCCCTTGATTCCCCTAGAGTCCAAAAATCTATCGATCTCAGCCTTGAATATAGTCAATGACTCAGCATCCACAGCCCTCTGGGGCAGAGAATTCCAAAGATTCACAACCCTGAGTGAAGAAATTCCTCCTCATCTCAGTCTTAAATGGCCGACCCCTTATCCCGAGACTATGCCCCCTAGACACTCCTTATTTTGTCATGCCTCCAGGTAGTCCCTCGATAGGATTTCCCAATATAAGGCTATCTGCCACATAGTCACACCTGTTACAGAGAGCTTCAAAAGCTTCCAATTCACCAGCTCTCTGGAATTTTTCAAAGATTCCGTTCACCAAACTCGGGTTCATTTCAGATAAGTATTAATTTTACATTTTAAGCTTCTTTTTACAGTTTATTTCTTTAACAGTGAAATTTAAAATGTAATTGTCCTCTCATTTTCCGCAGGTGTCACTGGGTAGGGTAGACCCAGCGCAGATCATCTGACTCTTCCCAGACCAGGGCCTAACCTTGGACCTTTGACCTATATGATTTAGTACAATACAAGGTGGTAACATTACACACCGGGTCGAGGGTAATCTAGACAAAGTTCTAAGACTGTATTTTGTTATATAAAGCAGCAGTCTCATTATCACGTTCCATTATAAATTTGTAAAAATTGCAAGCAGCTGAATATATCGCCTTAGGGAGTGGATTGTCTAATGATAATTGACTTGTATTATGACATGGGCCAGGCACTGCGCATATCCATCACACATGAATAATAACCCCTGGGTGATTGCAGCCCCGGAAGAAAGCTGGAGTAAAAATAAATGGTCTATATTGATGGATCTCAGTCATGTTCCAAATCAGTCTGCCTCTTTTTTCTTAATCATAAATCTCACTTCTGATTTTCCTGCTGCTGTTATATCCCTGATGTTTGAAGATAATAATTCATTCTTAATAACTGTGGTGTTCATGAGTTATGTGCCTGTCACACTTGTGAAACAATTGCTGTAACTCACTCTCGCCACTTATACATCCTTTCTGTATCATCGTCTCACACTTTCCGCAGAGTCAGTGAACCGCAAGACTTATTTTCAACGACCGAATAACTTTCCTCTTGTGCCGACAGATGTACTAATTCCATTTTTAATGAGCTCTGTTTTTCTTAAAAGTTATATAATGTTAACGTTTAGGGTGCAGCCATACTGTTACTTCCGTGTCACTGCAAAACACTTTCTGCTTCCAGGGAGGGGTGGATATTCTCACCTCTCTTGGGCTTGACGCTGTGTGGAGCGTAACCTCAGGCCAGTGTCAAACTTGGGATTAAAAAAGTGCTATGGGGTTCCCCTGGAGTCCTGGACAAGTTATAAAACTGAAGCAGAGCTTTGTGAATATTGGTACTCCTAACCGTTTCCTCAAAACGTTGAAAATATCCATTCAAGATTTACATCAACTTGCATTTTTATTTATTTGTTCACGGGATGTGGGCGTCGCTGGCAAGGCCAGCATTTACTGCCCATCCCTAATAGCCCTTGAGAAGGTGGTGGTGAGCCGCCTTCTTGAACCGCCGCAGTCCCGTGTGGTGAAGGTACTCCCATAGTGCTGTTAGGGAAGGAGTTCCAGGATTTTGACCCAGCGACGATGAAGGAACGGCGATATACTTCTAAGTCAGGATGGTGTGAGACTTGGAGGGGAACTTGGAGGTGGTGGTGTTCCCATGCGCCTGCTGCCCTTGTCCTTCTAGGTGGAAGAGGTTGTGGGTTTGGGAGGTACTGCCGAAGAAGCCTTGGCGAGTTGCTGCAGTGCATCTTGTAGATGGTACACACTGCAGCCACGGTACGCTGGTGGTGGAGGGAGTGAATGTTAAGGTGGTGGATGGGGTGCCAATCAAGCGGGCTGCTTTGTCCTGGATGGTGTCGAGCTTCTTGAGTGTTGTTGGAGCTACACTCATCTAGGCAAGTGGAGAGTATTCCATCACACTCCTTACTTGTGCCTTGTAGATGGTGGAAAGGCTTTGGGGAGTCAGGAGGTGAGACACTGGCCACAGAATACCCAGCCTCTGACCTGCTCTTGTTGCCACAGTATTTATGTGGCAGGTCCAGTTAAGATTCTGGTCAGTGGTGACCCCCAGGATGTTGATGCTGGAGGATTTGGCGCTGGTGACACCGTTGAATGTCAAGGGGAGGTGGTTAGACTCTCACTTGTTGGATATAGTCATTGCCTGGCACTTGTGTGGCACAAATGTTACCTGCCACTTATCAGCCCAAGCCTGAACGTCGTCCAGGTCTTGTTGCATGCAGGCATGGACTGCTTCATTATCTGAGGAGTTGTGAATGGCGCTGAACACTGTTGAGTCATCAGCGAACATCCCCATTTCTGACCTTATGTTGGAGGGAAGGTCATCGATGAAGCAGCTGAAGATGGTTGGGCCTAGGACACTACCCTGAGGAACTCCTGCAGCAATGTCCTGGGGCTGTGGTGATTGACCTCCAACAACCACAACCGTCTTCCTTTGTGCTAGGTATGACTCCAGCCAGTGGAGCGTTTTCCCCCCCCGATTCCCATTGACTTGTTTTACTCGGGCTCCTTGATGCCAGACTCGGTCAAATGCTGCCTTGATGTCAAGGGCAGTCACTCTCACCTCACCTCTGGAATTCAGCTCCTTTGTCCATATTTGGACCAAGGCTGTAATGAGGTCAGGAGCCGAGTGGTCTTGGCGGAACCCAAACTGGGCATCAGTGAGCAGGTTATTGGTGAGTAAGTGCCGCTTGATAGCACTGTCGATGACACCTTCCATCACTTTGCTGATGATTGAGAGTAGATTGATGGGGCGGTAATTGGCTGGTTTGGATTTGTCCTGCTTTTTGTGGACAGGACATACCTGGGCAGTTTTCCACATTGTCGGATAGATGCCAGTGTTGTAGCTGTACTGGAACAGCTTGACTAGAGGCGCGGCTAGTTCTGGAGCACAAGTCTTCAGCACGATAGCCGAGATGTTGTCGGGGCTCATAGCCTTTGCTGTATCCAGTGCGCTCAGCCGTTTCTTGATATCACGTGGTGTGAATCGAATTGGCTGAAGATTGGCTTCTGTGATGGTGGGGACCTCGGGAGGAGGCCAATATGGATCATCCACTTGGCACTTCTGGCTGAAGATGGTTGCAAACGCTTCAGCCGTGTCTTTTGCACCTTTATAGGCCTTTAATGTAGAAAAACCTCCCGAGGCACTTCCCAGGAGCGTTATCCATCAGAAATCGAAGCCAAGCCAAAGGAGGAGATATTAGGACAGGTAACCAACAGCTTGGTCAAAGAGCTGGGTTTGAAGGAGGGTTTTAAGAAGGCACGGCCACCAATGGTGGGGCGAAGGGAGTGGGGGGACGCACAAGAGGCCAGAGTTGGAGGAACACAGAGTTCTCGGAAGGCTGTAGGAGGTTACAGAGCTAGGGAGGGGCGTGGCCACGGAGGGATTTGAACACAAGGATGAGAATTTTAAATTTATGGAGGATTAGGTGCCATTGTAGGTCAATGATCACAGGGGTGATGGGTGAACAGGAGGATAGAATACAGGTAGCAGAATTCTGGATGAAGTTTATGGGCAGAGCTCTGTGCTTGTGTAGATACTGTCCTGACAGCGGGAGCAGAGATTCACAGCCCACAGTATAACTCAGGTCTAGCTGGCTGTGTACCGCGCTCTGTAGCTACCAGCCTCATGCTGGTCGTGCAGTATAACCACAGTCGTAGACACAAGACCCCCCGTATCTTGTGTCAAGCTTGTCAGCTGGGCATCACCTCCAGTTACAGCCATCAGCGTTACCACAAGTCCAACGCTCTCCTGCCACCACTGTGACTGAAATCTGGACTGTTTCATGCAGTAAATTTGCATTCAATGCAGCAACTGTGTCATTTGTCTGTGTAGCACTTAACAAACACCAAACCAATTTGTGAAGTGAATATTATTTTTCACTTGAAACAGTTTTTACTAATTGTTCATCGCATCCGACTGGCAATTGTTGCTCACCGGTGGTCATGAATAATTTTAAGTCATTATTGTCTATTTTACACTGTTCAACAGCTTTTAGACGATAGAATTGGTTCCTGCAGTGCAGATAATAGTTTTGCTCATGCAGTGAGTGACATTTATATTAAAAAAGGTAATAAATGTTTCTCTCACAGCACTGTGGAAAAACTGGCATAAAGTTACAGGCTCCTTAGAAACCAAGGTTACTCGTCAGTTTATTTAATAGATGATAGACCTTGGATTGCCTAAAGTAAGACCATCGCCACCTCTCATGCGCACCCCTGAATACCACAAGGATGTTCCAAAGTCTTCAGGGAGTTGGTAGGCCTGTTTTTATCCTCTCGCTCCCTGTCCCTTTCTTTCCTTTTGCCTCTTCCGCTCAGTCATAGGAACAGGAGGCGGCCATTCAGCCTCTCGAGTCTGTTCCGCCATTCAATGAGATCATGGCTGATCTGTATCCTAACTCCATCCACCCGCCTTGGCTCCCTATCCCTTTATACCCTTGTCCAGCAAAAATCTATCAACCTCAGATTTAAAATTATTAATTGAGCTCGCATCTACTGCTTTTTGTGGGAGAGTGCACCATATTTCTACCACCCTTTGCATGAAGAAGTCTTGCCTAACTTCTCTCCTGAGTAGCCTGGCTCTGATTTTAAGGTTATGTCCCCTTGTCCTAGATTTTACCCACCAACGGAAAAAGTTTCCAGCTACCCGATCAATTTGTTTCAAAATCCTAAAACCCTCAATCAAATCTCTATCTGTGTCATTCTCGTACTCCTCTCCTGAAGAACCTGCTTTCTTCTCCTCCTCCCCCAACCTGTTTGTTTTGGTACCTCCTGATACCTACTTGTTTTCTCGTTCGGCCTTTCCAGCCTTGCTGGAGTCCCTCGCTGCAAACTTTTCCCCTTCACCTTGGTTCCTCAAAATTAAAAGACCCAGCCCTGGTCGTTGTGCTGTTGGTTCATGAATGCGGAGTGTGTAACTCTGGATGGACGAATTAGAATAGTCAAATGACCTCCCTCATCGCAATTATCTTGTGATTTAAACTCTTATTCATTCATTCTAGCTAGCGAGGCCAGTATTTATTCCCCATCACGAGTTGCCCTTGACAAGGTGGTGGTGAGCAATGCTCCCTTTAATTTATTAAGGGGCTGCGCGGCCCATTCAAGTTTCCGTGCGTGCGCGGTTTTTCCATTGTAAAGCCGGTGAGCTGCCTGCGTGGGACCTCCGCAGACTGCTGCACGGCCGTGCAGCTCAACGGGAACATTGGTGGTGAGCCGCCTTCTTGAACCGCTGCAGTCCGTGTGGTGAAGGTGCTCCCACAGTGCTGTTAGGGAGGGAGTTCCAGGATTTTGACCCAGTGATGATGAAGGAACGGCCAATATATTCCCAAGTCAGGATGCTGTGTGACTTTAATTGTGGCCTAACTATTGCCTTGTCAAAATGTATCATTACCTCTATGCAGTTGCACTGTGTGATCCTATTTATAAAACCCAGAATGTTCTAACCCCTTTCTATGGCATTACGCACCACTCATAGTTTCTGAGAATTAAGTACTTGAACCTTTGGTCCATTCATCCACAGTGTTTAACCTGAGTCTTTCATGTTCCATCAGTGGGAGAGATCGGGAGTGCTGGGCAGGATTCCATACTATTTCCAGTGGTAATAGGGTGTATTGTTCTCCCACAGAGACCCACTATCTGAGATATTTTGCGCACACGATTAATTTTCAATTCGTAGGAAGCAGTGTGTCAGCTGTGGCTCAGTGGGTAGCACTCTTGCCTTTGAGTCAGAAGGTTGTGGGTTCAAGTCCTACTCCAGGGACTTGAGCACAAAATCTAGGCAGCACTGAGGGAGTGCTGCACTGCCGAAGGTGACGTCTTTTGGCTGAGATGTTAAACCGAGGCCCCGTCTGCGCTCTCAGGTGGACACAAAAGATCCCACGCCACTATTTCGAAGAAGAGCAGGGGAGTTATCCCCGGTGTCCTGGGCCAATATTTATCCCTCAACCAACATCACAAAAACAGATCATCTGGTCATTATCACATTACTGTTTGTGGGAGCTTGCTGTGTGCAAAGTGGCTGCCACGTTTCCTACATTACAACAGCGAATACACTTCAAAATACTTAATTGGCTGTAAAACGCTTTGTGACGTCCTGAGGTTGTGAAAGGCGCTATATAAATGCAAGCCTTTCTTTCTCGAGTACAAATATCTGGAGGGAGCCCACATCATAACAGCCATCTCAGCCAGTGGAGATTGTACCTCACTCTGGTGTGGTTGGAGGTCAGATGTGGTCAGGGTGCCACATTTGTCTCGATGGGCAACATAGGCTATTTTGCAAAAAATGGCTGTATAGGGGAACCCACCGCCGATTAAGACCATCAACACATTGGCCCGGATTTTGCAGGGCCGACGACATCCTAAGCCTTGTAAAAGTCCCGCAAGTTCCGGGTTTTCACGCATGCGCAGCGCATCTTGCGGTACGCCTCGACAGATCCTCCGAACCGAAAGTAAATTCACTTTCGCTGGCACAGAGTTGGGCTATTTGCCGAAATACTGCCCAGCAAATGCCCACGAAACCCTTGCGCCTGGTAAAAGCAGGCGTAGGGCTTGCTTTCACCCGCGTAAGGGTTAATATAAATGTTAAGTCAAAAAGTTAAAAATAAAAAATCATCCGCAAACGTTTAAAATGAGTTCATGTAAATTTTGGCCCGGGACTCGAAGTCTCCAAAGCCGCGGGAGCCAGCCCGGTAGGATCGGATTTTTTTTTTTTCGGGTCGGAAGCATACTCCGGACGGAGATCGCAAATTCCAGCCATTGTTTAAACAAATATTAGAAAGTGGAGGCAAAAATTCTGCAGTGATTCAAGAGGCAGTTATGGGGCGAGGGGGGTTAGAGTTTGGCAAATGTTTCTGGTAGGATGATGCTAAGATGGGCCGAACAGCCTCCCTCATCTGTATTTAGCTCTTGATTATTAAGACAAATGCAGAGGAAACACATACTTTCCTCTAACCATTTAACTTGGAAGGGAGGTGCTGTTTACTGACAGTATTACTCATCGACCCTTTCTGAGAAATCGGATTTCTTGTTGACTGGCCCGTTCAAGTGCTATTCACAATGACGCCCCCTGAGGGTGCTGCTCGTCAAGGTTCAGGGATAGATTAGCTCCATGACAACCATTTCGTGTTCAGGCGGCCATGTCCAGAGCTCAGAACCAAACTATTGTTCAGATAGTGTCTGAAAGCAGGACCCATAATATCCCGAATCTCTTCTATGAGTCAGTTTGCATTTATATTAGCTTATCTGTTATCAAACACATTCCCGATACTGTGCATAAGAATTAGTACCTCCATGGCAGCCATCAGATTTAGACTGCAGAACCTGCAAAGCTCACTTTGATTAAAACAGAAATGTCTTTTTAAAACCTCATTTATAAAAGCATTAGCCCCCCCACCCTCAACCTTCTCCTTCAGTTTGTTTCAGCTTGTCTCAAATACTACCATTCTTAAGTCTTTCGGATGAGACATTAAACCGAGGGCCCGTCTGCTCTCAGGTGGATGCAAAAAATCCCACGGCACTATTTCAAAGAGAGCAGGGGAGTTCTCCCCGGTGTCCTGGCCAATGTTTATCCCTCAATCAACACCTAAAATCAGATGATCTGGTCATTATCACATCCCTGCCTTTGTTACCTCTAGACTTGACTATTCACCCCAAAGCACTCCTGGCTGCCCTCCCACATTCCACCCTACGTAAACCTGAGGTCATCCAAAACTCGGCTGCCCGTGTCCTAACTCGCACCAAGTCCCGTTCACCCATCACCCCCTGTGCTCGCTGACCTAGATTGGCTCCCGGTTAAGCAGCACCTCGAATTCAAAATTCTCATCCTTGTTTTCAAATCCCTCCATGGCCTCGCCCCTCCCGATCTCTGTAATCTCCTTCAGCCCCACAACCACCTCCCCCCTTCCCCCCCACAGAGATATCTGCACTCCTCTAATTCTGCCCTCTTGAGCATCCCTGATTATAATCGCTCAACCTTTGGTGGCCGTGCCTTCTATTGCCTAGGCCCTAAGCTCTGGAATTCCCTCCCTAAATCTCTCTACTTCTCTATCCTCTTTTAAGACGCTCCTTAAAACCTACCTCTTTGACCAAGCTTTTGGTCACCTGCCCTAATTTATCCTTATGTGGCTTGGTGTCAAATTTTTTGTCTTAAAATACTCCTGTGAAGCGCCTTGGGACGTTTTACTACGTTAAAGGTGCTGTATAAATACAAGTTGTTGTTTTGCTGTTTGTGGGAGCTTCCTGTGCGCAAATTGGCTGTCGCGTTTCCTACATTACAACAGTGACTCTGCTTCAAAAGTACTGCATTGGCTGTAAAGCGCTTTGGGACGCCCTGAGGTCGTGAAATGCAAACTGTTCTTTCTGGGTCAGAAGGTCATGGATTTGAGTGAAAAATCGAGGCTGACACTGGCACTGGGGAAGAGAGCTGCATCGTCACAGGCACTGTCCTTAGGTTGAAATGTTTAACCAAAGTCCTGCCTGCCTGTCCAGGTGGACATTAAAGGTCCCATGGCCCAATTTGAAGAGCAGGGCGATCTCTTGATGCCCTGGACACCATTCTTCCCTCAGCAGATGCCGCCATCATTCACTTCATTTTTTTTTTGTGGACGTTGCCACCTGCCCACATAACCTCGAAAGTAACTTTGAGGCGTCCAAGGATCTGATAAGATGCCTCATAAATACAGTTTGTTCTTTCTTTGTTTGCACCCAGTGCTGAGTGAATTATCAGGCCATTCACCAGTGAGGTAGAACCCATTCCAGACAAGGATGAGATACCCCGATGAAAGATCACCGAGCTGAAACGTTAGCTCTGTTTTTCTCTCCACAGATACTGCCTGACCTGCTGAGTATTGCCACCATTTTCCGTTTATATTTCAGATTTCCAGCATCCGCAGCATTTTGCCTTTGTTATACAATACCCTCTGATGGCGAGGAAGCTCTATAGCAAGCAGTTGGTTGCAGAGATCCATTGCTGCGTGTATTTAAATCAGTGAGCCTCTGTACTCTGAATTCCTTGCTTCTAGGCAGGGAGTTTCGAGGCATGCTTTCTCTATCCAAAGACCGCCCCCCCCCCCCCCCACTTCTAGAAGTGTGAATGGATTTGGCTCAGCTAGGATATCCCTGCCGTCAAATATCCAGTTGAGGCTCTCAGTCAAAGCCGATTCATGAAGCAGCGCCGGGCTGTCAGTGCCCGCAGATTCATACACCAGGACAAGTCAGTGCCCTCAGGAGAAGGGTGGGTAGGTAAGAAAAGGAAAATCAGCAGCTGTACTCAGTTCAAAGCTGTGTGTTTATGTGTCTAGCTTTAAAATTTATACTGTGTTTACATTTTTTGTCAAGATGCTTATCTTGGACTTGCATTCATGTTTGTTTTGTAGAAGTTTTTATTGGGGGAGAGGTTATACACAGCCGTCTAGTAAAATCTGTCTGAAAGGAAGGATTGAAAACCCAATGCAATTTACACCTTCTGTTGCTTTAAAATGTTTTAATTTTTTCGGGGATTTCCAAAGGTAGGATCTGTAGGATATTTGTCAGTAATGGTGGAACTGTCAGGAGAAAGCTGCGTTTCTTCCTCTCTTTCTGTGTTCCTTTTGATGAGATGTTAAACCGAGACCCAGTCTGCTCTCTCAGGTGGATGTAAAAGATCCCGTGGCACTATTTCGAAGAAAAGCAGGGGAGTTCTCCCCGGTGTCCTGGCCAATATTTATCCCTCAACCAACATAACAAAAACAGATTATCTGGTCATTATCACATTGCTGTTTGTGGGAGCTTGCTGTGTGCAAATTGGCTGCCGTGTTTCCTACATTACAACAGTGACTACACTTCAAAAGTACCTCATTGGCTCTAAAGTGCTTTGGGGCATCTGGTGGACGTGAAAGGCGCTATATAAATGCAAGTCTTTCTTTTTTTCCCCTTTCTCTTCAAATAGTGTCATAGGATTTTTTAAATGTACCTGAGCAGACAGCCCGCCCAAGCCTGGATATTGTCCATTGCTGCGCTATTTGAGCCAAGCTGACGAAGAAATCTCACAATAACAGAAAACGCTGGAAAAACTCAGCAGGCCAGGCAGCATCCGTGGAGAGAGAAACAGAGTTAACGTTTCAGGTTGAAGACCCTTCGTCAGAACTGGAAAAAAGCAGGAAATGAAATAGATTTAAAGCAAGTATAATGCTGGGAAAAGGGGGGGGGTGGGGATGAAAGAAATCTCACGATCAGCCCCAACACACATCTGACTGTCTCTTTAAGGTTTTTCCTCCAGTACCCTACCCAGCAAACCATTCCAGGTATTAACCACTCTGAAGAAATGATTCCTGATATCAGTCCTGAACTACCCTTTTCCCAGTCTCCCCTTGTCCTGCCTAAGATGAACATTTCCACTTAGTATCTTATATACCTCGATAAAATCCCATCTCCTTTCAGGGCTGAACAATGACATTTTGTAATAACAACAGAAAACGCTGGAAAAACTCAGCAGGCCAGGCAGCATCCGTGGAGAGAGAAAGAGAGTTAACGTTTCAGGTCGATGACCTTTCATCAGAACTGGGAAGAGCCGGAAATCAAATAGATTTAAGGCCAGGGTAAAGCTGGGAAAAGGGGGAGGGGATAAAGGAACAAAGGGAGAGACATTAAGAGATATGCAAGGCTAGAGGTGGTGTTAATGTGACAGATTAAGGCTGAAAGAAGTGTGAAATCCACTGGCAGAATGAAGGACAGCTGCCAGTTTCTAGGAGGAAAAAAAAAGGTGGGGGGGGGGGGACAAATAAAAGGGTGGATAAAATAAAATATAAATGTGATTGGAGCTGAGGTTATGATCTAAAATTGTTGAACTCGATATTGAGTCCAGAGGGCTGTAGCGTGCCTAAACGAAAGATGAGGTGCTGTTCCTCGAGCTTACGCTGAGCTTCCGTGGAACAGTGTAATAGGCCGAGGACGGTGAGGTCAGAGTGGGAGTGAAGCGGTGAATTAAAGTGACAGGCCACCGGGAGCTCGGGGTCCCCCTTACGGACTGAACGGAGGTGTTCCGCAAAGCGGTCACCCAATCTGCGTTTGGTTTCCCCAATGTAGAGGAGTCCACATCGTGAGCAGCGAATACAGTATACTAAATTGCAGCAAGTACAAGTAAATCGCTGTTTCACCTGGAAGGGGTGTTTGGGGCCCTGGACAGTGGGAAGAGGGGAGGTATAAGGGCATGTGTTGCATCTCCTGCGCGTGCACGGGAAGGTGCCGGGCGAAGGGGAAGGGGTGCTGGGGGTGGTAGAGGAGTGGACTAGGGTGTCGCGGAGGGAGCGGTCCCTACGGAATGCTGAAAGGGGAGGTGAGGGGAAGATGTGTTTGGTGGTGGGATCACGCTGGAGGTGGCGGAGGATGATCCGTTGAATGTGGAGGCTGGTGGGGTGAAAGGTGAGGACAAGGGGAACCCTATCGTGGTTCCGGGAGGGAGGGGCAGGGGTGAGGGCAGATGTGTGGGAGATAGAACGGACACGGTCGAGGGCCGTGTCGACCACGGTAGAGGGGAATCCTCGGTTGAGGAAAAAGGAAGACATGTCGGAAGCACTGGTATGGAAGGTGGCATCATCAGAGCAGATGCGGCGGAGACGGAGAAACTGGGAGAATGGAATAGAGTCCTTACAGGAGGCGGGGTGGGAGGAAGTGTAGTCCAGGTAGCTGTGGGAGTCGGTGGGCTTGTAGTGAATGTTAGTCAATAACCTATCCCCAGAGATGGAGATGGAGAAGTCGAGGAAGGGAAGGGAAGAGTCGGAGATGGACCATGTGAAGGTGAGGGAAGGGTGGAAATTGGAAGCATAGTGAATGAAATGTTCTAGTTCAGGACGAGAGCAGGAGACGGCACCGATACAGTCATCAATGTACCGGAAAAAGAGGTGAGGGAGGGGACCCGAGTAGGACTGGAACAAAGAGTGTTCCACATATCCCACGAAAAGGCAGGCATAGCTAGGACCCATGCGGGTACCCATAGCAACACCTTGACATTTTGTAACCTTTCCTAATAACTCAAACTCTGGATCAGCCTCCCAGTCCTTCTCTGCATGGCTTCCAAGCCTTGGATGATTCCCTTGTGCACTGGCAGCCAGACCGTAACACAGTATTCAGTGACCAGAGCACTACCCCACATCTCTTGCAGCTCTTGCTTACCAGTTCATCACCATTCATTGAGTCAGTACATATCCTTCTTTTCTTCCCATGTACACCACCTTGCACTTAACTGTATTGAATTGCATCTCATAGTTCTGCCCACTTGTAAGTTTTGTCTAGATCCTTCTGTGGTTCCTTGACTGCTTCATTAAGCTCAACTGCCAACCCCCCCCACACCCCTGGTGATTTGTTAGGAGGTAGGAGACAGAGAGGAGGGATAAAGGGACGTTATTGGATTGTCGCAACGTGCCAAGTGGTGTTCTTCAAGGATCTGTACTGGAGACTCAGCTTTTCACCATATATATTCATGACTTGGATGAGGAATATTGAGATGTATATCCAAGTTTCAGATGACACTAAGTTAGGAAGCACAATATGTTTTGTAGATGGCAGCAGGAAGTTACAAAGGGACGTAGACAGACTAAGTGAGTGGGTAGAACAACAGCAGATGGAAGTTCAATGTGGGGAAGTGTGAGGTCATCCACTTTGGTTCTTAACGACGAGAGACTAGGAGCTGTGAAGGAGCAAAGGGATTTAGGTGTCCGTGTACACAAATCACCTCCAGCAGTGCAGCACTCCTTCAGTATTGCCTAGAGTCAGCCTAGATTATTTGGTCAAGTCTCTGAAGAGAGAGATGAATCCATGACCGTCCGTCTCAGTAGTGAGAGCGTTACCACTGAGCCAAGGCCAACACCAATATAATCCCTCTGCAAACTTCTGTGGTGCGGCAGGTTAGTTATCAACCTTTGTGTAAATTGAAGAAAGTCGAATAAACCATGATAAAGAGCTCTTTGCTGGCTCAGGGTGAGTATCTGGGTGCTAAGCACTCTTAAACTCGGCAACAGTGGGGCCGCTATAACCATCTCCCTGTCAATTGAGGGTAGGATCAGACTCAGCTGTGAAACCCTTTGTCCTCACCCATGTTTAAACAGTTGGCTCAGGTGAAAAGCTGAGTCTTCAGTATACTCTGCCTTGTCTACCAGGATGAACAGCCACCCGGCTAAGGCATCAGAGAGCAGCTGGCACCTGTGGAAGTGCACCCTCGCGAGTCAAGAGAGTTGCAGAGTGAGGTTAAAAATAACTTCTTTCCTTTATGTAAACTAGAGAGCAGAAAAAGTTATTTTCAGACTAAGGACCATAGCACAAACAATTCCATTAACAGTTCACATCAGGAGCACACTGAACTTCAACTGCTGCAAAAAAAATTATTCATTGAAGACTGATTTGAGGATTAAGAAGATTAAATAAAGCCAATTATTCAGTGACAATAGAAAGGTACAACAAAGGAGATTACCAGCACTGTGTATTGGTGAATGTCCTTGACATTAGTTAGCATTAACATGGTCTACAGACAACTCATCCATGTCTGGGCATCTGGCCAGAAATAACCAGGCATAACCTATTGCAGGAAAGAGAGAGAACAAGAGTTTTATCAGTTAAATCCTTTGGGGCTATCTGATAGCGTACAAACCTGGCAGTTTAAAAATTCATAACATTTAACATCTGTAATATCCTGAATGTTAACAAAATGACAGATTTGGATGAAAATGGGTCCAATATTACAATATTGGGGGCAAGGAAAGCAAAGGAAGTTACTTTATAGTGATGAATTTTAACAGAACAGATTTGCACTAGTTAGATGCCTGGGGCTGGGGCAGGAATGGAACGAGCGTTGGCTGTCTATTTGTTAATCGGGGACACAGATAGTCCCCAACATTTTTCCCGCAAGTGTCGCTGGCTGGCAAGCGGGAATAGGAATCCAGAAGCATTCCTGGGCAGAAAAGAGTGACTTTGGACCTATGGTTCCCAAAGTTCTCCACCACTGGGAATTTCCTTGGGTCATGCCAGAGTCTGCTGTAGACTAATTGATAGAGATTGATTGCTATTAGTCAACAACTCTATTATCATTGTATCTTGTGACTACAAGGGTGGTAGAAGGCGAACTAGATGGACATTAGTCTTTTGTCATCTAGCAATTCCTATGCTCCTATCTCCTCCCTTGTCCAGGGCCACTGAGGCTAACAGTAGTACTCCATTTGCCACCCCAACTGAGAGCAGCCAACTCGCACAGGTTGGGCATCGATTCTGGAACCACCTGCTCTATGGCATGTGATGGAACAACATCCATCCAGTTGGTTGGACGCCTTACTTTACACCACTGGGTGTAAAGGGCCTATGATGAATCAGAAAGCACCAACTGCAGCATCTGAATGTCGGCACAAACTGGAATTATTACAACAGATAAAGTCAAAATAAAAATATCCAAACTCAACAGATTCAAGCTC
The DNA here is from genome assembly GCA_030390025.1 of Squalus acanthias. Classification (NCBI taxonomy): domain Eukaryota; kingdom Metazoa; phylum Chordata; class Chondrichthyes; order Squaliformes; family Squalidae; genus Squalus; species Squalus acanthias. The sequence continues at coordinate 10,669,072 of CM059436.1, read as the reverse complement.
TTAAAAAAAAAAGACCAGAATCCACATGGCGAGGTAAGTGTCCTGAACGGCTCTTTCCATTAACACCGTCTCCTTTTACTATAAATTCTACTGTAAGCAAAAAAAATGCAGATAATATAGGTTGCAGGTGCTGGCAATTGAAGTTCTGACAATAAAACAAGTTCAAAATCAACCAAGTTTTAGAACAAACAAGTTTTTTTAATGTTGCCATCACATCATTTTGTTCAAAAAAATAAAGTACAAGAACTACTTTTAAAGTTTGCAAGGTCTGGAATAGTAAAGGAACTGTTGCCTACCTTTTTCTTAATTAAATAGATATAACATGAATTAATCTTACATACAGCTACTGGAGTGGAAAATGTGACGAGGTATTTTGGATGAATTGACCTGGATCATCAATAGGTCCCTGTGTCACAATTAAAAGGCACCTCACAGAAGTACCCTGGCAATCGGGTACATAACATATTCTGTACCAACTAAGAGGCAGTGCTGTGTGGACTTGCGCAACTTTTACCCAAGATACGATCACAGGTATACAGTGCCTGCAGGTCTCACTCAGTGAACTAGTGCTACACAAGGTAAGAACCAATATTTGGAGCATCGTGCAGATGTATTTAACCCCCTCAGTCCAGAGTTCAAATTAACAAAGGCCATTATACTCCCCCTCCCCCACCCCATCCCATAAAGACACAAAATGCCACAGGACTCTTGACATGCTGCATAGATAATACCAAATTCAGTTTTTTTGGACCAGTGGCCATTACCAATGTCTATCAGACCACTTTAACGTGTGCCTTAAAGCAGGGCTCAGCCCGAGAGGGTGGCCACCAACGTTCCCTCTAACTTGCACGGCTGTCCGGCTTTTCCAATGTGAAATTTCACGCATGCGCAAAACTTTGAATGGGCTGCGCAGCCAGTTAAAGGGACCGCATACCCAAAAAAAATGAGGGGGAAACATTGGTGGGCATTTGCCCTGGCATCAGTGTTGTGTGTGCACTTGAACTGCTTTACCCATTTGCCTGATGGCCATCAGGTTTTCCCATCCCTGATTTGACTGAGTTACTCCCTCTCCCCAACCAACGCGTCATTAAATATCACTGCGCACCCTCTAACTGTACAGCAGATCGGGGAACACGATGAAGAAGTGGGAGGATCTCCATCTCAACTGTGCTTTAAAACTAGTCTATTATCCACAGTGATAATAGATCAGTTTTAGAGTGTGGGGTGACTGAAAGAGCCCCACCTTTCAATGTCCATCATTAACCTGGGTAAGTCACTTGCACAGGCATCTTAATAGAAATGCGCTCAAGGTCCAGCAGCTCATGGAAAATGGACATCAAATTCAGAGTTATAAAGTGTGTGGTCTCATTGCAACATGAGTGGCCAAGATTTGTACCCAGTTCAGTTAGAAAGGCATTTGGGTAGTTACTGCTGGTCTGCAAAGGGTTAATAGGACTGCATATGCTTTTCGGGACTGATACCTGGTGCAGGGCAATTACATACTTCTTTGTTTACTTAGTAGAAATGAACCAAGGAGCAGCCTGATACCATTTATCTTTCCCAAATGATGCACACTTCCAAAACATTTCCTCCCACTCTATGCAACACACCATCACCAAGATAGAAGGCAAAGCGTACCACTACAAATCAGTCAGTAGGAGGCATATTAGCCAGATTTAAGTTGACTTGTTCCCCCATTTTCCTCCGCTCGCCACTCGGTTAACATGCCTCCCCAGATAGATGCAGCAGAGAGGGAACTCACCAGTATGGTTCGTCACCGGACTAAAATCAACTCTGTACTTAGGTAAACAACAATAGCCAGTGATCTTGACAGCAGTTGTATTGCTCAACAAAAGCTAGGCAGTGTTAGGGATACTAGTGCACAGCAACACAACTCTTGGCAGGATGTCAAGAACTCCTGTGTGAAGCATAACTAGAATCATTCAAGGATCAGAGTCAGTCAGTCTCTGTCAGAATTATACAAGTTCTAACTAGTGTCACACCATTAACATCCAAGGATGTTAAAGGAAAAGATCTGGCAATAATGTTGTATATTTGACAACTTTGCCATGTAACTTCTCCAATCGTAGATAACTCTCTTATCAAGTGCATTCTAACATCAAGCAGTTTCTATAAATTTTAAACTATTTTTGCAAATGAACTCTAGGGGCTGACTAGAAAGATCTGTTTGGCGTGGTACCCAAGGAGGATTCATGTACACATGATTGCCAAGCATAGCAACACAATGTCCCTTTAAGTCACCTTTTATAAGTTTAGGATAGTCTGTAATACCCCATTTACAAACTCTCTAAGGCACACAACAGCGCAGGGTGTCAACTGCGAGGACAACCTGCTAAAAAGGTTGCTGAAATGAACAGTGGGTTTAAAAAGAAACAGGAAAGGCAAGGAATGAGGGTTTGCACCAGCCGGGGACAGTCACATAATTCCATCCCCAGCTGTCCGGAACAGCACATGATCAAAACACTATCTCCTTAGAATACTGTAAATCACTTCTGGAAAAATAAAACTTCCATAATAGACTCCCTGCATTGCCAAAGGGATTTCATAATTTAAAAAATGACAGAGCATCTTTTTTATCTCACATTTCATGATTCACAATAGTCTAAGTGTACATTTTAAAGTGCTAATCCCTCCTACAATGTAATTTAGTCAGAAAAGATTAGACAAGAGCTCCTACAAGGTTCAAAATTCCTTGAGGTGCAACTCTTGACACTAAAGTTTCAAACAGACTTCGTACAATACTAGCAGAATGAGGCACCCTGAACAGTATGCCCGTTAGTATTGGTTTGTTCCACTTATTGGTCTATGCAGCTGAAGAGGTCTTTTATTCTCTGCCACCAAGAACAGAGACACTAATTATTTCACTATAACAAAACTCAAACTCCCTGTTCATTGAGAATGCTGGTGAAAGGCTTATTGCTCACTATGATGTTTTGTACTCTGTGTACAGTAATAGCATTTTAACTTTAGATGTTGCAGACCGGTACAGTTTTGGAAGCATGCAAAAAAAATAATTTTGTTGCACTAATATATTCTCTGAAAGACATAATTGAAAAGATTATTTTTGAACATCTTTATAATTAACATAAAAGTCTGTCAACTGTGTTTTATATTCTAATCTTGCAGGGTGGGGGGAAATGATGTGAAGGGGAGTTATTAAAGATTTTGCCATAGTATCATCACGGCAAAAATGTGTTGCTTCATTACCGTACCAGTCTACAACAGTTAGCGTGCTTGAAAAATATAAAATTACCAGTACCATCATTACAACAGGTCGTTAGTGTAGATCCCAGTTACAACACGGGACTTTGTAAACAATTATCCAAAATACTGTATATATATACACCTTTTAAATCAAGTTCTTTACAGTGACCCCTTCAAGCCATCAGAAAGAAGTGGTTGATTTCTATCACAAAAAAGAACACGGTGTATCAACTACAAAACAATCCTGAGCATGGAACAAACGCCAGGTAAAGCATTGAAAAAAATCAAAATGAAAAACAAGGATCTATAATGTTCAGCACCCTGCAGGGCAGTTTCTAATGATTGTGATAGTTACTTCTTTTTTTAAAAATAAAAAAAAGTCAGTTGTACGTCTACAAAGTCAGTCTGGAGTCACTGCGCAGGATCATAATTTGGTGTGGTGGCCCGGTCTGGGCAAAGTGGACCTGGAGGTGGACGCTGAAGCAGAGGTCGAAGCCACTGCATCTTCCGCCTCCTCGAGCTCATCCCGCAGCTCCTGGCTTACGCTGGTCTGGAGTGCAGCAGGCGTCAACCATTCTTTCGGCAAGCAACTCTGAAGAAACGGAATGCAGGAGCTGAAGTGAGCCAGCCGGTTGACCCAGCGAGGGATCTCCTTTCCACAGAGGATCTGTTGCAAAAATAAATAGAATGTAACTTTTAAATTGTCTCCAAAGGTGCTGCTTTTTAATGTAATTTTGTATTATTTCAGGGACAAATCAAAATGCTGCTTTGCAAACGGCTGAAGAATCCAAGTCTTCTAAGGTTAGGTGTGCATACCAAGACACAAATATTTTCTTCCCTCAAATTGTCTCCTCTACCTAACTTCTGAAGGACACTGGCTGCCCTCCAGCACCTTGCTCAAGTAATCATTCTTCCTGTGTAACCTAAAAATAGAAATATTAAAAAGGTATGGGGAATGAGGAGAGTGGGTTTGGACTTGCTGGCTCCTGTGGCGAAAAACACTGGTGCAGACCTCGTGGGCTAAAAAGGGATGCGTGCGTGTTGTAGCATTCGATGACTGTAGATGGAGTGTGTCAGGAGGCAGTTCACTGTAGTGGGAATTACAGCAGAGCCTGACCCTGTCCTCATCCACATACACTTCCTGCAGGGATTGCAGGAGAGCGATTAGGAGAAGGAACCTAGCACCATTTTTCCTCCACCAAGGTCAGGAGTGCAGATGCCACTGTCGTGCTTCTGCTGCGACCCTGGATGAGATCAGCTAACTCAGCACAGGATGAAACATGGAACATTCCGAATTTGTGGGGCTCAATTCACAGTGGGCAGTGCACTTGCTAACAGAGCCATCACGGAGCTGCATCAACATTTAAGTAAACACAGTTTAGGTCAACTCACCTTTTTCACCATCGATTATGCTCCAAGTGCCTTATTATCTGTGTACAGGCACTGCTTGCCTATTTGTTTACATTACCCTGGCTGTCAAGACACGTGCTAAAAATTATGGATGAGTTGCATAATCAGAGGCCTGTGTCGACCGCGGCTCAGTGGGTAGCACTCTTGGCTCTGCGTCAGAAGGTTTTGGGTTAAAACCCCACTCCAGAGACTCCAGCACATAATCTAGAGCGGACATTCCAGTGCAGAACAGAGGGAGTGCTGCACTGTCAGAGGTACCATCTTTCAGATGAGTCATTAAACCGAGGCCCCATCTGCCCTCGCAGACTGACGTAAAAGTTGTTATGGCACTATTCAAAGAGCTGGGGAGCTTCTCCCAGTGTACTGGCTAATATTTATCCCTCAACCAACACCACCAAAAACAGATTATCTGGTCATTTATCTCATTTGCTCTGTGTGTGACCTTACTGTACGCAAATTGGCTGCTGTGTTTGTCTACATTACAACAGTAACTATACTTCAAAAACATTTAATTGGCTGTGAGGCACTCTGGGACATCCTGACATCATGAAAAGTGCGATATAAATGCTAGTTAGTTCCTCTTTCCTTTTTGGAACGTAATAACCACAGAAGTTGATCAAACTTTCCATCCTGTTAGATAAGCATCACAATAGAGGGGAACTCCCTGTAATATGAAAGAAAACAGCAAACTAGCAATCTCATCACATTGAAAAAAACAAACATAGTAGACAGCTGAAAACAAGTTCATGTCTTAGTTTTTACAGTGTTATGATGCCTAAACCCCTCAATTGAATTGAGCCTTGCACTACACTCCTAAAGATCTGTTCAATGCATCAGCCACTAGACTAAGAACTGCAACCTCTGGAATCGTGAAGTCACTTACCATCCTGCTCCTTGAACACTTGACCAAAAACAAAAACAAAGGCTCAAGAAAAGCCTTGGCGGAGACAGTGAAGTTACAGACGTGTAATCGCAGAGGGATTTCCTTTGATGGTTACAAGCTTTATTAAAAGCAAATTTTTCAATAAATATATATATTATATATAAACAATAAACTGCAGAATTAAAAAGTAGATGAATATGAATACAAATCATAGATTAAATAAACATGCATGTCTTTTCTGTCTCCCTTATCCTAGATACTTGAGATTTTGTATTTAACTCTACAAAATGTGTTCTTAGCTATTCACAGCATTGAGTATCTTCACTGGCTCTACAATAAGTCTGTTTTGGTGATGTGCTCAGCATACTGAAAAGAAAATCTTCAACATTTTCGTTGGCTGCTGGATCTTTACAGGATATTTTACATCTTCAAAACGCAGCAGAGCACCACATCATCAGACACCAGGTCAAGCTTTAACTATCAAGATTTATTGAATAGATGAACAAGAATGAGTAAGGCAGTGCAGTGGTTATGTTACTGGTTTTGTAATCCAGATGGCTAGAGAACACATTGGCCCAAAATTCGGCCGTTCTCGGGTGAGTACTCAGTGCGTACTCACCCGTATCCATTCCCGAAGTGCCGGTTTCCTGCATGCACTGCGCATGCACGGGAAACCGGCACTTCCGGTATGGCGAAGGGGGCAGTTCCTAGGTGAACCGCGTGCGCACTAGAGGCTGCGCGCACGCAGCACACTTAGGTTTTTTTTCAGGTTTCAACGCGAGGGTAAGTATTGAAGATTCTACACAAGTAAAAAGGAGGCGTAAGACCCCTTTTGAACAAGGTAAGTAGTTAATTAAGTATAATTTTAAATTTTTTTCAACAGGTTTATCTTTTTTAGAGACTTTAAAGAAAGGTAAGTTTATTTTTATAACTTTTAAAAAGTATTTTAATTTTTTCAAAAATTTAAATTTTTGTTTAAAGTGGTTAATTTATTTAACTATAGTTATTTTATTAATGTGATGGTTCAAAAAAAAATTTTATTTGAGGTTTAGCTGTTCTTTTGGGGCCGATTTCAATTCACAGATTTGACAGGTCTCCTGTCAAATCTATGAATGAAAGATGGTCTGCTGCCATTGGCTCTCCATGGCCCACGTGATCCCAGGGGACGCATCGCACTAACTGCGCCCCTGGGACACGCAAGCACTGCGCGCCGGCACTAGGGAGAGGCCCAGGACCCGAAGTTCCTGCGGGGGCAAACAAGGACGGCAGACGCGGTAGGTGATATCGCGCGCGATCCTTACCCCTGCGGCAAGCCTCCGAATCAAATTTTTAGGCCAATATCAAATCCTACCATGGCAGTTTGAGAATTTGAATCAGCATTTCCCAATCTATCACCATTTAAATAATACTCTACCTTTCTGTTTTTCTTACATAGAAACATAGAAACATAGAATCTAGGAGCAGGAGTAGGCCATTCGGCCCGTCGAGCCTGCTCCACCATTCAATACGATCATGGCTGATCATCCAAATCCAGTACCCTGTCCCTGCTTTAATCCCCACAGTACACATATCCCACCCTACCCCCGTAACCCCACGTATTTAATTCCCCCTAACATATCCCATCCTATCCCCATAACCCCACATATTTAATCCCCCCCTAACACTAAGGGTCAATTTATCATAGCCAAATCAACCTAACCCGCACATTTTTGGACTGTGGGAGGAAACCGGAGCACCCGGAGGAAACCCACGCAGACACAGGGAGAATGTGCAAACTCCACACAGACAGTCACCCGAGGTCAGATTCGAACCCGGGTCTCTGGCGCTGTGAGGCACCAGTGCTAACCACTATGCCACCGTGCTACCCGTGGTTACCAAAGTGGATAACTTCACATTTATCCACGTTATACTGCATCTGCCATGTATTTTCCCCACTCATCAACTTGTCTAAATCGCCTTGAAGCCTCTTTGCATCCTCCTCACAACTCACGATCCCACCTAGTTTTGTGTCGTCAGTCAACTTGGATATATTACATTTGGTTCCCTCATCCAAATCATTGATATATATTGTGAATAGCTGGGGCCCAAGCACTGATCCCTGCGGTACCCCACTAGTCACCGTCTGCCACCCCGATAAAGACCCATTTAATCCTACTCTCTGTTTCTTATCTGTTAACCAATTTTCAATCCATGCCAGTATATTACCCCCAATCCCATGTGCTTTAATTTTGCACACTAACCTCTTATGTGAGACTTTATCAAAGGCCTTCTGAAAATCCAAATACACCATATCCACCGGTTCTCCCTTATCTATTCTACCAGTTACATCCTCAAAAACCTCCAGTAGGTTTGTCAAACACGATTTCCCTTTCATAAATCCATGTTGACTTTGTCTAATCCCGTTGATATTTTCTAAGTGTCCTGTTACCACATCTTTTATAATAGACTCTAGCATTTTCCCTACTACAGATGTTAGGCTAACCGGTCTGTAGTTCCCTGTTTTCTCTCTCCCTCCTTTTTTAAATAGTGGGGTTACATTTGCAGCTGGTATTTAAACTCCTTTAGTACTGCGGCTGAATTAAAAGTGACCAATAACTAAGATTTTTTTAAAAAATTCATTTTTACAAATACCTTCAAATCAGTTTAAAATCTAAGAATTTTTTTTATTAAAGAGTTATTGACATGACAAATTGCTGATTGGGATGGGTCTCATAAAATTGGCTAAAACCAAAGAACACAGCTTGTGATGTATAAAAAACAATCATGTGTCTAGAATCAAAGGGTTAATAATCAATTGAGAGGTCGCACAACACCAGGTTATAGTCCAACAGTTTTATTTTAAATCACAAGCTTTCGGAGTTAAAACTCCTTCGTCGGGTGAAGTGAGGAGATACAGAATCGTCAAAGCATATATATATGCTTTGACGATTCTGTATCTCCTCACTTCACCGACGAAGGAGTTTTAACTCCGAAAGCTTGTGATTTAAAATAAAACTGTTGGACTACCTGGTGTTGTGCGACCTCTCAATTTTGTCCACCCCAGTCCAACACCGGCATCTCCGCATCATGATTAATAATCAATTAGCAGAGGCAAGAAAATGATGTTTGAATAAAAACAGAAAATGCTGGAAATACTCAGCAGGTCAGGCAGCATCTGTGGAGAGAGAAACAGAGTTAACGTTTCAGGTCGATGACCCTTCGTCAGAACTGGAAAAAGCTGGAGATCGAACAGGTTTTTAAGCAAGTGCAGGGGCAGGGAGAGGGGGAGGGGAGGAAAGAACAAAAGGGAAGGTCTGTGATAGGGTGGAAGGCAGGAGAGATTAAGAGACATTAAGAGATGGTGCAAGGCAAAAGGAGATGGTAATGGGACAAGTTAAGAAACAAAGGATGGCTCTAGATGAAGTGTAAATGGCAGAATGAAAGACAGCTGCCATGTGGGACAGAGAAAAAAAATAATAAATAAATAAATGGGGAAAAAAAAGGGAATAGGGGCAGAGGTTATGGTCTGAAATTGTTGAACTCTATGCTGTGTCCAGAAGGCTGTAAAGTGCCTAATCGAAAGATGAGGTGCTGTTCCTCAAGCTTACGTTAAGTTTCATTGGAACAGTGTAAGAGGCCGAGGACAGAGAGGTCAGAGTGGGAGTGGAGCGGAGAATTAAAGTGACAGGCGACCGGAAGCTCGGGGTCACCCTTACGGACTGAACGAAGGTGTTCCGCAAAGCGGTCACGCAATCTGCGTTTGGTCTCCCCAATGTAGAGGAGACCGCATCGTGAGCAGCGAATACAGTATACTAAATTGCAAGAAGTACAAGTAAATCGCTGTTTCACCTGGAAGGAGTGTTTGGGGCCCTGGACAGTGGGAAGGGTGGAGGTAAAAGGGCATGTGTTGCATCTCCTGCGCTTGCACGGGAAGGTGCCAGGCAAAGGGGAAGGGGTGTTGGGGGTGATAGAGTGGACCAGGGTGTCGCGGAGGGAGCGGTCCTTTTGGAATGCTGAAAGGGGAGGTGAGGGGAAGATGTGTTTGATGGTGGGATCACGCTGGAGGTGGCGGAAATGGCGGAGGATGATCCGTTGAATGTGGAGGCTGGTTGAAAATGTTGGAGTTTGGAAATCAGAGATGTAGGTGAGGGTGCTGGAAATGCACAGCAGGTAAATCAAAAGAGAAATGCCGCTTCTATATTGTTGCTTAGTTACTTCAAATTCTGCGAGATGGGCACCTCTGAGCAAATTCTCTGAGAATATTCTCTAAACAGTATCCAGCACAGAATGGTACAGCCCACCACCCGTGCTGAATACAGACACAGCTACACACTAATTGCAGGTACAAATAAACCTCCACATAACGGGTATGGGTAAAGGTCCCCATACCGAGTAGAGGCAAGACCTCTCATATGTAGTGACTATATACAAGGCCCTCTAATAGGTAGAGGCACAGCCCCTTCACCAATATAGAGAGCAGGAAAGACCCTCGTACTGAACATTAGCACAACTCTCCCATCTACACAACTCTCCCATCTATAAATGAGTACAGGTAAGCCCTCCGCATTACCTATATTCAGCACAGGCAAAGTCCTTATACTGACAGGTATGTGCACTGCCCATTTTGAGGACAAGTCTCTTACATGACCTACAGGTAAATTCCTTCGCTCAAGTCTCTGGAGTTGGACTTGAACCCACATCCTTCTGGCTCAGAGCCGAGAGTGCTAACACTGAGCCAAGGCTGACACAGTGTATCTAGATTTCTAAAACGCCTTTAGAAAGGAGTCTCCAATGTTGCATTTAATAAAAATCAGTGGTTAATGAAGGCAAGGCATGGACGTGAATTAGTACCAGGTTAACGGGAAGGAGGCAAAGGGTAAATAGTAGGTAGAGCCAAGGTGAAATCTTGTTCGGCTCTGACCAAAAAGCCCCTAGTCTTCAATTTTATCTCCCTCTGTGTCTGCTCAATCAGGCTGAATCATACAATGAACAACCATGGTGTCCTATTTGACCCTGAGCTGAGCTCCAAATGCCATATCCTATCCATCTCCAAGACTTTCTACCTCTGCAACATCATCTATCTCTATTATCATCTCTCACCCATGCCTTCATCACCTCCAGGCTCAATTCTCCAACACTCTTCTCAGCAGCCTCCCAATCTACCTCTACATAAACTCTCAACTCGTCCAAAACCTCTCAAACATCCTATCCTAAACAAAGTTCCGCTTCCCTAACATCCCTGGGGGTGATTTTATCAATGGGGACGTGATGGAAGCGGGACTGCTGCTTGTCGGGTTTTAGTCCTGTCGCCATCGATGTCCGGCTAACCCACGCTATTTTCCCTCGATTGACCTTGTTAAGCCTGCCCAGCGGGCTTAGCAGACCAATTAAGGGAAAGCTGGTGATGGAGAACATCAGCGTATGACATTAAATCTGTCAAAAAGTTTTGACAAATGAATTGTCATCATTTGATAGCTTTGAGAAGCTGTCAAACACTGACAATCTCTGTTCTTTGATGAGTCCTTGTACTCAAGACTCACCAAACCGCTTTCCTGAGCAGAAATCAGATGGCTGTTGCATCGGAGAATGCAGCAGCCATTCTGTCATCTCTGCCGTGGAAATGAGGCAGTTCCGCAGCCTAACGGGATGAAGCCTGGAGGAAGAAGCAAAGGTAAGTAATCTTATTAAAACACTCTACACTCACCTCACACACTTACCTCTCCACACTTGCACACCGGACATTTCGGCCTCTCCGACCCTGCCTCGCTGACCCTGGTGAGGTTCGGAGCCGTCGGGAAGCCCACACTTTAGGGCTCAAAATAGGGATTAGCCAAAAAACTGCCCGTTAACAGGCAGTTAATTGGCACTAATCCCCTTTCCGCCTCGAGGAGACGGGACCCGGCACGGGTCGGGTACCCGCCTCCTGGGAAGATGGCACGGAAGCAGGTTGGGGGCAGGATGGGTACCCGCTCCCAGATTCTGCCATTTTCCCGGAAGTCCCACCTCCATACTCGCCTCCCCAGGGCTGGGAAAATCGCCCCCCCTTGTCTTTGCCAGACCCCACTGGTTCCCCACTCACAATACACAGATCTTTAAATCCTCATCATCATTTACAAATCCATCCATTGCCTTGTTCTACCCACTCCAACATCCTTCAGCAGGGCTGTTTGCGTTCCTGCACCATCCGTTATATTCAGAATTTCCCACTCTCACTGTTGCACCTTACTTGCACAGCCTTCAGCTATTCTTGCCTTGCACTCTAAGCATCTCCCTACACACATTCACCTTGTTATCTTTCACTCCACCCTCAAAAACCTCTAACTACACTTTCAGTCATCTCCCTGAAATTTTCAATAACCATTCAGCATCAGTTCTCACCCCTTTTGTGTTTTTTACTAAATAAATGTAAGTTGTTGGAGTGGGGAGGTATGGAGTTGAGTGCCTCAGGGATCTGTGCTGGGACATCTTACACATCGGAAACTGGATTCACAATCTCTGTTCAAGGTGGTTAAATTTGCACATGACACCAATCTTGGAGGGGGGGGGGGCAAGAGAAGGGGACTGTGGAATCAGAGGAAGTCAACAAGATCTTATGAAAAAAGCTTGACAAAGTATGCAGCTGGGCTGATTAGAGGCAAATTAAGTTCAATAATGCACGTGCAAGGTACTACATATATTGGAAGAAAAAGGTAGGACGCACATGTACTCCAATGGGATTGTATTTGGGAGGTTGTTAAAAAAAAATAGCAAACAAGATCCTGGGGGTTATGTTGCCAAGTCAGTCGAATTCAAATCTCCAGAAACTGACAAGAGCTCTGGCTAAGTAGTATCTGGAATAGTGCATGCAGTTCTGTTCACTGCATCATAAGAGGTGGTGCAGAGCAAAGCAGCGAGGTTGATGCTTTGTGTCAGAGGGATGAGCCAAGCCTCTTCAGCCTCAAAATGATGCATCTCAGTCAGGCTTCAAAAGAATAAAGTAAAATCAGAATAGTACTTTCAGATATTCTGAGGCAGGAGGACAATAGGGCACAGCAATAGAATCAGATGGTAATGGGTCCAAGCCCATACGGCCATCTTAATCTTGTGATACAAGAACACGCTACTCATAAATCTTCATTATTGGCACCAACAAAATCTAATTTGCATCGGTCTGATCCAACTTCACATCCTTTAAATTTTCTTTGTGTTCAAACAGTGACTACAGGGTGGCATTCATAATGGAGGGAAATGGCTTCAGGCCAAAAACTACTGCATGCCCAGTAATTATATTGCTTGCTGCAGCATGCATCAGCACATACCCAATAGCATATGCGCAGGGAAAAGATTGAATCAGCAAGCTAGCCTTTGGATAGTTTACCAGTGAAATATCAAAACAATAATTATCTTTACATTTCAAGCTTAACTGCCTTATTTTATTCAACATATAAAATAAATCTTTGATGGATTTAGATAAGAGACACAGTCTTACTGGTATGTGTAAGAATTATTTCAGTGAGGTACTTTTTATTGGACACACCATTCCCTGACCAAAAAGCAGGCATTTCCCCTCTGGGCTCTGCTAAAGCCACTTTTCAACCGCTTGCCTGGAATTCCATGAGTGTGGCCTAAAATGACTCGGCCTTCCCGTGGAAGAAAATGCCTAACTTTTACTGGCTCTCTCTCGATGACCAAGTTCAAGAACTCTGTGTGGGCAACTGTAGGCACAAACCACATTAATCGACAGAGTGACGAGCTTTCAACATATGCCACATCACCGAATAATTTTTAATCTTGTATCAAACTGAAGACGAATTATAATTTTTAAAAATTACCAACACATCCGTTCTAAAGCAATGTTTTACTTGGCCATTTCTCAGTTCATTAAACAAAGTTGTCCAGAAACACCTCAGCAAAGTTGTCACAAGGTGCATACCCTTAGGATTTAACCATCAGAAACCATGGATCGCATAGAAGAAAAAAAATAACTTGTGTTTATATAGCATCTTCTTGTCTTCAGGATGTCCCAAGTGGCTCATCGATAATGATTACTTTTGAAGTGCAATCACTCTTGTTCTGGAGGGAAAAGCAGCGGCCAATTTGTACACAAGGTCCCAAAGCCAACAAGATGAATTTAGTTTGTTTTTCATGGTGTCACTTGAAGGGAGAATTTTGGCCAGGGTACCGGGAGAATTCAGCTCCTCTTTGAATAGTGCCATGGGTTCTTTTATGTCCACCTGAACAGGCAGATGGAGACTCGTTTTAAGGTCTCATCTGAAAGCCAATATAGCATTCCCTCAGTACTGCACCAATTCTAGACTCCTTTGCATCCCTCTTCTCTCAGCTCCACATTCGGCTGCAGAGCCTTCAGCTGTTGTGGCCCCACACTCTGGAAAACTCTCACTAAGCCCTTGACTGGTTATCTCCCTTGCCTCCTTCGAAGCCTCCTCAAAACATACCTCCTCTGCCACATAGCAGGACAAGGGCATCAGGCGCATGGGAACACCACCACCTCCAAGTTCCCCTCCAAGTCACACACCATCCTGACTTGGAAATATATCGCCGTTCCTTCATCGTCGCTGGGTCAAAATCCTGGAACTCCCTCCCTAACTGCACCGTGGGAGTACCTTCACTACATGGACTGCAGCAGTTCACGAAGGCGGCTCACCACCATCTTATCAAGGCCAATTAGGGATGGGCAATAAATGCTGGCCTTGCCACTGACGCCCACATCCCGGTGAATGAATAATAAAAAAAAAAATCCTTCTCCTTTCATTTCTCAGTTCTGATTATTTTTGCCTTTGAAATACTTTGGGATGTTTTGTTAGAGATGCTATACAAATGCAAGTTGCTGTTGAAATGTCAGTCTAGATTTTGCATAAGTTCTAGAGTCAAGAGTGCTACCAACTAAGCCACGGTGACACTTAAGTGGGAAAAAAAAGTGAGAAATAAAGGGATTAGCAAATGTACCAATCGGGTTCAAATGAATGACAAAGCAATCTGGGAGAGTTGTGTGCCTGTGTCATGCACAGCTTTATAAAAACAGGGTAAGTTACCAAGTACTGTACTAACAATCCATAATTATACTACCAATTATGTTTTTAGATCTAGAAGAATGCGCTGTTTTACTGGCCCTTCAATCAGAGACAAGCCTCGTTACAATCCTCAAGATTCTAATGAGGAACAAAAAGACTGCAAGGAATTTATTTTAGTTATAAAAGACTTTGAAATGCTTTTTTTGGAAACCCAGCTGCATCTAAATTGCTATTGTAATGCAATGTGGTAACTTAACAGTTTAAAATTCTGATGCTGTAATAATTACAAGGCACTAAAGTAGAGGTTTGCAAAGGCACAAGAATACAATTGTACAGTTACAGAAAACAAATCTCGTTTTGTGAATCGGAGACCACCAAGGAAGGAGTGATCAACTCAAAACTCGACTATATACTCTGTGACAAAAGCGATTACTTTTTGTCTATGATGGATTCATTATTTTCTGGTCACTACATGTGGGATTAAATTCAGATACATAGTGTATCTTTCAAACTGCAGAATGTACATTATAATCTGGGATGCAAAATGGCCCCTTGAGATGCATTATTCCCAAGAAGCATTTTTGATACCTTTCGTTTAGGTGACATTCCATACAATTTGGTCAGCTTGACGTGCCAATCGAGTACAGACCGACAGAGAAATGTCTGAACAATGGCTGCTGTATTGGTGCGGGCAAACACCATTTGGAAACCTGTGAATGGCTGACCATCTAATGCAGTTAAAAGTAGTGCAGTTTTTAATTAAAAGCAGAAAATGCTGGAAACACTCAGCAGGTTAGGCAGCATCTGTGGAGAGAGGAAGGTAGGGTTAACGTTTCAGGTCTCATGACGCTTAATCAGAATTGGTTCTCGCTACATGAAATGGTTGAGGCGAATAGCACAGATGCATTTAAGGGGAACCCAGATACGTACATGATGGAGAAAGGAACAGAAGGATATGTTGCTGGGCGAGATGAAGCAGGGTGGGAGAAGGCTCGCGTGGAGCATAAACACCGGCATGGACCTTTGGGCCGAATGGCCTGTTTCTATGCTGTAAATTCTATACAAGACCTGAAACGTTAACCTTCCTCTCTCCATAGATGCTGCTTAACCTGCTGACTGTTTCCAGCATTTTGTTTATATTTCAGATTTCCAGCTTTTTGTTTTACAGTTTTTAATTCCTTCTTTTTTTTTTACAGGATATCTTCCAAGAGGTTGGAGACTATATAATGGCTGAATTGCAGCCGGAGAGCTGTCAGTCTAAAGCCAACAGTGACAGGGATAACCACGGTGGTGCATCACCACTTAAAAAGTTAGCAAACATGAACCAAGGATCAATCTTATGTTGAGGGCTTGTGCACGAGAAGTGATTGTAGTTTTGACATTTAGGGGAGTAAAGTTCGTATTACTGCAAATGAACTAATTGTACGACTATTGCTCATTTACCTGTTTAATGGTCAATAAATCTGCGTTGGTTTATAGCCTAAGCCACAGTCCAATAGTGTTTATTCTTCTGCCTTTCCAAAGTTGAGGAGATCACATGGTGGCACACGACATATTCGAGTAAACCGGAATGCAGTACAAGGGTTCTCTGTTCGAGCCCTGGATCTCGCTATTTTTACCTAAATATTGGGCACGTAAAGGCATGCTCTGGATCATAGGGAAAACTAGATCCGCTTAAGAGAGTGGCCAGTAATGCTGAATCCGACACGACTACCTAGTGTAAAACATTACAAAAAAATTAATCCACAAAGACAAATCTACCAAAATTTCAGTTACATTCAGATTGGAAACATTTCTAACTAATTCCTCGAACAAAATGTATTTGTTTTGGCCATCAAAATCTTTCAAACTAATTTGCCACTGAACTTTTTCTTCTGACTGTGCAATACCCTATCTACTAAAAAATTAATGCCACTCTTTGGCCAGGGCTCATTGTCTAACTTTGAGCAGCACCTTCCAAACCCACGACCTCCACCACCTAGAAGGTCAAGGGCAGCAGGTGCATGGCGAACACCATCACCTCCAAAGCACACACCATCCCGACTTGGACATATAATCGTTGTTCCTTCATCGTTGTCAGGTTAAAATCTTGGAACTCCCTACCCAAGAGCATTGACTGCAGCGGTTCAAGAAGGCGGTTCATCGCCACCTTCTCAAGTGCAACTAGGATTGGTCAATAAATGCCGGCCTTGCCAGCAACACATCATGGGAATTAATTTTGTTTTAAATACACCCTGTGGGAAAGTATACAGCACAGAAAGAGGCCCTTCGGCCCATCGTGTCTGCGCCGGCCATCAAGTCCTGTCTATTCTAATTCCATTTTCCAGCACTTGGTCCGTAGCCTTGTATGCTATGGCGTTTCAAGTGCTCATCTAAATGCTTCTTGAATGTTGTGAGGGTTCCTGCCTCTACCACCCTTTCAGGCAGTGAGTTCCAGATTCCAACCACTCTCTGGGTGAAAAAGTTTTTCCTCAAATCCCCTCTAAACCTCCTGCCCCTTACCTTGAAACTATGCCCCCTGGTTATTGACCCCTCTACTAAGGGGAAAAGTTCCTTTCTATCTACCCTATCTATGCCCCTCATAATTTTATACACCTCAATCAGGTCCCCCCCTCAGCCTTCTCTGCTCTAAGGAAAACAACCCCAGCCTGTCCAGTCTCTCTTCATAGCTGAAGCGCCTATTCATTGCCTATTTTTTAATGTTCGATCTTTAGAGTTCAATGCAACCTCAGCAGTTGCTTACAGTGCTTTTAAGGTTGTTCAGTATGTGAGGAAACTAGCAAAAGAGAAACATTTTGAGTTAATTTAACATTTTTAGCCAACCATATGTAGCATATGGCACTCAGGCTTAGAAAAGATGGATTTTTAAAAACTGGTTTATAACACACCTTCGTGGTTAAATTTTAAAGTTTGGTATTTTGGCAAATTGATAGAATATTTAAAATATGCCACAATACTTCGAGACTCGAGAAAATCTATTTATACAACTCAAAATACTTTAAAATAATCAGGGATATGTTTCAAATGTTTTGTGGATGTCCTGATTAATTTGTCATCTAGATAGAGGCATATTTGAAAGCCTGACTACCTCAGAATAACTGCACCATCAAAGAACACCTTGAACCAGTGTAGCATGATTACTAGAAGCATGATTTTCATGAAGGTAGGAGTTCATCCTTCTCTTGTAACAAGAACTGCATCATGAGCTAAAACAGAAGGGGCAGAGAGACTGCCAAGAAGACTTTGAAAAACATTTAAATTCCTGTTTTTCCAATCTCCATGCACAATAGGATGTTGCTCAATGGGGAGTGGCTTGTGACAATGAAACCAAGGAGAATATCTATAGTGAAATCCCAAAATAGAACACTCATCTCCCCAGTCTTTCCTTTCTTCTACAATCTTCAGGCTTTTAAAACCCAGGTTTTGTGCTACCCAATCAATTCCTCCTGATTTATGTTGCCTTCTCTCTTACTCTTTTCAACCTTGATGGTGTTCTGCATTATGAACCTCGACTATTTACCTTGGTTTTGGAGGGGAAAAAAAGATCTTTTACCTCTTTCATTTTGCTTCAAATAGTTGCAAAACACAGTAGTTAATATCACATTCAGGATAGACGAACATCTAATCTTCCCTGCATCCCATGCCTTCAGGCAAAGTGCTTATCTTTTATCAATTAATTTTTCAAAATATATTTATATACTGATCAGTAGAACACCATGACCTGACGTCCATATGCTCTACTTTGTAACCAGTGTTGACACTGAACTATTGCCAAAACATCACTCTTTTCAATAGACTGCTGGCACCTCTAGAGTAATGTGTATATAAATCAACTTTTACCCAGCGGTATAATAGCTTTTTTATTTATAAAGTGCCATCATTTTACATGAAAAAATTCTTATAGGTATGTGTAGGATTTGGAAACACAGGACTAAACTATATACCAAAAAAAACACAGCAGTAAGACAATCATATGATTGTTCAAATACCTCTTGGTCAGAGCCTATCTCATCTGAGCAGATTTTTGCCACCAAGATAACGAGATCTTTGCAACATTAATCCTTCAGTAGGAATGGACAAGTCCTCTGCAGCTTCCAGATGCAATATTGTAGGAGTCTTACAATGGAAAATGTCAGTTTGGAAACCTAAAGCTTTCAAATGTACAGATTTAGTCATGGCTAAAATGACCTACCTCAAAAATATTTACCAGTTATAACCCTGGTCCGTCAATAAAACAATTTAACAAAGTACAAAGGCTTATGAGGGATGTAAAACTGCCCCAATAAAGCCAATGTTAAACGATGGTGACATTTTCCTCCAATTATTTTGTACGGTGGTAAGGTGGGCCTCTGGATTTGTGTTCTTTCTAAATTAGATTATTCAGCAAAAATGTTTGACAGCAATAATTCACATTGTGAACGAGGCACAACAATATTTTTTTTAACTACTTAAGAATAAAGTGGTAAAACAGAATTGATATTTATTTGCTAATCCAATTTAGAAAAAGCTTAAGCGTGGATGTCAGTATTACAAAACAATTGAGGAAAGTATTGACATGGTTTGAAGTTAGATCTTTCTAGGGAGGTTTTACATTCCCAGTAATCTCATTTACTTTGTTAAACTGTTTTACCAACAGTCAGGATAAAAAAAACCTTCAAACTGCTACAAATAACTAGTAAAATAAAATGACCACATTGCTTTGGAGTGTTTTTGATACGCAGTCCTTAGCTTTTAACTTCATATAAAATAGTCAGCACGCAAAATATACAAACCAGAACATTTAAAATTCTGTTCTATAGACTAACATTTCTGAGTGCTGATTACACCCAAGAAACATTTTCAGATAGGCTGATCATGTCTGGAGAAATAGTGAGTGTGCAATACACATAATTTGTTAAAATATTTCCGCTATTCTATGGTACATAGGATCATAAAATGATACAGCATGGAAGGAGGCCATTCGGCCCATCATGCTGGTGCCGGCTCTTTGGTAGAGCTATCCAATTAATCCCACTCCTCTGCTCTTTCCCCATAGCCCTGTAAAGTTTTCCCCTTCAAGTATTTGTCCAATTCCCTTTTGAATGTTACTATTGATTCTGCTTCCACCATCCTTCCAGACAGTGCATTCCAGATTAAGATCGAGACACATTAATGAAATAGGACAAAAAAATACACTAAACTCTTCGTCGTGACACTTTGATGGCTGATTTACTGTCAGATCTGTGGTGAAGCTCATAGTGACCTTATGGTGCCATTGAACAGAGTTCAACGATCACTCAAAGATTGATGAACTAGCGCAGAGCTGGTTCTAATGCCTCAAAATCCACAGTTATGCATGATGAGGTCCACTGACTGGATAAGTCAAATTCACCTTTTATTATAATTTCATTCCAGGATCTTCCCAATGCTGAGGGAGCACATTCCATAAATCTGTCTTTCCCCTTGAAAACAGAAAACCAGTAGCCTTACATATCATCAGTCACAGAAAGCATTTGGCAAAACGTAAAGTCTTTGCACCTTTTAAGTATTAGCTATTTTGTACATTCCTTCCTCCACCCAGTGTAGTCGATTCCCTCCCAGTTACCTCAGCTTGGGGAATCAGACACATCATCCTCAAGGAAGCTGGAACTTCTCCCTTATCCCACCTCAAGCATGTTCTTTCCAAACTTCCCAAATACAGCAACAACAGCCATTTGGTCTAAAATATACTAGGCAGGTGCAGCTAAAAGATCATACTTTCATGCATTATTTAGATAACGATATCTTATTTTCTGATTCACCAGTAAACCCCATTTACAACTGCAGGAAGGTTTGAAAACTGTGGGACATCCCACAAGTAAACCTACCACAGTTCTGCCAACTTATTTTAATTAAGCACATTGACGCAAGCATTTTCTGTATTCCAATTTGTATTCTGCATTTCAGGTTTGTGCACATCACATACCGTTCTCCCAGCCAAACAGGTGACCTCCGTGCAGGCAGCAGCCAATGCCACTCTGCAACCAACCACCAGGAGGTACACGAGCACAACCTTGGAAAACTCATCCACTATTTACCTTCACTCTAAAGAGAGATTGGGAACTCACTGCACATGAAATTTAAGCCCCTTGGCATGGTACGCTGAAATGCCAATACAGTATCCCCTCAGACATTTAAAAAAAATGTTCTTTGCTTCTGAATTAGAGCAGCACTAACAAATTGCTCACATTTTGCGAGTAATACAACTGCTACTACAGTATTTACACACGATTGTGTGAGTAAGCAATCATTAATGAGGTGGTGTGGATTGAGCAGCTGTAAGGAAAAGTCACAATACAGCCACCTGTCTGAACTAATTATTTGACATAGAAAAACCATACTTCAAAGAATTCTGCAAACAAATAAGTGAAGTTTTTAATGTCACCAAGAGCACAGTGAAATTTACTTTCATCATTGCTCACGTGTTTCAGGAAATCTACCACAGTATGATTAAGCCTCTGCACTATGCATGTACATTAATCAGCACAATACTAAAACCATTAAAGCTGCATTATTGCAGTGAGCAGGCCAAGAAGGTCCCAGGCTTGATACCCATCAATGTTGAATTAGCTTATCTTGGGTGGGTAGCATGAGGGGCACTACACCTGGTTTCCACACTGTTGTGTTAGGAAGGGCAAAATAGGCCAGGTTTTCCTGCTCCGAATCACCATCAAGTAACCACTGCTGCATGTGTGGAATACAGGGGGGGGGGGGGGGGGGAGAACATCATCTGTGATGTAACCAAATGTTGAATAATCGGTTGTTACTCACGGCCGAGGCTCTCATGAATAATGGTCAATTGGGTGAGGTAGCGCAAGGAGCCCACTACTTCAGGATCGGAAGAACATTTGTGAGGAAAACAAACACCTTTTAAAAAGTGGAATTAACTGAACTAAACATCTGGTTCACGCAAAATACCTGAATTTTTTTTTTTTTAAAAAGGTTTTCTACAGTTTATTTTGTACACTTCCTTTCCAGAACCAAGACACCAGTCATAATATAATGCTCAATGGTTCCTCTCCGGCCTATGTGTGGTTGGTAGGCAACAAATCAAACCAGTAATATAGAGCTTTGTGAAGGTTGTGAAATTGTTATATACACAAGTACATCTCTACATAATTCTGGTAAAGGCTGGACATCTTTACAAAAAAAGGAACTCAATTTCTGAAGTCTCATTTATATATTTGCTGAGGTCTCATTTATATATTTCCTATCAAACAAAGTGGGAAATGATTCATTCCTGAGTCTCTACATGTGTTTCACTAGGGACACTCACAAAGAAAAACCCAGAACACGAATATTGCCATCACCGTCCAAATTATACAAGGGTGGGCGAGTGAAGTTGGGGTGGAGAGAAAGAAAGGGCTTGAAAAAATAAATCCTAAGTTACTTTGATGTTGATAATGTCACTGTCAAATGCAATTTAAAGTAAAACTGATAAATGAAATGGACTCTGCATGCCATTCTGTGAATTACAATGTACTTGCCTCAGATATAGCTGAAGAAAAATGGTTGCAATTTTTGTGCATTAGATGATAGGCATTTCCTTTGTATTCCTTTCCAAGCTCCTCTACAATGCGCTCCACATCATCCTCTGTAAAATCGGTGCTACCCATCACAATTGCTTCCCTATGGACACAAACACAAACAGGTTAAGTGAACTCATACACGAAAGTAAAGAATGCTAATCTTCTGCAACAGATTCTATGACACTCAACTCCATTTATTTCATAAATCTTTATTTGACTAATCTAGAGATTCGAACTGCCCTAAATTCCCCACATGGTTCCCAAGTTATCTCCAAACCAGTCGAGCTTTCTCGGATTTAAAATCGGCCATGGTAGAAAGCAAACTATTCACATGCAAAAATGGTCTTGTCCACATCTCATTCTAGCCAAGTGTGTACATATAACTTCAACAAGCACAGTGCAGAGCATTTTGCATCGTGCTTGCGTGTGCAATGACTGCTTGAGTAGTTTGTTTCTAAAATTTAATTTTGAAACCTGCAATATCTGATGACTATTGTGACTGCATTCTAACCATACTCAGCTACCAAGAGCAACCGCACCCTCATCGCAATCCTAAAAAAGTGTTTTTTCTTTAACTATTTTTCAAATGTTAAAAGTATGCATGTTAGTCCCAGTCATAGATATTATCAGATGCCGCAAATATATAGCACAATTTGCCAAACCCTGGTCACACATTATCCATTGTACAGGGATTATTTCAGAACAGTAATTAAACATTGTAGCTTTCCTCCCTCTTTTATAGTCGCAATTCTGGAGCAACTCAGATGGGAATAATTTTCACTTCAGGTCATTGTGGAGTATTAAACCCAAAAGGGGAAACAGGGATAAAAATACTGAAAATGATTTGGCAAACACCACTTCAATTGAATTCAATCTCAAATGTTTCAGTTCAGTTTGCAGATGTCATTTGTGAACATATCTTGAACTTGGGGCTAATTTGAGAATCATTCTACTAGTGCGAACCACAGAATTTCTACTTAACAAACATAATTCATCCAGACAAGGGCAAGTACAACTTGTACCAGACAAGGTTTCTGAGACCAAGAAACTAAATAACACGGAGGATGATGAGCTCCTGCCTTGGACTTTAATTTGGAATTAATGTTTGATTATTGCATTATTTTCTAGGGCTGGGTATTATTTTAAGAGCACTGATTTGTAGAAGCTAGATGTTGTCGCTGGGTCAATGTCCTGGAACTCCCCACATAACACAATCATGGGAGCACCACCATCACAAGAACTGCCGCAGTTCAAGGAGACCACTTTCTCAGGGCGGTTAGGGATGGGCAATAAATGCAGTTTTGCCAGCGTTGCCCATATCCTGGCAACAAATGAAAACATTCTACAGACATCATCCCTATCCTTGTCAAGCTCCACAATGCTTCAATTTGAAGACCCCTATCTTCATCTTCAAATCCCTCTATTACCTCATTCCACCCCATCTTCAGCTATTCCAGCACACACTCTTTCATCCTCTGATCCCAGATTACCAGTTGCGCCCCAACCCCTCCAATGTAGGCTGATATTTTGGTCCCCACAGCTCTGCCCTCTGAAATTCTCTTAGAAAGTCACTTTGCCTTGATACCTCTCTTTTGTTATGAGGACCAAAGAACACAACATCTTTAACTGCGGAGAAACAAATTGGTGCTATGGCATGGGTCCTGAGGCTTTATACAGATGGCACTGCCCATCTGCAACTTCACTGACATTTTTATGTGCGTGCTTTGCACATGGTTTTCCGCAGAACCCATCAAGCCAGCTTTACTCCTTAATTAAGCATCCGTCACACTCATAGAAGAATGGATCATTTCAATTATCTTTCAAAAGCATCAGAAATAAAATAATCTTGCCTACATTACTTACTTAAATTTGAATGTATCTCCTAGTTCTGTTGAGTCTCCAGGACTGATCTCGAATATTCCTGAAAATGGATAGGGATGGCCACCATAGGCAAACTCTGCAGAAAATGAAGAGCCTTTAATAAGAGATTTAGCTTTAACCTACATTCTGCTATGCGTTTGTGTCAATTTCACCGATTGCCAGCTATGGGGGCAGGCCACAGCGCAGCCAGTGTCGGAGCAGTGAATGACTGACCGCAACTTCAGGATTCCGCGTTTAGATGCGCATGCGCTACTTTCTGAAGTTGCGGTCAGTTTCAAATGGGTAATAACAGCAAATGCTGTTAGTTCGCTGTTATTACCCACCGCAAATTCCTGGCCAACATCTTTGCACTATAATGTAGAATGAGGCTAAATTAAAAATCAACATTTGGGGGAGGGGGGGAATAAAGGCTGGGGTATAGATTGTGTCGTAAGAATGAGCCTTACGCGTGGTGAACTTAAAGTAAGCTTTAATCAACTAAAAAGGTGCTACATACAAAAGAGGTCTTACTCTATGCCTCTCCAGGATCCAACTGATCAGCCCAGTATTTATCCTGGACTAATCACAGGAAGTGATGTAATAAAGTTCGAGTCACAGGAAGCTGTATTGTGTTACCACATTCTCCCCCCCCAAAAGATTAGGAGGCCGGGATGAAGTTCGAGTCACAGGAAGCTGTATTGTGTTACCACATTCTCCCTCCATTTCGTAGCCGCTGGACGAGGGAGAGCCGCACCCGTTTGGGTTCTCGTAGCGGTAGAGGGCCCCTAGCCCGTTTACCCGCCGTGGGCCGTGGACCAGAGTCCGAGTGATCCAGCCCGCTCTGTGAGGGGTCAGGACGATCTTGACTGTGTACTGGTGCCCGAACGGGTGTCGGGCAGGGCTGTGGCAGATCCGTTTCCGAGCGTATGGTACGGGGTGGATCGTGGCTGCGCGTGCGAGCCCCGACGGGCTCATAGTCAGTCTGCCCCAGGTCGGCACGCTGGAGTGAGGTACCAGCCGGCGTCAGATCCAGATCGTGATGAGAGGCACCTGGCGAGCCCAGAGATGTGCCTGGTACAATATCATCCCCTGGTGTCCCTCTATGTTTCGGCGGGCAGGGTGCCAGATCCCGCAATGACACGGTAGATTCCCGACCGTCAGGATACCGAATATAGGCGTAGGTAGGGTTGACGTCAGTGAGCTCAACCTCATCTACCAGGGGGTCATTCTTAGACGCCCGAACATATCTTCGGAGTAGCACTGGTCCCGGTGCAGTCAGCCACGACGGGAGAGATATCCCATAGGATGAGCGACGCTGAAATCGGAAGAACCGTTCATGAGGCGTCGTATTTGTGGCGGTCGAAAGGAGGGACCGTGTGGAGTGTAATGCGTCTGGAAGTACTGCTTCCCATTGCTGGTTGGGTAGGCCCCGAGATCTCAAAGCCAGACGTACCGCATTCCAGATGATAGCGTTAAAACGCTCGACTTGCCCATTCCCGACCGGATGATAAGGCGTCGTTCTGCTGGCAGCAATACCCCGTTCCGAGAGATAGGCCTTGAGTTCTCCTGACATAAAAGAAGGGCCCCGATCCGAATGAACATAGGATGCCATGCCACAGAAAGCAAATACCTGCTCAAGGCAGCTGATAACCGTGGTCGTCAGCATATTGGGGCAGGGAAAGGCAAATGGAAAACGGGAATACTCATCGACCATGGTCAATAGATAAGTGTTGCGAGTTGAAGAGGGCAACGGCCCCTTAAAATCGATGCTAAGCCGTTGCATTGGCTGGGTCGCATGTATGAGTATACCACCCGAGGGGCGGAAAAACTGAGGTTTCAATTCCGCACAGACTCTGCAGTCCGAGCACATCTTCTTTACATCCCCGGTAGAGAATGGGAGATTTCGGGACCGCACGAAGTGTAGCATGCGAGTAACGCCCGGATGACACAACCCATCATGGATGTCTACGAGCGTAGAGGGTGCCATGGCGGAGCAGAATGCTCGTGTGAGGGTATCCGGAGCCACATTCTCCTTGCCAGGTCGATAGTGGATGGTGTAACCAAAAGAGGCCAATTCCAGCCGCCAAAGCTGGATTTTATTATTTTTAATTTTGGTCCGTTTTCGATTATCGAGCATGAAGGCGACCGATCGCTGGTCCGTGATTAAGGTAAAGTGCTGGCGAGCTAGGAGATGAGTCCACTTCCGTACTGCCTCTATGATGGCTGTAGCTTCTTTCTCGACTGGAGGATAATGTAGCTCAGCCCCTTGAAAAGTCCTGGACAAAAATGCCACCGGACGACCTTCCTGATTCAGAGTGGCCGAGATTGCCACCTCCGAGGCATCACACTCAACAAAAAAAGGAAGACTCTCATCGATGGAGTGAAGAGCCGCTTTCTCCAACTGTTTTTTCAGGAGGTTAAAGGCTGCAACAGCCGCTGTGTCTAGTGGGAATGTGCTGGCCTTCAGTAGAGGTTGGATTCGGTCCGAGAAGTTAGGAATCCATTTAGCATAGTATGCAAACAGGCCGAGGGCCCGGCGCAAGGAGGCCGGATTCTTAGGTGGCGGGAGTTCTTGGAGTGGGCGAAGCCTTTCAGGGTCAGGTTTAATGATGCCATTGCCCACACAATAGCCAAGGATGTTGATGGTTGGTTGTGACTCAATGGATTTAGCCGCATTTAATGTCAAATTACGGTGCTGGAGTGCGTCCCAAAATCGTTGGAGATTGGCGTCATGTTCCCGCTGATTGCGACCTGCGACAGTAATATTGTCCAGATAAGGAAACGTATCCTTTAAGTCTTCCTGTTTGACCAGGTCATCCATTGCTCGCTGGAAGACAGCCACTCCATTAGTGACCCCAAAGGGGAGGCGACAAAATTGATACAGCCGTCCATTGGCTTCAAAGGCCGTATACTGCTTGTCTGAGACCTTCAAGGGTACCTGATGATAGGCACTTTTCAGATCATATGTTGAGAACACCGTGTACTCAGCCAGTTTATTAACCATATCATCGATGCGCGGCAATGGGTATGCGTCCAAGTCCGTATATTGATTGATGGTCTGTGAATAGTCAATGCACAGCCGTTTCTTGTGAGGTTGTAGAGGGTTCTTAACAATAACGACCTGGGCGCGCCATGGCGACGAACAAGGCTCGATGATATCCTCTGCTAAAAGCCGAGAAATCTCAGCCGCAATAAAAGACTGGTCTTCCTGACTGAAACGTCGTGACTTTGTTATAATCGGTTTGCATCGAGGAGGGATACTGGTAAACAGTGAGGGTTCATCCAGTGAAGCTGCTGACAATGCACAGAACGGTAATCGAGGTCGTATATTAGAAATAGTGAGTTCAGGTTTGGATCCGCCGAACTCAATGGTGAGCTTCTTATGCTGCTTTTGAAAATCTAGCCCTAAGATAAGATCACTACATAAGTCCTTGAGCACCGAAAGCCGGGTGGAGGGATACCTGTGACCATTAAGTGTTATTTCAACCATACAAAAGCCAGAAATTCTGGTATTAAGTGATGACTGAGCCATCGCAATTGCCTGGTCCGATGGGAAAACATGTAGCTTTAACTCTGCAACAATCTGTTCCCTAATGAAACTATCAGTGCTACCTGAGTCAATTAAGGCATCTAAAGTATGTCCATTAATTGATGCTTTTGTAGCTGCATGGAATAGGTTCTGAGGACAAGCAGCTGTAATTGGTGTCGTTGCACAAAGAGTGGCTGAAACTCTAGGTGTGTTTCTTCGAGAGAAAACCCGAGAGGAAGCACGATAGATTTTAGCCGGAACATCCTGATAGGCCCTTACCGGGGCAGTTCGGTAGGACTTAGCTTGATAAACCCTCGTAGAGGCTCTTGATAGGCAAACCTTTGCAAAATGACCCTTTTTGTTGCAATGACTGCAAAACGCATTGCGAGCAGGGCAGAATTTCCGAGGGTGAAACTCATCACCACAAAAGAAGCATTTCTTAGATTGCCAAGAGGCTGCCACAGTGGGGTCATCATCCTCTTCATCAGTGAAGTCATCAGATTGATCGTCAGGGATAAAGTCCTCCCTAATAGAGTTCACCTGTGGCCTCTTAAATTGCCTGACTGTAGTTAAGGCAGCAGACCGAGGTCTGGGCACTGTATAAAGGTCTGCATTTCTTTTTGCCAGATCTAGAGAGCAAGCCATGTCATAAGCTCTCTGAAGCTCAAGTGTCTTACTTTCCAGTAGACGCTGGCGTATAAATGGGGAGGCAAGCCCGCAGATGAAAGCATCACGGATCATTTCTTCACGGTACAGCTCAGCTGAGGCCGCCTGAAAGTTACAGTCCATACTAAGTCTGCGAAGCTCTTGGAGGAATTTATCAATGGATTCCTCCGGCCCTTGTTGGGCTGTAGCTAGTAGATGTCTGGCATAGACCTCATTCGGTGTCTTAGTATATAGTCTTTTAAGCGTCCGAATTGCCTCCTCGTAACTGCCCCATTCCTCGACATACTGAAATACATTCGGGGTGACACAGTTGATGAGTATCCGCAATTTTGAGTCATCATCAGCCTTGCAATATTCGAGAAAATTGTCAGACGTGCGATACCAGTGTTTCCACACCTTACCGGCTGCTGGGGTGTTTGGGTCCAAGTCAAGACGCGATGGTTTAAGGATGTTTTCCATGATGGGGGATTCCCTGGATCCTTAGTTCCGAGTTCGTCCAAAAAGTTTGAGTGCGAAGTTTTTCAAAGTTGATTAAATTGTCGTAAGAATGAGCCTTACGCGTGGTGAACTTAAAGTAAGCTTTAATCAACTGAAAAGGTGCTACATACAAAAGAGGTCTTACTCTATGCCTCTCCAGGATCCAACTGATCAGCCCAGTATTTATCCTGGACTAATCACAGGAAGTGATGTAATAAAGTTCGAGTCACAGGAAGCTGTATTGTGTTACCACAGATTGCATGTTGTAGTTTCTGTCTGTGAACTTCAAATGCAGCTGTTAAATTAAGTGTTGGTTTTGAATATCAACGTCCTCAAGAATTTGTTTCTCCTCCCAGGAAGAAGAGAGACTGAACAGTAGACCAGTGGTGAGTGGGAAACAGAGCAGGCAGGGACAATCCCAAAACCAAACTCCCAGGAGGCATTACAAAGCAGCAGCGACAACAGTCATGTCAAAATCCATACCCAGCACCGTTCCACAATCTATGAGGTAATGCAGGATAAAACATACAGTAGAGGTGACTTGCAGCAAGCTGGGGTGGGGGAATACAATGCTAACCACAAACTTCATCGACAACTGCAACCATGTGACTAAAGGAATGTCAAACAGAAATTTATAAAAAAATCAGATACACACATTTTGATCCAAATACAAAGTAAATAATTTAGTATAAATTATGGAATTTATATATTTTTTTAATCCTCACCTCTGCCATATACTTCAATGCCTGAGTGGAAGACCCCAATTCCCAGCGATGAGGTGTATTCATTAATCCAGTACTAGAGAAGAAAAACAAGCAAAAAGATTCAGAGAAATTATACATACCAGTTAACGACAGCTCAAATTTGGGACAAACAATTCCTAATCTCAGAAGTACTTCACAAAAGATCAACACTACGATTTACTATGCGTCACTAAGACATAGTTCAGTTGTACATGTAGTTAATCTGTTTACCAAGTGTCCATAAAGCAAACAGTGTATTAACAGGATACAGCGTAAAAGATAAAGACTGTAATAGAAGAAAACCGATCTAGCATAGAAGAAAATGGGACTACATTCTCCACAGACGTTAAGCTGCTTTATCATATAATTTGTAGCCTGAGGGTTGTTGACATTGGACAGAAGTCAATCTCCTTTTCAGACAATGAGACAACACTTTCATGAAAAAGTGTTCGCCAAAACTTCTGTTTGAGGAGGAAGAGTCATGCATTATTTTTCATCTTGGTTGAAAGGATAAATAGAACAGTTGGGGAGAAGTTAAATTAGAAAAGTGGGGATAGGGGAAAAGAAACAATAGTCAGGAAGGAATCATAGAAAAAATAGCAACAACATCAACAACTTGTATTTATATAGCACCTTTAACAACAACTTGTATTTATATAGCGCCTTTAGCGTAGTAAAACGTCCCAAGGCGCTGCACAGGAGTATTAAAAGTCAAAAAATTTGATACCGAGCCACATAAGGATAAATTAGGGCAGGTGACCAAAAGCTTGGTCAACGAGGTAGGTTTTAAGGAGTGTCTTAAAGGAGGAAAGAGAGGTAGCGAGGCGGAGAGGTTTAGGCAGGGAATTCCAGAGCATAGGGCCGAGGCAACAGAAGGCACGGCCACCAAAGGTTGAGCGATTATAATCAGGGATGCTCAAGAGGGCAGAACTAGAGGAGCGCAGATATCTCGGGGGTAGTGGGGCTGAAGGAGATTACAGAGATAGGGAGGGGTGAGGCCATGGAGGGATTTGAAAACAAGAATGGGAATTTTGAAATTGAGGCATTGCTTAACCTGGAGCCAATGTAGGTCAGTGAGCACAGGGGTGACGGGTGAACGGGATTGGTGCGAGTTAGGACACGGGTAGCCAAGTTTTGGATCAACTCAAGTTTACGTAGGGTGAATATGGGAGGCCAGCCAGGAGTGCGTTGGAAAAGTCAAGTCTAGAGGTTACAAAGGCATAGATGAGGGTTTCAGCAGCGGATGAGCTGAGGCAAGGACGGAGACGGGCGATGTTACGGAGGTGGAAACAGGCGTTCTTTGTTATGCTGCGGCTATGTGGTCGAAAGCTCATTTCAGGGTCAAATATGACACCAAGTTTGCGAACAGTGTGGTTCTGCCTCAGACAGATGTTAGGGAGAGGGATGGAGTCAGTGGCTAGGGAACAGAGTTTGTGGCCGGGATGGAAAACAATGGCTTCGGTCTTCCCAATATTTAATTGGAGAAAATTTCTGCTCATCCAGAACTGGATGTCGGACAAGCAGTCAGAAAATTTAGAGACCGTGGAGGGGTTGAGAGAAGTGGTAGTGAGGTAGAGCTGGGTGTCATCAGCATACATGTGGAAACTAATGCTGTGTTTTTGGATGATGTCGCCAAGGGGCAACATGTAGATGAGAAATAGGAGGGGGCCAAGGATAGATCTTTGGGCGACACCAGAGGTAACGATGCGGGAGCAGGAAGAGAAGCCGTTGCAGGTGATTCTCTAGTTACGATTAGATAGCTAAGAATGGAACCAGGTGAGTGCAGTCCCACCCAGCTGGACGATGGTGGAGAAGGATGGAGTAGTCAACCATGTCAAAGGCTGCAGACAAGTCAAGAAGCACGCTGAGGGATAGTTTACCTTTGTCACAGTCACAAAGGACGTCATTTATGACTTTGATGAGAGCCCTCCCAGTACTGTGGCAATGGCGGAAACCTGATTGGAGGGATTTAAACATGGAATTGCGGGAAAGATGGGCACGGATTTGGGAAGCGACAGCAAGTTCAAGGACTCTGGAGAGGAAAGGGAGGTTGGAGATGGGGCGGTAGTTTGCAAGGACGGAGGGGTCAAGGGTTGGTTTTTCGAGGAGACTGCATGGATGAACTACAGAATTTGTTCATCCCAGTGTGGCATAAGAATAAAACAAAAAGGCTGACTCAACCGTGGCTAACAAGGGAAATTAGGGATAGTATAAGATCCAAGGAGAGGGCATATAAATTGGCCAGAAAAAGCGGTAGCCCTGAGGATTGGGAGCAGTTTAGGATTCAACAAAGGAGGACAAAGGGATTAATTAAGAAGGGGAAAATAGAATATGAAAGTAAGCTTGCTGGGAACATAAAAACTGAATGTAAGAGCTTTTATAAATATGTGAAGAGAAAAAGATTAGTGAAATCAAGTGTAGGTCCCTTGCAGTCAGAAGCGGGGGAAGTTATAATGGGGAACAAAGAAATGGCAGACCAATTAAATGCATATTTTGGTTCTGTCTTCACAAAGGAGGACACAAATAAACTCCCAGAGATGTTGGAGAACATACGGTCTGATGAAAGGGAGGAACTGAAAGAAATCAGTATTTGCAGGGAAATGGTGTTAGGGAAATTGACGGGATCGAAGGCCGATAAATCCCCAGGGCCTGATAATCTACATCCTAGGGTACTTAAGGAAGTGGCCCTAGAAATAGTAGATGCATTGCTGATCATCTTCCAACATTCGATGGAATCTGGAACTGTACCCATGGATTGGAGGGTAGCCAATGTTACCCCACTATTCAAAAAGGGTGGTAGAGAGAAAGCGGGGAATTACAGACCGGTAAGCCTCACATCGGTATTGGGGAAAATGCTAGAGTCCATTATAAAGGATGTAATAGCTGAGCACTTGAAAAACAGTGACAGGATCGGACAAAGTCAACATGGAGTTACAAAAGGTAAATCGTGCTTGACTAATCTCCTGGAATTTTTTGAGGATGTAACTGGGAAAATAGATAAGGGAGAACCAGTAGATGTGGTGTATTTGGACTTTCAAAAGGCTTTCGATAAGGTCCCGCATAAGAGATTAGCATGTAAAGTTAAGGCACATGGGATTGGGGGCAAGGTATTGACTTGGATAGAGAACTGGTTGGCGGACAGAAAGCAGAGAGTAGGAATTAATGGGTCTTTTTCCGAGTGGCAAGCAGTGACTAGTGGGGTACCACAGGGATCGGTCCTTGGACCCCAGCTATTTACAATATACATTAATGATCTAGATAAGGGAACTAAATGTAATATCTCCAAGTTTGCAGATGACACAAAGCTGGGTGGGAGTGTGTGCTGCGAGGAGGATACCAAGAAACTCCAGCATGATTTGGACAGGTTGGGTGAGTGGGCAGAAGCGTGGCAGAGTGGCAGATGCAATATAACGTGGATAAGTGCGAGGTTATCCACTTTGGTGTCAAAAACAGAAAGGCAGACTATTATCTGAATGGCAATAGATTGGGAGAAGGGGAAGTGCAACGAGACCTGGGTGTCCTTGTGCACCAGTCGCTGAAAGTAAGCATGCAGGTGCAGCAGGCGGTGAAGAAGGCAAATGGTATGTTGGCCTTCATAGCGAAAGGGTTTGAGTATAGGAACAGGGATGTCCTGCTGCAGTTGTACAGGGCCTTGGTGAGACCACACCTTGAGTACTGTGTGCAGTTTTGGTCGCCTTATCTGAGGAAGGATGTTCTTGCCATGGAAGGAGTTCAGCGAAGATTCACAAGGCTGATACCTGGGATGGCAGGAATGACATATGAGGAGAGATTGGGTCGATTGGGCTTATACTCGCTGGAGTATAGAAGAATGAGAGGGGATCTCATCGAAACATATAAAATTCTGACAGGTCTGGACAAACTAGATGCAGGAAGAATGTTCCTGATGGTCAGAGAGTCCAGAACCTGGAGTCATAATCTAAGGATAACGGGTAAGCCATTTAGGACAGAAATGTGGAAGAATTTCTTCACCCAGAGAGTGGTGAACCTGTGGAATTCTCTACCACAGAAGGTAGTTGAGGCCAAGTCATTAAATATATTCAAGAATGAGTTAGATATATTTCTTAAAGGTATCAAGGGATATGGGGAGAAGGCAGGTACAGGGTACTGAGTTTGGATGATCAGCCATGATCTCATCGAATGGCGGAGCAGGCTCGAGGGGCCAAATGGCCTACTCCTGCTCCTATCTTCTATGTTTCTATGAGAGGGGTGATGATGGAAGATTTGAAGGGAGAGAACCATCAACAATGCCAGCTAACATGGGAGCCAGAAAAGAATGCTGGGTGGTCAGCCGTTTGGTGGGAATAGGGTCGAGGGCGCAGGAAGTGGATCTCACGGACAAGATGAGCATGGAGAGGTCATGAGGGGAAGTCGGAGAGAAACTGGAGAAAGATGCGAGTTCAGGGCTAGGGCAGGGGGGACCCTTAGAGGAAATTTTGCATGGTGGGCTAGGAGAAGGAAGGGAAGTGGCAGAGGCAGCTGAACGGATGGTCTCAATCTTAGAGACAAAGAAGTCCATGAGCTCCTCACACTTGTTGTTGGAGGTGAGGGTGGAGGAGAGAGGGGTTTAAGAAGATGGTTAGCAGTAGAGAATAGGAGCCGAGCTTTATCTTTGCATTCCAGAATGATTCTGGAATAGTGAGCAATTTTGGCAGATGAGAGCAGGACCCGATAATGCTTTATGTGGTCCAGCCAGATCTGGCGGTGAATGGCTAAACCAGTTGTCCGCCATATCTGTTCAAGTCTGCGTCCCTTGGACTTAAGGGAGTGGAGATAAGGGCCGTACCAGGGGGAGAAGCCAGGGTGAGAGAGAGTAATTGTTTTAATAGGGACTAGGGGATCAGAGGTGTTGGCGAGGGCGTGGTTGAGCAGATCGGTAGCTGCAGAAATGTCATGGTGAATGGAGGGCCAAAGGCTAGGCAGTTGGGATTTCATAAGTACAGTTGTAAGAGAGATGGGAGTTTTTTTTTCCCAGGGGCGGACACAGAAGGAAGTAGGGTTTGGGGGGGGGGGGGGGGGGGGCGCGGGGTGAAAGGGGAAGGGGGATGTTGGTGGAGAACGATACGAGGAAATGGTCAGAGATGGCCTTATCTGCGATTGACACGATGGGAGTAGCGAGGCCACGAGAGATGGCAAGGTCGAGGGGGCGGCCGTGAATATGGGTTGGCAACTTTACGTAGAGGGAGAGATTAAGGGAGGATAGGAGGCTGGTGAACTCAGAGGGGAGAGAGAGCCTGATGAATTGAGATGGAGGTTGAAATCACCGAGGATGAGAAGTCATTTGGTGCAGAGGCTGAGGGAGGAGAGCAGTGAAGATACCTCGGTAATAAAAATTTTATGGTACTTGGGTGGGCAGTAGAGAACAAGAATTTTAAATGAGAGGTGAGAGGGGTGGAATAAGGTGAGATGCTCAAAGAAGGAGAAAGTGCCGGAGGAGTAGGGGGACAGACCAAGGTGTGATTTGGTGATGAGAGCCACTCCGCCACCATGGTGGTCTGAGCGGGGGAAGTGGGGGAAAGTATAGCCAGGCGGGGAGGCTTCATTTAAGGGTAAGGTGTCATCACCCCTCAACCAAGTTTCCAGCAGGGCCATGATGTCAATGCAATCATCCACGATAAGCTCATGGATGGCAAGGGCCTTGTTCGCAAGTGAACGGACATTCTGGAGGGTGATGCGGAGAGGGTTGGTGATGGCTGTCCCACTGCCAGCGTCCACAGGGTCAGCGCTGGGGGGGGATGAGTTGGATGGGGAGGAGATTGGCAAAATTTGCTCCCAGTGGGCGCGCTGGGCAGGAAGGTCATCGAGAGTGTAGGATGGGAGAGTTGGGGTTGCTGCTCGTAAGGCAGCAGCGACGAGTGCCTCGATGGGCCCTTCGTAGGATGCCAAGAGAGGCACAGAGGGAAGCTGTGGGCTTATCTAAGAGGGAGTCCAGCCTGGGACGGCGGCAGGAGAGTAAGAAGGTTGAAGAGTAATGAAGGATTGGGGTAGGGATTTGGGAGGGCAAGGAGACTAAATAATGAAATAAGATATATTTACAGGAATGCCAAAAAAAATATATATAGTTATAAGTTTTGACAAATAGATGCTCCGAGTTACTGAAACCGGTCTAAAACAGGAGGATGAATGCGGAAGATTCTGACAAAGGGTCTCAGACCTGAAACGTTAACTCTGTTTCTCTCTCCATGATGCTGCCTGACCGGCTGGGTCTGTCCGGCATTTCCTGTTGTTATTTCAGATTTCCAGCAGTAATTTGCTATTGGATGAATGCGGAATATGTCTGCAGTGCTATGGGTGCATCAGAAGGATAGGTAAAGAAAAAAGAGAGGGGGTAACACTGTTTACTTTATTTTTTAATTCGCTTATGGGATCTGGGCGTCGCTGGCAAAGCCAGCATTTATTACCCATCCCTAGTTGCCCTTGAGAAGGTGGTGGTGAGCCGTCTTCTTGAACCGCTGCAGTCCGTGTGGTGAAGGTACTCCACAGTGCTGTTAGGTAGGGAGTTCCAGGATTTTGACCCAGCGACGATGAAGGATCAGCGCTATACTTCTAAGTCAGGATGGTGGGTGACTTGGAGGGGAACTTGGAGGTGGTGGTGTTCCCATGCACCTGCTGCCCTTGTCCTTCCAGGTGGAAGAGGTCGTGGGTTTGGGAGATGTTGCCGAAGAAGCCTTGGCGAGTTGCTGCAGTGCATCTTGTAGATGGTACACACTGCAGCCATGGTACGCCGGTGGTGGAGGGAGTGAATGTTTAGGTGATGGATGGGGTGCCAATCAAACAGGCTGCTTTGTCCTGGATGGTGTCGAGCTTCTTGTGTGTTGTTGGAGCTGCACTCATCCAGGCAAGTGGAGAGTATTCCATCACACTCTTTACTTGTGCCTTGTAGATGGTGGAAAGGCTTTGGGGAGTCAGGAGGTGAGACACTCGCCGCAGAATACCTAGCCTCTGACCTGCTCTTGTTGCCGCAGTATTTATGTGGCTGGTCCAGTTAAGCTTCTGGTCAATGGTGACCCCCAGGATGTTGACAGTTGGGGATTCGGCGATGGCAATGCCGTTGAATGTCAAGGGGAGGTGGTTAGACTCTCGCTTGTTGGAGATAGTCATTGCCTGGCACTTCTGTGGCGCGAATGTTACTTATCACGGAAAGTATCTTGAGAGGAACATAAGAACATAAGAATTAGGAGGAGTAGGCACATAAGCAGTGGTGGGGTCAAGAGAGGTGATGGAGAGGCAGAGCTGTGTCATTAGTATACATGTGGAAGCTGACCACCATGTCTCCAGATTATGTCACCAGGAGGATACATGTAGATGTAGAAGCGGAGGAGGCCAAGGATAGATCCGAGGGGAACTCTGAGCTCAGGGCGTGGGGCGGGAAGAGAAGCTATTACTATAGATGCTCTGGATCCTCCAGACATGGACTGGGATTTACACTAGGGACATAGGTACGCACAAGGAAGTTTATTTTAGTACTTCAAAAAAAAATTCTTAAACATTGGGTGAGGGAACCCACAAGTGGACAAGAGGATGCATCACTGGATTTGTTTCTAACTCATGAGGATGCAGCTATAAGCCAAGTTGAAGTAGGGAACCATTTGGTGTTTAGTGACCATAAAATTGTTCATTTTAAGTTGAAATGAGGACAAAACATAATAAAAGTTAACAAGCAATTCAGGCAAAAAGCCTAAGTGGGGGATGAAATGCTGCATGCAAGGAATAAAATGGGAGGAACAATTCAAAGGGAAGGAAGAAGAGTAAAAGAGAATGAATGGAGAGAGAAGTCATTGGGAAGAAAGACCATATAAAATTCTGAAATGTACAGGGAAAGAGAATAAGACCAATTATAAAATCAAGCAGAGGAAAGTCACAAAACATAAGACAAGCAAAAACAGAACGAGAGGAATATAGCAAAAAATATAAAGGACAATAATATAGCATTCTTTAAGTATATTAGAAGCAAGAGAAGGGTGCAGAACGACATTGGACCAGGCAGTAACAGTGGAAGTTTGTGTCTGAGGACAAGGAAATGGTGGAATTAGTAAATAATTGTGCGATTGTTTTTATTATTGAAAAAGGGGCTGAGATGGTGGTGTTGAGAGAGGAATGCAAGGGAGTGAGCAGACAGGAAACCCTTAGTATCACAAGGGAAGGCACAGTAGGAAGGTTTAGGAAGCAGATGGTAAAAAAGGTTCCAGGCTCTCTCAATTTCCACCCAAGAATGCTGGAGGAGTTGACTGAAGAGATTTCAAATCCCCTCAATTATATCTTTCAAATTTCACTGGAATTGGGTAACATCCCAATGCATTGGAAAGTACCAAATGTGACCCTCATCTTTAAAAAGGGAAGGGATGAATGAACCCTCAAATTACAGACCTGTGACTCAATTGTGAGGAAACTGTTTGATACTTTGATGAGAAATGTCAGAGGTAAACATCTAAAAGAATAGAGTGATTAGAGACCCAGCATGGGTTCAGAAGGGGCAGGTCATGTCTGACTAATTTTTGCCGTTCTTTGAGTTGGCTACAGATCTGGTAGATAAGGGTGAGGCAGTGGATGTTATCAACATGGATTTCAGGAAGACTTTTGGCACTCTCATAGCAGACCCTCAGGGACACAGAAACAGAAAAATAGGAGCAGGAGTAGGCCATTCGGCCCTTCGAGCCTGCTCCGCCATTCAACACGATCATGGCTGATCCTCCATCTCAATACCATATTCCCGCTCTCTCCCCATACCCCTTGATGCCTTTTGTGTCTAGAAATCTATCTATCGCCTTCTTAAATATATTCAGTGACTTGGCCTCCACAGCCTTCTGTGGTAGAGAATTCCACAGGTTCACCAGAAGAAATTTCTCCTCATCTCAGTCCTAAATGTCCTACCCCTTATCCTGAGACTGTAACCCCTTGTTCTAGACCCCCCAGCCAGGGGAAACATCCTCCCTGCATCCAGTCTGTCTAGCCCTGTCAGAATTTTATACGTTTCAATGAGATCCCCTCTCATTCTTCTAAACTCTAGTGAATGCAGGCCTAGTCGACCCAATCTCTCCTCATACGACAGTCCTGCCATCCCAGGAATCAGTCTGGTGAACCTTCGCTGCACTCCCTCTATAGCAAGTATATCCTTTCTTAGGTAAGGAGACCAAAACTGTACACAGTACTCCAGGTGTGGTCTCACCAAGGCACTGTATAACTGTAGTAAGACATCCTTGCTCCTGTACTCAAATCCTCTTGCAATGAAGGCCAACATACCATTTGCCTTCCTAACTGCTTGCTGCACCTGCATGTTTGCTTTCAGTGACTGGTGTACAAGGACACCCAGGTCCCTTTGTACATCAACATTTCCCAATCTATCACTATTTAAATAATACTCTACCTTTCTGTTTTTCCTACTGAAGTGGATAACGTCACATTTCTCCACGTTATACTGCATCTGCCATGTATTTTCCCACTCACTCAACTTGTCTAAATCGCCTTGAAGCCTCTTTGCATCCTCCTCACAACTCACAATCCCACCTAGTTTCGTGTCATCAGCAAACTTGGAAATATTACATTTGGTTCCCTCATCCAAATCATTGATATATATTGTGAATAGCTGGGGCCCAAGCACTGATCCCTGCGGTACCCCACTAGTCACCGCCTGCCACCCCGAAAAAGACCCATTTATTCCTACTCTGTTTCCTGTCTGTTAACCAATTTTCAATCCATGCCAGTACATTACCTCCAATCCCATGTGCTTTAATTTTGCACACTAACCTCTTATGTGGGACTTTACCAAAGGCCTTCTGAAAATCCAAATACACTGCATCCACTGGTTCTCCCTTATCTATTCTACCAGTTACATCCTCAAAAAACTCTAGTAGGTTTGTCAAACACGATTTCCCTTTCATAAATCCATGTTGACTTTGTCTAATTTCGTTGATATTTTCTAAGTGTCCTGTTATCACATCTTTTATAATAGACTCTAGCATTTTCCCTACTACTGATGTTAAGCTAACCGGTCTGTAGTTCCCTGTTTTCTCTCTCCTCCTTTTTTAAATAGTGGGGTTACATTTGCCACCCTCCAACCTGCAGGAACTGTTCCATAATCTATAGAATTTTGGAAGATGACAACCAATGCAACCACTATTTCCATGGCTACCTCTTTTAGTACTCTGGGATGCAGATTATCAGGCCCTGGGGATTTATCGGCTTTCAGTCCCATTAATTTCTCCAGCACTATTTTTTTACTAATACTAATTTCCTTTAATTCCTCCTTCTCACTAGACCCTTGGTTCCCTAGCATTTCTGGGAAGATATTTGTTTCCTCTTCCGTGAAGACAGAACCAAAGTATTTGTTTAATTGCTCTGCCATTTCCTTGTTCCCCATTATAAATTCTACCGTTTCTGACTGTAAGGGACCTACATTTGTCTTCACTAATCTTTTTCTTTTTACATACTTGTAGAAGCTTTTACAGTCCGCTTTTATGTTCCTTGCAAGTTTACTCTCAAACTCTATTTTCCCCCTCTTAATCAATCTCTTAGACCTTTTTTGCTGAACTCTAAACTGATCCCAATCCTCAGGCTTGCTACTTTTTCTGGCAACTTTATATGACTCCTCTTTGGATCTAATACTGTCCTTAATTTCTTTTGTTAGCCATGGTTGGGCCGCTTTTCCTTTTGTGTTTTTGCGCCAGAAAGGAATGTATAACTGTTGTAATTCATGCATTCGTTCCTTAAATTTTAGCCATTGCCTATCCACCATCATGCCTTTTAATGAAGCTCCCCAATCTATTATAGCCAACTCACTCCTCATACCTTCGTAGTTTCCTTTGTTTAGATTTAGGATCCTAGTTTTGGATTGGACTTCTTCACTTTCCATCTTAATGAAGAATTCTATCATGTTATGGTCACTCTTCCCTAAAGGACCCCGCACAACAAGATTATTAATTAACCCCTTCTCATTGCACAATACCCAATCTAGGATAGCCTGTTCCCTAGTTTGCTCCTCAACGTACTAGTCTAAAAAACCATCTCGTACACACTCCAGGAATTCATCCTCCACAGTATTATTGCTAATTTGGTTTGGCCAGTCTATATGTAGATTAAAGTCACCCATGATTACTGTAATATCCTTGTTACATGCATCTCTAATTTCCTGTTTGATGCCATCCCTTACATTACCACTACTGTTTGGAGGCCTATAGACAACTCCCACCAATGTTTTCTGCCCTTTGGTGCTTCTTAGCTCCACCCAGACTGATTCTACATCTTGATTTTCTGAGCCAATATCTTTTCTCACTATTGATTTCATCCTTTACTAACAACGCCACTCCACCTCCTTTCCCTTTTTGCCTGACCTTCCTAAATATCGAATATCCTTGGATATTCAGCTCTCAGCCTTGGTCACCCTGCAGCCATGTCTCCGTAATCGCAATTATATTGTATCCGTTTACATCTATTTGTGCTGTTAATTCATCTACCTTATTACGAATACTTTGTGCATTCAGATACAGTGCCTTTAGATTTGTCTTTAACATTTTTAGACATCTTAACATTTTTTTATACTATGGCCCTATTTATCTTACCATTTTTTCTTACCCGGACCCTATTTGTTAGTGCACTCTTTTGTTTGTACACTCTGTCCCTTCCTGACACAATCTGGTTATCCTTACCCCAATCACTTTCTCGCACTGCTTCCTTGTCTTTTCTCTTTAGCATTCTAGATTTCTCTCCACCAGGACCCGCCCCCCCCTTATTTAGTTTAAAGCCCTATATATCTCCCTAGTTATTCGATTCGCTAGAACTCTGGTCCCAGCATGGTCCAGGCTTTCAAAAGAAAAGGTTATCGGCTTTCAGTCCCATTAATTTCTCCAGCACTATTTTTTTTACTAATACTAATTTCCTTTAATTCCTCCTTCTCACTAGACCCTTGGTTCCCTAGCATTTTTGGGAAGTTATTTGGGTCCTCTTCCGTGAAGACAGAACCAAAGTATTTGTTTAATTGCTCTGCCATTTCCTTGTTCCCCATTATAAATTCTACCGTTTCTGACTGTAAGGGACCTACATTTGTCTTCACTAATCTTTTTCTTTTTACATACTTGTAGAAGCTTTTACAGTCCGCTTTTATGTTCCTTGCAAGTTTACTCTCATACTCCACTTTACCCCGCTATATCAATCTCTTGGTCCTTTTTTGCTGAATTCTAAACTGCTCCCAATCCTCAGGCTTGCTACTTTTTCTGGCAACTTTATACAACTCCTCTTTGGATCTAATATTATCCTTAATTTCTTTTGTTAGCCATGGTTGGGCCGCTTTTCCTTTTTGTGTTTTTGCGCCAGAAAGGAATGTATAACTGTTGCAATTCATGCATTCGTTCCTTAAATGTTAGCCATTGCCTATCCATCGTCAAGCCTTTTAATAAAGCTCCCCAATCTATCATAGCCAACTCACTCCTCATACCTTCGCAGTTTCCTTTGTTTAGATTTAGGACCCTAGTTTCGGATTGGACTACTTCACTTTCCATCTTAATGAAAATGAGAAGTCGCACAACACCAGGTTATAGTCCAACAGATTTATTTAATTTTACAAGCTTTCGGAGCTGTCGCTCCTTCTTCAGGTAGGGTAGCTGTGAGAGAATCTCCCAGAATTCACAATATAAACACAGAAAAAATGTATTCAAATCTTTCCCTACATCAAAGACACACTAAGAGCACAGCCAAGACAATGAGATGTGTCCCAGGGGGTCCAACATGTCAAAACACCTGCTGGCTGCATATCCTCTCCATTTGTGTTGGTTCTTGTGTTAGTTTTTTTTTAAAAACCTGGAAAGACCGGCCATGATGTCAAGTCACGTTCTGTATCGTGACATGAACCCGATATCGCGATTGAGGCCATCCTCATGAGTGCGGAACTTGGCTATCAGTTTCTGCTCTATGATTTTGCGCTGTGGTCTCCACATCATGACATCTTAATGAAGATATCTATCATGTTATGGTCACTCTTCCCGAAAGGACCCCGCACAACAAGATTATTAATTACCCCCTAACATGCATCTCTAATTTCCTGTTTGATGCCATCCCCTGCATTACTACTGTTTGGAGGCCTATAGACAACTCCCACCAATGTTTTCTGCCCCATGGTGCTTCTTAGCTCCACCCAGACTGATTCTATATCTTGATTTTCTGAGCCAATATCCTTTCTCACTATTACTCTGATTTCATCCTTTACTAACAACACCACCCCCTGATTTTACACAGACCAACTTTCCTGATTTGTCTCTAAACTAAACCCATTTTCACACTATCGCGTCATACCCTTTTAGTTTTAATTATCCAGTATTTTCTTGAATGCTATAAATCAATTTTGCATCAATCACAACTTATGACAAATCATTCCACATTCCTATAACTGAAAAAAAAATCTTCTCAGCCCGTTAAATTGAATGTGTTTATCTTGCGATCAGGCCCCTTGTCTTCGATTTATCTAACAAAAAGTAGAACGTATCCATGTTTACCTGCCTATTCGGTATACTTGTTTCCTTTTTATACTGTGTCAGATGAATCTTAGTAACAATTCTCTGATTCTAAGATTTCAGTAAAAGTGTGGGTACGTGAAAATTTTTGACTATGTTCACTTGAATTGGAAAAACACCCTGCAGTACAATTTTTCCTGCCAAACTTGCATGGAGAAAGTATCTTGAGCTCTTTAACACTATAGTGAAGTACAGGTGGTGGCTGTAACGGGAGCATTTTTAAGTAATGGCTTAAGAGAACCGCACAAGAAACCTACTGGTATAAACATTTAAAGCATTTTGGTTTAAGTGATATTTTTCCAGTATTAGTACACTA
Organism: Squalus acanthias; assembly: GCA_030390025.1. Taxonomy (NCBI): domain Eukaryota; kingdom Metazoa; phylum Chordata; class Chondrichthyes; order Squaliformes; family Squalidae; genus Squalus; species Squalus acanthias. The sequence goes on along the minus strand of CM059436.1, from coordinate 10,625,909 downwards.
AATATACACAATATCAGCAGCTTGGTGGAATGAGAACTTTTTAAATTATGTAAATTTCAAGATTTTTAAATAAAGATTCATAAGCTAATGATTTATGGTCAGGCAACATCTGTGGAGAGAGAAACAGAGTTAATGTTTCAGGTCAATGATCTTTCATCAGAACGTGAGGTTTTTTTATATGTAAAGGTCATCGACCTGAAACGTTAACTCTGTTTCTCTCTCCACAGATGCTGCCTGACCTGCTGAGTATTTCCAGCATCTTCTGTTTTTGTTTCGGATTTCCAGCATCCGCAGTATTTTGCTTTTGTATTGATTTATGGTGCTCCCCTGATGGCTCAGTGCGTTTAGCTGAGCTATACAGTTCAGGAAGGTCACAGATTTGATTCCTGGCCTGTGTATAGTTAGTTCATCAGTCCAGCTGACGGTAGGGGCTTCATCTGGGTGCAGTGGCCTGGGGCGAGGGAGGAGAAAACAATCAGACAGCATTCCTACTCCTGATCACTGTCCAGCAATCTCTACAGTAAGTGCGTACATCAGGTAAGGACAGGATCTGACTTGTCTGCATTTCCCATTGATGTCATATAGCAGAACGACACCTTGTTGAGGTGCGCAAGGCACAAATGACACCTAGTGAAATGATGTGTAAATGGGCACATCGTGATCCCTAACAATCACATTCACAACACACAGGATTAAGGATCCGAATTACATATTAAAAAAAAAGTCACATTCGGATGGTAGTTTAAGGCTAAGAACCCGCTCTTGCCAGATTTATATAATTATTGTTGCTTTGCATTTTGTACCAGTGGCCCTAGACACGGTCAGAACTGCCACACTGAATAATTAATAAAAAGCACCGAAATGAAGCACTTAATTTTAACACTAAGCTACGATTCCTGTAATTGCACCAAACATACTGAGCCCACTAGCATCATTCTGCAATGGTCCAAGTGTCTGTGGCGATCATAGCGGCATTAAATCAGCAATCTCAATCTCGCCATTGATTTTAATGAGGGGCGGACGTACGATAATTAGCCATTCAACTTTTTTGGCAAGGGTTTCTGTGAAGCAGCGCAAACGTCGTAAGAAATTATGGTGTGATGCAAGTAGTGGCATAATTCACTCACACCATATTTTCCTGGAATTTCTGCACCATAATAATGGTGTACACTGTAGATGCGCCATAGCGCAGGTTTTTAGCACATTCCGGCCCAATAATTAAAATTTATTGGAGCATTTGCTGAGATTTGTCAGCTAAGAGGGTGAATGTGTTTTGAAAGAACAAAATGGCAGCTGTACCTCCTTACATTCCTTTAAAAGGTAGACACTGTCTTTCCACTTAAAATAACTCAAACTTCTGAAAGGGCCTCCAGCTGAAATTTTAGCCTGTCTTTCCTCTTTTCAGAGGGTGATGGAACTGCTGTGCATTTGCAGCATTTTCTGTTTATACATCAAAAAAAAATCTGAGTTTCAAATATACATTATATATTCAGCACCAAAAAAAATGGTCTTCCCAAATTCACAGCAGAGACTTCTGATATAGGCTGAGATTAGCTGGTTTGCACTCTAACCCTGTTTCATATAATCACAGAAACGGGTCATTTGGCCCATCTAGTGTTTTTCTCCACATAAACCACTAGCCTAATCTCATTCACTCTGCTCTTTAATATTCCTCTTCTTCAAGCAATTGTTTAATTCATTTTTTTAAAATAACTTATGGACTGTTTTAAAAATAGTTTTTCGCAGATAATTCAATATTCTATTCACCAACTATGTAAAAAAAAAATTTAACCTCTCAATTCTTTGTGATTATCTTAAAGTTGTGTACTCTCCGTACCATCTTGCTGTATTGAGATTAATGGATCTCTCTGATTTATACAGGCAGGTAAAAACTGTTTCCAGACCGTGGCCTGATTATTTCCTCAACTTCATCAGTTCTCAAACCAAACAGCCAAGGAATCAAACTACATCAAAATGCAGATAATTACAGTTCCTCATAAAACTGTCATGTCAAGTGAACAAAATAACTAAGGACAAATTTATGGACTATGAATTAGGAATGTGTGTGCAAATTCAGTAGAACAGTTTATAACACAATCTTCTTTCATTGACTTGTGTCAAAAGACCAAGCTTGTCCATAGGGGATGGCTTCTTTAACGTGGTTAGGGTGGACTGCTCCTCAGAATTGGTTTCATTCTTGGACACACGAATCTCCATCAAAGACGGACACCTCAGCACTTCACTCTACCGCAAGCCCACGGACAACCTCACGATGCTCCACTTCTCCAGCTTCCACCCTAACCACGTTAAAGAAGCCATCCCCTATGGACAAGCCCTGCGAATACACAGGATCTGCTCAGACGAGGAGGAACGCGATGGACACCTACAGACGCTGAAAGACGCCCTCGTAAGAACGGGATATGACGCTCGACTCGTCGATAGACAGTTCCGACGGGCCACAGCGAAAAATCGCATAGACCTCCTCAGAAGACAAACATGGGACACAACCAACAGAGTACCCTACGTCGTCCAGTACTTCCCCGGAGTGGAGAAACTACGCCATGTTCTTCGCAGCCTTCAACATGTCATCGATGATGACGAACACCTCGCTAAGGCCATCCCCACGCTCCCACTACTCGCCTTCAAACAGCCGCCTAACCTCAAACAGACCATCGTTCGCAGCAAATTACCCAGCTTTCAGGAGAACAGCGACCACGACACCACACAACCCTGCCACGGCAACCTCTGCAAGACATGCCAGATCATCAACACAGATACCATCATCACACGTGAGGACACCACCCACCAGGTACATGGTACATACTCATGTGACTCGGCCAACGTTGTCTACCTCATACGTTGCAGGAAAGGATGCCCGCATGGTACATCGGCGAGACCATGCAGACACTGCGACAACGTATGAACGGACACCGCGCAACAATCGCCAGGCAGGATTGTTACCTCCCAGTCGGGGAACACTTCAGCAGTCAAGGACATTCAGCCTCAGATCTTCGGATAAGCGTTCTCCAAGGCGGCCTTCGAGACACACGACAACGCAAAATCGTCGAGCAGAAACTGATAGCCAAGTACCGCACCCATGAGGACGGCCTCAACCGGGATCTTGGGTTCATGTCACGCTACATGTAACCCCACCTGATGTAGAGTCATCCAGACTCGAGTCGTCGTTGGCTTGTTCTCTCTACACAGATGAGGCCGGACCTGCTGTGATTTCCAGCAAAAAAAGTTTTTTGTTTTCCATACAGACCCCAGCATCTGCCACATTGTCTTTGATGTAATGTTTTCCTGACTGACCTGTTTGGACACCATCCACACCTTTGATTGCCGTGATTATCTCTCTGCCGAGGTGCGATAAAGGGCAGTTGGAAAGATTAACTGTAATCATCTGGCAGTGTTCTCTGACTATATATGCTGTGCCTATATGCATCTCTTCACTTCACCTGACGAAGGAGCAGCGCTCCGAAAGCTTGTGATTTCAAATAAAGCTGTTGGATTATAACCTGGTGTTGTGCGACTTCTCACATTTGTCCAACCCAGTCCAACACCGGCATCTCCACATCATGCATAAGATGACCACCCCCACTTTTCAGCCAAGTTCCCACTCATCCACCCAAAAAAGCTGCTTGTGTTTATTTTTGTGAAAGACAAACAAGTTAGTAAATCTCACGTACAAGACTATTTTATAAAGATAAAGGCAATTGGTGGTGAGCTGCCTTCTTGAACCGCTACAGTCCTTGTGGTGAAAGTTCTCCGACAGTGCTGTTAGGTAGGGAGTTCCAGGATTTTGACCCAGCAACTATGAAGAAACGGCGATATATTTCCAAGTCAGGATGGTGTGTGACTTGGAGGGGAACTTGGAGGTGGTGGTGGTGCTCCCATGCGTCTGCTGCCCTTCTAGGTGGTAGATGTCACGGGGTTCGGAGGTGCTGTCGAAGAAGCCTTAGGGATTTTCTGCAGTGCATCTTGTAGATGGTACACACTGCAGCCACAGTACGCCGGTGGTGAAGGGAGTGAATGTTTAAGGTGATGGATGGGGTGCCAATCAATCAGACTGCTTTGACCTGGATGGTGTTGAGCTTCTTGAGTGTTGCTGAAGCTGCACTCATCCAGGCAAGTGAAGAGTATTCCATCACACTCCTGACTTGTGCCTTGCAGATGGTGGAAAGGCTTTGGGGAGTAAGGAGGTGAATCACTCACCGCAGAATACCCAGCCTCTGACCTGCTCTTGTAGCCACAGCATTTATGTGGCAGGTCCAATTAAGTTTCTGGTCAATGGTGTAGTGCTGAGGGATTGCTGCACTGTTTTAGGTGCTGTCTTTTAGGTGAAAAGTTAAACTGTCTGCTCTCTCAGGTGGATGGAAAAGAACCCATGGCAATATTCGAAGAATTGCAGTGAATTCTCCCTTATCCCTAAGCCTATATTTATCCCTTAACCAACATAATTAAAACAGATTACCTGGCTATTTATTTCATTGCTGTGTGTTTTACTTTGCTGTGCGCAAATTGGCTGCCATGTTTTCCTACATTACAACAGTGACTACACTTGATTGACTGCAAGGTGCTTTGGGATATCACGAAAGGCACTATATCAATGAAAGTTCTTTCTTAGCCCGTGTAGAAGCTACTGACTGAAGAAAGAGTTATGCTCAGTGAATATATGGAGCTGGGAAGAAAGCAAAAAAGACTACGGCTAATATTCTCAGAAACACGACCTATGCCATGCACAGCTAGACAGAGGAAGATTATACAGCAGACAACATGGTTGGAAGAGTGGTGGAAGAAGGAGAGTTTCAATTTTGTGGGTGCTGGAACCAGTTTTGGAACAGCTGTCGCTACAGGAGAGACAGACTCCACCTGAACTAAACCTGGCACCAAGAACAAGAATAGACAGTGCTGTGGGTGGGAGTTTAAACTAGGATGCTCAGGGAGCACTCACTAAACAGATCAGGTAATTTATCTCACTATCTTCAACATCTTCCAGTTCTGATGAAATGTCATCGACCTGAAACGTTAATGCTCCACAGATGCTGCCTGACCTGCTGAGTGTTTCCAGCATGTTCTGTTTTTATTTCATAATTTACCTCATTGCTTTTTGTGGGACCTTGGTATGCGCAAATTGGCCACGGCATTTGCCTACATTACAACAGTGATTACACTTCAAAAGGTACTTAATTGCTGATGAAACCCTTAATGTGCGGTGCTATTCAAATGCGAACTCTCTATTTCTTTCTTATGAATATGAATTGGCCAGTGTGGTGTTTATAAACGAAACACAAAAGCTTAGAAATAAAGTCAGTGAACTAAAGGCACTAATTAGAGTGGAGGGATGTGATGAAGGAAACTTGGCTTCAGTCAGACAGGTCTGGGAACTAAATATTGACAGCCATAACATTTTTAGAAGATAGGAAAAAGAAGATGATGCGCTTGTTAATTAAGGATACATTGCACAGCCATGGAAAGTAATATTTAAAAAGTATCAATGATAGTGCTCAGAAGGAATCTGTCTGGGTTCAGTTAAGTTATAAAATGGCTATGTTACTGTATTGGGAGTACAGTACATCATAAACTACCACTGAGAAATAAATCAGAGATGAGGTGTGCAGGCAATTTAGAGGTTTGCAGTGCTAACAGAGCTGTAATAATGGTGGACTTAAAATTTATCCAAGTAGGACAAACTTTGTGATTGAAATAGGGAGGGGTTTCTTGGAATGCAATCAGTATGTTGTACGTCTAAAAGGAAAAAATGCAGCACTAGATCTAATTCTGGGTAATACTTGGAAAATAGTGACCATCGCCTAATTAGGTTTGCATTGAAAGTAGGTAAAGTCGAACTAAGATGTTGGATTCAATATCAGCTAATTTCAATGGAATGAAAGGGGACCTAGCCCAGATTAATTGTTTGGAAAAAATGAAAGATCCCAGTTGACCAGCATTGGGATCAGCTCATCGGTTGCTGAAACCCTCATCTTTGTTACCTCTAGACTCGACTATTCCAATGCACTCCTGGCCGACCTCCCACGTTCTACCCTCCGTAAACTTGAGGTCACCCAAAACTCTGCTGCCCGTGTCCTAACTTGCACCAAGTCCAGTTCACCCATCACCCCTGTGCTTGCTGTCTACATTGGCTCCCGGTTAAGCAACGCCTTGATTTTAAAATTCTCACCCTTGTTTTCAAATCCCTCCATTGCCTTGCCCCTTCCTAACTCTGTAACCTCTTCCAGCCCCACAACCCTTCGAGATATCTGCATTTCTCTAATTCTGGCCTCATAAGCGCTTCAGCTATGAAGAGAGACTGGACAGGCTGGGGCTGTTTTCCTTAGAGCAGAGAAGGCTGAGGGGGGACCTGATTGAGGTGTACAAAATTATGAGGGGGTAGATAGAAAGGAACTTTTCCCCTTAGTAGAGGGGTCAAAAACCAGGGGGCATAGTTTCAAGGTAAGGGGCAGGAGGTTTAGAGGGATTTGAGGAAAAACTTTTTCACCCAGAGGGTGGTTGGAATCTGGAACTCACTGCCTGAAAGGGTGGTAGAGGCAGGAACCCTCACAACATTCAAGAAGCATTTAGATGAGCACTTGAAATGCCATAGCATACACGGACCAAGTGCTGGAAAATGGGATTGGAATAGATAGGGCTCGACAGCCGGCGCGGACACGATGGGCCTCTTTCTGTGCTGTATAACTCTATGGGGGAAAAATTCAGTATCGCCCCGTTTGGGGCACAATTATCGGCCGGGCGCAAAGATTAGCGCCTGGCGCTAATTATCGCCTCCGACTGCAAACTTGACTTTTATCGTCCCCGGAGGTGATTGGAGCGCTAAATCAGGCGCTACACATCTGTCTCAAGGCGCAAAGGCCGAGGAGCGAGGCGCTAACTCAGAGCGCTGGCAAAGCTCATGTGATCTCAGTCAGCAATGGAACACAGACACAATGGCGCCGACCAGTTCTTAAAGGGGAGGGTTGATCTTGCTTTCCATCCACATCCTGCTCATTGCAGCCTTGAATCTCGGCCTGGAGTGACCTGTACATCAAATCTGCTGGAAAGAACAATGGACAGAACCAGGGAAAGAGCTCAGAGTGCAGCCTCCACAGTCTCTTCTAAATCGATACAAGGGCAAATCAAAATGAACCTGCAAAGTGCTGCTCAGTACCCAAAACTCCTTCACACAGCGATGAATCTCTCCAGAAGTCTCTCTCTCTCTCTCTCTCTCTCAGAATGCGTGGTTCAAAAATGTCACCAACAAAAAAAGGCAGGAAGCGGTCGCCTTTAAATAGCGCTCCCCCAGTTCCTTCCTGACTGCAAAACGCTCCCCTCAACCTGTCGTTGCTAGCATCAGGCGGTAAGGCAGGGGACGCCACTCAATATCCGCTCCGGGGTGCTATGCACGCGACTGACGTCACGATCTGCCGGCACAGGAGATCGCGGTGGTAGTGTTTAGCGCCGCCGCAAAATGTCTAGTTAATTTCGCGAGCGGCGCAAACATCGCCGCGCCCGGGTGCTAGCTGCTTTACGCCCCATTAGCGCCCTCTTAAGGCGCTAACGGGAGGCGCAACCAACTGAATTTTTCCCCCATTGACTCTATAAGCATCCCCGATTTTCTCGGATGGTGGCTATGCCTTCAGCTGCCAAGGCTCTAAGCTCTGGAAATCCCTCCCTAAACACCTCTATCCTTGTTTAAGATGCTCCTTAAAACCTGCCTCTGACCAAGCTTTTGGTCATCTGCCCTAATATCTCATGTGGCTCGGTGTCAAATGTTGTTTTATAATGCTCCTGTGAAGCGCCTTGGAACCTATTACGACATTAAAAGCGCTATATAAATGCAAAGTTCTGACGAAAGGTCATTGACCTGAAACGTTAACTGTTGCTCTCTCTACAGATGCTGCCTGACCTGCTGAATATTTCCAGCATTTTTTGTTTTTATTCTATATAATGCAAGTTGTTGTTATTGTTGTTGATACTTAAATACAAAATGGATACGGTATAGGTTAAATATTTTCCAACTAAGAGCAAAGGGGATATGAAAAAGGCTGGGGTTCCATCAATAAACTGATTAGAGCAAAAATTAGTTAAAAAAGGAGCCACATGATAAGTAGAAGGATAGTACACAGAAAAAAAACATTAAAAGTACAGAAGAAAAGCAAAAAGGGAGATTAGGAAGGTTAAGAAGAAATATGAAGAGACTAGCAGTTAAGGGAAATAGCAAGGGCTTATATAAAATCATAAGTAGTGAACGAACATTCGAAGGAAGGGTGGGACCACTTATAATCATAGGGAAGCATCTTCCATTTGAAAGTAAAGGAATGGCAAACATGCTTATTAAGTTCTTTTTGGCAGCAGCAGGTGAAAGTGGGACTCCAAGAGTATGAAGAGGACATGAAAGATCGATTAGTGGAGAAAAAAGTTCAAAAGAAATTAATAAAAGAAAAAATTAATGGAACAAAGCTGTAAAATATCCAAGCCCAGATAGTTATGAATATCAGAATACTGAGGGGGTGGGGCTGGAGAGGAAATAGCAGAAGCTTTAACAATAATATTTCAAAATTCTTGGAAATGGAAAATGTGCCAAAGGACTGGATGGTGATCAATTTTACAGCCCTGTTCAAGGAAAGGGATTACAATAATAAGAAGTAATACGTCAATTAATCTTAGTGATTGTGAGCAAAATTCTAGAGAATAGCCAAAACTTAGAAAGACCAGGGCTAGTCAGCATGGATTTGTAAATGGCAGATTGTGCTTGATTAATTTAATTGCCCTTTTTCAGAAATCAAAGTGCACAAAGGTGATTGTCCACAGGGATTTTCATGAGTTTGAAAAGGTGCCAGATGAAAGAGAGTTGTGAAAATTAAGGCACATGGCATTAAAGGCAAAACAGCTGCATGGATAGAGAGAATGCTAATGGACAGAAAGCAGAGAGTAGGATAAATGGCTATTTTTCAGATTTGGGACTTTTGTTACCTGATGACACCAAACTAGGAGGCATGGCAAACGATGAGAAAGAATACAGTAGATTGCAGGAGCTCGTGGACAAGTTAGCAGAGTATGCATAGAGTTGGCAGATGTAGTTCAATGCAGAGAAATGTGAAGTAGCACATTGAGAAAAACAGTAAAAGAAAGCATACCCGAAAAATTCTTAAGAGTGGAGGAACAGAGCAATCTGGGAGCGCAGATACATGGATCTTTAAAGGTGGGAGTGCAGGTAGAAAAGGCCATAAAAAGGGAAATAGGTTTCAGGGTTTTATTTATAGGGCCATTGAAAATAAAAGCAAGGAATTGGTGTTGAATTTGTACCAGGCAGTGGCTAGGCAATGGTTGGAGTACCTCATGCAGTTTTAGGTACCCCATTATAGGAAGGATATTAGAACCACTGAAACAGTACAACTAAAATTCTGTAAAATTATACCAGGAATGAAGTTTTGAATAATTGGGGCTTTTTTCCACTGGGGGAGAGAAAGTGAAGAGGGGGGGGGGGGGGGGGGGGGGATCAAAAGCAGATTTTCACAATTATGAAAGATTTTGAGAGGGAAATTAATAATGTTTCCATTAGTTCACAAATCAGTTAGGAGAGATAAACTCAGGACTGTCACTACAAGAATGAAGGGGAATGTTGGAACAACATTTTTTCCCAAATGGAGGATTATTAGAACATGGAATGATTTATCAAAAGTAGTTAGTTATTGAGGCAGAATTATAACATTATTTAAAAGGTAACTGGTTAAGTATTTCAAAGGAATGAACATAAAAGGATACGGGGAAAGGGCAGAGAAATGAAATTCGATAGCTCCAGTGAAGATCTAGCACCAGTGCAGGTGCATTGGGCCAAATGGCTATCTTCTGTGCTGTAATTTCTATGATGGTGATGTAAAAAAAAAAATACCTTGTAATTACAAAAGCAGCCCTATCTTCATCATAGAATCATAGAAGATAGGAGCAGGAGTAGGCCATTCGGCCCCTCTAGCTTGCTCCGCCATTCAATGCGATCATGGCTGATCATCCAAATTCAGTACCCTGTCCCTGCTTTCTCCCCATATCCCTTGATCCCTTTGGCCTTAAGAAATATATCCAACTCCTTCTTGAATCTATTTAATGAATTGACCTCTACTGCCTTCTTTGGCAGAGAATCCCACAGGTTCACCACTCTCTGGGTGAAGAAATTCCTCCTCATTTCTGTCCCTTACCCCTTATCCTTAGACTGTGACCCCTGGTTCTGGACTCCCCGACCATCGGGAACATCCTTCCTGCATCTAGTTTGTCCTGTCCTGTCAGAATTTTATAAGTTTCAATGAGATCTCCTCTCATTCTTCTAAACTCCAGCGAGTATAAGCCCAATCGACCCAATCTCTCTTCATACGTCATTCCTGCCATCCCAGGTATCAGCCTTGTGAATCTTCGCTGAACTCCTTCCACGGCAAGAACATCCTTCCTCAGATAAGGCGACCAAAACTGCACACAGTACTCAAGGTGTGGTCTCACCAAGGCCCTGTACAACTGCAGCAGGACATCCCTGTTCCTATACTCAAACCCTCTCCTATGAAGGCCAACATACCATTTGCCTTCTTAACCGCCTGCTGCACCTGCATGATTACCTTCAGCGACTGGTGCACAAGGACACCCAGGTCTCGTTGCACTTCCCCTTCTCCCAATCTATTGCCATTCAGATAATAATCTGCCTTTCTGTTTTTGACACCAAAGTGGATAACCTCGCATTTATCCACGTTATATTGCATCTGCCCAATCACCCAACCTGTCCAAATCATCCTGGAGTTTCTCGGCATCCTCCTCGCAGCACACACGCCCACCCAGTTTTGTGTCGTCTGCAAACTTGGAGATATTACATCTAGTTCCCTTGTCTAGATCATAATATATATTGTGAATAGCTGGGGTCCATGGACCGATCCCTGCGGTACCCCACTAGTCACTGCCTGCCACTCGGAAAAAGACCCGTTTATTCCAACTCTTTGCTTTCTGTCTGCCAACCAATTCTCTATCCAAGTCAATACCTTGCCCCCAATCCCATGTGCCTTAACTTTACACGCTAATCTCTTATGCGGGACCTTATCAAAAGCCTTTTGGAAGTCCAAATACACCACATCCACTGGTTCTCCCTTATCTATTTTACCAGTTACATCCTCAAAAAATTCCAGTAGATTAGTCAAGCATGATTTCCCTTTTGTAAATCCATGTTGACTTTGCCCGATCCTGTCACTGTTTTCCAAGTGCTCAGCTATTACATCTTTTATAATGGACTCTAGCATTTTGCCCACTACCGATGTCAGGCTTACCGGTCTGTAATTGCCCGTTTTCTCTCTACCACCCTTTTTGAATAGTGGGGTAACATTAGCTACCCTCCAATCCATGGGTACTGTTCCAGATTCCATCGAATGTTGGAAGATGATCAGCAATGCATCTACTATTTCTAGGGCCACTTCCTTAAGTACCCTAGGATGTAGATTATCAGGCCCTGGGGACTTATCGGCCTTCAATTTCCCTACAGCTGGAGACTCAAATTTCCTACACCCTAGGGACCCAGATCCATCATCTGCCAAGCTTTCCTTGCGCAAGAAATGAGACAACGCACTGCGGAAAATGAAGCAGGAGATCAGCATTGCAAGAAGTGGAGCAAGAGATTGGAGCTGCAGAGTGGAACAAAATACATTGTACTTGTGCTGCTGTCAGCTTCTGTTCATGGCACTTTGGTGCTAGCTGAAGACTGTATTTGTGATGCTGTGGCCAAACACAGATCACAACATTGCAAGCATAATCAACAAGTACAGTACCGTACCCAGAGTGCAGTGAGCAGAAGCTTAAACACAGAGCAAATTCCAGCCACAGCACGAGTATAGTCAGCAAGTATAGTGTTAACGACTATTTCCTTTCAATTTAAAGCAAGCATAACTGAAAAGAAGGAAAGACTACTTGGGAGAGTATTCTTGCATAAAATTCTCCCCACTTGCAAGTGCAGCTATATATTTTATTCCACTCAATGCAGCACCTATGACCCCCTCCACATTCCACAACACCAGTCTTCTGCTTCACTCTCTGTAGTATATTAAAGAAAGGCTGCCATTCAAACACAGCACTGCGAGAGTGCTGTATTGTAGAACGTCCCATCTGCCTCTTCAAGTGGATGTAAAAGATCACATGCCACTATTTGAAGAACAGCAGAGATTTCTCCCATGGACAATATCCCCCCCTTAACTACCACCAAATTTTTTCTCATCATTCATCTAATATGCTGTTTGTGGGACCTTATACAGAAATGAGCTGCAGTGTTTGCCATATAATAGTGACTACATTTCAAAAAGTCAAGCACTTTGGGAAGTTCTGAGGATGTGTTAAGATATAAATTAAGTTCTGTCGTTTAAGCAAGTTCCCCACAATGTCAGTAAAAACACACAAATTTACAATGGAAAATACCATTGCTTTCCTTGCACCCAACTTCAGAATGAGAATTATAGAACATAAGAATTAGGAGCAGGAATAGGCCATACGGCCCTTTGAGCCTGCTCCGCCATTTTTATAAGATCATGGCTGATCTTCGACCTCAACTCCACTTTCCTGCCTTATCCTCATATTTCTCGATTCCCCTAGAGTCCAAAAATCTATGTCTCAGCCTTGAATATACTTAACGACTCAGCATCCACAGCCCTTTTGGGCAGAGAATTTCAAAGATTCACAACCTTCTGAGTGAAGAAATTCCTCATCTCAGTCTTAAATGGTCGACCCCTTATCCTGAGACTATGCCCCCTAGTTCTAGACTCTCCAGCCAGGGGAAACAATCTCTCAGCATCTACCCTGTCAATCCCCCTCAGAATCTTATGTTTCAATGAGACCACCTCTCATTCTTCTAAACTCCAGAGTATAGGCCCAATCTACTCAATCTCTCCTCATAAGACAACCCTCTCATCCCAGGGATCAATCTAGTGAACCTTCGTTGAACTGCCTCTAAAGCATGTATGTCCTTTCTCAGGATAAGCAGACCAAAACTGTGCACAATACTCAAGGTGTGGTCTCACCAAAGCCCTGTACAATTGTAGTAAGACTTCTTTACTTTTGTACTCCAACCCCCTTGCAATAAAGGCCAACATGCCATTTGCCTTCCTAATTGCTTGCTGTACCTGCATGCTAACTTTCTGTGTTCCCTGTACGAGGACACCTAAATCTCTCTGAACACCAACATTTAATAGTTTCTCACCATTTAAAAAATATTCTGTTTTTCTATTCTTCCTACCAAAGTGAATAACCTCACATTATACTCCATCTGCCATCTTATTGCCCACTCACTTAACCTGTCTATATCCCTTTGCAAGCTCTTTCAATCAACATCACTAAAACAAATTATCTGGTTATCACATTGCTATTTGTGGGACCTTGCTGTGTGCAAATTGGCTGCTGCGTTTCCCACATTACAGCAGTGACTACACTCCAGAAGTACTTAATTGACTGTAAAGCGCTTTGAGACGTCCGGTGGTTGTGAAAGGTGCTATATAAATGCAAGTCTTTCTTTGTTTCCTCCTCATAGCTTTCTTCCCCACCTAGCTTTGTATCATCAGCAAACTTGGATACATTGCACTCGCTCCCTTCATCTAAGTCATTAACATAAATTGTAAATAGCTGAGGCCCAAGCACTGATCCTTGGGGCACCCCACGAGTTACAGCCTGCCAACCGGAAAATGACCCGTTCATCCCTAATCTCTGTTTTCTGTCCGTTAACCAATCATCTATCTATGCTAATATATTACCCCCAACCCCATGAGCTCTTATCTTGCATAGCAACCTTTTATGTGGCACCTTATTGAATGCCTTTTGGAAATCCAAATATACTACATCCACTGATTCCCCTTTATCTACCCTGCTAGTTACATCCTCAAAAAACTCTAATAAATTTGTTAACGCAATTTCCCTTTCATAAAACCACGTTGACTCTGCTGAATCATGTTATGATTTTCTAAGTGACCTGTTACCACTTCCTTAATAATGGATTCCAGCATTTTCCCGATGACTGATGTCAGGCTAACTGGCCTGTAGTTCCCTGTTTTCTCTCTCCCTCCTCTCTTGAATAGCAGGGTTACATTTGCTACCTTCCAATTCGCTGGGTCCGTTCTAGAATCTGGGGAATTTTGGAAGATCACAACCAATGCATCCACTATCTCTGCAGCCACCTCTTTCAGAACCTAAGGACGTAGGCCATCAGGTCATGGGGATTTGTCGGCTTTTAGTCCCATTAGTTTCTTAAGTACTTTTTCTCTACTGATATAAATTACTTTAAGTTCCTCACTCTTATTAGCCCCTTGGTTCCCCACTATTTGTGGTATGCTTTGTGTCTTCTAAAGACAGATACAAAATATTTGTTTAAAGTCTCTGCTATTGCCTTATTCCCCATTATAATTTCACCTGTCTCAGCCTCTAAGGGACTAATGCTTACTTTTGCTACTCTCTTCCTTTTTACACACTTGTAGAGGCTCTTACAATCTGTTTTTATATTTCTTGCTAGTTTATTCTCATTCTATTTTCTCCCTCATCATCAATTATTTGGTCATCTTTTGCTGGTTTCTAAAGCTCTCCCAATCCTCAGGCTTACTACTTTTCTTCGCAACATTATAAGCCTCTTCTTTTAATCTATTATTAGATTATTCTTCCACACCCCAGAATTTTCAATGAAAGATTAATCATCTACTTTAATATACTATTTTATTTTTTAGTCCGGATAATACAGGATTACAAGTAAGCATTTGTAATATGCATTTTGCAATTGTCTACATTGGCAGTAAATAGATACAAACACTCAAGACTGTGACATGACAGAATGTGTCTGCAATGCTATTTGCTATTGTGCAAAGGACTGACAGCAACTCAGATCCCATAATTATCAATATGCATTAGGTACAAACTACATCACCCTCTTCTTCAAAAAGTAATCATTCTAGGAGAAGGTACAGCAATTTTAGACTTTGAGGAGATCTGCCACTCTGGTGAGCTAGGTCACAGGGAAACTCTGTTTTCTTCCCTAAATAGTTCAACATTTTAACAGAAGACAGAATTTCAAATTGGCACGAGATCCCAGATCCCTCTGTAATGGTGGGCAGGCTTGCTCAAATCAAAAGCTCATATTTAAATGAGAGAAGCTACTCTCGAACACATGCAGAGCACTTGTACAGCTAATTTAACAAGAGCAGCTCAGAAAGAATGCAGGGACCTAAAATGGCAGGTTGAAAATACTGCAAAGAAAAACGGTTTCTCAAACAAGTAGAACTCACAATGATATTGTATCTCATCAAGGCCTCAGGATGCCCCCAAGTGCTTCACAGCTCATTCATTACTTTTTGATGTGGAGATGCCGGCGTTGGACTGGGGTGGACAAAAATGAGAAGTCGCACAACACCAGGTTATAGTCCAACAGATTTATTTAATTTTACAAGCTTTCGGAGCTGTCGCTCCTTCGTCAGCTAAGTTAGCAATGAGAGAATCTCCCAGATTACTTTTTGAAGCACAGACACTATTGTTATGTAGGAACTATTTGTTTTAAACAGATGAAGTGGGGGAGGGGAGAAGTACTTTTAAAAAGTTGTTTGAAGTTTTTCTCCTTCTTTAACCAAATTAAAACTAACAATTCAAACAAAAGGCAAACATTTAGGAAGACAACTCAGATATCATCCTCCACAAGCACTAACACAACTTCAAAAGTTATAATTTGACACACAAGGTACAAGTGAACAATTTGAAATTCACAAATGGGGGCATGCAACTTTAAAAACAGAGGAAAATCGACAAGCATATACAGAAAACATAAAACAAAAAATAGGACTGGCACAAATCCATTGCCAACTTTTCAACCAAATGAAGAGGATTCACAACAGAAAATAACATCGAGACCTCGTAACAGCTCACAAGACTGATGTGGCTAAGCGGCCCAACCAAAACAAAACACACTGGCTTTTGATCTCAAAAGTATCCAAAATTTTGAACATGGACTAGCCTGTTTTGAGACAAACTGAATAGAATCAGTAACCTAATGACAGTCAATTGTGGAATAAGAGAGAAGCGAAACCATTCAGTATACAAGAACCTCCGACAAAGACTGAACCTCCAAGTCATAATGATACCAAATAGTGGATTGTTAGTTTTAATTTGGTTAAAAGGAGGAAAATTTAGGAGGCCAACTTTTTAAAAGTACCTACAGTGTCAGACTTGGCTCAACCATAGCATTCTTGCCTCTGAGTCATAAGGTGATGGGTTAAAGCCCCTCTCCAGAGACTTGAGCACAAAATCTAGGCCAACACTTCCGTGCAGTACTGAGTCTGAGGCATCACTTTTCGGATGAGATGTTAAACTGAGGCCCCATTTTCCCTCTCAGGTGGACATGAAAGATTCCATGGCACTTTTCAAAGAGCAGGGGAGTTCTCCCAGAGTCCTAGCAAACACTTATCCCTCAACCAACACCACCAAAAGCAAATGATGTGGTCATTTACCACCTTATTGTTGTTTGTGGGACCCAGCTGTGCACAAATTGTCTGCTCTGCTTCGTTACATTACAACAATGATTACACTTGAAAAGTACTTATTTTGCCGTGAAGCATTTGTGATCTCCGGACGTCATGAAAGGCATTATATAAATGCAAATTAGGTTCTCATTTCTTTCCTACAGAGCATTGATTAACACAGCAAAGTAAAAGACACTTAGGAAAAGAAAATCTCAGGCATAAGAACATGAGAAATAGGAGCAGGAATAGGCCACTTGGCCCCTCGAGCCTGCTCCGCCATTCAATAAGATCATGACTGATCTTGGGCTCAAAGTCACTTCCCTGCCCGCTCCCCATAACCCTTCACTCCCTTATCTTGCAAAAATCTGTCTATCTCCACCTTAAATGTATTTAATGACCCAGCCTCCACAGCTCTCTGCGGCAGAGAATTCCACAGATTTACGACCCTCAGAGAAGAAATTCCTCCTCATCTCAGTTCTAAAAGGACGACCCCTTATTCTGAAACTATGCCCCCGAGTTCTAGATTTCCCCACGAGGGGAAACATCCTCTCTGCATCTACCTTGTCGAGCCCCCTCAGTATCTTATATGTTTCAATAAGATCACCTCTCATTCTTCTAAATTCCATTGAGTATAGGCCCACCCTGCTCAACCTTTCCTCATAAGTCAACCCTCTCATCTCAGGAATTAACCTAATGAATCATCTCCAATGCAAGTATATCCTTCCTTAAATAAGGAGACCAAAACTGTACGCAGTACTCAAGGTGTGGTCTCACCTATACCTTGTACAGTTGTAGCAGGACTTCCTTGCTTTTATACTCCAACCCCCTTGAAATAAAGGCCAACATTCCATTTGCCTTTTTGATTACTTGCTGTACCTGCATGCTAACTTTTTGTGTTTCATGCACAAGGACCCCCAGGTCCCTCTGAACTGTAGCATTTTGTAATCTCTCTCTATTTAAATAATAATTTGCTTTTTTATTTTTCCTGCCAAAGTGGATAACCTCACACTTTCCCACATTATACTCCATCTGCCAAATGTTTGCCCACTCACTTAGCCTGTCTATATCCCTTTGCAGATTCTTTGAGTCCTCTGCGCAACTTGCTTTCCCACCCATCTTTGTATCATCCGCAAACTTGGCTACATTACACTCGGTCCCTTCATCCAAGTCATTAATGTAGATTGTAAATAGTTGATGCCCCAGCACCGATCCCTGTGGCACCCCACTAGTTACCGTTTGCCAACCAGAAAATGACCCATTTATTCCGACTCTCTGCTTTCTGTTAGTTAGCCAATTCTCTATCCATGCTAATATATTGCCCCCAATTCCATGAGCTCTTATCTTATGCAGTAACCTTTTATGTGGCACCTTATCGAATGCTTTCTGGAAATCCAAATACACCACATCCACTGGTTCACCTTTGTCCACCCTATTCGTTACTTCCTCAAAGAACTCCAGCAAATTTGTTAAACATGATTTCCCTTTCATAAAACCATGCTGACTCTGCTTGACTGCATTATGATTTACCAAATGCCCTGCTACTGCTTCCTTAATGAAGGACTCCAGCATTTTCCCAACGACAGATGTTAGGCTAACTGGTCTATAGTTTCCTGCTTTCTGTCTCCCTCCTTTCTTAAATAGGGGTGTTACATTTGCGGTTTTCCAATCCGCTGGGACCTCTCCAGAGTCCAGGGAATTTTGGTATATTGCAACCAATGCATCCACTATCTCTGCAGCCACTTCTTTTAAGACCCTGGGATGCAGGCCATCTGGTCCAGTGGACTTGTCTTCTTTTAGTCCCATTATTTTACCAAGTACTATTTCCTTAGTGATAGTGATTGTCTTCAGTTCCCCCCTCCCTGTGGCCCCTTGATTATCCATTATTGGGATGTTGTTGGTGTCTTCTACCGTGAAGACAGATACAAAATATTTGTTCAGAGTCTCTGCCATTTCCCCGATCCCCATTATTAATTCCCCAGTCTCATCCTCTAAGGGACCAACGTTTACTTTAGCTACTCTCTTCCTTTTTATATACCTGTAGAAGCTCTTACTATCTGTTTTAATATTTCTTGCTAGTTTACTCTCCTAATTCATCTTCTCTCTATTATTTTTTTAGTCATCCTTTGCTGGTTTTAAAAATTTCCCAATCCTCTGGTCTCCCACCAATCTTGGCAACATTGTATGCCTTCGTTTTCAATTTGATACCATCCTTTACTTCCTTAGTTACCCACGGATAGTCCTCCCTTCTCTTAAAATCTTTCTCTCTCACTGGAATATATTTTTGTTGAGAGTTATAAAATATCTCCTTAAATGTCCGCCACTGTCTTACCTTTTAATTTATTTTTCCAGTCCACTTTAGCCAGTTCTGCCCTCATGCCATTGTAATTGCCTTTGTTTAAGATCAGGACACTGGTTTGAGATACAACTTTCTCACCCTCCAACTGAATTTGAAATTCAACCATGCTATGATCACTCTTTCCTAGAGGATCCTTTACTATGAGATCATTTATTAATTCTGTTTCATTACACAGTACCAGATCCAAGATAGCCTGCTCCCTGGTTGGTTCCATTACATACTGTTCTAGGAAACCATCCCGGATGCACTCTATGAACTCCTCCTCAAGGCTACCATGGCCAATTTGATTTGTCCAATCAATATGGAGATTAAAATCACCCATGATTATTACCGTACCTTTTTTACAGGCCTCCATTATTTGTTGATTTATACTCTGTCCAACAGTATTGCTACTGTTCGGGGGCCTGTAGACTACGCCCACCAGACACTTTTTCCCCTTATTATTATCTCCACCCAAACCGATTCTACATCTTGATCTTCTGAGCCATTATCACTTCTCACCACTGCACTGATCCCATCCTTTACCAATAAAGCCACCCCACCTCCCTTTCCTTTCTGTCTATCCTTCCAAATTGTCAAATACCCTGGAATATTCAGTTCCCAGCCCAGGTCACCTTGCAACCACATCTCTGTAATGGCGATCAGATCATACCCATTTGTATCTATTTGTGCCGTCAACTCATCTATCTTGTTACGAATGCTGCGTGCATTCAGATATAGAGCTTTTAACTTTGTCTTTTTACCATTCCTCCTTGTTTTGGCCCCATTTTCTGTTGCACTCTTATTTTTAAACATTCTGTCCCTTCCTGTCACACTCTGGTTATTATTTCCCTCATCTCTATCCTGCTCTATTGCTTTCTCATTGACTTTTTAAATTCCCGCTCACCTGGACCCTCTCCCCCCCCGCCGACTATTTAGTTTAAAGCCCTCTCTACAGCCCTAGTTATTCGATTCGCCAGGATTCTAGCCCCAGCATGGTTCAAGTGAAGCCCGTCCAAACGGAACAGCTCCCTCTTATCCCAGTACTGGTGCAGTGCCCCACAAATCGAAACCCATTTCTCCCACACCAGTCTTTGAGCCACTCGTTCATTTCTCTGATCTTATGCAAATTTGCTCGTGGCTCAGGTAGTAATCCAGAGATTATTACCTTTGTGCATACTTCATGAATTTATTTCAACCTAGCACATCAAAAATAAAATGATCCATAAAAAGAAAAAAAGCAGAATTATTTTTAATTCTGTAGATGCGCATAACTAAGAAATCCACCCAGACCATGCGCATGCTGAAAAACAATCGAGAATTGTGTGAATAAAAAAAACCGCAGTTTAAGATTAAAGTTCTTTCACCAAAGAATATTTTTAAAAGGTTTTACTTGCTTGTTGTGTGACACTTACTTTGGAAAAAAAGAGCTATGACAGGACCATATCACCTGACCATCAAATGCAGCAGCCCACACTCAACAATTTTTTTAAACTCACAAAATGCAAGTACTATTGAGTAGACAGTTTATACATATTGGATACACGTTAGGGACTGCGGCTTTATGGAAAGTAAACCACTGAATGGCATTGGCAATACCATAAAATGCCAGTTCTTGATATGCATTTAGTTTTATACAACCTCATTAGATTATTCTTATTGCACCAGGGTGATAGAGATAAACAATTTTAGTGTTTATGATTTGTAGGTCAACCAATGGTTACACTTGTCAAGTTTATATTTGATAATACTGACACTTTATTAGCACTGTATCAGAAATAATTTGTCAGCTACATAAATCATCCAATCCTAAAGAAGCTATCCCTAAGAACCCAGCAGTTCACCACCAAGACTGCTTACTCTGCCCCTCGACTCTGTTCTATCCATGCTGCTCATTTCCTCGTACCATAAGCCCAAATTTTTCTAACAGGCCTCATGAAACCTTATTGAATGCTTTCCGAAAATCTGTATCAACTAAATCTACTGCATTTCCTTTATCCAATGAGTCCCTTCTACAAAGAATTCTTAAATTTATCAAACTGACTTACCTTTAACCAATCTGTATTGGCTGTCACTGATTAATCCATGCATTTCTAAATGCTGGCTAATTTGTTCTTGAATTATGGATTCTAAGTCATCCCAAAAAATTAACTGACCTATAGTTACCTGGTTTATCCTTTCCTCCCTTCTTGAACAAAGGTGGTTGCATTGGCTACTCCCCAGTCCAACAGCACAATTTGCATATTTAAAGAAAATTTTAAATTGTGACCAGAACCTCTGATATTCCATCTCTGACTTTGTTCAACAGCCGAGGACATACCCCATCAGGGCCCAGTGATTTATCGACCTTGAGTTTTGCTCATTTTTTCAGAACCAATTCCTTTTCGACAGTTATCTCGGACAACTGTTCTGTGCCCTCCTCTAATACACTGATGTTCTCACTTCCACCATGTTAAAACTGATGGAAAATATTTAACATCTCTGCCATACCTTCATCTGCCAATTAAGACTCCACCCTTCATCAAACTGTTAATGTAACCATTTTCAGCATCACCCTTTTAAAAACCAGCTGGAAGACTATCTGGTTAGGAGCAAGATTTTGGGTTAAAAAGGTGGAAAGATAGGGGTCACTGAATACATCATGAAACATAAATGATTCATGAGCCATTACGACCATAGAAGACAATCAGTAAAAGTTTTATGATTTATTTTTGCTCAATTCAACTTTTGTGAGGAGAAAGGTTTGGGGAACAGGGGAGTAAAAGAATGAGAAACTCTGAGGAACATTTCCTCGGAAGGTTGAATGGGTTGGATGGAATCCTTACTGGAACAGATTATCTGTGTAAGAAATGGACTTGATGGCTATATAGCCTTTTTTGACTCAATGCTTTCTAATGGCATAATGTAATTCCACCATACATAGCACTTCACACTTAAAATGCGAAGTGCATTCAAAAAAATTAATAGAACATAAATTTATGAATTAGAACATGCAAAAAATATGAAGTCCAGTCCTCTTCATCCAAACTAAAACCATGTAACAGTCAGCCTCCTGTGCGGTTTATAAAAAGATTCCTTAATTTGTTCTACTGCCAGTGATTTTTTTTTTGTCCAGGCACAAAATGACTTTGAATTACCAATGGACTATTGTGTAAACAGAATGTACATCAGGAACTGTTGGTTTCTATAAATAAACCACTTGTCATTGCAGAAACAACTTAGTGAGCAAGATTCAGTACCTTGTTTTCTGTAAATTGGTTCCTGAATACGAACATACATATGAACATACGAATTAGGAGCAGGAGTAGGCCACTCAGCCACTCGAGCCTGCTCCGCCATTCAATAAGATCATGGCTGATCTGATTACTCCACATTCCCGCCTACCTCCGATAACCTTTCACCCCCTTGCTTATCAAGAATCTATCTACCTCTGCCTTAAAAATATTCAAAGACTCTGCTTCCACTGCCCTCTGAGGAAGAGAGTTCCAAAGACTCACGACCCTCTGAGAAAAAAATTCTCATCTCTGTCTTAAATGGGTGACCCCTTATTTTTAAACAGTGACCCCTAGTTCTAGATTCACCCACAAGAGCAAACATCCTCTCCACATCCACCTTGTCAAGACCCCTCAAGATCTTATGTGTTTCAATCAAGTCACCTCTTACTCTTCTAAACTCCAGCAGATACAAGCCTAGCCTGTCCAACCTTTTCCCATAAGACAACCCGCCCATTCCAGGTATTAGTCCAGTAAACCTTCTCTGAACTGCTTCCAACACATTTACATCCTTCCTTAAATAAGGAGACCAATACTGTACACAGTACTCCAGATGTGGTCTCACCAATGCCCTGTATAACTGAAGCATAACCTTCTTTTGTATTCAATTCCCCTCGCAATAAACGATAACATTCTATTAGCTCTCCTAATTACTTGCTGTACCTGCATACTAATCTTTTGCGATTCATGCACTAGGACACCCAGATCCCTCTGCATCTCAGAGTTCTGCAATCTCTCACCATTTAGATAATATGCTTCTTTTTTATTCTTCCTGCCAAAATGGACAATTTGCTCCATTATACTCCATTTGCCAGATCTTTGCCCACTCATTTAACCTATCTATATCCCTTTGTAGCCTCCTTATGTCCTCTTCACAATTTACTTTCCTACCTATCTTTGTGTCATCAGCAAATTTAGCAACCATACCTTCGGTCCCTTCATCCAAGTCATTTATATAAATTGTAAAAAGTTGAGGTCGCAGCACTGATCCCTGTGGCACACCACTTGTTACATCTTACCAACCAGAAAATGACCCATTTATGCCTACTCTGTTTCCTGTTAGCTAGCCAATCTTCTATCCATGCCAATATGTTACCCCCTACACCATGAGCTTTTATTTTCAGCAATAGCCTTTGATGTGGCACCTTAGGAAATGTGTTCTGGAAATCTAAGTACAGTACATCCACCGGTTCCCCTTTATCCACAGCACATGTTACTTCCTCAAAGAACTCCAATAAATTGATTAAACATGATTTCCCTTTCACAAAACCATGTTGACTCTGCCTGATTACCTTGAACTTTTCTAAGTGCCCTGCTATAACATCTTTAATAATAGCTGCTAACATCTTCCCTATGACAAATGTTACGCTAACTGGCCTGTAGTTTCCTGCTTTCTGTCTCCCTCCCTTTTTGAATAAAGGAGTTACATTCGCTTATAGAAACTCCTCAAATCCTCAATAAGACAACCATTTTGTAAACATTCTTTGGGATCCATTATTCTCTATATTGATGTTTCCCATCAACTGTGAAACTATTTTGTTCCCAATGCTCACCATCTTTAATCAATGTCACTTCAGCACTATTTGTTATTTTTAAAACCAAAGCCAGTCTTTGCCCCCACCATAAATTCTGTAACCTTGCCACCGATTTCATCTCCCTCCTCAGCTACTGTCTCAGGTTGAAGCAGACTGTTCTCAACCTTGGCATCGTATTTGACCCTGAGCTGAGCTGCTGACCCACATCCTCTCCATCGTTAAGACCGTCTACTGCCACCTCCATAATATTATCCACCTCTGCCCTAACCTCAGCCCATCTGCTGCTGAAATCCTCATCCATCTAGACTCAACTATTCCCATGTTCTTGTGGCCAGTCTCCCATCCCCCACACTCTATAAGCTTCAGCCCATCCAAAACTCTGCTGCCCATATCCTATCCCACTCCCCTATCCCCACTGACCTATATTGGCTCCCCCATGCCTCCAATTTAAAATTCTCCTCCTTGTGCTCAAATCCCAACATATCCTTGCCCCTCCCTTACACTGTAACCTTCTTCAGCCCTACAATGCCTAACTTCCCCACCCCCCAGAACTCTTGGCCCCTCTGACTTTGGCTTCATATCCACCCCTCTCCCTTCACCCACTATCGGTGTCTGTTCCGTCAGCCACCTAGGCTCCATATTCTGTAATTCCCTCCATCAACTGCTCTGCCTCTCCACCTTAAAACCCACTTATTTGACCGAGCTTTTGATCATCCATCGAATATCTCCTTGTTTGACTTGGCGTCAGTTTTGTGATTACGCTTCTGCAAAGTGCCTTGGGACGTTTTTCCATCTTAAAGTCACGATATGAATGCAAATTGTTGCTGCAGTAAAACAGTTTTAATTTGTTCAGATTACTTTTTAGAAGTGCTAGATAGTAGAAAGTGAGAATGAAGTTGTAATTTAACCACAGGGTTCAAATTACACCCGTAAGCCATTCAATCCTTGGGTCATCTGAATCCCTGTAGCGCACACAAATTAATTTTGATACACAAACAAACATACACCTTTCTACAAAGCTGGCTTCTTTTTGGAAAAAAACTGGAGTGTGCTTAGAGTTCAAGATTCAGCAACAGTTCTTATAAAGCACATTTCAGTTTCCAAAAACACATTGAAAGAGATGGGAACAAATGGCACTTACAACATAATTAGCCTGAGGATGCATGAGACAATGTCTGCGAACTGCAATGTGTGCAATTTGAATTAAGCTGGAATGTACGGTATTTTTACAGTTTAGAAAGAAAACCTAAAGCAGTCAAGCTGTGATATAGAAACCCTAGTCCAAGACAATGGGAACTACCACCCACAGATATCGCTACCCAAATTGTTTCCAAGTAATCCTGTTCGTTAATGGTGGGCTCCAGATTCAGTGTAGGAAATAACTGAAGTGGACAGATTCAGCCCGCTTTGCTAACAGTGACAGAAAGACAACCACAGGGATATACATGCATATGGTTCCTATGGCAGCAGACTGTTGTGACAGGCAATGTTTGTCATTTCTCATACAGCCCAGTTTTTCTCATTCAGAAATAGTCACCGTGTTGATTCATATAGAAACGGAACTATTCAGCAATATCTCTCATTATTGCTCAATTTGTTTCAAATAACCCAATTTATTTTCATTCCTTCTACTTTAGTATGAAATACAAATTACTAAGAATCACCTTTACCATTAGAATTCTCATAGTTCCAGTCAAATCTTAGGATCTTGTACTGGTTACCAATGCTCATCATCTGAAAACACATCACTTTGAAAGTAAAAGGTATGGTTAAGAAGGCATATGTATACATGTATTCACGAGATCCCACTGTAGTTAACCAGCACAATATGTTGATATGGAATTCACAGCTTTGCCTCCACAGCCAGGCACTTGTGTGTTTCAGCGATATGGCTAATTTTAAGCCCCAGTTAGTAGGTTTTCAGCTGAATTGATAGACAGAACCTCTCTCGATTTATCATGGGGAAGGGGGGGGGGGGGGGGGGATAAAGAGAGAAAGCTCGACTGCAAGCATTATGTTGCGGTGTATCCTATCCTGCTAGCTGAAGAGAGCTGCATGACAGGAGACAGCTCTTTTGAGGAAAATAATGGAGCTAGGGGGAAAATAAGAGGTAGAAAAAAGGTGGCAACTAAATTTCTACGAATACTGAAACTGAAAATCCTGTAAACTAAGGAAAGCTAAGCCCTTTAAAAAAAAAAATCAGGTTTACATTAAAGCAGAACTTTACTGGATTTGGTGGGGGGGGGGGGGGCGCGGTGGAAGAAAACTGCCAGTGTAAAGTATCACTCACAAAAATCACTAGACAAGATTACACAGCACAGGAGGAGGCCATTCAGCCCACCGTGCTTGCGCCAGCTCTTTGAAAGAGCTATCCAACTAGTCCCACTCCCTTGCCTTTTCCAGATAGCCCTGCAAATTTTTACCCTTAAGTTATTATTGAATCTGCTTCCATCACCCTTTCAGGTAGTGCATTCCAGACCATAATAACCGCAGCGTAAAAAAATTCTCATCTCACCTCTGGTTCTTTTGCCAATTACCTTCAATCTATGTCCTCTGGTAACCGACCCTTCTGCCACTGGAAACAGTTTCTCCTTATTTACTCTATCAAATCCCTTCATGACTTTGTATAACTATTAAATTTCCCCTTAACCTTCCCTACTCCAAGGAGAACCCCAGCTTCTCTAGTGTGTACATGTGTATGTACAGATAAGTGGCATTACTCATAATGGGTCAGAGGATAGGATAGGTTGGCAAGGAAGCAATTAGAGGTTTTGACAGAGGGAAAAGATTTTTAGTACGGAGCTGTTTGTCAAACATTTATAGATTTAAAAATAGCACATTTAAAAAAAAGTGTTTTGTATAGCACTGCAGAATGTGATCGATGCCTTACATGTCTCTGACTTCTCAGGCTCGAGGGGCCAAGTGGCCGATTCCTGCTCCTATTTCTTACGTCACTGGTTGTTTGTCTTTCCTCTCCTGCTTCTCTGCCTTTTTTTCTGGTTATCTGTGCACACTCTTTTTGTTTCTTGTTTTGTTGTTCTTTCTGTGACCTGTTCTCTCTCTCTCTCTCTCTCTTCCCCCCCCCCCCCCTTCCATTTCTGGGAGGTGAGGGCACTAACTGGGTGAAGAAAGGATGATAAGTTCGCAGAAGGATTTGGCCAGGGCTGTAGGAAAGTTTTTGGTGGCAGGTGGGGTGCAGGATGGCTTTTTCATCTTTTTTTTACTTCCCACAAGGCCTTTGCTCCCAACATCTCTTCTATCACCAGCTCATGCCTTTTTTTTTAATTCGTTTATGGGATGTGGGTGGCGCTGGCAAGGCCAGCATTTATTGCCCATCCCTAATTGCCCTCGAGAAGGTGGTGGTGAGCCGCCTTCTTGAACCGCGGCAGTCCGTGTGGGGAAGGTATTCCCACAGTGCTGTGAGGGAGGGAGTGCCAGGATTTTGACCCAGCGACGATGAAGAAACGGCGATATACTTCTAAATCGGGATGGTGTGTGGCTTGGAGGTGGTGGTGTTCCCATGCGCCTGCTACCATTGTCCTTCTAGGTGGTAGAGGTTGCGGGTTTGAGAGGTGCTGCCGAAGAAGCCTTGGCGAGTTGCTGCAGTGCATTTTGTGATGGTGCACACTGCAGCCACGGTGCGCCGGTGGTGGAGGGAGTGAATGTTTAAGGTGGTGGATGGGGTGCCAATCAAGCAGGCTGCTTTGTCCTGGATGGTGTTGAGCTTCTTGAGTGTTGTTGGAGTTGCACTCATCCAGGCAAGTGGAGAGTATTCCATCACACTCCTTACTTGTGCCTTGTAGATGGTGGAAAGGCTTTGGGGAGTCAGGAGGTGAGACACTCGCCGCAGAATACCTAGCCTCTGACCTGCTCTTGTTGCCACAGTATTTATGTGGCTAGTCCAGTTAAGTTTCTGGTCAATGGTGACCCCCCTGGATGTTGTTGATGGGGGATCTGGTGATGGTAATGCCATTGAATGTCAAGGGGCAGTGGTTAAACTCTCGCTTGTTGGAGATAGTCATTACCTGGCACTTGTGTGGGGTGAATGTTACCTGCCACTTATCAGCCCAAGCCTGAACGTCATCCAGGTCTTGTTGCATGCAGACATGGACTGCTTCATTATCTGAGGAGTTGTGAATGGCACTGAACACTGTGCAGTCATCAGCGAACATCCCCATTTCTGACCTTATGTTGGAGGGAAGGTCATTGACGAAGCAGCTGAAGATGGTTGGGCCTAGGACACTGCCCTGAGGAACTCCTGCAGCGATGTCCTGGGGCTGTGATGATTGACCTCCAACCACCACAACTATCTTCCTTTGTGCTAGGTGTGACTCCAGCCAGTGGAGAGTTTTCCCCCCCGATTCCCATCGACTTCAGTTTTACTAGGGCTCCTTTATGCCACTCTCCGTCAAATGCTGCCTTGATGTCAAGGGCAGTCACTCTCACCTCCCCTCTGGAATTCAGCTCCTTTGTCCATGTTTGGACCAAGGCTGTAATGAGGTTGGGAAGCCGAGTGGTCTTGGCCGAACCCAAACTGGGCTTCAGTGAGCAGGTTATTGATGATTAAGCGCCGCTTGATAGCACTGTCGATGACACCTTCCATCACTTTACTGATGATTGAAAGTGGACTGATGGGGTGGTAATTGGCTGGATTGGATTTGTCCTGCTTTTTGTGGACAGGACATACCTGGGCAGTTTTCCACATTGTCGGATAGATGCCAGTGTTGTAGCTGTACTGGAACTGTCGGGAACGTTAGTGGTAATGTTACTGAGCTAGTAATCCAGAGGCCTGGACTAATGATCCAGAGACGTGAGTTCAAATCCCACCACAGCAGCTGGAGAATTTAAATTAAGTTAATTAAATAAATCTGGAATAATGAAACTGCTGGATTGTCGTAAAAATCCATCTGTTTCACTAATGTCCTTAAGGAAGGAAATCTGCCGTCCTTACCTAGTCTGGCCTATACGTGATCCACAGCAATGTGGTTGACTCTTAACTGCCCTCTGAAATGGCCTAGCAAGCCACTCAGTTGTAACAAACCGCTACGAAACACAATAAGAATAAAACCGGACGGACCACCCGGCATCGACCTCGGTAGCGGCTACAAACACGACAACGGCACACCCAGCCCAGTCGACCCTGCAAAGTCCTCCTCACCAACATCTGGGAGAGCTGTCCCACAGACTAGTCAAGCAACAGCCTGACATAGTCATACTCACAGAATCATACCTTTCAGCCAATGTCCCAAACTCCTCCATCACTATCCCTGGATATGTCCTGTCTCAACGGTAGGATAGACCCACCAAGGATGGCGGCACAGTGGTATACAGTCGGGAAGGAGCGGCCCTGGGAGTCCTCAACATTGACTCCGGACCCCATGAAATCTCATGGCTTCAGTTAAGCATGGGCAAGGAAACCTCCTGCTGATTACCACCTACCGCCCTCCCTCAGCTGATCAATCAGTACTCCTCCATGTTGAACACCACTTGGAAGAAGCACTGAGAGTAGCAAGGGCACAGAATGTACTCTGGGTGGGGGACTTCAATGTCCATCACCAAGAGTGGCTCGGTCGCACCACTACTGACTGAGCTGGCCAGAACTGCCAGTCTGGGCCTGCGACAGGTGGGGAGAGGACCAACACGAGGTGAAAAACCTACTTGACCTCGTCCTCACCAATCTACCTGTCGCAGATGCATCTGTCCATGACAGTATTGGTAGCAGTGACCATTGCACAGTCATTGTGGAGGCAAAGTCCCGTCTTCACACTGAGGACACCCTCCATCGTGTTGTGTGGCACTACCACCGTGCTAAATGTACTGGAAGATTCAGAACAGATATGGCAGCTCAAAACTGGGCATCCATGAGGCGCTGTGGGCCATCAGCAGCGGCAGAATTGTATTCCACCACAATCTGTAACCTCCTGGCCCGGCATATCCCTCACTCTACCATTACCATCAAGCCAGGGGACCAACCCTGGTTCAATAAGGAATGCAGAAGTGCATGCCAGGAGCAGCACCAGTCGTACCTAAAAATGAGGTGCCAACCTGGGGAAGCTGCAACATAGGACTACATGCATGCTAAAAAGTGGAAGCAGCATGCTATAGACAGGGCTAAGAGATCCCACAATCAATGGATCAGATCAAAGCTCTGCAGTCCTGCCACATCCAGTCGTGAATGGTGGTGGACCATTAAACAACTAACGGGAGGAGGAGGCTCCTTGAATATCCCCGTCCTCAATGATGGTGGAGCCCAGCACGCGAGTGCAAAAAACAAGGCTGAAGCATTTGCAACCATCTTCAGCCAGAAGTGCCAAGTATTTTCTGCTAAACTAATAACCTTTGGAATTACTTCCACAGCCTCACAACTTAAGTGGTTTATGAACTTTATCTGAACCTCACGATGAAATATTGCCTTGTAACTCACTGCTTATTGGCTTTTTTTTAAAATATAACAAGTTTGTATAACATACCATAAATGAAGTTCTTACCAAGGAATATAGTGACTGCTGCACTGCCCCGGGACAGGAATGCAGTATCAACAGGGTGCTACACACCAGCACCTCACAAGGTGGTTTCACTCCCTGATGCTAGGAAGCAGTCTAAGCTCTCAGCCTGCATTTGCCAGATTGCTGGTGTGCATGGCCTTTTAAGAAAGGTCCTTTTATTAAAATATTCGTTTATGGGATGTGGGCATCGCTGGCAAGGCCAGTATTTACTGCCCATCCCTAATTGCCCTCGAGAAGGTGGTGGCTGAGCCGTGTGGTGAAGGTACTCCCACAGTGCTGTTAGGGAGGGAGTTCCAGGATTTTGAGCCAGTGACGATGAAGGAACGGCGTTATACTTCTAAGTCAGGACGGTGAGTGACTTGGAGGGGAACTTGGAGGTGGTGGTGTTCCCATGCGCCTGCTGCCCTTGTCCTTCTAGGTGGAAGAGGTCGCGGGTTTGGGAGGTGCTGCCGAAGAAGCCTTGGCGAGTTGCTGCAGTGCATCTTGTAGATGGTACACATTGCAGCCACGGTGCGCCGGTGGTGGAGGGAGTGAATGTTTACGGTGGTCCACGGTGTAACAAATGTGTCTTTTGCGCTACTACACATGTGCAAGATCTCAGTGCATTTGCTTGTAACCTTGAACAATTTGTGGGACTGGAGTCACAAATAGGACAAATGAGTCATTACAGTACTACTTTAGATCCAACACTATCGTCCAAGAATTTCCCCAGCACCACTGCCAGTTAGCACCCAGCTAAGTCCAACATACTCAAAGATATGTGGCTGGAGATTTGAAGAATCACACAACAGATATGAGGTAGTACAGTCCTACAGAGCTGCCCAAAGCTCCCACTCTGTTCTATTACAGCTCCTGGACGTTTAAACCTTCCTAGTTTACCATCACATAACTAGTTATGTGCAATATAACCATAGCAAAGCTTTGGTGGCACAATGTCATCTTTCCACACTTCAGGTTTATTCATGGCAGTTTCTATAATTATCAGCTGTGTGTGTGCTGACAAGTCACCAGGCCCAGATGGTCGACAGTCAAAGATACTGAAGGAAGTTAGTGATGAACGAGCAGAGGTACAAACCAAAATTGATGAAATTCTTTTCAAAAGGGAATTGCAGCAAAGATCTGGAGGGAACCGAATGCCAGGTAACTACAGACCAGTTAGGCTCATCAATAATAGTCAAATTGCTAATGACCCCATAATAATGGTTAACATTAATAATCATTTACAAAAATATGATAATCAGGGCCTTTACTGTAAATTTGGAAAGAGCGGGTCATACTTGACCAATTTAATAAAACTTCTTTGAGAATTTACTGAACATATCGACAACGAGAATGCACTGAATATTTTTTTTTGGATTTTCAAAAACCATTTGATAAGGGGTTATGAAGATTAAGGGCCCCTGTATTAAAAGGTAACATGACTGCATGGATAGAGGGATGACTGAAGAACAGAAAGTAGTGAGTAGGAGTACATTAATGTATCTCATATGGGGAAAAGCCCAAATTTGAGTAAGTCACCCTACGAAAGGAAACACAATCAGGCGAGATAACATAAGAGACAAAATACGATACAGCAAAGTCACTCATTTTAACCACTGTCAGATTCAGTCTCAAGCACAATTTTGTTTCAAAGCACACCCAAAGCTAAATCATAGTTGATCTCCCAGTATGTGCCAATAATGGAGAGGGGCTTATTAAGTCAAAAACGTCTTTCGGATGAGACGTTAAACCAAGTCCCGTCTGCTCTCTCAGATGGACGTAAAAGATTCCAAGGCACTATTTCGAAGAGAGCAGGGGAGTTATCCCCGGCGTCCTGGCCAATATTTATCCCTCAATCAACTTCACTAAAAACAGATTATCTGGTCATTAGCATATTGCTGTTTGTGGGAGCTTGCTGTGCGCAAATTGGCTGCCGCGTTTCAACATTACTACAGTGACTACACTTCAAAAATTACTTCGTTGGCTGTAAAGCGCTTCGCGACGTCCAGTGGTCGTGCAAGGTGCTATATAAATGCAATCTTTCTTTCTTATTACACCACATAAGCAATCTTGGAACAGAAGATTTATTTTTGTTAGTCGTACATGATTAAAAAAGTACAAAGTATCTATACTAATATACTATCCAGCCTCAGTGCATGTCTCTGCTTTATGCGATCTCTTTAATTTGTCCCTCCCAAATGTCCTCCCAAATCACTGGTCCAACATATTTCATTATCAGAGATGTCGACCTGTGAGGTGGGCGATTTGTCATAACCCTGACCAATAGGATATAGGTATTGGTATTGGATGCCTGGTGGGGACTTGGTGTTTTTTTTTAAGTAATGGCCCTGGGCTGGTTGGAACTGCCAGCACATTTGCTTCAAAATCATCCCTTGCCTCCAGCATCACACGTGAGGAGAAGATGGAGCCACCAGACACGTGTACACAACTCAGAGAATTAACCCCTGCCCCCATTTTTCATGCTGTATGATTTTGCCATTCCCATTTGCAACATTTTATCTTTCCTGCCTCTTACAAAAGCACAGTATATTCCTTCAATTCCTTCCTCCCCTCCTGTCTCTGCACCTGCTTAATATCTGTTACATATCCAGCTTTTTTCCCAGTTCTGATGAAGGGTCCCAGACCTGAAACGTTAACTCTGTTTCTCTCTCCACGGATGCTGCCTGGCCTGCTGACTGTTTCCAGCGTTTTCTGTTGTTATTTCAGATTTCCAGCATCCGCAGTATTTTGCTATTATATCAGAGAATTAAGCCTGAGCCACCTGGATAAGGCTACAATTCATTCATCAATACCTTGAGGTTATTGCTCTCCTTATGAGACGCCAATGTACACAGGAATCAGTGATAGGATCTGGTAACACTTAGTGAAGCCTCCAGTAACATTTAGAAGCAGATAACAATATTCAAGTTCAAATTTTAAGTTGGGTTCTAATTGTCAGAGAATTTTTTAATGCAAATAATGTGTGCAGAGTGTACAGATTTCTTTATGTAACTGATGTGTGGTTTTGTTATCCATATACAAAAATAGTGTACGAGTGTTCCAAAACAAATTACCTTAATCTTTGTCAAGAGCAATGCCACAGCAGATCCATTAATTACTGTAAATGTGTGCAATGAACGGTGTCACAAACAGCAAAAAGCAATAACAAAGCACTCTATTTATTATTATTCACTGACATTTATCAAGCAGAAGCTACTCAGCCAGCCTCACTTGTCGAGATAGTCATCTATTGTCAGCACGTGCCTAGACATACCCTGTATACCAATAAGGAATGAACCCTGATCTTTCCTTATAGTTTGAATTACTATGGCACCGACTGCATGCATTTGCGTATACGACGATCCCACCATTTTCCAGCCATTATAAGCCGGACAAACCGAAGAAAGTGGGAAATTTGATTTTAACTCTGATGACTGTTCTGTGTAGTGCAACTGGTGCACACAGACAGGGAGTGGGGAAACTGAGAGCTGAGCTAGAGGGAACCCGCCAGTGCTGAAGAGCCCAAAGTAAAGAGGAGAATTGGCCCAGGCCAGGATTCGGTGAATATGTTCCGCAAAGTGAGCTACAGTACCATGCACCACAATGACGCACGTGCAAGATGATCTTATTGCTTTTAATCCTCAGTGATCTAAATTGCTACTCTTGTATGCAAATACATATAGTGTTAAAAATATTCGAGAAATCACACTCAACCATAACAGGTAAAACGGTTCATGCAAGTGAGCTATTTCCAAAGCAAGCTCAGCTGGAGTATTATACAAACAGGATTTTTGTTCAAATAGGTCCTTTAGGAAGGAGGTACAGAAGAGATTTACTAGAATGGTTCCAGGGACGAGAGACTACAGTTACATGGATAGACTAGAGAGCTGGGGTTGTTCTCCTTGGAGCAGAGAAGGCTAAGAGGAGATTTGATAGAGCTGTTTAAAATCATGAAGGGTTTAGATAGAGTAGATAAAGAGAAACTGTTTCCAATGGCTGAAGGGTCAATAACCAGAGGGCACAGATTTAAGGTGATTGGCAAAAGAAACAGAGGTAACATGAGGAAAATCTTTTTTAGGCAACGAGTGGTTAGGATTTGGTATGCACTGCCTGATAGGGTGGTGGATACAGATTCAATAGTGGCCTGCAAAAGGGAATTGGATAAATACTTGAAGGAGAAAAAATTGCAGGGATATGGGGAAAGAGCGGGGGAGTGGGACTGACTGGATTGCTCTTTGAAAGAGCCAGCGCAGACTCGATGGGCCGAATGACCTCCTTCTGTGCTGTACTATTGTATGATTCTATGAATTAATATAGTGCTTGCATTCATATCGCATCTGATGTTATCATTTGAAATGCAGTCACTTCTGCACACATCAACATCCGTGCTACATGGTAACATCCAAGAAACAACGCTCAGATGAACGTTCAGTTAAACTTTTGTTTTTAAAAGTGGTTGAGGAAGGAATGTTGCCCAGGACATGAGGAAAACTCCCTCTCCTTGAATGGTGCTGTAGGGTCTTGATCATCCCTCTGAACCCCCTTAATAAACAGAGGTTTCACATCTTATCCAAAGAACAGCACCTCGGACAATGAAATACTCCTTAAGCACTGTACTGAATTGTCAGACTAGACTGGAGCTTAAATTCTGGCATAGGTCTTGAACTTTCAACTTTATGACCCAGAGGTGAGAGAGAGTGCCATCAACTGTGGGGTCCAATCTGATTGCAGCACAAACTCAGATCACTTTCTTTATCTGTATGAGCGGGCCTATACTTTGGTGAGACATAAATTAAAAGGGGGAATTGAGTAAGTATTTGAAACCCAAGAATATACAGGGAAAGGGCAGTGAAATGGGATCAGATTAGATACCTCCAGTTGAAGAGTTAGCACCAGCACAGTCCAGACGGGAGGAACGGTCTCCTTCTGTGCTGTAACTTACGATTCCATGAAAGACTTCTTAATGTACTGTATTTTTAAGGAATTTTCTTCTCCACAAGAACATTTATCTGCACGTACCATGGTTTCAGATGTCAGCATGCTGTACAGCAGATAATTGGAGGACTAATTGGAAGCACTAAGAAAATCAGAACAAGTGAATGGTCTCATTTATACCATGGTTAGAATGCACATTTGGAACACGGGCAATATTGAAGTGCAGCATATCCACCTGGGTTGGCACTCAGACTGACCAAGCATTAACTGATTTGCTTCCAGATTTTGTGGGCATCCAGTTACAGTACAATGGACGGCCAACATGGCTTCCAGATCGTGCATGACAGAATTTATTGCACAATGCCAACAGCAGCAAATAACCCGCTCAAATATTGTAAAATTTTCACCTTCCCCTCCAATTCTTTCTCCTCATTTCTTTCGTCCTCGTGAAATTGCTGACTCTTGCTACAGTGCATAAACCCTGGCAGCC
This sequence comes from Squalus acanthias, assembly GCA_030390025.1. Classification (NCBI taxonomy): domain Eukaryota; kingdom Metazoa; phylum Chordata; class Chondrichthyes; order Squaliformes; family Squalidae; genus Squalus; species Squalus acanthias. Next base: position 10,590,364 of record CM059436.1, on the reverse strand, counting down.
TTCTGGTACCTCGGACAAATAGCCATTCATCTTGTCTGAGCACCAAGGATCTCTACAGGCTACTCAACAACTGTGGAGGGTATTACATCTCAACTCAGTCCTGATCTCACATGACTTCCACAATTACACATTTACCATGAATAAGGACAAGGAGTGGAAACTCTGTCTTCATTACTTACCTCTACTAGCCCAATGGTAGTCTAGTCCCTGACCATAATCCCAGCGGAGATCAATTAACTCAGCACACACTGAGTCAAACCTGCGACCTTCTAGTCCATACCCACACGGGGTACTGCTTACCCACTGGACTATCACCAAGCTAAAAAATATCGTGCAAAATTACTAGAGGTGGTCTGAATTACAAAAATCACTTCTGATATAGCTGGTGCAGAATCAGAATCCAACCAAAACACTGTACTAACTACAAACCTGCAGTGAGTTTCACTCAAGTCACTTATATCCTATTTATATTATGGAATAACTTCAATATGATGCGACTGCCTGTGTTCTGAATTCACTCAATTTAAACTACAGTGCATATTCTGAGACTGGCAACAACAATGGAACAACTGTTCAACACCACCTGAATGCATGTTACCTTAATGTGAGGAATGCAGGAATTATGCAGATAATTTTAAACACACAGTATTTCAGCCGTGGTGCTTAAAGATGGATCCTTCATGTTGTATTAAAAAAAACCTCACAGATAACAAGCTTTAATCAAACTTCTAAAGGGACAAATGAGTGACTCAAGTACTAAGATAATCATAATAGTGAGGTGGATAAACTCTTGATATTACATAGCCATTACTCATCAAGAATAAAATAGTAATTGTTATTTGTAAAAGCATGTGTTTCAAAATAGGTTCCATTAAACTTAATGCAGAAGTTTGCAAAAAGTGTTTTCAGTTTTAATTTGCATGATTTCAGGGCACATCAAACTGTTTGATATACAGTACTACAATACTATTGTTTTTAACTGCAAATACTTACCACGGTTACAGAGTTCAATATTGTCCTTGTTAATGTTTTTACACCAGACTGGATATATGCTATTTGAATCTCACTGGTGTCAAACTAAGTACAGACAAGGTGGATTCTGAAACCGGCAGTAACACAAGACTAACATTTGCTTAAAAGTCAATAACTCAATGTTAATAGAGCTGCACAAGTGCATTCTTCTGAATGTACATTTCCCCCAAATCACATTCCAACTTCACCATTGTGGCCTTGGATTTCCCATCATGTCCATGACAGCGTAGGATGTAGGCAAACTAAAAATCGCCCTTGCAGAACCCGCCCATGATCACCCACAACAAACACCGCCCGCTTTGTGTTTGCGCCCAATGGTACTTTGCTCTGAGACAAGCAAACCACCTTGTGAGGAGGCAAGTATAGCACCTTGTTTATTTTGCAGGCCTGCCTCAAAGTCAACTATGTAATACAAATGGTATATTAGCTGTGTTGCCACGGATGTCAGCTTCAGGATATTCGACTCACTTTGCCAACTGAACTCCTTCTGGACACTAGGAGAGAAAATATACCTGGGGCCAGTAGAGCGAGTAAAGCCATTCTATCGTAGCTCAAAACATTGGCAATTACCTCCAACTAAAGCAGTTCCAACCCATAACCAGATCTCAATAAAAACTTGGTGCAAATACAATGTTTCTCCTCTTTGATATAGCACCCATCCAGCAGCCCTCATGGGAATTGTTAAAAGAAAAATTAGGTGATTAAACACTTCCAAGTTATGTCTCTGTCCCCTTCCCTTTGGGAGTGAATAATCCCACTAAACAGCCAAGTATGGAATAAATTCCATGTAATGCTTACAGTTTGATGAGTATTGGCTTTTAAAGCTGCTGTTGATCTTTATGGGAAATTAATTCCTCTGCTCACTATGTGTAGCAAAAGCATAATCACATTCCTTACAACGTTGCTATACGTAGCAATCGGAGCATCACCACACCTACGCTGCGAATATGCAGTCTCAGAGAATGCAACCGCTACACCAGCAAAGGCATGTCGACTTGAACAACCTACCATCAACCCGTCTCAAATCTATAAGGCCATTTTGGACCGTCACTGAAGCACGTCAGCGATCTCCCCTCAACCTTGCTGACCGATGGTGAAATGCTTGGAAGAACTGCGACATACGGAATGGATTCCTTATAGAGGACCCCACAGTACAACATGAAGGATCAAACCTTCCTCACAAACAGTGGACAACCATCAACTGCCTCAGAACCGGTCATGGTAGATGCTGCCACCTTCTCCATAGATGAAGATTAAAGCAGCCCCATCATGCGACTGTGGAGCTCCTAATCAGACCCTGGAGCACATCATTGAGCACTGCCCTCAGAGGAAATTCACAGGCAGCCTACAAGAAATCCACACTGTTACACCGGCAGCTTTGGCCTGGATATCTGACTTTGATATTGACATTTGATTTGCTTTGTTACTACCATACGGAAGAAGAACAGCAATTCTTTCCTCAATGTTTACTTGACAAAAACTTTGGGAGAGAGGGACAAACAAGATTTGCAGTTAAACTTACATCACAACAGTAATCCAATCCCATTGACCCAATCTTCACAGAATAAGTGAAACAGTCCCATTAGGGGGACGGGTGGGAGAGGAGACTTCAACCCTTCATGAATCTTTCCCCCATGGGTTTTACATGCTAATAAGACAGGTACGGTTACCCGAAGTGCTCAGTAAAAGTGACACACACATTTGTAATCCCACAGGGGTTTAAAGAAATATGGATTCTTTGAGTCATACTCAATAAAATTCACAAAAGGGTAAGCTTTAAACTTCAGAAAAGCATCAGATTCCAGTTATTCATCAAGAACTAAAATTATTGAGACACAAAATGGTAAGACTAAATCTCACTGTTGACAAGTTGAACAAATGAATGTACTGTTGCTAAGAATATAAAAAACATTTTAATTTGCAACAAAGTGTCATTAATCTTCAGGCGAAGTTTTTAGTTTAAAAAGTCTCCACTTTCAGTTTGATTTCCACAATGATTTTACCACACATCAAACCATTTCATGTTATACTACAATGCAATTGACAAATACATTTACAGTTTATAGTAAAGAGTTTATGCCTTTATTCTAACAAGTCATTACGCAATAACATGAGAAAATGTTTCACAATAAAAAGGAGCAATTTGCAAGGGCATTGGTTTATGGTTTTCATGCGAAAATAGGAATTCGACTCCCAACCCAGAGATAAAAATTGCAAAACCAAATGAGGGAATAACTGAATTTGAATTATTTAGTTAAGCAAATTGGGTCCTTTTGGTTAAAAAGTGCTATTATATATGTGTGTGTTTGTATATATATTATGTATATCTGTTATATGTAGGGGGTGCGCGCGTCTACGTTTTATATGTAGGGGGTGCGCGCGTCTACGTTTTATATGTAGGGGGTGCGCGCGTCTACGTTTTATATGTAGGGGGTGCGCGCGTCTACGTTTTATATGTAGGGGGTGCGCGCGTCTACGTTTTATATGAAGGCGCTCGCGTCTACGTTTTATATGAAGGCGCTCGCGTCTACGTTTTATATGAAGGCGCTCGCGTCTACGTTTTATATGAAGGCGCTCGCGTCTACGTTTTATATGAAGGCGCTCGCGTCTACGTTTTATATGAAGGCGCTCGCGTCTACGTTTTATATGAAGGCGCTCGCGTCTACGTTTTATATGAAGGCGCTCGCGTCTACGTTTTATAGGAAGGCGCTCGCGTCTACGTTTTATATGAAGGCGCTCGCGTCTACGTTTTATATGAAGGCGCTCGCGTCTACGTTTTATATGAAGGCGCTCGCGTCTACGTTTTATATGAAGGCGCTCGCGTCTACGTTTTATATGAAGGCGCTCGCGTCTACGTTTTATATGAAGGCGCTCGCGTCTACGTTTTATATGAAGGCGCTCGCGTCTACGTTTTATATGAAGGCGCTCGCGTCTACGTTTTATATGAAGGCGCGCGCGTCTACGTTTTATATGAAGGCGCGCGCGTCTACGTTTTATATGAAGACGCGCGCGTCTACGTTTTATAAGGTGCGCGCGTGTGTATATATATTTTATATATAGGTGTGTGTATATTTTATATATAGGTGTGTGTATATTTTATATATAGGTGTATATAGGTGTGTATATTTTATATGTGTATATAGGTGTGTGTATATTTTATATATGTGTGTATATTTTATATATAGGTGTGTGTATATTTTATATATAGGTGTATATAGGTGTGTGTGTATTTTATATATGTGTATATTTTATATATAGGTGTGTATATTTTATGTGTATATTTTATATATAGGTGTGTGTATATTTTATATATAGGTGTGTGTATAGGTGTGTGTATATTTTATAGGTGTGTGTATATTTTATATATGTGTATATTTTATATATGTGTATATTTTATATATAGGTGTGTGTATATTTTATATATAGGTGTGTGTATATTTTATATATAGGTGTGTGTATATTTTATATATAGGTGTGTGTATATTTTATATGTGTGTATATAGGTGTGTGTATATTTTATATGTGTGTATATAGGTGTGTGTATATTTTATATATGTGTATATTTTATATATAGGTGTGTGTATATTTTATATATAGGTGTGTGTATATTTTATATATAGGTGTGTGTATATAGGCGTTTGAATAGGTTTTGAGATCTGCTTCACTCTTTTTTGCGATCCTAAATTTCTTTCACTTATGTTGACAGCAATAGAATATCTTGAATCAGGGAAAACATACTAAAATGGTAAGTTATAGCGATATATACACGCACATAAACACAAACATACACGAGTATCAGCAACGGATCTGAGCCACTTGAGCAAGTTGCGAGTGCGGCGAGGGTTAATGGGGCTGCTTCACTCACCATGTCGTAGACGTTGAGGATCACCGGCTCGTTGGCCATTCTCTCTCTCTCTCTCTCTCCGGCGGCCGGGGCTTTCCGTTTCTCCACCCCTACCCGGGGTTATCCTCTCTCTCGTTTACCCCCTTTCCCCCCCCACCCCCCGGGTCCTACCCCCTCCGCCTCACTCGGCTCCTACTCCTCTCCTCCGTCCGGTCCCGTGGTCTCTCTCTCTCTCCTCTCGGGCGAGACGCCGCCTGACTCGCCCGCGCCGCGCGCGCCCGCTCTCCCTCCAACGGCCGACACGCACGAGACTCGGGCACGCGCACAGGGCGCCGCGCAAAGGCGGACCCTCTTCTCTGACCTCCCACCGGCCGGCGGCGCTAGAGGAGGAGGAGGGAGGTCCTGGGAACTCCCCTCCCCTCCCCCCCCCCGGCCAGAGGCAGCGACTGCGACGCATTAGCGCCACCCAGCGACCCGCCGCGGGCAGCGCGCCGCAGCAATCAGGCAGAGGCAAGCGGATGGGGGGATGTGGGGGAGACTGTCGATGCATCCGCGCAGCCCAGGGAGAGGAAATCGAGTGGGAGACCCAAGCTTTTTCTATCAGCCGCAACAGCTGGGGTTCCATCCAGACCCTCATCATCACAGCATTGATCCAGCGAGCCCTGGCTCAGTGGGTAGCACTCCCAGTCAGAAGTTTGTGGGTTCGCAAGTCTCGCTCCCCAGACTTGAGCACAAAAATCCAGGCTGACACTCCCAGCGCAGTGCTGAGGGAGTGCTGCACTGTCGGAGTTGCCGCCTTTCGGATGAGACGTAAAACCGAGGCCCCGTCTGCTCTCTCAGGTGGTCGTAAAAGATCCCATGGCACTAGTTCGAAGAAGAGCAGGGGAGTTCTCCCCGGTGTCTTAGAATGGTTACAGCACAGAAGGAGGCCCGTCGAGCCCGTGCCGGCTCTCTGCAAGAGCACTTCAGCTAGTCCCACTCCCCCGCCCTTTCCCCGTAGCCCTGCAAATTTTTTTCCTTCAGGTACTTATCCAATTCCCTTTTGAAAGCCACGATTGAATCTGCCTCCACCACCCTTTCAGGCAGTGCATTCCAGATCATAACCACTTGCTGCGTAAAAAGGTTTTCCCTGATGTCGCCTTTGGTTCTTCTGCCAATCACCTTGAATCTGTGTCCTTTGGTTCTCGACCCTTCTGCCAATGGAACGGTTTCTATCTACTCTGTCTAGACCCCTCATGATTTTGAACACTTCTATCAAATCTCCTCTCAACCATCGCTGTTCTAAGGAGAACAACCCCAGCTTCTCCAGTCTATCCACATAACTGAAGTCCTCATCCCTGGAACCATTCTTCTAAATCTTTTCTGCACCCTCTCTAAGACCTTCACATTCTTCCTAAAGTGCGGTGTCCAGAATTGAACACAATACTCCAGTTGAGGCCGAACCAGTGTTTTATAAAGGTTCATCATAACTTCCTTGCTTTTGTACACTATACCTCTATTTATGAAGCGGAGATGCCGGTGTTGGACTAGGGTGGACAAAAATGAGAAGTCTCACTGTACAACACCAGGTTATAGTCCAACAGTTTTATTTGAAATCACGAGCTTTCGGAGCGCTGCTCCTTCGTCAGGTAAAGTGAAGGAATACAAATCAGCAAAGCATATATAGACAGAGAACAATGTGTAGCGTACAATGTCAGACGACTTTCTGACTGCCCTCCATCACACCTTGGCAGAGATACAATCAGGCCAGTCAGGAAGGCATTACATCAAAGACACAGCAAAATACAGCTAAGACAATGAGGTGGGGTCACAGGGGGTCCAACGTGTCAATCTGTATGGTTAAGCTTTTTACTTTTTTTTAAAACTGGAAATCACATCTGTGAACAAGCCAACGACGACTCGAGCCTGGATGACTCTACGTCATGTAGCGTGACATGAAACCAAGATCCCCGTTGAGGCTGTCCTCATGGGTGCGGAACTTGGCTATCAGTTTCTGCTCGATGATTTTGCGTTGTCGTGTGTCTCGAAGGCCGCCTTGGAGAACGCTTACCCGCAGATCCGAGGCTGAATGTCCTTGACTGCTGAAATGTTCCCCGACTGGGAGGTAACAATCCTGCCTGGCGATTGTTGCGCGGTGTCCGTTCATACGTTGTCTCAGTGTCTGCATGGTCTCGCCGATGTACCATGCTGCGGTGCATCCTTTCCTGCAACGTATGAGGTAGACAACGTTGGCCGAGTCACATGAGTATGTACCATGTACTTGGTGGGTAGTGTCCTCATGTGTGATGATGGTATCTGTGTTGATGATCTGGCATGTCTTGCAGAGGTTGCCGTGGCAGGGTTGTGTGGTGTCGTGGTCGCTGTTCTCCTGACAGCTGGGTAATTTGCTGCGAACGATGGTACTTTTGAGGTTAGGCGGCTGCTTGAAGGCGAGTAGTGGAGGCGTGGGGATGGCCTTAGCGAGGTGTTCGTCGTCATCGATGACATGTTGAAGGCTGCGAAGAACATGGCGTAGTTTCTCCGCTCCAGGGAAGTACTGGATGACGTAGGGTACTCTGTTGGTTGTGTCCCGTGTTCGCCTTCTGAGGAGGTCCTACCAGAATGTATCACTTCACACTTTTATGCGTTAAATTTCATCTGCCACGTGTCCGCCCATTCCACCAGCCTGTCTATGTCCTCTTGAAGTCTATCATTATCCTTCTCACTGTTCACTATACTTCCAAGTTTTGTGTCATCTGCAAATTTTGAATTGTGCCCTGTACACCCAAGTCCAAGTCATTAATATATATCAAGAAAAGCAGTGGTCCTAGTACCGACCCCTGGAGATCACCACTGTATACCTTCCGCCAGTCCAAAAAACAACCGTTCACCACTACTCTCTGTTTCCTGTCACTTAGCCAATTTTGGATCCATGCTGCCGCTGTCCCTTTTATTCCATGGGCTTCAACTTTGCTGGCAAGCCTATTATGTGGCACTTTATCAAACGCTTTTTGGAAGTCCATGTACACCACATCAACCGCATTGGCCTCATCAACCCTCTCTGTTACCTCATCAAAAAACTCAATCAAGTTAGTGAAACACGATTTGCCTTTAACAAATCCATGCTGGCTTTCTTAATTAATCCACACTTGTCCAAGTCCCGGATTATCATTTCTAAAAGCTTCCCCACTACCGAGGTTAAACTGACTGGCCTGTAGAGTCATAGAGTCATACGGCACAGAAGGAGGCCATTCGGCCCATCGAGTCCGTGCCGGCTCTCTGTCGAGCAATCCAGTCAGTCCCATTCCGCTACTCTATCCCCGTAGCCCTGCAAGTTTATTTCCCTCAAGTGCCTATCCAGTCTCCCCTTGAAAACATTGAGTGTCTCCGCTTCCACCACTTCCGTCGGCAGCGAATTCCAGGTCCTCACCAATCACTGCATAAAAAGTTCTTCCTCACAACCCCCCTGTATCTCTTGCCCAAAACCTTAAATCTGTGTCCCCTCGTCCTTGTACCATCAACTAGTGGGAACAGCCTTTCCCCGTCTAGCCTATCCAAACCGTCATAATCTTGTACACCTCTATCAAATCACCCCTCAACCTCCTTTGCTCTAATGAAAACAAATCCAACCTGTCCTTGTAGCTAAGATCCCCCATCCCCGGAACCATTCTGGTAAATCTCCTCTGCATCCTCTCAAGGGCCTTCACATCCTTCCTAAAGTGTGGTGACCAGAACTGGACGCAATACTCCAGTTGTGGCCTAACCAGCGCTTTATAAAGGTTCAGCGTAACTTCTCTACTTTTGTACTCAATACCCCTATTTATGAAGCCCAAGATCCCATATGCTTTGCTAACCACTCTCTCAATATGTCCTGCCATCTTCAGGGACCTATGTACATTAATTCCCAGGTCCCTCTGTCCCTGCACACTCTTTAAAACTGTGCCATTAAGTGTATATTGCCTCTTCCTGTTCCTTCTGGCAAAATGCATCACCTCACACTTCTCTGTATTAAATTCCATCTGCCACTTGTCTGCCCATTCTGCTAGCCTTTCTATGCCCTGTTGCAGTCGATTGGTATCATCCTCACTGCCACACCCCAAGTTTGGTGTCATCGGCAAATTTAGAAATTCTACTCTGTATTCCAATATCCAGGTCACTTATATATATCAAAAAAAGCAGTGGCCCCAGCAGTGACCCTTGGGGAACACCACTGTCTACCATCCTCCAGTCTGAAAAACAGCCATTTACCACAACTCGCTGTTTTCTGTCCTTAAGACAATTCCTTATCCAAGCTGCCACTGACCCACCTATTCCATGAGCTTCAATTTTGTTAACCAGCCTTCTATGTGGTACTTTGTGAAACGCCTTCCGAAACTCCATGTAGACAACGTCTATTGCATTCCCTTCATCAATCCTCTCTGTTACTTCATCAAAAAATTCAATTAGATTAGTCAAATACGATCTGTAGTTGCTATCCTTACACCTTTTTTTGAACAAGAGTGTGACATTTGCAATTCTCCAGTCCTCTAGCACCACCCCTGTATCCAAGGAGGATTGGAAGATTATGGCCAGTACCTCCGCATTTTCCACCTTTACTTCCCTCAGCATCCTCGGATGCATCACATCCGGTCCTGGTGACTTATCAACTTTAAGTACAGCCAGCCTTTCTAGTACCTCTTTATCAATTTTTATCCCATCCAGTATCTCAACTACCTCCTCTTTCACCATGACTTTGGCAGCATCTTCTTCCTTGGTAAAGACAGATGCAAAGTACTCATTTAGTACCTCAGCCATGCCCTCTGCCTCCATGCGTAGGTCTCCATTTTGGTCCCTAATCAGCCCCACCCCTCCTCTTACTACCCATTTACTATTTATATGCCTATAGAAGACTTTTGGATTACCTTCTATGTTAGCTGCCAATCTATTCTCATACTCTCTCTTTGCCCCTCTTAGTTCCTTTTTCACTTACCCTCTGAACTTTCTATATTCAGTCTTGGCCAAAAAAAGGTTGGCGGAGTACAGCTATACTGCATATGCTGACTCAACCAAGACAAAACAGTCATGGAGGCAAGAGCAGAGGTGAAAGTAGCCGACTTTGGCTACTTTAGAAAAATTGAGGTCAAAAGGGTCAAAGGGAAAACCTGCTAGTGACTGGAATCATACCTGAAAAAAAAAGCAAGATGGTTGTGCTTGTTGAGGCCAATTATTGCAGCCCCAGGACTGGAGTTCATTGGGAAGCTTCCTTGGCCTAACCATCTTCAACTGCTTCATCAATGACCTTCCCTCAGTCATTAGATCAGGAGTGGGACTGATCGCTGCTGATTTCACAATGTTCAGCTCCATTCACAACTCCTCTGATAATGAAGCAACTCATGTCAGCTTACAGCAGAACCTGGAGAGCATCGCCCAACATGCTGTCTTTCCAACCACCAGTGGCTCTCCATCCCCCAATACATGGGATTCAAATCCTCATCATCATTTACAAATCCCTCTACTGAACCCGATCTCTGCAACCTCCTAGATACTGTATATCCCCGCTCACATATTCCAGTCCTCTGAGTCTCGTGTTGTCCCTCCATATCGCCATCACTGGCAGACCCTACCAGCTGGAACTCTCAGTCTCAATCCTTATCATGCCACCTCTCTCCCCATATTGAAAAATCTACTCAAAACCTATCTGTTTAAGCATGCCTTAAGTCATCTTCCCTATAAAAGCACTATCTAAATTAAAGTTGTTATTGTTGTTGATAGACCACACTTGGAGCTATGTGAAATGAGTCTTGATTTCAACAGAATGAGAATGAAGGGAACAGGAGCATCCTATGGAGCAGCATTGGAGGAACAAGGTATGAATGTTTCAAGAAACTCTGACCAGAAGTATAGATGAATTAGAGAGACAAAAAAACGTTGTGACACAGAGAAAGAGATTGGGGGTAGAGTTGAAAGAGGCAATAAACTCTTTTCTCGTATCCTGTCCAGAATAAAGGTATTAGGGGAGTCTCTCCAGATGTATTTATAAAAAGTTCCACGTTATTGAAGAAAGTGAAGTGTTTGACACAAAAAGAGTAAATTGAGTTTTTTAGTGGTAGCATTAACAATGGACGAGATGTGGGAGTGCCATTTGAATTCAGTGTATTGAAATCAAGATCACTGCACACTTGCAGAATGGGCATATAATTGGCAAATAAAGTTCAACACAGATAAATGTGAGGTATTACATTTTGGTAGGAAGAATAGGGAGATCACTTATCACTTGGAGGGTGCGAGTCTAGGTGGGGTAGAGGAACAAAGGGATCTAGTAGTACAAATACACAAATCACTAAAAGTTGCGATGCAGGTTAGCAAGGTCATAAAAAAAGCAAAAGTGAGAAGTCGCACAACACCAGGTTATAGTCCAAGGGGGAAAAATTCAGTCGCGCCCCGTTTGGGGCGCAAATATCGGCCGGGCGCAAAGATTAGCGCCTGGCGCTAATTATCGCCACCGACTGCAAACTTCACTTTTATCGCCCCTGGAGGTGATTGCAGCGCTAAATCAGGCGCTTCACACCTGTCTTAAGGCGCAAAGGCCGAGGAGCGAGGCGCTAACTCAGAGCGCTGGCGAAGCTCATGTAATGTCAGTCAGCAATGGAACACACACACAATGGCACGGGCCAGTTAACATATAGAAACATAAACATAACATAGAACAGTACAGCACAGTACAGGCCCTTCGGCCCTCGATGTTGTGCCGAGCATTGTCCGAGACCAAGATCAAGCTATCACACTCCCTATCACTCTGGTGTGCTCCATGTGCTTATCCAATAACCGCTTGAAAGTTCCTAAAGTGTCCGACTCCACTATCACAGCAGGCAGTCCATTCCACACCCCAACCACTCTCTGAGTAAAGAATCTACCTCGGACATCCCTTCTATATCTCCCCCCATGCACCTTATAGTTATGCCCCCTTGTAACAGCTGCCTCTACCCGAGGAAATAGTCTCTGAACATCCACTCTATCTATCCCCCTCATCATCTTATAAACCTCTATTAAGTCGCCTCTCATCCTCCTCCGCTCTAAAGAGAAAAGCCCCAACTCCCTCAATCTTTCCTCATAAGACCTCCCCCCCCAAACCAGGCAGCATCCTGGTAAATCTCCTTTGCACTCTTTCCAATGCTTCCACGTCCTTCCTATAGTGAGGTGACCAGAACTGCACACAATATTCCAAATGTGGTCTCACCAAGGTCCTGTACAGTTGCAGCATAACCTCACGGTTCTTAAACTCAAACCCTCTGTTAATAAACGCCAACACACCATAGGCCTTCTTTACTGCTCTATCCACTTGAGTGGCAACCTTCAGAGATCTGTGGATATGAACCCCCAGATCCCTCTGCTCCTCCACGTTCCTCAGAACCCTGCCGTTGACCCTGTAATCCTTATTCAAATTTGCCGTACCAAAATGAATCACCTCGCACTTATCAGGGTTAAATTCCATCTGCCATTTTTCGGCCCAGCTCTGCATCCTATCAATGTCTCTTTGCAGCCTACAACAGCCCTCCACCTCATCCACTGCTCCACCAATCTTGGTGTCATCAGCAAATTTACTGATCCACCCTTCAGTCCCCTCCTCCAAGTCATTGAGAAAAATCACAAACAGCAGAGGATCCAGCACCGACCCCTGTGGCACACCGGTGGTAACTGGTCTCCAGTCCGAAAATGTTCCATCCACCACCACCCTCTGCCTTCTATGAGATAGCCAGTTACTTATCCAATCGGCCAAATTTCCCTCTATCCCACAACTCCTTACTTTCTTCATGAGCCGACCATGGGGAACCTTATCAAACGCCTTACTAAAATCCATGTATACGACATCAACTGCTCTACCTTCATCTACACACTTAGTTACCTCCTCAAAGAATTCAATCAAATTTGTTAGGCAAGACTTACCCTTCACGAATCCGTGTTGACTATCCCTGATTAAGTTGCCCCTTTCCAAATGGTCATAAATCCTATCCCTCAGGACCTTTTCCATTATCTTACCAACCACCGAAGTAAGACTAACCGGCCTATAATTACCAGGGTCATTCCTATTTCCTTTCTTGAAGAGAGGAACAACATTCGCCACTCTCCAGTCCTCTGGCACCATTCCCGTGGACAGTGAGGACCCAAAGATCAAAGCCAGAGGCTCTGCAATCTCCTCCCTTGCCTCCCAAAGAATCCTAGGATATATCCCATCTGGCCCAGGGGACTTATCGACCCTCAGGTTCTTCAAAATTGCTAAAACATCTTCCCTCAGAACATCTACCACCTCCAGCCTATCCACCTTTATCACACTCTCATCCTCAAGAACATGGCCCCTCTCCTCGGTGAACACTGACGAAAAGTATTCATTCATCACCTCTCCTATCTCTTCTGACTCCATGCACAAGTTCCCACTACTGTCCTTGACCGGCCCTACCCTCACCCTGGTCATTCTTTTATTTCTCATATAAGAGTAAAAGGCCTTGGGGTTTTTCTTGATCCGACCCGCCAAGGACTTCTCATGCCCCCTCCTAGCTCTCCTAAGCTCTTTTTTTAGCTCATTCCTTGCTACCTTGTACCCCTCAATCGACCCAACTGAACCTTGTTTTCTCATCCTTACATACGCTTCCTTTTTCCTCTTGACTAGACATTCAACCTCTTTTGTGAACCATGGTTCTCTCACTCGGCCATTTCCTCCCTGCCTGACAGGGACATACCTATCAAGGACACGCAGTAATTGCTCCATGAAAAAGCTCCACTTTTCGTTTGTGCCTTTCCCTGATAGTTTCTGTTCCCATCTTATACTCCCTAATTCTTGCCTAATCGCATCATAATTACCCCTCCCCCAATTATAAACCCTGCCCTGCCGTATGGCCCTATCCCTCTCCATTGCAATAGTGAAAGTTACCGAATTGTGGTCACTATCTCCAAAGTGCTCTCCCACATACAAATTAAACACTTGGCCCGGTTCATTACCCAGTACCAAATCCAACGTGGCCCCAGCTCTTGTCGGCCTATCCACATATTGTGTCAGGAAACCCTCCTGCACACACTGTGCAAAAACTATCCCATCCGAACTGTTTGACCTATAAAGGTTCCAATCAATATTTGGAAAGTTGAAGTCACCCATGACAATTACTCTGTGACCTCCACACCTATTCATAATCTGCTTTGCAATTTCTTCCTCCACATCTCTATTACTATTTGGGGGCCTGTAGAAAACTCCTAACAACGTGACCGCTCCTTTCCTATTTCTAACTTCAGCCCATATTACCTCAGACGGCAGATCCCCCTCGAAATGCCTTTCTGCCGCTGTTAAACTATCCTTGATTAACAATGCTGCTCCTCCACCTTTCTTACCAACTTCCCTACTCTTACTGAAACATCTATACCCCGGAACTTCCAACAACCATTCCTGTCCCTGTTCTAACCAGGGATGAATAGGCTGGGTCTCTTTTCTCTTGAAAAGAGAAGGCTGAGGGGGTGACCTAATAGAGGTCTTTAAAATTATGAAAAATTTTGATAGAGTGGATACAGAGAGAATGTTTCCACTTGTGGGGAAGAGCATAACTAGGGGCCATCAATATAAGATAGTCACCAAGAAATCCAATAGGGAATTCAGAAGAAACTTCTTTACCCAGAGAGTGGTGAGAATGTGGAACTCGCTACCACAGGGAGTGGTTGAAGCGAATAGTACAGATGCATTTAAGGGGAGGCTGGACAAGTATATGAGGGAGAAGGGAATAGAGGGTTACCGTGACAGATTTAGATGAGGAAAGACGGGAGGAGGCTGGAGTGGAGCATAAACACCAGCATGGACTGGTTGGGCCGAATGGCCTGTTTCTGTGCCGTATATCCGGTGTAATCCTATGTAATTCTACTCTTAACGCATTCTTTCCAAGGATGTCAAAACTCTAGAACTCCTTCCCTTCCCCAGCCTTTCTTTCCTCCTGCAGGCTGGAGGGTTTTTAAACCCAAACTTGGTGCCACTGAATCACCACTTCACAATTTACATTGCCTCCTCTTCTAATCTTTTCAACCTTGCAGGTGTCCTGCGCTATGACCTTGAGGCTTTCACCATTGTTTCTCAATATTAAAAAAAGATGTTTCGTAAATAGGAGAGAGAAATTACTTGTGCCTGCAGCTGTTTTTTTTTATTAGATTAGCACAAAACAGGAATTTCGCCGCAAATGTGTGAATGAAAATAGGGAGGGAATCTCCATGCTGATTCAGGCAAGACTTTTCTTAAGTGCTGCCACACAAAACAATTTTACATTAAGAGGAAAACCTCCTAACAAGACCAAACCCAAATAGCACCAGCAGGAACTCACACAAATCCTGAGATTCCCTTAGAAGCTAGAGTCCTCACTAATTTAAAATATTCAAACCCGATAGAGAAATGAAGGAGAGGAATTTAAATAAATAAATTAACAAAAACATATAGTCCAGTTGTTTGCTCTGGTCAAATTCTTTGCAAAGCATGCATTCTCTTTTAGCCATTTCTTTTTTTTTTTAAACCCTCCCTCCTCCCTGACACAGGCCTCTGCACCGAGCCTCTGACCACGGCCTCCTCTCAGGCTACCACGCTTGGCCAGGATTGCTACTCCTGATCACTGTCCAATGACTCTTGCTGGCAAGTACACGTGCGTGGATGTTGGTTAAGGATGTGTTTGGGCTTGGCAGCCCTGCAGCTGTACCACAGCAAGTGTTGGCACCTTCAGGAGAGGAGGGCCAATCTTACCTTTGTCCATATCAGCTAGAGTAACAGACAGGTTAAAGACAGTGAGGATGCCATGTTTTACTGGAAAGAAGGGATCAGTCTGAAGTCGGCAAACATTTACACATGCTCTCAGCCCAACAATGTATGTGTTCAAGGAATACTCCCTGCAATTGCCTTATCCTGCACTATTTATATGACAAACAAGTCCCATGTGCAATTCTGTCAACAAGTTAACCTGTCTCATCGCTTTCTGGTTGCTGATGGATCTGCTGTATTTCCAGAACTGATTTCAGCATTTGCCATTTTTCTTGTGTATTTTTTTTTAATATAAATATTTAGCAGTTAAACTTTTTAATAAAAACTCATTTTCAAGAGGCTGACCTGATTTGAGCTGCCAAATTTCCATGTCTATGCTGCATCTGCACCCATACTCAGCTGTCAATGCTTTCTATTGCTCATTACTTTCACTGGAGCAGAGTAGATGAGAATGTGCTATGTTTCACTGCCTAGCTACATAAACACACACACACACACACACACACACACACATAAATATATATATAAAACTGTCTCTTCCTACTATTTCCTGAGGATAAGGTTGTTGTTAGCTCTTATCCTGGAATATTTATTTCAAGCCATTTGCACCGTTTCTCTGGGGTGACAGCGGGAGATCGGGGAACTCCAGCAGAAATCCTACCCGCCTCTAAACTAAATGGTACAATCCTGAAGGGAGTGCACGAACAGAGAGACCTGGGGGTATGTGTGCACAAATCGTTGAAGGTGGCAGGGCAGTTTGAGAAAGCAGTTAAAAAGGCTTACGGGATCCTGGGCTTCATGAATAGAGGTATAGTACAAAAGTGTGGAAATTATGATGAACCTGTATAAAACACTGGTTCGGCCCCAACTGGAGTACTGTGTCCAATTCTGGGCACCGCACTTTAGGAACACAGCGAGTGATTGAGATCTAGAATGCACTGCCTGAAAGGGGGGTGGAGGCAGACTCAATTTTATCTTTCAAAAGAGAGTTGGATAAATATCTGAAGGAAAAAAATTTGCAGGGCTACGGGGAAAGGGCAGGGGAGTGGGACTAGCTGAGAGTCGGCACGGGCCGAATGGCCGCCTTCCGTGCTGTAACCATTCTATGATTCTATGATCTTTCGCTGGTGGACAACTGAGTACATGGGGTGTATTGTGATCTTCAGATCTCCGACAATTTGTATACTTGCTAATGTTCTGCTCAGGTCCAGCAACATCTGTCAACTTCCCAAATAATCTGCAGGAAATAACTCTGTTTAAACACACTGAGATCTATCCCTGGGAAGAGGGGATCTCTTGGACTGGATAATACATTTGTCCCAACTGGGTAGAATACTCCTGGCCAGACAAGCCGCAGAAAGCCTTCCTCTGTGTTGGTCGGCCTGTGCAGTTTTAGCTGATTAAGTTACAGCCGTACCTCTGCACACAACAAGGTTGTTCTCCTTGGAGCAGAGAAGGCTAAGTGGAGATTTGATAGACGTGTTTAAAATCATGAAGGATTTAGATAGAGTAAATAAAGAGAAACTGTTTTCAATGGCTGAAGGATTGATAACGAGAGGGCACAGATTTAAAGTGATTAGCAAAAGAACCAGAGGTGACAGGAGGAAAACATTTTTTACACAAGAAGTGGTTAGAATTTGGAATGCACTGCCTGATAGGGTGGTGGATACAGATTCAATAGTAGACTTCAAAAGGGAATTAGATAAATACTTGAAGGAGAAAAAATTTCAGGGATATGGGGAAAGAGCGGGGAAGTGAGGCTAACTGGATTGCTCTTCGAAAGAACCAGCGCAGGCCAAATCGCATCCTTCTGTGCTATACTGTTCTATGAAAGGTATAGAAAGATTGGATTAAGAGAGTGTACCGATTGCGGTAGTTACAGAGGAGTTTCCCTGCTGTTTGCTACAGGGAAAGTCATCGCAAGAATCCTCCTCAATCGCCTTCTCCCAGTGGCTGAAGAGCTCCTCCCAGAGTTGCAATGCGGATTCCGCCCACTAAGGAGCACAATGGACTTGATCTTCACCGTGCGTCAACTACAAGAGAAATGCAGGGAACAGCAGCAACTGCTGTACATGGCCTTCTTTGACCTCACAAAGGCCTTCGACACCGTCAACCGTGAGGGATTATGGAGTGTCCTCCTCAAATTCGGCTGCCCTCAAAAGTTTGTCACCATCCTCCGCCTGCTTCACGACGACATGCAAGCCGTGATCCTGACCAACGGATCCACCACAGACCCAATTCACGTACGGACCGGGGTCAAGCAAGGCTGTGTCATCGCACCAACGCTCTTCTCAATCTTCCTGGCTGCAATGCTCCATCTCGCCCTCAGTAAGCTCCCCGCTGGAGTGGAGCTAATCTACAGGACAAACGGGAAACTGTTCAACCTCCGTCGCCTCCAGTCCAGATCCAAGGTCGTCCCATCTTCTGTCATCGAATTACAGTATGCAGACAACGCTTGCGTCTGCGCACACTCTGAGGCCGAACTCCAAACTATCGTCAACACCTTCACCGAAGCGTACGAGAGCATGGGCCTTCCACTAAACATCCGTAAGACAAAGGTCCTCTACCAACCTGCCCCCACCACACAGTACTGCTCCCCGATTATCAAAATCCATGACGAGGCCTTGGACAACGTGGACCACTTTCCATATCTCGGGAACCTACTGTCAACAAGGGCAGATGTTGATGACGAAATCCAACACCGCCTTCAGTGTGCCAGTGCAGCCTTCGGTCACCTGAGGAAGAGAGTGTTTGAAGACCAGGACCTCAAACCCAGCACCAAGCTCATGGTCTACAGAGCAGTAGTGATACCCGCCCTTCTGTATGTTTCAGAGACATGGACCATGTACAGCAGGCACCTCAAAGCACTGGAGAGGTACCACCAACGCTGCCTCTGCAAGATCCTGCAAATCCATTGGCAGGATAGGCGCACCAACGTCAGTGTTCTCGCTAGGGCCAACATCCCCAGCATCTAAGCTTTGACCACGCTCGATCAGCTCCGATGGACGGGCCACATTGTCCGCATGTCCGATACGAGACTCCCAAAACAAGTGCTCTACTCGGAGCTCCGACACGACAAGAGAGCCCCAGGTGGGCAGAGGAAACGCTTCAAGGACACCCTCAAAGCTCCTTGAAAAAGTGCAACATCCCCACCGACACCTGGGAATCCCTGGCTCAAGACCGCACAAAGTGGAGGAGAAGCATCCGGGAAGGCGCCGAACACCTCGAGTCTCTTCGCCGGGAGCAAGCGGAAGCCAAGCGCAAACAGCGGAAGGAGCGCACGTCAACTCAAGCACCCCACCCACCTGCCCCTTCAACCACCATCTGCCCCACCTGTGACAGAGACTGTGGGTCCCGCATTGGACTCATCAGTCACCTGAGAACTCATTTTTAGTGTGGAAGCAAGTCATCCTCGGTTCTGAGGGACTGCCTAAGAAGAAGAAGAAAGATTGGATTAAGAGGGATAAAAGAGACAGAAAATTAAAAAAATTATTTAAATTTTATTTTTATAAATCTCCAACAATAATTAAAATCTGAAGGAATGAGGCTCCACATTTATTAAAAGTTAATTTTCAGTGCCAGAGAAGTTGTTTGGCAGTAATTAGAACTTACATTGAATGGACAAGACCTAACTTTTTCTGGAGAATTTAGTGTGTATATATCAGGTACATACAGCAACTTTATGCCGTTCGATGTATTTTAATGGCAAGTCTCTCGGCGAGATACCATTCTTGCGCAGCTTCTGGAGGAGCAGGGCATCTCGGACAGCAACTTCCTGATTTACACATTTAACTGCGCATGTGCGATTGCTGGAAGTTGCTGACAGATTTACACTTTAATAACGGTTAGTGCTGTTAGCCTCGCCGTTATATTTACCGCAAAATTCGTCCCAATGTGACACTCATGCTAGTCAGATTTCATTCTCAACTTCAATACCCACTTTTCTGTATTAACAAAATGAGGGAATAATCAATGCTTGCAATATATAAGTATTCTTACATGATTACAACTCACTTAGGAACATAGGAACAGGAGTAGCCATTCAGCCGCTCAAGCCTGCTTCGCCATTCAATTAGATCATGGCTGATCTGTACCTCAACTCTATTTACCCACTGTTGCTCCAGACCCTGACCTAACAAAAATCTATCGATCTCAGTCTTCAAAGTTTCAATTGACCTCAGCATCCACAGCCTTTTAGGGGAGCGAGTTCCAGTACCCTTTGTGTGAAAAATTAATTAATTAGCTGATTTAAAACGTAAGTAGTTAACTTTGCATGAGCTTATTAAAATCATATGAAGCAAACTGTCCTGGTGGTTTAATAAATCCACTTCCCTGTATGGTATTGAACAGGTGTAAGGAGATCAGGAAGATCCTAGCTTTGCTATCTGCTCTATACTGAATTAACTGCTCTTAGCCAGTGGCAGCAGCGATGGATTCAGTGCCCCTTGTCTAGGGAAGAGAAAGCTACACAGCTTCTGTTCCAAGGACCCTCTAAAATACTTTGCTTTGAAAGTGCTGCTCCCACATTAATATTCTGCTCAGTGATGCATTCCATTCTTGTTCAATTTCTCTGAATCATTCCAATGTCTCTACTGGAGCAAACCATACACTACTTTTCAGGCAAAATATGTGGACATCTCAGCTACAATACTGAAATGAGCAGTAGTAACTCAATCTTCCTTTCTGTTAACCGCAATGAGCTGGTTATAATTCCTTTCACCCCCTCAAGAAAGGAGGATCAAGGAGCCCAGTCGAAGTCTGTATTAAGATCATAAAGCCACACTAAATAACTGCCCCACCGCCATAAATAATAAATGCAAAAAGCCCCTCTCATTTCCTTCCATCACTTGCTGCATTCCCTCGCCACGACTTCCATCAAACGCTATGCTCATCGTGATTGGCCACAGTCATCGAAGTAGCCGACACACAGATAATGAGAAGCGCTGCATAATCTTTCGACAAAAAGTTTGGAGGTCACTTAAAAGATTGCTCAGCGTTGCTGGCGGGTCTGATGCCAAGAACTTGTTTTTGAAATCAAAACTCCTCTATTTCCTCTAATCTACATAAACACATCTCTTTCCTTTGTTATACTGAGTTTAGGTAAGTACGGTGTGTCCCTAGAGGCAAGAAAGTGTGCACTCTATATCGGACAAACAGGAACTTTACTGGAATGGATTTTGCACTAGCTTGGTTTGGAGTCTGCAAGTGACTGACAAAAAAACCTCTTTACTGTATTCATAACAGAAGGTTATAGTGTACACATTTTAAATTAGCATTACAATTGTCATTAACTTTCACAATATTGTCTGTTGTACATTATCTTATGCCCAATATAAAGAATTCCAGTACCACCAAATGCACATGTAAGGCTGAAGATGAATGCATCTTGTAAAAAAAAGACTTGCATTTATACAGCGCCTTTCACAACCACCGGATGTCCCAAAGCGTTTTACAGCCAATGAAGTACTTTTTGAAGTGTAGTCACTGTTGTAATGTAGGAAACGCGGCAGCCAATTTGCGCACAGTAAACTCCC
This sequence comes from Squalus acanthias, assembly GCA_030390025.1. Taxonomy (NCBI): domain Eukaryota; kingdom Metazoa; phylum Chordata; class Chondrichthyes; order Squaliformes; family Squalidae; genus Squalus; species Squalus acanthias. The sequence continues at coordinate 10,569,222 of CM059436.1, read as the reverse complement.
TGTGATAGTGACCAGATAATCTGTTTTTGTGATGTTGATTGAGGAATAAATATCGGCCAGGACATTGGGGATAACTCCCCTGCTTTTCTTCAAAATAGTGCCATGGGATCTTTTCCATCCACCTGAGATAGCAGATGGAGCCTCGGTTTAATGTCTCATCCGAAAGATGGCAACTCTTGACAGTGCAGCACGCCCTCAGTACTGGACAGGAGTGTCAGCCTAGATTTTTCTGCTCAGGTCTCTGAAGTGGGATCTTGAACCCACAACCTTCTGTCTCAGAGGCGAGGGTGCTACCAACTGAGCCACGTAATTGAGGCTAAGTTTTTTTTCTCCAAATATAACAGTCCTATCATTCATTCCACATATACCAAAGGATCTCAGCTCCCCCACAATTGCTTAGTTGCTCGAGGCAAGAGCGCTACCACTGAGCTACGGCTGACACCATGGGCTGGATTTTGTCAATGGGGATGTGATGGAGGCGGGACTCCCACTTTTTGGGTTGTAGTCCCGCCTCCATCGACTTGTGGCCAACCCACTGTATTTTCCCTTGATTGACCTTGTTAAGCCCGCCCAGCGGGCTTAGCAGGCCAATCAAGGATCCCTTGGATACAGGTGATGTCAGCCATTGAAATTTCATCTGTCAAGAGCTTTTGACAGATGAAATTTCAGCGTTTGACAGCTCTGTGAAGCTGTCAAACACTGACAATATGATTTCTAACGTGAGTCCCTGTACTTAGACTCAGTTAGAAATCAATCCAGCACAGAAAGCAGAGACTGCAGCTTTTGACAGCTCCGCGGCCATTCTGCTTTCTGTGCCGGTGAGCTGAGGGACTCCCGAGAACTGAAGGAAGGAAGCCTGCAGGACAAAGTTAAGGTAAGTACAAGTTCTTAAAACACTTTACACACACCAAACACACTTACCTCTGCACTCATGCACCCATCACTCACCTGCACACTCATCTCGACCCCTCCAAGCCCTCCAGACCGACGGTCCGCCTCGCTAAATCGGCGTGGTTCGGACCTGTCGGGAAGCCCACACTTCAGGGCTAAAAATAGGGATTAGGCAAAAAACTGACTGTTAACTACCGGTTAACAGGCAGTTTATTGGCACTAATCCCCTTCCCGCCTCGGGGAGGCGGGTCCCAGCACAGGTCGGGTACCCGCCTCCTGTGAAACTGGCATGGAGGCGGGTTGGGTTCGGGACCCCCGAATCTGCTATTTTCCCACCCCACACACCTCCAAACCTGCCTCCACGGGTCAATGAAAATTGAGCCCCTAGTTTCTATGTTCACCCAGAGCAAATGAATCTTAAGTCTCAAATGCTGGAAGGGCCACAGCAAGTCGGACAGTATCTGAAAAGATCTATTTTCAGGTGTGTAGCTCTTTATTAGTTCTGACACAGCACCTCTATCTGAAATGATAACCTATCTTTCTCTTGCAGATGCTGACCAATCTTGGCTGTGCATTTCTGATCTTATTTCCGTTATTTCAGATTTGCATTTTTTAAACCATACTTCCATTTCCTGCAACATATCGTTTTATCTTCACTTAGCTTGGCATGGCTGCCTGAGTACTTTGGTGTTACAACAAAAGAATAAAGATACTGGCAATCATGTAGGTTATCACATAAATAAATGGGGATTTATTTCATTTCTTTACTGTTGTGATTTTCAGTGCCCCCATCACGACGACTACGGTCACTACAGAAGTTGCTAGAATGATCCACGGTAGTCTGCCTGTGTAAAACGCCCTTGAACGATGATGCCATTTTTGAGGTTTCTTTGCGGAGGACTGCCATGAATAAAAACAGGAAGTTAGGAGATTAGGGTACAAAACAGTGCTTCTTTATTATTAGATGCACAAGCTGGAACTAAACAATAATGGATGATGATTTGAGCCAGCGATTTGTTGGAAAAAATGATTTGTTATGGCTTAGCAGTTTCACAGCCTTTGGGATTTTTGTTTGTGCAGGCTTGCAATGGTGAGGCAGCAAATTGTATGACCGGTGGGTAAAGGCAGAAATTTGCAGGATATCGTGCCAGTTCACTTGCCCTAACACTCAATTGTATCGAGGAATTGAAGATTGGCAGGTTGATCAGACAGTAAAGGACACAGTTGTCACCACTCATTCAATCTCTTATCCTCAGCCCTCCAATACCACACAGACTGGGCTCATCGTTGCTATTCAGTCATAGTTCTTGGTGCTGTTTCAGCCACTGTCCTGTTTTTATGGCGCTGTGCAGCTTTTGCAAATGATTAACTGTGCTCAGACTTCAGTAGGAAACTTTTTGCTTGCCACTGAAGCAAGTGACTGCTGACACCCTATCTTGAGCACCTCAATAGGACTTTGGCTTTAATTAGTTCAATACAATCTCGGTATTTTACTCAACAGCTCTCAAACACACTGAATATTGTATATAATACATAAATGGCAACGTGTTACAGGGCAAGAACTCAATCCGTTGGTTCTGATGTCATCTTATTGTGGAAGAACAAAACCTCAGCAGTTTCTGAATATCAATGGGACTGACTGAATTTCTGTGTTAAGCTGTCACCTAAAGCCCCCCCACCCCCCGCCCCGACAATGACTCAGCTGTGGTAAGTGCACCATTACTGTGGAGTTGACCTGTACAGAACAAGAAGATTCCAGGTCTCCGCTGAGTTAGCCGATCTCAGCGTGGGTATCGGTGAGGAAAGTACTGGGCTTGGCCGTGATGCTCTCTACAGTAGGTAGCCCTAGACAGTCAGTGTCTAGGCTTAGACATGAAGGGGGTGAAATTCATCTGGAGCTGTAGTGAAAATAATGAATCGGCAGCTCGCTTTACACTCCACCCGATTTTCTTTTCAAACGGCTAACTGATACACGATCACCCGTTTTGTGCTACTGTGCAAGACGAATTTCACCGCCGCGCGCCCCCCCCCCCCACCCCCGAAGAATAAGTGAGGCCTCCTCCCAAAGAATGAGTGAAACAATCAGCACCTGTGGAATCTTATATAAGCATGGATTAGTCTATATAGGGGAGAAAATGGGAGTTGGAATAAATAAAAATGATGGCCGGAATTTTACTGGCGCTCAGAGTGTGGGTTTGGAGGCAGGTCCACTGCCAAAATCACAAAGATTGACAGCGGGTCGGTATCCCGCTGTAAACCCGCCTCCTTGTCAGTTTCCCAAGTGTCGGGTCTGTCATCCCTGAACAGACCCGACACCAAGCGGCGGGTCAGCCAATTTAGATACTTAATTTACCCAATTTAGATAGTTCTGATGAAGGGTCATCGACCTGAAATGTTAACTGTTTCTCTCTCTACAGATGCTGCCTGACCTGCTGACTATTTCCAGCATTTTCTGTTTTTATTTCAGATTTCCAGCATCCGCAGTATTTTACTTTTGTATTAGATACTTGAAAGCTTGTTAAAAGGTAGTTAAGCACCATTTTCCCATGTACTTAGCATTTTACCAGATTTTTAACGAGGTTCCCGGAGAGCGGGTATCACATCAGGTAAGTATGTCGTGCTCTCAATGACTCTCCATTGCTGTGAATAGGTGACAGCTGCAACAGTGGTATAAAACCTACCATTTCACAGCTGTACACTTCCCAATCTTAGTAGCTGAAGCCTTCATGATTTGGAACCCACTTTTGAGCTTTATGCAGTTTGGAAGTGTTTGGAGTAAACTCTCTATCCACTGTCACCTCCTTGGAGCAACCTCTCTCACCATTGACAGATCGCTTCTGTCATCTCAACTTCAGCTGCCATCTATTCCAGCAGCATTAGTGCCCTTGAAAAAATCTCACCTTGGTTCTCAGAATCCCACCACAATCAGCCCCAACACCAACATCACCAGGCACACCAGCACCACCAACAACCTTCTCCGCAATCACCTGATGCTGCACAGGACACAGGGCATCAGCACCCGACTATGTTGCTGTGCAGGACGCCAGCAATGGCCTCACCATGGCCAGATTTACTTCACTTGACTCTACACCCTGGCTGCCACATGATGCGCCAGGTTGGCACCACCCCACACCAGCACCATAAACATTCACTCCCTCCATCACTGGCGTACCGTGGATGCAGTGTGTACCATCTACAAGATGCACTGCAGCAACTCGTCAAGGCTTCTTCGGCAGCACCTCCCAAACCCGCGAACTCTTCCACCTAGAAGGACAAGGGCAGCAGGCGCATGGGAAAACCACCACTTCCAAGTTCCCCTCCAAGTCACACACCATCCTGACTTAGAAGTATATCGCCGATCCTTCATCGTCGCTGGGTCAAAATCCTGGAACTCCCTCCCTAACAGCACTGTAGGAATACCTTCAGCACACGGACTGCAGTGGTTCAAGAAGGAGGCTCACCACCACCTTCTCAAGGGCAATTAGGGATGGGCAATAAATGCTGGCCTTGCCAGCGACGTCCACATCCCATAAACAAATAAAAAAAAGCATCCCTACAAAGTCCAAGCCATTCCTTTCACACTCATCACCATTGCGTGGGGGTACCCTTATGTCTCACCATTCACTGCAACTTACTAAGCCACTTCCAAAGGTTCACACAAATCTGTCCAAGAAAGCAAAGTGTTGAAAATAAAGATTTCAATGTTTCACAGCACATTACCAGAAACTTCACATGAACATTGGCTAAACCACCCAAGTGCCTACCATTGTGTATTCTTAGTTGGTATGCTTGCAGTAGGATGAGGGTGAGTGTGAGGGATGGCTAGTGAGATAGGGAAGTGATAATGTAGGTAGAGAGGGATGGGTGGAGGTGCAAGGTAAGTTGGTGTGAGTAAAGATGTGCAGGAGTAGGGTAGGGAAGGCAGAGTGATGAGGATGTGATGAGTGGCACAGCAGGATGAGGTTGAGTGTGACTTGGCATTAACGTTTCGTGATCTACTGAGATCATTGAAAGGTTTGCACCACTGCAGCCTGGTCCTCCTGATGACATCCTTGCTTGTGCCCTCCTATGCAATGTGCAACCAGACTGCGTTGGACTCCTGGGGAGGTCTCTTCTGCACATAGGAAGGGAAGAGGACCTCCCTGCGTGCTGTGACTCCCTCCATAAGCATATGGAGGGAGTCATGGGAGAGCCTGGGTGCAGCCGTGCACCTTTGTGCAGTGCTTGTCAGTGTTTACAGCACCTCTATGCTGTAGAACACTGACAGCAGAACTGTCAAAATCAATTTGGACGTGGCCCCCTTAAGGAAACCGACTGATGATGCGTCATCAAATGACTTCATCAGACCCACTTCCTTTTAATTGGCCGTGAACCTCGCAGGGCGGACTTAACAAGCCCAATCAACGGAAAATTCTTCTCACAGAGCGGGATGGAGCCGGGAGTGGGGTCGCAACCCGCCACCTATCTCGGCCGCACTGAGCCGGCCTTGGTAGGTGAAATCGCGGCCGGTGTCTGGATCTATTGATAATGTGCTGCTGCTCCTGGATTTAACCTTTCTTCATTATATTTAATGGGATTTTTCACCTCATTTGAGAGTTTTAGACAAGTACATGTTTTTAGAACAAGGAACAGCTTTCTCTGAAAACCTAACATAGGAACAGGAGTAGGCCATTCAGCCCCTCGGGCCTGTCCGCCATTCAATACGATCATGGCTGATCTGTACCTCAACTCCCTATCCCTCAATACCCTTACCTAACAAAAATCTATCGATCCCAGTCTTGAAAGCTCCAATTGTCCCAGCATCCACAGCCTTTTGGGGGAGAGAATTCCAGATTTCTACTACCCTTTGTGTGCAAAAGTGCTTCCTGATTTCCCTCCTAAATGGCCTATCTCTTATTACGTCCCCTCATCCTGAATTCCCCCACCAGATGAAACAGCTTCTCTGTATCTACCCTATCGAACCCTTTTAACATCTTAAACACCTCGATCACATCACCCCTCAATATTCTATATTCAAGGGAATACCAGCCAAGTTAATGCAACCTGTCCTCATAATTTAACCCTCTAATCATTCTGGTCTGCACGCACCGCACCATTTTTAAATACTAACAGATCTCCTGTGGCATTGTTCAAGGTAAGTCAGATGATATGCTGCTTTGTAAGGAAGGGAGTTTTATCCCATGTCAAACACAATGTATTATTCTGTCAGGGTGGAGCTGTGTCTCTTTAAAGCAATAAAGTCTTCTTGTTAAGAAAATACAAGGTGAAATCACTCAGACTTTAATTGCAGTTTAGTCAGGGAACTTCAAAAATTGTAAAGTGCTCTTCAGTTCTGGCTCCAGGAGCACCTAGCATTATGTAACTGCTTTTTTTCCTCTCTTTTTGTGAGTTTGTTTGCATCTGTAATAAAGTCTGCAGTGTAATTTCTGAATGTCTGGATGTATTCTTTTTAATATATTGTAGATAGATGGGAACCTAAGGGAAAGAAGTACAGTGAAATCTGTATCACTTTGTTTTAATACACAGGGGAAGATATTCAAATGACCTGCCAGCATTGTGACGGCTTCCATTCGGTTGTTGCATAGGCATCATCGTCAAGCTTGTATCCAACCTAAAAAACATCACATGAACAGTTTTATAAATGTATGTTTGTGTGACACAGGGGCCTAGAAATTTGAGCGTGCCTGAATGGTGAGGCCTGAGGTGCATCCGATATTGGGCCCCGGGCCTCACGTCAATGGAGCTGGCGAGCTGCAGAGAGCAACAGGCAGCTCGCTGGAAGATCAGGCAACTGCTGGCATCGTAGCGGCCCTCAGTTAATGAGGAAGGGGGACGATCGGGAAGGGGGGGGGCAACCGGGTCGGGTTGTTGCGGTCGCGTCAGGAGGTAGCGTTGACCAGGAGGGAGGTAGTGGCAGCCAGGGGGCAGAGATTGTGGTGACCCGGGGGAGGGGGGATCTGTGCCAATCGGACGATGGGGAGGGAGCGGGAGAAAAAAAAATCGGTGGCCTGAGGCGGCCCCCGTTCTTTGAATATGGATTCGGCAGGAGCAATGCTGCTCCTCCTCGCTCCACGTTCAGATAAGTATATTTTAAAAACTTAGCTTGTTGGTTGCGGCCTATGTGGTAAGGACAAAGTTTTGCCCCATAAATCTGCACACAATGGATTACCAATATCATGTGTGTTGTCGAAGAAAATTGACGAGCAAAGACCATGCTTTCCACACAGAGAAAGATAAATAATTGAAGGGAGAGTCTCCTCTGTTTGCTGTCACAAACCTCCTCGTTGCTAATTTCAGCGCTAAGAGAACATCACCTGCTCACTCTCGCCGCAGAGGATGATACGTGGTGTGAACTGGGAGGCCCAAAAGTGTTAGTCAACAAAGAAATGTTTCTTTATCTCTCTGTAATGTCCAGTATATCACTACTTTTGCTTTGAATATCCTGGGATCATCACATGCTGTCTAGTTGCTGTGTAGGTAATCTGCATGCTTTGCTTAAATACACAACCAGGGAGAACAGGTTACACCAATGACACAGGGAAGGCAGAAAGTAAAAGTTCCAAAACTTGGCTCTATGCTGTTTCTTTATGAAAACGTCGCTATAAAAGTCATACATACACATTACTCCGCTATTACTAAACCTGCATATGCAAAAATAAAGAGTACTATTCTACAATTTTTTTATGTATTCAGAATTTGACATTGGTTTTCATGTTGGTGGAGGTGCCACACATTTTGCTGACATGGTGATTGAGTGAACATATATTTATACAATTGGTCTATTGGCATTGTTAATCAGGGTGTTGAGGGGTTAACCTACCTTGTCCTGGAGGGGAGTTGGTTTGGTTTGCTGTGCTTTTGGTGCCTGGGTGGGATAGGGTGGAGCTCATTTGCCTTCTTGTAAAGAGCCTGCTCCTTCCTCTGTTTGGGTGTGCTATGGTCTTTATGAGGGGAAGTCTTGTTGTGTTACCAAATATCAGTTGCTCTAGCTGACTTTATTCACAAAAATGTGTCACAAAGAATGATTTCATGTTTTTTAAATTTTCCTTACCTGCCTCTCGATATGTAATACTAACTCATCTTTGGTCACATTCCGAAATACTTTTGCTGCTTCTTCATGCAGTACATTAACAAGTGAAACTCCACCAGCCTAAAGACAGGAGAGTTAAGAACATAAGAACATAAGAAATAGGAGCAGGAGTCGGCCATTTGGCCCTTCGAGCTTGCTCTGCCATTCAATAAGATCATGGCTGATCTTCTACCTGCACTATCCCCATATCCCTTGATACCCTTAATATTCAAAAATCTATCGATCTCTGTCTTGAATATACTCAATGACTGAGCCTCCACAGCCCTCTGGGGTAGAGAATTCCAAAGATTCACCACCCTCTGAGTGAACAAATTTCTCCTCATCTCAGTCCTAAATGGCCGACCCCTTATTCTGAGATTGTGACCCCTGGTTCTAGACTCCCCAGCCAGGGGAAACATCCTCCCTGCATCTACCCTGTCAAGCCCTGTATGAATTTTGTATGTTTCAATGAGATCACCTCTCATTCTTCTAAACTCTAGAGAATATAGGCCTAGTCTACTCACTCTCTCCATCCCCCCATCCCAGGAACCAGTCTGGTGAACCTTCGTTGCACTCCCTCTATGGCAAGTATATCCTTCCTTAGGTAAGGAGACCAAAACTGTACACAATACTCCAGGTGTGGTCTCAGGAGGGCCCTATATAATTGCAGTAAGATGTCGTCACTCTTATACTCAAATCCTCCTGTAATAAAGGCCAACATACCATTTGCTTTCCTAATTGCTTGCTGTACCTGCATGTTAACTTTCAGTGATTTGTGTACAAGGACACCCAGGTCCCTCTGAACACCAACATTTCCCAATCTCACCATTTAAAAATACTCTGCTTTTTGATTTTTCCTCCCAAAGTGGATAACTTCACATTTCTCCACATTATATTCCATTTGCCATGTTCTTGCCCACTCACTTAGCCTATCTATATCCCGTTGAAGCCTCCTTGCATCCTCCTCACAACTTATATTCCCACCCAGCTTTGTAGCATCAGCAAACTTGGATATATTACATTTGGTCCCCTCAAGCAAATCATTGATGTAGATTGTGAATAGCTGAGGCCCAAGCACTGATCCTTGCGGTACCCCACTAGTTACAGCCTGCCAACCCGAAAATGACCCGTTTAGTCCTACACTCTGTTTTCTGTCTGTTAACCAATCCTCAATCCAGGCTAGTATATTACCCCCAATCCCATGAGCCCTAATTTTGTTTAATAACCTCTTGTGTGGCACCTTATCGAATTCCTTCTGAAAATCCAAATACACCACATCCACTGGTTCCCCCTTATCTATTCTGCTAGTTACAACCTCAAAAAACTCTAACAGATTTGTCAAACATGATTTCCCTTTCATAAATCTGTGTTGACTCTGCCCAATCCTATTATTATTTTCTAAGTGCTCTGTTACCATGTCCTTAATAATAGATTCTAACATTTTCCCTAACTGGTCTGTAGTTCCCCTTTTTCGCTCTCCCTCCTTTCTTAAATAGTGGGGTTACATTTGCTACCTTCCAATCCGTGGGAACCATTCTAGAATCTATAGAATTTTGGAAGATGACAACCAATGTAGCCATTATCTCTATAGCCACTTCTTTCAAAACCTTAGGATGTAGGCCATCAGTTCCAGGGGAATTATTGGCTTTCAGTCCCATTAATTTCTCCAGTACTATTACTAAAACAGATACTATTAAGTAGCAGTGCAGTCAGAAGTGATCTGTTTATAATGAAAGCATTGGATGGGGGACTAGATTGTGCAATGGGTTAGCACACTGTCCTTTCACATTTAGAATGTGGATTCAAATGGAAACCAGACATAAGACAAAAGTTTCCTTTTTCTGACTATATGCTTTTCCTCTTCCCCCACTGAATCAGCATAAGATTCATTGCACAGTCTCCGGCAATAACTCATTCTTTAAAACTCTGAAACTCCTTACCTCCTTCAGTATTGTTGATGCTGCCGCGAAACACGAATTAAGGCTGAATCCATGTGTGGAAAAAGAGAGACTTTAATGCAACTGCATGGTACAAAATGGCTGAACCAACTGCTCCCAGAATTCTCTGGAAAAAGCTTGAGGCCCCACCCACTCCTGCCTTAAAGGTAAGGTGCCTTAAAGGGAAGGTGCATCGATATATTGTCCATGGACGGAAAAGTGGGTCATGCCCGTTTAGGTGGCGATCCGCCACAGTATCTCCTTTCTCCTACAATCTTCAGCATTTAAACCCGAGCTTGGCATCATCTAAACAGTTGTTCTTTATTTAACTTGTCTTTTAATCTCTTCAACCTTGGTTGTGCCATACCTTGATGGCTGAGCTCAAAATGGCTATCGAATGGCTTCCGAGCACCCTGCCAATAGTTATAGTGGGAAATGATTGCAGGCTGTTGCCACATCATAATACCTAGGCCATGGTTTTAAATAACAATTGGAGGAAGCTCGCAGCAGCAACATCCTCAAGGATAAGCTCCTAGATGATGATGGTTTCTAGGACAAGCCCCATAATTGTGCCGTTGACAGGGTGGAAAAAGTCCATTTACACCAGCACAAATAATGTTTACACTGGTGTAGCTAAGCATTTGTTCGCTGACCATTTAACCCACTAACTGCCTCTCTTGTTCAATCCTCTAAAGAGGCTCGCTTATCTTTGCGTTCTAACAAAAGTTTACACCCGAAATATTAACCTGTCTTTTCAGATGCCGGCAGACCTACTGTGTATTTCCAGGATTTTCTGTTTTAATTTCCAGTTTTTTTTCTTTGTTGCCCAAAGTAATATGATCCATAATTCCCCCCAAAAAACAATTAATTTGTTTTTAATCAGAACAGTTGCACATACCTCCAAGATCTTGTCACCCTCTCTAAGTTTCCCATCAAGCGCTGCTGATTCATTTTCTCTTATTTTAGCCACATAGATTCCAAAATTTCCAGGATGACAGGGTTTATCTACTCCTCCCAAGATGTTAAACCCAAACCCTGTAAATGGGTACCAAGCATGAATATAAATCAAAATGATATTGAACAGAAATATTAAGTACAAAGGAACTCCTTTATAATAATCTTGTCCACACTGGAGATATCCATTATCATCTATTTATACCACATGGAGTCATTAAGGCAAGTGAATTGAAATTGCCAAAAATCATAGGGCAGTTATTGGGTACGATAGTGTTGTGGTTATGTTACTGGGCTAATAATCTAGACGCCTGGACTAATAATCCAGAGAATGTGAGTTCAAATCCCACTATGATTTGAATTCAGTTGAAATCTGGTCAGTAAAAGTGACCATGAAGCTGTCGGCTTGTCGTAAAAACCCAGCTGGTTCACTAATGTTCTTTAGGGAAGGAAACCTGCCGTCCTTACTCGATGACTCCAGTCCGACACCAACATGGTTGATTCTTAACTGTCATCTGAAGTGGCTTAGCAAGCCCCTCAATCAGGTCAACTAGGGATGGGCAATAAATGCCAGCCTTGCCAGCAACGCCCACTTCCCAAGGATGAATCAAAAAACGTTGCCGGGGAAATGTGAAAATTGCTCTCTGTTCTAGGGCAAAAGGTGAAAATGCAGGGCATTAGGGGGGGAAGTGGAACATAGGAACAGCAGCAGGCTATTCAGCCCCTCGAGCCTGTTCCACCATTCAATCAGATCATGACTGATCCATATGGTGTAAGTGGTGAAACTTGCAGGCTGTTGGACAGGATACTATTTTTTTTTACAGATGTCTGTCAGTACCAGACAATTTCTTCCCTCACCGTACTTCAATTTTAAACACTACTATGTTTGAAGTGCAGCTGTTCTGCTTCTCTTCGCCCATTTAACACTGAAGAAAGTTTCCAGCTGGTTACATTAACAGCTGTTCTTACAGTCACCAAGCACACAGTTCACTGGTGCTGCTTAAAATTTGTTCAAATTAAAATGCTGGCTTCCATTCAACAACCAACTCACCATGAACAACTACTTTGTCACTCAACAGCAACAACTTGCATTTATATAGCACTTTGAACACAGTAAAACATCCCAAGGCGCTTCACAGGAGCGCTATAAAACAAAATTTGACACCGAGCCACATATTAGGGCAGATGACCAAAAGTTTTAAAGGAGGAAAGAGAGGCGGAGAGGTTTAGAGAGGGAATTCCAGAGCTTAGGGCCTTAGCAGCTGAAGGCACGGCCACCAATGGTGGAGCGATTGAAATCGGGGATGCTCACGAGGCCAGAATTAGAGGAGCGCAGAGATTCGGAGGGTTGTGGGGCTGAAGGAGATTACAGAGGGACAAGGCCATGGAGGGATTTGAAAACGAGGATAAGAACTTTAAAATTGAGGTGTTCCTTAATTGGGAGCCAATGTAGGTCAGCGAGCATAGGGGTGATGGGTGAATGGGACTTGGTGCGAGTTAGGACACGGGCAGCAGAGTTTTGGACGACCTCAAGCTTAGAGGGTAGAACGTGGGGGGCCGGCCAGGAGTGCATTGGAATAGTCAAGTCTAGAGGTAACAAAGGTATGGATGAGGGTTTCAGCAGCAGATGACCTGAAGCAGGACGGAGTCGGTGATGTTCTGGAGGCGGTCTTAGTGATGGCACGGATATGTGATTGGAAGCTCACCTCGGGGGGTCAAATATGACATCAAGGTTGCGAACAGTCTGGTTCAGCCTCAGACAGTTTCCAGGGAGAGGGACGGAGTCAGTGGCTATGGAACGGAGTTTGTGGCGGGGACCGAAGACAATGGTTTTGGTCTTCCCAATATTTAGTTGGAGGAAATTTCTGCTCATCCACTACTGGATGTCGGACAAGCAGTCTGACAATTTAGATACAGTGGAGGGGTCGCGAGAGATGGTGGTGAGGTAGAGCTGGGGGTCATCAGCATACATGTGGAAACTGAAGCTGTGTTTTTGGATGATGTCGCCAAGGGGCAGCATGTAAATGAGAAATTGGGCCAAGGATAGATCCTTGGGGGACACCAGAGGTAAGGGTGCGGGAGTGGGAAGAGAAGCTGTTGCAGGTGATTCTCTGGCTACGATTAAATAGATAAGAATGGAACCAGGCGAGTGCAGTCCCACCCAGCTGGACGACGGTAGAGAGGCGTTGGAGGAGGATGGTGTGGTCAACTGAGTCAAAGGCTGCAGACAGGTCGAGAAGAACGAGGAGTGATAGTTTACCTTTGTCACATTCACATAGGATATCATTTGTCACTATTATGAGACTAGCTTCTCATGTAACAAACCTGCATTACCGCATTTTCATCATTTATCTTCTGTTCTATTATTAGAAAGAGCTTGCATTTATTTAGCACCTTACCACATCCTCAGGATGTTCCAAAGTGTCTCGCAGCAACTGAATTACTTTTGAAGTGTAGTACTGTTGGATTCACAACCCAGAGATCATGACTTAAAATTCCACATGGCAAATTGAATTCAATAAACCTGGTAATTTGTGGTCTAACACCAGAAAATGACCACAAAAGCTGGCTTGTTGTAAAAATCCACTGGTTCACTAATATCCTTTAGGGAAGGGAACATGTCACTCCTACCTGGTCTGGCATACGTGTGTCTCCACCCCCACACTACATGCTTGACTCTTAATCCCCTCAGCAAATAGGGTTGGACAATAAATACTGCCTTCCCAGTGCTGCTGACCATCCCAAGAACAAGGTGCAACATGAGGCTGACACCCGCTAAGTACCAGGTGAGAGGTTGGTACAGGCCAGAGCCTTTCTCCCTACAGCAATTACCCCTTTTTTCCTCAAATTCATCTTATAACTTGATCTTGGATCTCACAAATGGTCAGTTGAAACCGGTTTATAATACAATATTCAGTGAAATGATACCTAATCCCTTAATTTCAAATCATCTTGGGGGGGAAAAACTTATTGATATGTAATAAATTTGCCCTTCACAAACTGCTTCTGTTTGGAGTGTACGGAATCTGATAGGTTGGAGTGTGTTTCAAGGTTGCAACCGATCTGCGTTCCAATAATATTGGCGGACCACTCAGTTTATGACACCGATGTCATCTGAACCATTCAACATTTTACTGCCTTCTACAGAAGCTCTTGTATCTTCACAGAATCACAGAATCCCCACAGTGCAGATAGAGGCCATTTCGGCCCATCGAGCCTGCACCGACACATATCCCACCCTATCCCCGTAACCCCACGTATTTAATCCCCCCTAACACTAAGGGTCAATTTATCATAGCCAAATCAACCTAACCCGCACATCTTTGGACTGTGGGAGGAAACCGGAGCACCCGGAGGAAACCCACGCAGACACGGGGAGAATGTGCAAACTCCACAGTCACCTGAGGCTGGATTCGAACCCGGGTCCCTGGCGCTGTGAGGCAACAGTGCTAACCACTATGCCACCGTGTTGCCCCATCTTCTGTTCTAGTATTAGAAAGAAAGAGCTTGCATTTATTTAGCACCTTACCACAACCTCATTACCAACAATTAGTAACATACATTGTGATATAATTTATCCTCTCCTCCTCTTCTGAAGACATTGGGGGTGAAATTCAACTTCGGCAGGGGTGCAGAAACGGGTGGTAATTGAAAAGGAAAATCTGGCAGGGTGTATAATGGACAGACTGTGCCCCCGCCGAAGTTGAATTTCACCCCCTATTGACTCTGTTGTTGTATGATTCTAAGGGCGCAGGTCACCTTCAGTTACCTCACCCAACTGCCCATTATTCCTTTGCAAGCCTAAACAGTGAGTGTTGGCAGGCTATTCCACTGTGGAGACACCACAACCAAATTCGATCCCGTCCTCGCCCGGCATATATAGTCATGCGCTTTTCGGCAGCGGTCACTGGCTAGTTAATAGGAGCGGGATCCTTGACTGGATTTCCTCTCCTCAGCGCAGGGGCACTGAGGCCAACTGCCACTTAGGCTGTTATCAGCTAACTTTGCACAGCCCAGCAATTAAACGGGGGACTTTCTGATTTGTAAGGCTCAGTTACACGCTGCCTTTGTTAACTGAGCCACAGACTGTAGCCACTCATCTGTTGCTGTCTGCTTAACACCCCCGCTTCCAGGAAACCACAAAATTGATAATTAAATATGGAAAAAAGAAATAAATCAAATTTTTTAATATTACAGAACACACTCTGGAGATACAGGGGTATAAATTTGTCTTGGGTGATTGCTCAAAATGGGGGTTTGCAAATCGGCAGCCTGTTTTGCACTCTGCCCGATTTGCTTTTCCATTGACTTCAATTTATACCCTCTGACTGTTAGCCGTGGCTCAGTGGGTAACACTTTTGCCTCTGAGTCAGAAGGTTGTGGGTTCAAGTCCTACTCCAGAGACTTGCACACAAAAATCTATGCTGACACACCAGTGCAGTACTGAGGGAGTGCTGCAGTGTCGGAGGTGCCGTCTTTCGGATGAGACGTTAAACCGAGGCCCCATCTGCTCTCTTGGGTGGACATAAAAGATCCCACGGCACTATTCGAAGAAGAGCAGGGGAGATAGCCTGGCCAATATTTATCCCTCAATCAACATCACTAAAAACAAATTATCTGGTCATTATCATGTTGCTGTTTGTGGGAGCTTGCTGTGCGCAAATTGGCTGCCACGTTTCCTACAACAGTGACTACACTTCAAAAGTACTTCATTTGCTGTAAAGCGCTTTGGGACGTCTGGTGGTCGTGAAAGATGCTATATAAATGCAAGTCTTTCTTTTACAATCTTAAAATTCAAGTTAAAACCAAGTGCAAGAAAAACTTGTGGAAAGTATTGCTCCAGATAACCACAGATGCAAATTGAGTTGTTTCAAAGGGAGACAGATGCTTCCTTGGGAATATGAATAAAGGGCAGTGAATTGGGATTAACAAAATGGTGAAACAGGCTTGAAGGACTGAAAAGCCTACTTCTGTTTCATAGCAGTAACATCTCATGGTTCAGATGATGTTGACAAAATGCTTCATAGAATTACAGAACGTTACACCAGAGGTAGGCCATTCAGCCCATCAAGTCTGGTGCTGGTGTTGTTCTCCAATTGAGCCTCTTAGTCTAATCCCACTCTCTGCTTGCTTCCCGTACCCTCTAATATTCCTTTTTTTCAAGCAACTAGTTGCCTTTAAACAGACTTTATAGATACTGCTTCAACACTGGTGTGTGGCAGAAACTTCCAAATTCTAACCACACCTTGTAAAGATTTTTTTAACCCCCGCTCCTTTTATATGATGTACCCATTAGTATACTATGTAACATTCATTGTTCCATGGTATAAAAATTCCTTTCATTATGAAATAGTGTATCCTCCAACTGACTGTGATGCTACATAAAAATAACTTGTACATGTAATTAAAACTTGTCCTTTAGCTCGGGTCTGTAGGGTGTCATAACTAAAATGGCCAGTGCATCTCAGAAGTGGCTGGGCATCACACCTCAAAAGTTTCCGCAGGACAAAATCATTGTGGATTGGCTCTTGAAGGTGCAGAGACTCTCAGTATGTCACAGGCTGTGGTTATCATTTAGGATTAAGAGAGATTTGGGATATTTGATTTGGGACATTTTTACTGAGATAAGAGAACAGCTCCAAAACAGAAAGACTTGCTTATTTGTTTACCCACAGGATTTTAATATAGTTCACCCCAGAGACTTGAGCACATCATCCAGGTAGGCACCTCCGTGCAGTGTTGAGGGAGTGCTGCACTGTCAGAGGTGCCCTTTCGGATGTTAAGTCAAACTGAGGCCCAGTCTGCCCTCTCAGGTGGTGGTAAACATGCACTATTCCAAGAGGAGCAGGGGAATTCTCCCTGGTGTCCTGGCCAATATTTATCCCTCAACCAACATCTGGTCATTATTTCAGTGCAATTTGTGGGACCTTGCTTTCTACATTGCTACACTTTAAAAGTATACCATTGACTGTAAAGCGCTTTGGGACGTCCGGAGGTGATGAAATACGTGCGATATATATGCAAGTTCTAATCTTTAGACCAATTTTCCTCTCCCGACTCACAAGAGAGTAAAGGACAGAATACAGGCGTTAGAATTCAACCCAAGTATGTGACTTCAGCACAGCGCAAATGTTTAAAATATTGTAAAAATGCCAATTTTTAAAAATGTTGGGTGCACGCTAGCAGCCCAGTGCTGCTAATCCAAGATACAGACTTGCTTGGTCACGCGTAACGATTTACATCTTCTGTTCGAACTGTGCAGTGAGGATGCCAAAGTGTTGCTCTACTGACCTGAATTTCCTCTTTCCAATGTGATGCTATGATATTCCGTTTTTACACTTGGCATGCCCCTCCTGCGCAAGGTCATCATGCTCCAGGTCCCACCCAGCCCCTCCGCTGTTGTCATACATCAGTCAGCCCCAGTCACAAAAAGAGACACATTATTGCGTCTCTTCTGATCTGACTGTTTAAAATGCCATCGTCACGGCCGCTTCCGCATGACAATTCAATTCAAAATGACAGCGGGAAGAGAAAAAAAATCCCCTATCGGCGGGTCAGACTGGGTTTCCTCCACTGGCCGGCACATAATCGGAACTGAGAAACCGACCCGAATATGGCTTGTTGCAACCGAGTGGTTTCGCCTTAAACCGGGGATGACTGCGTGTGGCAGCGCAGGATATGAGTTCAAACGGCTGCTGGGTGGGCTATTCGCTAAAATCGCACATTGCCTAATTAAAAAGACCATGTTCAAAAATGAAATAAATATTTATTATGTACACGCCTACCAATTCAGTGATGTGATGTTTGTAAACTTTTTTGTGTAGGGCACCTTCTGCAAATTTATCATTCTCCCTCGGAGCCTCTTTTTAACTTGGAAGGTCTATCATTGCAGAAACCGTTTTTAATTAGTATAAACAACAGAAATAACATGTTAGTAAGTAAATAAATACAGATATCTAATGAACTTGATGTCCTCCTGTGATTCACTAGTGGACACCTGAGGTGGGTGGCAGCAGGGTGGGCAGTGAACACTTCTATAGAAAAAATGTTGTGTCCATTTGCAACACCAAATTTCAGATTGGTCCCCTTGGAGGATAAGACACATCCAACAGTTTGTCTGGAATGTGTAATTTAATCCTGCCTGCTGGAGTAATCAAGATCTTTGCAATGTGTAATTTGATTCATTCATTGTGACAGCCAGGCTCCAGCGCTCAGTGCTAACACTACTGCTCTCAGAGAACAGACAGGGCTCACACTGCCGAGATCAGATAGAAAGGGGTGAGGCCTTGGAGGGATTTTAACATGAGGATGAGAATTTTAAATTCAAGGTGTTGGTGGACAATGTCCCCCCTAATTTTTTTTGGGTGTGTAGTACCTTTAACGGGCTGCGTGACCCATTCAAAATTTTGCACATATGCAAAATCTCCCATTCAAAAGCCAGTAAGTGGCCTGCGCGAGACCTCCAGACAGCTGCTTGGCCGCGCAGCTTAGCGGGAACGTTGTTGGTAGACCATGAGCCAATGTAGGTCAACGAGCACAGAGGTGATGGGGGAAAGGGACTTGTTGGGTGTTAGGATACGTGCAGCAGAGTTTTAGATGAGCTCAAGTTCATTGAGGGCGGAAGATGGGAGGCTGGCCAGGAGAACATTGGAATAGTCGAGTCCGGCAAATAACACATAAATGTAATGTTATGTATGTTGTAGGACCAACATAGAATACACTCATTTTTTAAAATTCATTTATTTATTGCCCATCCCTAGTTGCCCTCAAGAGGGTGGTAGTGAGCTGCCTTCTTGAACTGCTGTGGTCTGGACTGGGGGGATGAGAGGGAGAATGTGGTGTAGGTATAAAGGGATGGGGTGGGGTGGAAGAATGTTATCCAGGGCTAACAGAGGGTGGCAGAACATAATCTATCTTCCCATCTGGATCACTTTCTTGCTCTCATTCCTCCCTCCTTTAGACCTGGATCACGTTCTTCCCCCCTCCCCAATGCTCTCACCATGCTCCCTGCCAACAAGTTACTGACCTACTCTCCCCTCCTTCGATCTCCTCGCTCCCCCCTCCTTCGATCTCCTCGCTCCCCCCTCCTTCCATCTCCTCGCTC
This sequence comes from Squalus acanthias, assembly GCA_030390025.1. NCBI lineage: Eukaryota > Metazoa > Chordata > Chondrichthyes > Squaliformes > Squalidae > Squalus > Squalus acanthias. The sequence continues at coordinate 10,550,267 of CM059436.1, read as the reverse complement.
CCCCCTCCTTCCATCTCCTCGCTCCCCCCTCCTTCCATCTCCTCGCTCCCCCCTCCTTCCATCTCCTCGCTCCCCCCTCCTTCCATCTCCTCGCTCCC